>OZ023233.1:10713902-11341320 GCA_964006365.1 Trididemnum miniatum | reverse complement strand
CTCCGCCTGGCTCCGCCTAAGCCTGCCATTCCACCCCGCCTGTCATTCCACCCCCGCCTGTCATACCTACACCTAAACCTCCCTACACCTAAGCCTGTATTCCACCTCCGCCTGTCATACCTACACCTAAACCTACCTACACCTAAGCCTGTCATTCCACCTCCGCCTGTCATACCTACACCCTAAACCTGCCTACACCTAAGCCTGTCATTCCACCCCCGCCTACTTACACCTACACCTAAACCTACCTACACCTAAGCCTGTCATTCCACCTACACCTAAGCCTAAACATACCTACGCTTAAGCCTAAAACGGCCTCGATCCATCTTACTACACTACACAAGCGCTTTACTCTCTCAAGAGCAAGTTATTAAGTTTGTGTTCTAGTACTGACTGTGGTTATTGTTCTTGTGATATTATAGTACTGTCTGTTGCTATCGTACCATCTCGTTGCAATAAGAAACAGGAAGTTATTAAACGAGCTCACGCGAAGATTTTATCACATGATAGAGTTTGACTTGCTTTTATTAGATGAAATCATTACGTAATATTTGCGGTACGTATTAAGAATTATTGCAGGCTTAAATTTATAAAATATTTAGTACGTGAAAACGTCTTAGGTTACGTAAATTAATTTTTCACTGCCATATCTGTGGCGATAGCAGTCTATAAAACCTGTTTCAGAGTTAAAAAAGACGGATATTAAAGCACTCTACTCTCTCAAGATCAAGTTATTAAGTTTGTGTTCTAGTACTAGCTGTAGTTATTGTTCTTGTAATATTATAGTACTGATTGTTGTATCGTACCATCTCGTTGCAATAAGAAACAGGAAGTTATTAAACGAGCTCACGCGAAGATTTTACCACATGATAAAGTTCAATTTGCTTTTATTAGATGAAATCATTACGTAATATTTGCGGTACGTATTAAGAATTATTGCAAACTTAAATTTATAAAATATTTAGTACGTGAAAACGTCTTGGGTTACGTAAATTAATTTTTCACTGCCATATCTGTGGCACTAGATGTCTATAAAACCTATTTCCGAGTTAAAAATGCACTTTACGTACCACAAGTATAAAATTAATTTGATGCTTTAAATTTGCGTTTGAAGCCAGCGTTACCACTGTTTTCAAAGTTAAGTCATGTCGTTGACAATGGGCGCCGAAGACTGATCAGGGAAGTGTGAGGTTTTACCATGACAGGAAACGAATAATGCAAGGGAAAACTTTTGCTGTTGCAAGAAGCAACAAAGTTTCTTCGTTTTCATCACGCATTTTGCAATTTTCATCGCTATATTTTCACTCACGCACAAATATTAACATGAACAAAAAATATCCAAGACAGAGGTATAATGGTATTTACAAAGAAAACGCTCTCTTCACAAAATAGTAGTGATACCCGCTTCAGTTTGTATAATCATACGTTATTCCTAACACAAATCAAGTATTCACATGACGCGGAAAAAATACGAACAAGATTCAACAAAATATCTTCTAGGATTAGATTCAAGTTGAATGTGCTTTTGATGACTTTCAAAGCCAAAGAATTCAAACTCAACGAATTATTTTTCAAGGCAATGAATTTAAAGTAAAGGGCTCCAGACCTAACTCTTCACATAAAATCAGTCGATTGTAAAGTAGAATTATAAATTTAGGGGAGATGTGTGAATTCCGTCTTGATGCACAACACGTTTGCAGTAAAAGGGGGTTAATCCTCTTTTTTCTTGATGGTATGTTAAGATATTGTGTTTTCGAGTAATGAACCCTCTATTTACAACACTTAATGGTTGCATAGAATCAAGTGCTTGGAAGTATTTTTCAAAAGTTAAAGGATTTTGTCGGATACTAACGCCCTTGCAGACTTGTTTTTTGCTTTTTCCCTCACAAAAATACGTTTTGCAAGTTAAAGCAACCCCCTTTTCTCCTTCATACTCGGTTTTCATTAATCCGAGCACCCTTGTATCAAAAGCATTTCTTTTTTGACAGCAAGAAGGCGGTGTCCAGATACCTCCAGAGACTTTGACGTCAATGAACTTGTTTAGGCACTCATCACAGCAGTCTGCCGGCATATACTTCCTTTTTTCTCTAAAATACTCTTCTTTGAGATGTTGAGGGACACAATCATCTAAAGAGTCGCGGCTAATAGAAAAGTAAAGAGAGTCTGTATCGCTCTCGATCAATGAATAGCATTTTTTTGGGATATACTTATCCAAAAAGTGGTAAAAAAACTTAAGGATGTGGAGTTTTGCTTCTAAATAAACAGAGATCCCTAATTGAAGGGGTAAGTCGTGCTTGATTTGCTTTTTCAAGCTCTTTACTTCGTATAGACCGGGTTTCAATTGTTCCAAGTGAGAAAACCGTGGGTTATTGATTGCTTCGTTGATGTTGGAATCGGTATGATACGTAACAGCACGGTGTTTGTTTCGATTCAAAAGAGTAGCAGAGTAAAGACTGTTACCACAGAGCTTTGACGTCATCGCTAACACTTTTTTATCTGGGTCGATATCGCCAAGACGACGGTTTTGCACAATTTCCTGGGATACTTCGTCAAAACACTTCATGGGGAAAAATTGAATAAATTCTTGGATGCGAGTGATTTTTAACCCCAACTCCAGATAGAATTTTGCCATCCGAGTGTTGATAAGAATCTCTTCTCCAAAATAACTGCTGATGAGGTACTTTCTCGGTTTTTTCAAAAATCCTTGTTCTTCTGCGATTTTTTGCATGTATTCTCCAATATCAGAACGTGAAATCGTTGTTTTTTATGATCGGTGGAAAATCAGAGAACTTTGGTTTCAATTCTTCCGGGGTGTGAATAGAGCAGATAAGTAATCCAAAAAGCGATTCAGACTTGATGCCCTCTATAATTTTTTCAAACGTCAGCTGGTTGCGAGGCTCTACACACTTTAGCTTTTTTAGGAACGAAGCAACTTCCGGATTTCTTTTTAGTTTTTTCCACTCACATTCTCTTATTCTATTGACTCTATAACCTGCTTCCTCTAACTTTTTGGTCTTATTCAAGGTGTCTTGTCGAAGCTGTTCATAGGTTTTTCCGTTTACCGGGTGAACTTTTTTGGGACTACCGTCAGGATTTGCTGAACACTTGTCGCATCCGTGCCAAAAACAGCCATCAAATTCAAAAACTTCATTAGTCGCTGGAGCGAACCCGTCAACGATCAACGAGTGCTGAGTCAGTTTCTTTTCACCTTGACCTGAATATTTGTGCTGAATTTCTTTATTTTGGGTGTAACTGATCCATTTTAACCATTGATAAGATGAAAGCCCATATTTGCAGCAAGGATCTGGGCGATAATGATCTTTTTCTCGATAACCAATAAAGTATGAACAAGGCAAATCTTGGGATATAGCGTGCAAATACAAACTATTCGCGTCAAGACCTACTACTTTCTTGCACGTTTCCGGGTGAGATACCTCATGAGGACGAATTTATGTTTCGTCTTTAATAGCTAGTCTGGTAAAAACAATGGATAGTCCGCCTGTGATATTGGATCTCAAAGTATGATAAAGGTCAGCGTGTCTTTTGGGAAACAGACAGAAAAAAGCTTCTTTTTCACATCTCTGGAGCATTTGAATTTTAGCAACTCCACTAACAGAAAAGCTAGATTTAAAGATATCAATACCTTGTGCCAAATAAGGCTGTAACATTTTACCTACAGCTTCAACAAAAGGTCCGCAATCCATCACGTTGTAATAAATGAGCATATCTTTGACGGTCTTCCACTCTTTTTCTTTCCAGGTCTTTTTGACAAACTCATATTCTGAGGGAGAGATGTTAGAATTTGTGATTTCACTAAAAAACGCCTCGTACGGTGGAACAGACGGATGTTCTAATGCTTTTAAATCACGAATGAAGCGATAAGGAAAGAAAAATTTCTCTGCAGTGCAACCGTAAGCCAAAAGAAAAGATCGATAGCTGAAGCCAGGAGAAATGTAATTTCGAATATCTAAAAATCGAAGTTTGGCAGTCTTTAAACAGAGATAAGTGTTTGCTTTTTTAATCACAAAATCAATTTTTTCCACCAATTCGCGAATCAGTATGGTTTAAATTAAAGGAAGGTCGTATTTAGAGCTGTTGTAACCCAGTATAGGGAGTTCTCGAATGAAAGCATCAAATTCTTTTAAAAGATTTTCGCTCCGACAATTGGGACTGATAGCAAGAGCATCAAACACGTATTCATATCTTTCCTGCAGGATTGCATATGCAGCATCTGAGAGTTTTTCAATATAATCAACCATTTTTTGAACTAATACAGTTTCGTTACCCTCAGAAACAAAACAAATGGGATCTTCAAAATTTGGGATATTGGAAGCTATGCCCACACTTAAAGGGATGTGTTTGGAAGTAAAAGAAAGTTTTTCACCGTTTTCAGGTAAATTGTTTTGACTTAAAATCGACTCGAAATCGTAGCAGCAGTAAAAAGGATAATGTCGTTGATCGTGGGGTACAAAAACGTCTATATCTTCTAATTTTTGAAAAATAGTTGGTTGATTTTTAAAAATACCGCCTGGAAAAGATTGTGTAACAGTTTGGTCGCAAGAGACGGTGTGCCTCAAAAAATGTTTTCGCCCATACCATAGTTTATCACATCGCTGGCATTGGTAAACATCACAATACTTTTCAAAATCAACAATCAAGCTTAAATGATTTTTAAAAACATTCAATTGCATGGTTTCGCTGTACAACTCGCGACTACGCTGTATTAGTTTCGCTTTTTTTTCTTGGAGCTCGTAAACAACGATATTAATCTCGAAAAAATCTTTTATCTCTGGAAAATCAATGAGAAAAACGCCTTGAAACAGATCAGGATCGACATGAAAATGTTTGCGATAAGCGGCGAATAATTGTTTAGCATCTTGTTCGCACGAACGTTTATCACAACCGCGAAAAATAGATAAACATCGAAAAAAACATAGATTGTCGTTGGCTGTATGATTCACCACCCCTCGATTATGCGTTAAAAAGTCTGGAAGCTCTACAGGTCCTGATAGAGGTGCATCCGCCAAATGATTGATGTAAAAGACCAAATTCGTAATCCGGATTATTTTCCATTTTGTATCCGGTCGGTTGAAATTTTCCAAAAAATCCTCCGCTGCTGTCTTGTGTAAAAATTCCTCTAACTCGTTGCTGCTGCTTATGGTCACAGCCGCGTCCAACACTTGAGCATTGTTGCTAGAGGGGTGATAATAACGGAATTCGTCAGTGTCAATATTCCTCAGGACGTACCCAAAGCTATAATTCAGTTTGAATCTGGTTTGTTGATCCCTCATTATTGTTTCAGCAATTTTGTCGATCATGTGTTCAAAATTTCGAAAATAAAAATTATGTAAGCTCTGTACTTTTCCGTGTTTTGAGAAAGTTCTGATGTTGGACCAGTATTTTGAAAGAAACTCCCGCAATTCTGGGTCCTCTTCATCCAAGTGTTCATTTTCTAAAACCTCAAACTCCTTCCGGTTCTTTGCTCGAAGATCGCCGGTGTAATTCGGTTTTCGATACGTGGTCCTTGCTTTTTTAGTTGGTGTTTTTTCGTTTTCAGTGTGCTTTCTTTTGCAAGAATGTTTTGCAAAATCTGTCAGCGAATCAAATTGTGCTCCACATCTTCTACATTTTCCGCACTTTTGCTGGTGACGTTTTAAATGATGCATCTCCTTGAAGTTTTTCTGACATTTCATACATGCAAAGTCTTCTTTCTTCTCATGTATTGTTTTCACATGTCGGTTCAAATTGGACTTCTTCATAAACTTTTTATGACAGATATCACAAATTATTTCAGCGTCCATGACGTTTCCGAGTCAATATAAACAAACTTACACACTATTGCGCAATATACACTAACTTCCATGAAAGTCAAATACCTGTTTTCCTTTATATTTGTTAATAAAAATCGTTAGTGTGTATTTTGTCCAAATTTGAATAGATAACATGATTTTATACTTGTGGTACGTAACAACGTAACTGCTGACAGCAACTCAGAAACCACATCTAGTCTTTTGTTTGTGACCAAGTCAGCGACTCCGTGTGGTAGTATGTTTGTGATCAAATCAACTCAGCAACCCTCGATATTTTTTGCACAAAACCATAACAAAAGCGTAACTTTTAATAACTGAAATTCGATACAATAACAAAAAATTTTAGAAATAATTAAATTTTTACATGATTTATTTCATAATAAAAATACTTTCAAAAAAATTAAAGGAAGATAACAATAATTCCCTAAGTTATTGAACTGGTAAATAATGCTATTAAAGTAAAAGTTTTTTTAAAATACGGGAAAAGAAATAATGTAACAACAACTTTAGAATTATCAAAATAACTAAAGTATAAATTCTATCACATATGTAAAACTAAAATGCAGCAATAATTTTAACTAAGAAGTATGAAATCGATATTTCTTTCATCATAAATTAAAAAAAAAACTATTAAATTTTTAATTGCAATACTGTAACAAAATATTTCTTTCATCACAAAATAAAAATTAAAAAAACAATTAAATTTTTAATTGCAATACTGTAACAAAATATTTCTTTCGTTATAAAATAAAAATTAAAAAAAAAACTATTGAATTTTTAATTGCAATACTGTAACAAGATATTTCTTTTGTTATAAAATAAAAATTAAAAAAAATTATTAAGTTTTAATTGCAATACTGCAACAAAATATTTCTTTTGTTATAAAACAAAACTTAAAAAAAACTATTAAATTTTTAATTAAAATATTGTAACAAAAATTTTAGAAGTAATTAAATCTTTATGTAATTTATTTTATAATAAAAATATTTACAAAATAAAAAAAACTATTAAGTTTTAATTGCAATACTGTAACAAAAATATTTTTTTCATCATAAAATAAACATTAAAAAAACTATTAAATTTTTAATTGCAATACTGTAACAAAAATATTTCTTTCATCGTAAAATGAAAATTAAAACACTATTAAATTTCTAATTGCGACACTGCAGCAAAAATTTTAGAAGTAATTAAATCTTTACATAACTTATTTCATAATAAAAAACACTTGTAAATAAAAGAAAATAATAAAAAATTAACACGTGAAAAGAATTAGTGTTAAAAATTAATGAATAGTTTGGGTTTGAATGCAAAACTTGCAATTTCCAAACTTAAAAACGTTAAAGATAAAAGCAATTTACATAACTAAACATAGATAAAATCAAATTTTGTCAATTAGTAAACAAGCAATTATGTCAATGCGATTACATTAGCAAGTACGTTGTCAACTAAACTAAATATTTCATATTGCCACGAATTACTGAACGTAATCTCTAAAAGAACGGAAATATATCGTTTTTTTTTCAGATACGCCGACGCGTAGGTTGTTTACAACGTATGACGTCATTTTCCGGCTCACCAATGCTCACCATTGTCTGTTCGAAATGGACCATCTACTAATACTCTTGTCGACTGACCAATCCATTCCTCCTTTTTGTATCGGACTGCTATCTCAATTTGTGTTTAGTGGATCCTTGTCTTTCTGAACCATGCTTGAACAATGCAACGTGCGTGCCAAATGAAAATAATACCGACTTTACTTGCATCTGCAGAGAAGGATTCCAAGGACGACTTTGTGAATGTAGGCTAACAGCATTTCTAGCTTTTTTTATTTGAAGGAATCATTCGGCCTGTTATTTTTGCCCATTTCGCATATAACTTACGATTTCTAGTGTAACTTGATAATGGCTGTGAAGAGTTCTCTAGAACCATGCGCTCATACAGTAACTTACAACTTCTAATGTACATGTAACTACGAAGATCGAATGAAGTAGACGATTTGTTAAAACGTATGCATCGAAGTTGTAGGCGTCAATGGCCATTGAAAACCCAAATTAATGGAACTTAATGGAACTGCATGAGATTGGTTTAAATGAAGTTCCTTGACCAGTTTAAGTTTTGACGTTTTTACTTGTAGACCGAGTCACACGATGAATTACTTTTTTCATAGAAACTTTTTCGAGCGTGAGAGTTTGGGCAATGGAATCTCAAAATATATACATTACACAAAGTTGTACTTGATTTTTTTTTGACAATTGCTGTGTTAGAAATAGACTGGTAACTTTTTCGGTACTAATCAAAAATGTTGGTTAGAATAAATAAAGCAAATAATTACCATAATTATCTTGAAAACTTAGTTTTGCCTTGCGACCCCAATCCTTGCTTCAATGGTGGAACATGCGTGCCAAGTGATGACCCTAAGAATCCGACGTGTATCTGTCCGAATGAGTTTATTGGACCAAGATGTGAAACTCGAGGTATCAATGTCATCCGATTCGTTTTAATTGGGGAAATGAACTCAATGAACTCAATTTGAAACTTTCAGAGTTTAATCTTAAGCATTTTAAACTTAATTTAATGTAAGCTTATTTTTCTAACTAGTCAATTGGGCAGCAGATTTTCGGGTAGATCCGGGACAATGGTGTTCTTCAATGCAAATGTGTTGCGGTTTTTTGCACAGAAATAATTATGAAATCCAAGGAGCAAATTGTTTTACAGTAAATCCTTGTAATGAAAATCCGTGTATGAACAATGCAACGTGCGTGGCAAATGAAGACAACACAAACCTTACATGCTTGTGCAGAGAAGGATTCCAAGGAAGATTTTGTGAATGTAAGATATTCTTTGTAAAACGAGAAACGAAATCTTCCTGACATTCAAAGCGTGTAACGAGTGATGAGGTCCATTTGCGCGGCATATCGCCTGGGCTACACAGCTTCGACTTCAGAAAAACGCCGTAGCAGTGGGGAGCCGTTGGTGACAGAGGGTCCAATTTTACGCGCTCTGGGGTTAAACTCCTGACCTCAAAAGATTTTGCTGGAAAGTTAACTTTGGTAATGTAGAATAAACGAAAAATTATTTGCTTCATCAAGTTCGTATTTCAGCGGATGCTTGTCGCTCTGCACCATGTCTAAATGGTGCAACCTGTGTTTTGGGTCCTGTCAATGACCAAATAAGTTTCACTTGCATTTGCGCGGAGGGATTCCGAGGCCGTCGATGTGAATGTATGTTTTTTAACTTGTTTTTAATTTTGTTTTTGATGCCATATATTTTAATTGATTTGTTTTTATGTTAAAAACACTTTCAGATTTTGGACATTTTTGTTTTGTGAATCATCAATTAGATTTTTATGTTACACATTTCAATGCTCTTCAAACTGGAGGTCGCGAGACAGCTCCATGAGAGTCGCAAGATGCTTTTTTCTGATTTAACGAGACGAAATTGAACGTTAGACGTTTGAATGAGCTGAGAAAATTTTAGTGAATGCCTCTTGAAGAACTTTTTGTACTGTATAGTGCACTTTTCTTGAAGAACTTTTTGACAAAGCATAAAGGCATCACAAGTAATTTAATCAAAGCTATCATATTATACTGAAAAATGATGCAAACACACTAAAGAAACGTAAATTTACTCAGCAATATCCATTTAACGCGCTTCACCCTTATTGGGGATCATCAGAATTGAAATTCGTGTTTCACCTTGCGATAGACGGATGGGTTATTGCGTACCTTCGGGTGCTTCTTTGATTTAAAGAACTTTTTGTTATAAGATGGTTTGTTTTAATTCATGGCGGTCATGAAATAATTTGGCCCTGCAAAGTGGGTGATAGGTGTGAAAAACATTGATATACTGTAATTTACCACAGTCATTTGCATTTCACCTTGTGATCCAAATCGCTTGATGTTTGATGTAACATCGTTATTGATTGTTTGGTGTAACATTATTATTGATTGTTTGATGTAACATCATTATTGATATTCAATAACTACTCTTTCCTGAAAACTGCTGTACTTGTGAACGTTGATGCTTGAAAATTCAAAAGGCTTTTTCTATATGCTAGCGGAGCTTTTTCTATATGCATTTTTTTGTGTTCCCCATTGTGGTATAATTAGATATTACACAAAAATTCAGCTTCGCCTTGCGATCCGAATCCTTGCTTGAACGGTGGGACATGCATTCTCAGAGATGATCCAATGAATCCGATTTGCATTTGCCCAGATGATTTTGTTGGACCAAGATGTGAATTTCGGGGTAAGTTAAAAGTTTGAAATGCTCAATTGCACATCCTAAGCTTACAGGTCGCTCTGCAATTGGTAGTATAGGAGTACTGGACCAAGATGTTGTACACAGGGTATGTTCTTTCCTTTACGCAGGCCGATAGGTTTATATCGGCTTCTTCGTCTTTCGTTTACACTAAATGCTATGCCATTTATTGTCGGTAAAGACAGCCTGTTTTAAATCTATAATCACATCATTTGCAAGACGTGGCGTAATTAAAGGCTTTTTGAATACCAATAAAATCGAAGAAAAATACCTGGTGTTCATTGCAAAACAAATTTTTAGCACGTAAGCAGTTGATGTTTTTCTACGCAGTTAATCCTTGTAATGAAAATCCATGTTTGAACAATGCAACATGCGTAGCAAATGAAGACAACACTGAAGTTACTTGCTTGTGCAGAAAGGGATTCCAAGGAAGATTTTGTGAATGTAAGATATTTCACTTCACGTAATTTGAAATGTTTTATAGTCTCATTGTTTGCTACAGAAAATTTGGTGAGATAGCATCACAAACTTGTTGCTGAAACGGAATTTCACTTTTCAAACATTTTTCCATGATATCACACGTAGGCCTACAGCAACAACATAGGTTTCAATTAGCCTAAGCAACATGTCATTAAATTAATTATTTTGTTGTTGTCAAAATGAAAGCATTGCATCCATTTTTCAAAATATTGATCTGAAAAAGTGGGTCTGTCTGTGCATTACTGAATGTTTTATTCACATCATATCAAAATACTTAGCTTTTCATCGTTCTTATTAGTTGGTATCTGCTTTTTGGCTGTCTTTGCTCGTCTACGTTTTACGTTATCCCAATGTTACAGTTTCGCCTTTGTGCTTTAGATTTGTTTCATTCTTATTTTGCCTTGTTGTTTAATGCATGGGTTGCTTTTAACCATCCAGAATCTGTAAAATTTCAATTTTTTTACTTACGAAAAAAATGGGATATAAATTACTGTTGTAACCTTGATTTTAGTACAACTATGTAAACAAGATACATTTACAGTAAGTGCTTTTTACGCAGTACGAAACCCATGCGTTCCCAATCCTTGCTTAAATGGAGGAACTTGTAACGATGATGGGAATGGCAGCGCTATTTGTACATGCACCGAAGAATACACAGACCCTAGATGCGGAACGTTCATTGGTAATTACATGAAAACTCGTACAATATTTTTGATGTCTAATTGATAATGCACCTTTATGGCAGCCTATTGCAGCTGTTTACGCTATTTGCACAAAAATCGTTCTTAAACATTGTTTTGATAAGGCTTATTTGGATAAAGCTAAAACATTGTTTGAATTAGGCCCAGTTTATGTAATTGTAAAGTAGATACATGGTATAATGGAAGAATGATCTAGTTAACAAACTGGTTGATTTTTGTTTTCAAGATCCTTGCGACCCTAATCCTTGCCAGAGCAACGGAGAATGTTTAACTATACCAGGCACAAGTAATTTCGTATGTGTTTGTCCTCTGAATTTCACTGGAGATCTCTGTGAAATATCAAGTAAGACTTTACTTTAACACTATAAGAGGCTCATGATACTGTATGACGCTTTATGCTGAAATCGTTCATGGGCTAATAACATTGTCTGATGTTTAAAAAACATGGCTAATAGTCCAATTGCATTGTATGACTGACAGTCTTATTGCATTTGATGACGCTCTGAACTTGTAACACTAATGGGGTGATTACGATGTAAAACGCTTCAAACTGTGAATATCAGTGTGTTAATCATTACGCAAAATTGTAAAATATTATGTATGCATATTAAGAGTAACGCAATATAAGTAACGAGATTAACGAGTAAAAACTTCATCGACATGAAAAAGATACGCGGCATCTAGTGGGTTTGTTTGCTATGATTGCAGCCCGTTGGCCTAATACTTTGTACCAAACGTAGTTTGTTTTATCAAATTCACAGATTCTAACTCGTCTTTGACATAGTCCGATTTTATATTTTTTTCTGGAGTTTACGTTGATGTACTGAAGTGAGCCATTGAGCCTAAAGTATGTAATAAGTAGGGCGATTTTTTTATGACCTATAAAATCGAAAAATATGACTTTATTTCTGGAAACATATGACTTTATGTGACTTTATTTTTAGAAGAGCAAATTTATGCTATTTTCTGTAATTAACATCTCATAAGTAAGCCTAAACGTATATTTTGAACTAAAAGATACTCAACAGAACGAAGAATTCACTTGAAAATCAGTAAAAAAATTTAAAAAAATTCAAATGCGCATCTTATAACAAGTAACTGTTGAATACAATTTTATAATAGAATGCGACGTGTGCATCGCTAAAATTTCGGTTTTCATGAATCATGGATTTTAACATCGAAAATGATGGTTCTACAGATGCCGATGTAGGCTGGTATGTTAACAACTTGGCATACAATGCTGGAGAAATATCTGGTCTACTCGTCTCCACAATGGTTTTTGCATAACTTTTTTCTAAACTAACAAAAATAATAAAATCGCTTCAAATGCTTTGTAAAAGTCAGCATGAAAACCTAAAAACTCTCATTGCCCCTCTCAACATAAAATTATCAAGTTTAAAGCCTACAGGAACTGTATCTACGGTGGTACTGGGGTTTAATAATTTGTATTTCATAACAAAAATCAATGGTCATATTTTATGACATAAAAAAGAAAATATGACTTTTTATGACTTTGTAACTCCTAAAATAACCTCGCATCAACGTATTTTTTTCGCGATTATCGGTTTCACAATTTCTGCGCTTCCAAAAAAAAAATAGAACTTTTATGACTTCTATCCCCCCTAGTAATGACTGAATTGATTCATGTTTACTTTTGATTTCTAATCTTTTTCCACGTTGAACTTTCGAGATATTGACTGTGACTTCTATGCATTGCAGTTCCTAATCCATACGACTCTGAACCTGTTCAAAATGGTGGAACTTGCTTTTTTGATTTCCTCGGTTCAAATTTTAGTTGCATTTGCACTGAAGACTTTACTAGAGCGTTCTGTGAAATTCCCATTCCAAGTAATTGCTATTAATCCAACTTGATTTCTTATTAAATTTGGTATGAAGTATTGTCATTCCAAAATTGATAAAGTCACAATAGCATTTATACATTTTCGTGTTTGCGTGAGCGTCATTTTTCTCAAATATATTTTGCATTGTTTCTTTCATCAATCAATGGTATATGCTGATTGATAATAAATCAACAGACATTGCTTTAAGGTTCCCTTTGCATTTTCCACAATACACTAAAACAGGGATGGGCAACCTTTTTCGGTATACGTGCCAAAATCGGCTAAAATCAATGGCCAAAATTTTACGCGTGCCAACTAACAGTTCGTGTTTTCCCATGAAAATATCGGTGAAGAGCAAACAAAAGGTCTGCACGTCCTCAGATGTAATACGAAGAAAAAAAAAAGAGGATCATGTGTTGGTCAGTGAGACTTCTGCTGCTGTTTTTCTGTTGACTCATTTCCGTGGCCTCGCTCGCGTGCCACAGAAACGAGCTCGTGTGCCGAACTTGGCACGCGCGCCAGGGGTCGCCCATCCCTGCGCTAAAACATCAGTCCGAATTATTGTTATTTGTATATTTCAGAACCTTGTGATTCAGACCCTTGTTTGAACGATGGAACCTGCATGGACTTGTCTGACACGGAATTTACATGCATTTGCCCGACATGGTTTTTCGGAGAAATTTGCGAGTTTATAAATGTTATTGGTAAGTTACTGTACACTGACTAAAAAGAAATTTCAAAACTTTATAAGAGCTAAAAAAGTTTTTTGTCTAACCAAGCGACTTGGCTTGGCATTACCGCGCGCTGATTACAAATGCTATGTGCGGGCACAATTCACGGGTGGATCCAATCGCATTTTGCATGCATACTGGTGACTGCTGACTAGACGTGCTCAAACTAACTTTACAGTCTCCCCTCACTTACAGTTGAACTTGGAGTTCAATGATGTGTAGAAATCTCAGTTAATCATTTTATTAATGACTTTATTTTTTCATCTTGTACCAAAACATACCAGTTCGATCGATACCAAATGCAAATTCATAGCAGAGTATTCGAATTAGCGTTACTTAGTGCAATTCTAAACTCGGAATGCAGCTAAAACTTGCCATTACAAGATGTAAAGCCAAATAATTTAAAAACTAGCTGGTATTCCTCAACTCTCTTTACGCTATTATGCAAGCAAATTAGTCTTTTTCAATATTAAGCGATTAGCTGGTCACAATTGATAAATCAATTTTTAAACGCTGTAGATCACTTTGACAAATCTACTACTGCGTGGTTACACCAGCTAAAAACTTTTTACCAAATTCCGTATTTCCATCACCATCTTTTTAGATCCTTGTGACCCCAACCCTTGTTTGAACAACGTTACTTGCATGGCTGATGATGACAACAACGCCGTATGTCAATGTCCTCCTGATTTCGAAGGAGATCGTTGTGAAACACCTAGTAAGTTAGACAAAACCCTGCGTCTTTGATGTTGCGGTATTTTATTTTTTTGTCTTCGAAGGTTTTACGACATAAGTTCATGGTTAAGAACGCAATGGAATGTCTTAACTCGGTCTAAAAAAAGTTTAGATCAACTATGATCTGAAAATGCTGTCAATACTCTTTTCTTCTGTTTGTCTTTTCTTTATTCTTTTATGAAAGCATTGGATCTTCGCTAAAATCAATAAACGATGCATAACCGCTAGGACTGAACTTTATGAGTGCTTAAAATTAGTTATTGTGGCTTCAGTGGTTAAGTCAGATCTGAGAACTGGAAATTTAATTTTACCAATTCAGCTGAAAGCTAAGCACTGTAGCTGCTTCTGTTTTAAATGGCAGAATAATTATGCTCTTCACTTTCACACTGACGAATATCAGTTCTTCTCAGGTTTTCGATTTTGCGTGCTTACGCAAGATCTTTACAAGTGCGTTATCTGCAGTTCTTCGCGACCATCACCGGTGGGCCTGACGCTCGCAGACATTATGAAGTATCGTAACTTGTAATTGTAAAAACGATTACATCATCCAAAGTGTAGAAAAGCTACATAAAATGATAAAAATATAAAAGTGGGTCGCAAGACTGGCTTGGACTACGACTGGAATGGATTGGTACTAGAGTTGCGCAGTATTGAGCTGGTCAAAAATAATTGGCAACATCATTATTTATGACCCTGAGTTAAGTGCCATTCTAACCTGTAATAGCCTATAGTAATTTTTTTTTTCAAAGCCACATAATTGCAGCTTAGGTTTTTTATGTTAGTGAAGTAGGCTTATGCGCATCGTAGAAGATGACCTAGCTGAGCATCGAACCCACGAAAGCAGTTCCGGAACCCTACTCACCAACCACTTGGCCAGCTGAATGACCCTCGTTAGTAAAACTTAGTTCCATGCTGCCACCTAACGGATGACAGCATTTTCTAACAACTGAAGCCATCGAAGCAAAACTTCTCCATTTATTCAAAATGCTCGAAACAAAACGTTTGGTTTCGGACCGTGTGCTAGGTTATAGTCATCTACTACATACACTGCAAATTAAATTTTAGTTTGCGTTATTTTTAGTTCCTAACCCTTGCCGGCCTAATCCGTGCAGAAATAAAGGAACTTGTAGACGTCGGGGAAGAGACGGTTTCACTTGTGATTGTCCGCCTTTCTTTTCTGGGCGAACTTGTCAAGATAGTAAGCAATTCTACTTTAAATATCTTGTTTCAACTAACCAAATAATTATCTTGTTTCAACTAACCAAAGAAAGCAAATTTATTCCATTTTTGTTTGTGAGTTAAGCGACTATAAAATAGTAGATGCATTGTTTGTATCACAAACTGTTGGGACATTGCTCTACCCACAATATCTTACTGATTTCTACTTTTGCCATTCAATGCAGTGCACTGTTGAGAGCAATGTTTCAAATGATGTACACCAGGGGTGTGCAACCTTTTTCACTGGGGGGCCACTTTCGAAAATTTTAACAACGTCGAGGGCCAGTCACCGTCAAATATGTATAAAATTATAAAATGCTAAACACAACCCGTGTATTATAGACGGTACAAATAGCTAAATAAATCGATTTAAAAAAAAAAATTTTTTTGTCCTGCCATCGTCGAGGGCCACATTGACTGGCCTGGAGGGCCGGATTGTGGCCCGCGGGCCGTGGGTTGCACACCCCTGATGTACACATTAATGACGTAACTGTACTTCACAACTCCAACTTGTCCATTTATACCATGTCGGTTTGGACGATGTGTGATACACGGTGGTAGAAGACAATGTGCTTGTTTCCGTGGCTGCTCTGGAAATCAATGTCAACTCAAAAGTATATAAACTAAGTAGGCTACTAACATTTCATAAAGTACTAACTCGAAGACAATATCGGGAAATTTGCCCATGTAAGGATGACAGCTACAAAATAGTTATATTTGAGTGATAAGGTCTGTAATTCGTATGACTAATTGTAAAAGTAGGCATCCCAGATTATAATACCATTGGCCTAGATCACAGGTCTTTCAAACGTTTCTGTTAAATGTAGCAGAACTTCAAGATAAAAAGCAACTAGTCATAGAGTAATTGCGTATTTTCGGTTTTGAAAACTATCAAGGAACTTTCACTCTGCGCATTGTTATGTGTTAACAAATAATTTATAATATGTTCTGTTGAACTTCTTGGATTTTGCCACGAAGTGAAATGTTTGCAAATGACTGATTGTTGCAAAATAGGAAATTGTATTACTTCGCTGACAGGACGATTGATAAGAATTGTATGACAAACCGTAGGAATTAATTCGTTCTTAGATCTGACCTCACGAAACAACCAAGACTTTCCTCACCAAACGAATGTAATAATCGACCCAACTTAACTCACTAAGCTACGGTACTCACCATACTATTCTTCAATAAACACACGCACCACTGCTCACTTCAGTAACACCATACAACAAGGGCTACACCCTTTCAGCATACAATGATATTGCTTACTCTACGCACACTAAATTTGCGCTCGAATAATTATGCTTGAAAATTCACGTCTATTCATACTCTAAATTTAAGTTCGAGAACATTCTATATCATTCATAAAATGAAGAGAAATCATATGACGCGCAAAAAGAAGAAAAATCATATGACGTGCAAAAATTTACACCAAACTATAGTAAACACAATTGTGACGTCAAACAAGAAGAGTAATCCTATGGCATGCAAAAATTCACACCAAACCGCAGTAAACACAATTGTGACGTCACAAGCACAAATTTTAACTGAGTGAAATTACGTAATGGAGAAATCTGTCCCAAATATTCACAAAAAAAATTACGTCAGTATACAATTTTGACTTCATAATGCAACCTTACGAAACAATCCCACGAATAAAACTTTGAAAAACAACGCATCGGTGTAGAACCTTCTACAGTAGACAAAGCAATTAAAACAAAACACATTAAACAGTTATATCGTTACACTGATAATGACCATTTTAAATGCTTTTTTTTTCAGGAGATTGCCGAGACTTGGGCTGTAACGGGGGTTATCAATGTCGTCTTTCAGGAAGAGAATACCGTTGTCTTCCAAGTAGGTATAACACCAAGTTGTGGGATTCAAATGGTGTAGAAACTGAATTGGCGATGATACAATAGTTCGATAGGAGCAAATTTTTTCCCTAAGAGCAAATTTCTTAATTATTAGAGATTTAGTGTTTTAATTTTAAATGCTAGCTTCTTTTTTTACTTCGTTTTTTTTTCATCAACATTCGTGTTTGGATGCCAAATGCAATAAACTACAACGAAAACATTTTTAGGACCTGACTGCAGAACTTTAGGATGTAGAGATGGATATCAATGCGGCATTTCCCGTTCAAGAAGATACGAATGTCTTCCAAGTAAGTAGTTTGTGAAAAAATGTTGCTGTAGTAAGTTTCATCGTGACACAAAACTTAATATTTCCAGCAATGACATACTTATGCTCATTTCAGCACATGGAGCTAATTTCGTGTAAATATTTTAACAAAAATGCTAATATGTTTTTACAAAAATATTCATTGTATAATGGTCGAAACAGCGTTCACAGTCTGTAGTTATGTAAACATACTTGCGCTTTCGAATTTGCGTTACTAAATATTTAATGTTTTTATATGATTCTCAAAGTTTAGATCACACAAAATTGTCACATTTACGGTAGTAAGTTGTTTTCTTTTTTTATTTGTTATGGCAGTGTAGCGACATATTTTTAAACATTAAAAACAACCGAAAAAGCGCAAAAAATATGCGGAAAACAAAAACTGTTGGCAAATCTTGCTGTTTCGCATTCTTTATCTCTTGTGGACGTTAAAGCTCTGCTTTTGTGTTTGGCTCATATTTTTTGATCGGTTAACGATTCCTTTTGAGAAATATTAGAGTAGAAATATTTGGAATGAACCTTTACCACCTTATATTAGTGCTTAAGTGATAAACTGCGCATACACGCATACAACCGACTTTTAAGACACAATTTCTCACTATAATTCGGCCGTTCTTCTACAGTATTTACGCATTGCTGCTCGTGAAACGTACAGTATTTCTCGGTAGCTGCTTAACAGTGATTCCCCAATCATTCTTATGTTTGTTTAAAAGAGCCAGACTGCAGAACCTTGGGATGCAGAGGCGATTATCAATGTCGTGCTTCTGGTCCAGGATATCGATGTCTTCCAAGTAAGATTTTAATTTCACCGTTTTCTGTTTCAGTTTGATAAGATTTGTTTTGTTTTTACTTCAGTCTGCATCCCAAACTGAAGAGCTATAGTAGTAGGTAATTCTTGTTCGAAAAATGTGGAAAAAGTTAAATACGAGCACGATATAAATATCTGCTGTTATTCTCAGTAAAGACTGGAAACGCATTGAACCTAATTTCGATTTTGCCTGCAAAAGCAATTTTTACCTCATCGTCAACTAAGAATTCCCTCGTTATTTGACAGGTTTTTGGGGAGAACCCTTTGGTCACATTTGTAAAGCTTTTAAGAATTTTAAAGTGCAGCCTCCTAGCTTGATCAGTTAAAAGTTTATATCAGAACAGTGGTATAGCTTAATTATCAAAATCTTCGCACACAATCAAATCCAACAAACAACTTCGATAAAACACTAAGTCTGTTTTCTAAATAACACATTTTTTCATACCGTGATACTTTGTCTTGCGTAGGACCGCGACCCAGAGATTGTAGAACCCTAGGATGCAATCGTGGTTATCAATGTCTGAGCTCCGGACACGGAAGATACGGTTGCAGTAAGTTGATGGAATATAAGGGTTACATAGAACTACTTGAAGATTGAGGCATCCGCTTCAGAAACTTCATGTTTGAAAGTGTAAACTTGCATTGTTTGTGTTAGTCTTTTCGTTGGCACTTTACATGCAATCTCAAAAAGAAAACGCTTTAAATAAGGCAAGTACGCATTGGTTTTCAACATGTTACAACAACTACTTGATTGTTTGTTACAGGACGATCGATTAGTGATTGCAGAGTTCGAGGCTGTTATAGCGGATACAATTGCCAATATCTTGGTCGCTCAGGATACGGATGTTACCGTAAGCGACATTCATACTCAACACCGTTTGTTCACACTTCGTAGCGCTTAGCATGGTATCTTCACATTTACCAGCTTAGGTGATGGAGTGGATAGCGTCTGCTTCTGAAGCGGTAGATTCTGGTTTGATTCCGATTTGTGTTAAATCAATGACTTTGGCACTGGCATTCACCGCTTTCCTGTTTGACATTCAGCGTTGAAAGGACAGTGTAGAGAAAAATTAGGCGGCAAGTTTGCTTGCTGTGCCATTGGAAGGGCATTTAGCGGGATTCTCCCATATTAGGGTGGGTAGGTCTGGACGAGTCACTAGCGAGCTTGTATCACTTTTATCGCATTTTTGTAAGAAGAGAATAAATTGCAACTAAACTAACAATGAAAAAATAACTTGGTACAACCGTTTATCTGTACTACTAGCTTGCTTCCTGTTCTTTTCAATGTCGTCGTTTAAACGTGAAAGCACAAGAATTCTACACTACAATATTATAAAAAGACAAAATTTGTAGTTGGTAAAGTCATTATTTAACTAACATGAGCCTCATTAGATATTGTGAGATATGATTGTCTGTTGGTGCAGTATTTTTTTGTTTTTAACATAGCAGCTGCAAAACTTTTTTATGTTTGATCTTTTTATTTTTACATTCTTTGTAAAAATTCTAACTTAACCTGAGTTACATTACAGCGCAAAAGTCCTACTCACAATCTCGATCAAGATACTACCCCGCTCCAACCAAATACTTCACCTACAAATATGGAATTCGATATTATTACTATCAGAAGCGACCACAATTTTACTATTCTTACAGAGGAAGTAATAGAAAGTATGGAAATTACAGCTGGCATTAATCGAGATAACATCATCCAGCTTGTACAAATTGAAACGGACCTACACTGATATGTAAAATGGAAAAGAATCTTTAGTTTTTGTTTTGTGAACTATAATAAACAAATGAACCTTTCGTTATATGGATAGGTTTTGCATTGTACAATTTATTAACAGGCGTATTAAGTTTTATTTGCCTACGCCGATTTACTTGAAATGAATTTATTGAATGCATAAAAGAGTATGGTTTATTGGTTGATGCAAATAAAAGTATCAAAGTGCACAATTCGCATTTTTTGTTTCAGTCGGTTTGATTTATGACTCCAAGCTGCATAAAGTTGTTCACAGGCTGACCAATGCAGCCCGAAAGCGGTCCAAAACCGTATGATATTTAAAACCTTAAACAGCCCCCTGCCGAAATAAAAATAAAATGAAAGTTACGATTGGTCAGAAAAATAGAGTTTTTAGGTGCAAAGTTTTTTAGATATTTGTGTTAGAAAAAATATCTTAGAAACTATGCGATGCACAGCTCTATGACTTTTTTTCATCACAGGTTGAAAGGAAAAAACGTTAGGCTGCTATGTTAACATTTTCTCCGAGCTCTTGTTTCATATATTTCGTGACACCCTGTATTTTATATCAAACACTGTGAATGTAAACTACTTCTAAACAGACTGTCTTTTTTCTCGTTGAGATGTAAAAAGTAGACAGCAAATCTAAATACGCAAAAGTATGGTTATTGTTATCGTGGCAAAAGCAAGGTTACTTAAAGTACAGTAGAATAAAAAGTAGTGAGCAGTGGCGGATCCAAGAAGGGGGATGTGGGGATGCATCCCCCCACCGGCCAATTTCAACAATGTTTTTGATGAATAAAGTTTTTCCATAATTTCGAACTTCTTCAATTCAACAAAAATTCTTACGCCTTAAGGTGTGTTTCCACAGAATGCGATGCGACTTTTCGCAGGTAAGGTGAAGTAGGCCTCGAAACAGTTAGAAGTTATGGCGTAAAACTGCGTCACTTTGCACGGCATTTTAGAAAATAATCGTAAGGTGCTGCATTACAAAATAACCGATAAAAAGCAAAACTGTTGGGGTTGGAATTGTGTGGAAGGTATTTTCATCAACTTCTTACTTCAAAAATTGGATAAAATTTCGTAAGACAACAAATCTGATTAAAATCGCAGTTGATGCAAACAGACCTTTAGTCACGCTTTAAATCGAAGAAGTGCGAACAAAGTGCAATTTGTTTGGTGAAGGACTAATTAGGATCAAAAGAACAAATTTTGTGTTACAAATTGTTGGAAAAGCGCCAAAATGCTCATTACAGTATGTAAATTTTCATACATTTTCCGGGAGAGCATGCCCCCAGACCCCCCTGGAATCATTTTTGTTTCCTTATTTGCTAGAAATTTAACTCTACCAGAAAAAATATACGCTTAAAAAGTGTCAAAATTCGGTGCTAAAAAGTTTTAAATATACTCCCTTCACATGGACACATTTTCTAAAAAGGGATTATTTACGATCTTTTTCTGGTTTAACATCTATGTATTCAGTCATGGCCACCTTTAGATAGGTGGTCTTTAGATTAAAAAACTTTTAGATAGGTGGCCATGATTCAATCAACATTCAACCTAATTCAAAACTGCATTCCCCCCCCCCTCAAAGTTTTCTGGATCCGCCCTGGTAATGAGTGTTAAAACCAATGAAGTGAAAGTAAAACAGTAACTTCAACTTAAAACATCTGGAGCGGTTTACTGCTCACTTTTTGTCGCGCTCTACGATATCGTAGAGAGAAAAAATGCGTCGAGACAAACAAGTTGGTATACACGTCAACCACAAAATTGCGTAGACAGCAAAAAAAAGTATGTCAGCTAACACAATCTTTGAGGATGGCGTAGACAGCTTTTCCTACCGATTTGCTAACACTGTGAGTTTGGCGTTTGCAATTATGGACGCTTGCATGGAAGCAGAGTTGGGTTGAATTTAAATTCACTGCCAAGTTATTAATGAATTTGAACGTGGGTTTTCAAAATCCGATAAATATGAATTCGAATGCCTGTTTAAAGTCACTGAATTTAATCTTCTTAATTAAAGATTCGATGAATTTAGATTTTTTCACATTAAAACATACGAAGTAAAGTATGCTCTTGCCACTGGTTTATTGCTGTATGTCACTGCACTGCAAACGATCCGTAAAGTTTATCAAGCCAACAGAACAAATATTGTCACGGCAAATGCGAAGCTTCTAAATGCTTGGGTGTTGGTTTTGGAGGAGTTAACTTTCCACCCCTTTCATGTCTTCTTGTTTTTTTGCTAAAAATTATGATTTTTGCTTCTGGTAGTGACCTTTTTGCAGTTACTTACAGATTTAGAACTGTTCAAAAATAAGTGTTTTTTTTTCAAGCCTATCTGATCCATTTTTTATCAAATGCTGAGAAGTTTGAATTGTTGAGTTTTGTGAATTTTGAAACGGTGAAATCGAAATCAGTTTTGCGAAGTTAATGGAATGTGAATTTGAATTTAGCAATTCAAAAGTATGAATAGATCCAACCGTGCACGGGAGTAGTAGCAGCAGTAGCAAATTTATGTTTTCGGCCATAAAGTAATAAATATCAATAACACAAACCACAGCAAGGCAAAAAATCAGGAAACAGCGACAACACCATATATGGTAAGACGTACTTACTACAATAGTACAGGTAAAAAAAGTTTAAGAATTAGCAAGGACACTGCACCTAGAGGGTGATCTTGTGATAGGTAGCACGGACAGACATTACGGCAGTGTTGCTCACCCTGGGGTTCGCGGACCCCTTGGGGGTCCGTGAAATAGTTTTTAGGATTCACAATTTGTTGGGGGCCGCGAAAAGGTTAACATGCTAATTCGAAAACGTATTTGTTTTTGTTGATGTAAGAACCAAAGTTTAATTTAGTAATTATGAATTACCGGTAGCCTACATGCTTTTTGAGGCAACAATACCTTGGACTTTTGTAGCCAGTTTATTTTTTTTTCTTCATAAACACAACAAGTACAGACCAACGTGGTCAAAATAGCAGTTTCGGTATGTCAATACGAGATTCTAGCGGTCAAAAAATATTGCGCTGCTACCTTCCAAACTACATTAAATATGGTTTTATGAGATCCAGGCGAGATGAGAATAAGCCGGAATGTTTTTTATGTGGGTGTGTTTTGAGCAATGACGTCAGTGGCGTACATTTTGTGGAAATTATTGGGGGTGATGAATCATTGCAGTGTCAACTAAAAAGTCAAAATTGTGTCAAATTCTGGGGGGCACCGCCCAGAATTTGCACGTTACTTCGTTCCAAAGGTTTTAAGACTATGAGCATGAACTTCTTCAACTATTATATACTGAACAATATTTACAAGGTAACATGCCGGTACAAAAAATAAGCTGAACATTTTTGGACGAATGGACAGTCCTTCATTACAGCATGATTAGAAATAAAAAGTTAACGCATGGCAAACTAATATAAGCGAAAAGCAAAGCAGCAAGGATACGTTATGGTATTTAACAAATGAAGAGATCCGCAGATACTTTTTGGGTTTAAAAAGAGGTCCGCGGTTGGAAAAAGGTTGAGAACCCCTGCATTACGCGAAGCGAAATGCTTTGACTTTGGGCAACAATCATTTAATAACCGAGTATAGAATGGTAACATGCAATGCTTCTCAGCGATCTCAAAAAGCAGCGAGATATCTTTACAACGCCAGCGGTTTAGCTACAAGCTTTAATTTGTTTAAAACTTTTGGCTTTTGGAAGTTTTCGAAATGTTTCCGACGAATACATCAACGTTTCACAAATTAAAGCGTGTAGAATCCAACCAGTTGCATTTCGAGTTGGTTTCGCTTTTACATTGCGATTGCACATCAAATTACTATTTGTTTATCACTTTTCAGTGAGAATTTCAGAAAGCGATAAACTCTTCGCTATTGCAAAAACGTAGAGTCACACATACTTTTTTTGTGGCTTTCTCTCGAATTTAAAATATCGCTGAGAACTGCAATTGGACGTGTATACCAACTGTGTCTGAAATCGCTCGATTGCGTACGCACTGCATCAACGCAAAGTGCGCAGAGAGCACTTTTGGCTGTTTACGCAATTTTGAGCAGTATGCCGCCCCTGAAGTGAAAAGTAGCGTTAGCAAAAGCAGCGCTGCTAAGCTGAGCTTTGACAAATTACAATGTGTATTCTTTGACATTCTGCAAATCTTAAGGCATATTTGGTGTAATTTAGCTCAATTAATCAAAAGAATTACGTGATAAGTCTGTTATAGTCTGAAAAACGCAAGCTTCATATCCATGTCCGTCAAATGAACAAAAAACAATTTCCCTGCTTGACGCTCAGCATTGAAGGTACAGCGAGGAGAACAAACCGGCAAGTTTACTAGCGCCGTTAGAAAAGGCACTTATCGGGATTCCCCCATCTTGTGGTGTGGTAGACAAATGGCTGACAATTCCCATAAGAAAAAAAACGTTTACAAATACGAGTGTTGTTAAATATGTTTTCAAACATGAGTTTGTCATTTAAATTATTTTTTTGCATTTTGTTGTATACTTATCTCCTATCACGAGAAACCGATCAATGCGCTATACGGGCTGGTTGAAGGGAATTGTCAGCCATTTGTCTACCACACCACAAGATGGGGGAATCCCGATAAGTGCCTTTTCTAACGGCGCAAGTAAACTTGCCGGTTTGTTTTCCTCGCTGTCCCTTCAATGCTGAGCGTCAAGCAGGGAAGCTGTGAATACCAAATTTAAAGTCCTTGATGATTTGACCCAACTCGGAATCAAACTCAAGTTTACAGCTTCTGACGGGTACACTCTTACCACTTGGCTATCTTGGCTGTCAGGTAAATTGTTTATGTCTCATAAATTGTTTATGTCGCGAAACTGCGGAGAACATTATCCACGCAGGACAAGGAACTATGTCGCATGCACAGAAGTCACTGCTGGGTGTTATACGCACAGACTCAGGTAAATAAACTTTCACTACCATTTGACGTCACAAAGTATCAAACAAATGACCAAACATCCTTCACCCAAAATGAATTTAATACGAAATACCCATCCTAAGTCAAGTTTACTCAACTTCGGCACAAACTGCAGAACTTTAGCAAACCATCCACTCATTTAACACTTGCCGATCTTACGGCACAGCGCATTGAATAACTAGAGCTAAAACCTTCTACACTATAAAGGGTAATTCCGGGTGAGATGGCCATGCTTTTGACGAATCTCCGTGGTTTGCTTCCTACTTGCCTAAAAGGTACGTAAAAGGGAGGGTTGATATGGTTAAGGACTAGAGTTGCATTCCTGTGTCTCACCAGTTTAAATTTGTCTCACACAAAATAAACATATGACCTTCTAAAATGACGACATTGGTATCTCACCTAAACAGTGTGAGTGAGATGCCATAGAAAAAATGTCTCAGAAACTATGCGACTCACAACTCCATAACTTTTTTTCGCCACAGATAGAAAGCGAAAATACGTTAAAGTGTTAACATTTTCTCCGATCGAGTTCTTGCAATAACAATCAAGAACTGAAAGTTTCTGGTCTTTTGCTCGATTTTAAAGCTCAACATACCGTACTGTAATTACTAGCAATTTTGTGGGTTTCGAGTATTTGAAGACATCCTGCATTTATGCACAGAGATGGGCGCGATAAACCTTTTTGTAGTAGGCTATAGAGCGATAACGATAAACGATAATTTCAAAAAAATCCCTGGGCGATACCGATGATGGATAAATCTTAATTTCTTAAAGCGACATCGGTAATCGATAAATTATCGCCGATAAAATTTTTCAATAAGTGTTGCGGTAAATTTTTAACGTGTTTGATCAAGTCTTTTTTGTAAGGTAATTTCCAAAATGTTTTGCTAGATTTTTCAAGAAAAGAAAGCGGTTAACGGACTCCGTTGTGGCATTAAATAAAGCAAAAAGAGGTTTTTTAATTGTAGCAAGACTTTATGGACACCGTGTATTTTTTCTGTAGCGCCAACTCACCTACTTTGAACACTGTGTGCATAAAGATTGTTCATCACGATAATTTATCGGCAATAACAAAATCAATTAAAAGAGCGATATCGATAATCGATGAATCGAACCTATTTTGAACGATAACGATAATTGGTGATAAATTATCGCCGATAAATTATCTTGTTAAATGCCCATCTTTGCGTGTGCATGTGCTCTTGAAACAGACCGTCTTTTTTCTCTTAGAGGTGCAAAAAGTAGCCAACAAATCTAAATACGCAAAAGTATTCCTGTATAGGGTGCCGTTTGACAAAAAAAAATCATACGTTTTGTGAACCCAAAAGTATGACCTAATTTAACCAAGTCGGACGAAAACACACGTGCAAACGAAACCGGAAATTTCCTATATCGGGCCGTTTGGAAAAAAACGATTTTGTCTGACTTATTTTGCGTGTGTTTTTTGGACCAACTTAGAGTATAATTTGTCCATAAGTCATATATTTAGAATGTATATCGGACAAATTATGGTCTGAATAAGCATAAAAAAACATGGTTTTCAAAACGTGTGGTCTAGTTTTTGTTTTTTTTAAACGGCGCCCGCAAACCCTGGGTAAAAGCTTGGCTACTTGAAGTAGAGGAAAAAGTGATGACTGCTAAGACCAATGAAGTAAAAGTAAATAAGTAACGTCAAGTTGGAAGAACTAAAGTGAAAAGCAGCGTTTGCAAAACCAGCGCTGCAAAGCTGAGCTTTGACTAACACAGTTTGGCATTATTGGGATAATTTAGGTCACTCAATCAAAAAAATTGCATGCTAGGTGTGCTATAGTCTGGAAAAAACAAGCTTCAATGACCTACATGAAAAAAAAAAAAAAAAAACGATTGCAAATACGAGTGTTGCCAACTATGTTTCTAAACATGTGTTTGTGATTTAAATTATAAATTGTTTATGTCACGAAATAGCAGAGAACATTACCCACGTAAAACAAAGAACTACTTCGCACGCAAAGAGGTCACTGAATGTTAGATACACAGACTCTGGGAAATAACCTTACACATGGTGCAAAGCGTATAGGCCTATTATAACTAGGATTTTCGGTTAAAATAACACTGAGTTTAAACGATAACACGTCTCAGTTCCCTAGAGCGGGATTGGTTAGATCATGTTGAAGGCGTAGAACTTTTGTTCACGGTAGTGCAATAGTGGTTGAATCAGCTATTCAAAAGTGCCTGATGACGGAGTCAGAGCGATATATCAGAAAAATACCGCTTTCAAATAAAATGCATTAAAAATATAAAATGCTTGAAACCCAACAGTCTGTTTTACCCGAAACCGAGATCATCAGAAAACGTCAGCAACATGGTTAGCGGTACCGCGTGCATGCGACAGATCCTACATCACGGGTTCGACTCACGGCTGGAACCGATCGGGTTTGACACGTATACACCGGGTGACCATGACTTGAAAAGCGCGAGGCCACTTTGCAGTCCGGTTTAGTTACCGTTGAAGTTTTGGTTCAATATACAATAAGCCATCAGGGGTGTCCAATTCAAATAGAATATTGCTAGAGAATGCAGCTTGCTGCATATCAATGCTCCCCTCACTCGACTCTTCTTGAACATTGCTTCCAGCGAAACTCTTCTCGAAACCGGTCTAAAAAATGCGCTGGTAGCCGAACGGCGCCTCATTTTGTTATTATCAGATTAAGAATACGAAAATGACACAACACCACAATTTTTTTTGTATACCGGTTAGTTGCTTCCAAGTTTGCGAAAAAGTTTTATATTGATAGCAGCTGTTTGATCGCTTAAAGCCGTTCGATAAAAAAAATTGTTAATTCGAAGCGTGTGTGCGTGCTTTTTTTAAATATTTTTGTAGGTGCTTTCATGATAACGCAAAACGTGAAAGGTAAAATTTGCTTTCTGCCGGACGGTTGTCGTATTGGTTAAAGACTTCGCTACCGATGTGGTGAGTCGGGGATCGATTCCCAACCCGATTAAATCGGACACAGGGTCGCCAACGACTCGCCACCGCTTTCTCTGTCAAAAAAGCGGATAATCCAATGTATAGGGTCTTCTGAACCGATTCGAAGATATTGATGCGATGAATATTTTGCAGTAAACGCAGGGTTTTGTCTGAGCCATTTGCAAATAAGAACAAAACAGCAACTTTAAACAGCCTCATGTACAGAAACCGGGAAGCATTTTTATGTAATGTACCCAGCACCAGCAGAACCTTGCTTTTTTCTGACAAAGCGTGGGTTTATAAACGCCATTTTGCGCAAGATTGCAACGGCTGTTCGGTGGCCATGGCCTAGTGCAGTGTGGTCCAAACCTTGGCCCGCGAGCTGCATGCGGCCCGCGGGCAACTTTTGCGCGGCCCTCGAACACTTTAATCTTCGTTGCCTGTTTTGTATCTAACAAGGCTTAGAAATTTCCTCGTTCGCATTAAAGACGTGATTTTTTTAAGAGGCGAGAAATTTGCAAGCTTAGAATGATAACGAGAATGTTTCATAGTCAGGGTCACCATTTCGTGCTTATTTCTAAGATTTGTGCTTATTTTCAAGGGCAATGTCTTAGAAAACGTGAATGTGTTTATTTCTAAGAAACGTACTTATTTTTGAGTCCCGTGCTTATTTTTGAAGTTTTGGCGGAAAAAATTCATTCTGCGGACGTGAAGGCCTTTTTTTTTATTTTGGTTTTCGCCGATTTTTAATGGAAAAACAGGATTCTGTGAAAGTGAAGACCTTTATTTTGTTGGTCTTCAACAACTTTTTGTGGTTTCACAATGAAAAGCTTTTGACGTTTTGGTAATCTAACTGCAGCGTGCTTATTTTCTGGTGTGGTCCGGTGGTAACCCTGTTCATAGTACACTTGAACGCATCATTTTGAAGTAGAAATGCATCTGACGTCACATTAAGACATTTACTACGTACTAATGCAGGTTGTGTAACATCTCGCATACTTGTCATGTGGGCCTTTCCAAAACGATCTTCAGCGAGATGTGCAGCGTAAAAGTTACGAAATTTAGTGAGTCGCACTAACTTTCATCATGAAATGAGTGCCAACAAAAAAGTGTCCGAGGAAAACAGAGAGTTCAATTTTGACTGGGAGGACGGATATTTCTTCGTCATTAATAATGGTAAAACACAATGTTTGGTGCGTCTTCAAGTAATATCTGTTCCCAAAGAGTTTAATGTTCAGCGACATTACAAAACGCTAAATGAGAAAAGATACGGTCAGTAGCCTATAAGGGAACTTCTATAAGGGAAGCAATATTGAAAGATTGTATATAAGGTCAGTAGCCTATAAGGGAACTTCTATAAGGGAAGCAATATTGAAAGATTTAAAAAGAAACTATTTTAAGCAAACAGGTATGTTGAAAAGCTTTGCCAAGTGTGATTCAGTTGCACATCTAAAAATAACAGCTTCGTAAGACATTTAGTTAGGCATGTAGTGTCAATGGTAGAGTAACAATCTCTCCGCCTATGGTTGAAATCTAGATTTTATCTTTGCGGCCCGCAAAGCTTTTTCAAACCTTTATGCGGCCCTTAATGCTCTCAGTCTTGGACCACATTGGCCTAGTGGATAAGAGCGTTCGCCTTGGAAGCTGACAGGCTGGGTTCTATTCTCAGTCGGGTCAAACCAAAGACTTTAAAACTGGTATCTGCTGTTACACTTGCTAAACGCTCAGCAATTAAGGAGGATGAAAGAAACAGAGAATAAAAATAGGTCAGTGAATTCTTGACAAAATTTAGTCCTAGCGCTCAAGGACCTTAGTAGTTATAAAACGCTATAAAACCACACAACATTTCATTTACTGTTCGGTGGCGCAGCGGAGTGAGGGAAGCGCAGCACTAGTTTGGAGTTCGATTCTCGTCGCGGCTTCGCTTATGACATGTTTTCAACAATCGGGATAGTCAAGATAATAAAATTAAGTAAGATTGTTGGTTCTGTTGGGTATAGTACATAAATATGCAACCAGAAAAGTTTGCTGTTCATTCAGAGCACTTTGTGTGCATGACGAAAAAAAGAGAAAAATTAGGAACGTACAAGTTAAAACCACTCTACCGGGAAGCAACAAAATAATTACGTATTTTTATTGCTTAGAAACAAAAAAAGTACTGCTGCTCCTGCCAAATTTGGAAGGCTTTTGCTTTGTGATAATACATCAGTTTCACAAGCTGTAAATTAAATTTGGCAAAGACGTAAATGCTTTTTGGCTGATTCAAAAATACTGTAATACAAAATATTGAACTATTTTTTGTATTTAACACAGTTTTTAATTACAGTAAACAGTGTTCAAATTCTTTGACATCGAGTGCCTGCGCATCGCAAATTGGGGCACACGTGATTAGAAACGTGATATTAGGCAAACTCGTCTCAGCTCGTGCTTGGGGTTATGAGCGTCTATCTTCCGTTGCGTAATTGAGCTTAAATTATTTTTTTAGCCAGAGCTGGGCAAACTACGAGCCGTGGGCCGCAGGCCCGCGAGACCATTTTATGCGGCCCGAGGGCACTTACGGAAATATATACTTAAGCTAAGGTTTTCGTTGCCGTTCGTTTTGTTTTTTGCTTTGTTTTACTTTTTTATTTTAATTTACGAGAGTCAGACAAATGTGGTAGAATAACAATGGGTGGCCATGACTCGGTGAGCTTTTGCTCTTTTATGGTCTCCTAGCGTGCCTTTGTATCAACGTTTACGCTACATTGATTTTTTTTTTGGCATTGTTGAAATTGTGTACTGACTTGATACTGGTGCGTCAATAAATGAATGAATGAATGAATGAATATACTCTACCAATAAAGTAATGGTAATTTCGAGGGAGAAAATGTCGAAATATTACTATTTTTGAACCCCGTTTCAGCAAAAAAATTTTTTTTTTGATTTATGGTCAAGTTCAAAGTCGTTCTGATGATGTTTGTGTTATTTTGCCATCAATTCATCATATTCATGTGAAAGGTAATTTCATACTCTTTAGAATGAGGATTGAAAATTTGTAAATGTTTTGTCGGAAAACGTCGCAATAATATTTTGATTGGACCCCAGTTTTTGCCGTTTCAGAACAAAACAAACAAAATTTTTTCGATTTTCCGTCAAGTTTAAAGTCACTTTGATGGTGTTTGTAGCAATTTGCCACACACTTGACATTATTCATGTATAAGGTAATTTTATACCCTTTTCAATGAATATCAAAGTAATGGTAATTTCGTGTGGGAAAACGTCGCAATATTACTATTATTGGATCCCAGTTTTTGCCGTTTCAGCAAAAAACAAAAAAAATTTTTCCCTATTGTGGTCAAGTTCAAAGTCATTCTAATGGTCTTTGCAGCAATTTGCCCACACATTTGACAATATTCATGTAAAACGTAATTTTATACCCTTTTTAATGAGCATTAAAGTAATGGTATTTTCGAGGGGGAAAGCGTTGCAATATTACTACTATTGGACCCTGTTTTTTGTAGCTTTTTGAAAAAAACAAAATAAATGTTTTTCGATTTATGGTCAAGTTCAAAGTCGTTCTGATGATGTTTGTGTTATTTACCCATCAACTATACAATATGCATGTGAGAGGCAATTTTATACTCTTTAGAATGATGATTGAAAGTTTGTAAATGTTTTGTCGGAAAACGTCGCAATATTACTATTGTTGGACTCCAGTTTTTGCCGTTTTAACAAAAAAAAATTTTTTTGATTTATGGTCAAGTTCAAAGTCGTTCCGATGATGTTTGTGTTATTTAGCCATCAACTTTACGATATTCATGTGAAAGGTAATTTGATCTTCTTTAGAATGATAATTGAAAGTTTGTGAATTTTTTGTCGGAAAACGTCGCAATAGTAGCCTACATTGATAGGACCCCCGAATTTGCGGTTTCAGCAAAAAACAAAACATTTTTTTTTTCGATTTATAGTAAGTTCAAAGTCGTTCTGATCAGGGGCGGCTCGTAGTGAAGGCAAAACAGGCTGCAGCCTACCCAGTTTTTCACCTCGTTAATTTTTTTTGTTAGAAAGCAACAATTTTTTATGTATTTATATCAGCACAGCTATCGAAAACATATATTTTTTTTTTGAAAAAAATAATTTTTCTACAAGAAATGGCAATACGTAAAATAAGCTACACTCCGTACTCCGCAGGTGTTGTACAACGCAGCCAGGCCAGAGTCGGATTTTAAAAACCGGATAATCCGGCTGTTGCTTCAGATCCGAATCGGGATTGTGATTTTTTGCTTTTTCCGGATCAGGATCTGGATTCAATTTTGGATGATAACCAATGATTTTAACAAGCTACTCGTGGCCTTTTGGGTAGAGGGTATATATGCAATTTGTATCTAACGCCAATACAGGATTTGGATTCGGAGTTGGGTTCTGTTTCCTGAATTTTTTAGGATTCGAATTTTAACGCTTCGGATTCAGATTAGGATTCGGATCGAAAGCTTTAGACTCCGTACACCTCTTCGGAGTCTAAAAATATATACCCAGTAGGCCATTAGTAGCTTTTTAAAATCATTGGTAATCATCCAACATTGAATCCGGATCCTGATTCGGCAAAAGCAAAAAATCACAATCCTGTTCCGTTCCTTAGCAACTGCCGGATTATCCAGTTTTTAAAATCCGGGTCCGGCTCCGTTGTACACCTCTGGCGCACTTAGGTGAAATGACTATACGACAGTGTATCCATTACAGTATTACTAACAGTGAAACCACTCTCTGTGCACTGTGCTCAGTGTCCGGAACGAAAGTCAGAGTTGAGAGCTCATCTGTTCAAATCGTGTTGCCCATTCCTATACTGAGAAATAAAAAAAACAATGGTGAGCAATTTCATTGTATTTATTAAACTATAAACTGCTTGTCACTTTTTTTTTTTTTCTTCTACGTAGTTAACCAATCCGCAATGGCTCCTTGACAATTTTAAAAACAAAAAATAAAAACAGAAAATTTTGGAAACGGCAACAATACGGCAATAGAAGAGACAATCAATCAAGTTTATTTCACCGTATAGGCTACGTTTAGAAAATTCGCATAGGCAGGAAACAGCGCAAGACCACAGGGGTCATCTAAGTCTGCTGCACCTACTACAGCAATACTTACAGTAAACATAAGTCTGCTGCACCCACTACTTATAAATAAAGCAAAGTAAACGAAAAGTAGAAGTTATTCGTTATTAAGAAAAGGTTATTGTTCTATAGGTGACCTAAATCTGAGACTAGACTAGACACCGATCTGCAAATCTGACACTAGACACCGATTACAGGCATAACTACGAAGTGTAGTGTAGTGACCGATTTTAACCGGCGCTTGGTGTATCGGTTAAGAGCGTCCACTTGGTAGTCGGTAGGCTGGGGTTTTATTCCCAGTCGGGTCATACTAAAAACTTTAAAAATAGTATTCGCAGCTTTCGCGCCAGGCGCTCGGCACAAGCGGAAGTGCGAAGGGTTTTGTGTATGTGTTGTTCGTCATGTTATGTCCCTTAACAGCGTTCAATCATTCGTGATTGAAAATTGTAATGGGCCGACAATTGAAAATGGCCTAAACAATGTGTGCTTGCACCCGCTGTCCTTTACCTTTACATGCAAAACTGCTAAGTATGATAAAATAAAAAATGGCAGCACAGTCACAAAAAACAAAACAATATTTACAATGTAACCCAGTTTACACATTCGTCTGTACCAACAAGTGAAATTTTGGGCGGACAATTTTCCTACAAATATAATTCAAATTTAGCTAGAACGTTTCTTAACAATAAATGAGTTTAAAAATTAGTTGTTACACTCACTGGATAATTTCACTGTGCTTGAAATAAGCAGGCAATTAAGATAATTGATAAAGTTACACAAGATTTTTGGAGTAATGTTCAAATAAAACTGCTTTATAGTTATTTTTAAATCTAGAAAAAGAGCACTCTTTTTGAGCAAAAGGAATAGTTTCCCACTCCTGTAAGCAGATGTGTGGTAATCTTTTCCTCCCAAACTCGCTATTGAAAGAATGATGATAATAACTGCCAATTGATTTTTGTCTAGTGTTGTGTTTATTATGTACTTCGTTGAGATCTATAAAGTAATTATTAAATGATGATGGAAGCATGCTATTTTTGAATTTAAAAATAAACTTTGCAAATTCCAATCTGATCATGTCTTTTAATTTTAGAGTTAGAAATTTAACATACAGAGAATTGGTAAGAGAATTGCGAGGAAGAAATAAACTGGCTCTAATAAATTTATTCTGCAAAACTACAAGCTGGTGGAGATATGAATTTGTAGTTCTTCCCCAGTTAATTAACGAGTACAATATGACGGAATCAAACTTGGAATAATGAATTAATTTGCGGGTGATTAAAGGTACATAGTGCAGACAGAGATGTACAGGAGCCGGAGTCGAAGTCGGAGCCGGAGCAGGAGCCGGGGTTAAGCAAATTTTTTCGGAGCCGGATTGGACTCGGAGTTAAGTTTAACGTCAAAACTGGAGTAGTAGTTGGAGCCGGAGTAACCATTTTTTTAAGTTATTATTGTAATGTAAACTGAACATTGACAAAAGTTACGCTCGCTGTGAGGCATCGGTTCGCGCACAGTCTCTAAACACAAGTAATCTCAATAGCATGAAGTTTAACATAAGCCTAAAATTTGGATAATGTTGTGATTGTTAAGTTTGCAAAAGTACTCCGAGTAACAGGAGTTGGAGTTTTGATTTTTGGCGTAAACAGGAGCAGGATTGGAGTAGGATTCTGTAATTTTGGAGCAGGATTGGAGTCGGAGTCTCAATAAAGCGACTCCGGACATCTCTGAGAAGAGATAAACTTCTCTGAAAAGCAATTATTACCGTACATCACAGCATTTGCTGCATTTTTGTGGACATGCTTTTTTGTCAAGTGGGTCCACTGTAAGAACTATAAGTACACTGTGACTATATCGATACCTTGTAGTTCCTTGTAGTGTTTTCAATATCAAGTACTCTGTACCGGTACTTTGTAGGCCTAATTGGTTTAAAAGTACTGGTACCGGTACCTTGTCGTTCCTTGCTTTAGTTTCAGCTGCCGGTACCTTGTAGTTGGATTGAAAGTTTCTTGTAGCGTTTTCAACTATATACCGGTACATTGTAGTTGGTTTAAAAGCACCTTGTAGTTCTTTGTACTGTTTTCAGTATGTTACTGTACCTTGTAGTTCCTTGCGGTGTTTAGTAGGATCGAGGCTGTGCCTGTGTGCCATTTCCCATGATGCACATAGGCTACTTCACTATGTTAAAACCTTAGCTGTGCATATGTGGCTTTGCAAAAAAGTATTAGGGTAACATTTTTTGTGACCAGGTGACTTACCGGTATGTTTTTAAAGCAAACCTGCATATGCAATAGAATGTTCATAAAAAACCTAGCTAGACCTACCAGTTCTGTAGGTCACAATTATTCAGTATTTGCTGCACTAGTCGTAAAGAACTTTAAATTAGGGATAGGCTAGGGTTAGATTAGGGTTAGGGTTTTAGGGTCCTTTGTCGTGCTTTGTGGTGTTTAGTACCGGTACATCAATTTGAGGTCCTAATCCTTTGTCATCCTTTGAGGTCCTAGTCCTTGTCATCCTTTGCACAGTTGCAGCACTGTTCCCTCTAGGATTTTGACTAGTGCGAATTTGCCCAAATGATAAATTCATTGAAATTTTTGCTTGAAGATTTTACTACTTCAAGGACCCCTTTTACAAATTTTTTGCATTAACTTTGCTCCCGAAGTGCTTTTCCAAGATACTGTACATGCTACAATCTTACATTGAAATATTCGAGTTTTTTAAGTTTTTCAGTTTTGCATTTTGTAATAATAATTTCTGGTTTAAAATCAGTAAAAGAATGCCTATTAAAAAAGAATATGATGTTGAGTCTATGTCTGGTGTTCCTCAGGGTTCCATTTTGGGCCCAGTTTTATTCAGTTTATGTGTCCGTGAGGTTGAACATATTGCACACCAGCACAATTTCTCAATTCATATGTATGCTAATGATATACAGTGTTACTTTGGGTTTTCTAGCGATACACCAAAATCTGTTGTTATCCATCGTATTCAGTGTTTTGTTTCTGATTTAAAGTCTTGGATGAATGCCAATTTTTTGATGCTTAATGAGCTTAAAACCAACTTTGTTGAATTTGCACCATCCTTAAAAACAGCATTAAAGTAATCTCAGTGAATCTTAGTGATAATTTGATAATCTTCCACTTTCTTCTTCGTCTGTTAAAAGTTTGGTTGTACTGATCGATGACAAATTCAGTCTTGTAAATCATGTAAACAATGTTGCAAGTGTATGTTATTGTAATTGTAGGAACCTTGGTAGAATTGCTTTCAAACTGTCTATGAAACTCAAGATTCAATTGATTCATTCAATGATACTCTCGCATTTAGATTACTGTAATGCTTTGTTCTATGGTCTACCTGATTATTTACTGTGCTCCTGAATATCTTCAACAATTGGTTATGCTACGAAAACCGTCTAGTGTGTATCATTTCAGGAACAATTGTGATAGCTTCCTGATTGAAAAAACACTTGAACCAAAATATGTGAAATATAAATCAGCCTTTATGCTCTTCTGCCACTGTCTGGAACAGTTTAGCGTTAAGTATCAGAGAAGCTGACAGTATTGCACAGTTTAAAAGTCAATTAAAATCATATTATTTTGAATTAGCATTTTCTGATGTACCAGATATCTGATTGCTCGTATATGTCTCTGTGTTTTCCGAATATCTGTATTTTATACCTTACTGCATAAAATTGTTTGCTCTTCTTGACTCACTTGTGGAATTTTTGCTTTTAAGTGCCCCCTAGTTAGGTGTTGGTGTGTTATCTCTCCTTAAGGGGCTTACAAATTATTTGTTATTATTATTATTTGTTAAAATTTTTCCAAAAATTTTGCATTTTTCTTAAATTTCTCACGTTAGAGGGAACACTGCTTTGCAGTGTTTAGTAGGACCTCCTACTTTTATGAAAGCATTGGGTTTCAGTATCATACAGTACCGGTATGTTACGTATTTAATTTTCAGCATAAGTAACTTGGCTGGTTTAGGCTTTAAGCTTAAACTTGTGTTGGTTTTATTGCTATTTGGATAGAACAATTGCTTTCCATTTTCATTTGACAGTTTAAAAGAAATGAGCTTGAAACAAAATGAACAATGCATGTTTTCGAATGTCAACATCACCGGTAAATAGGCATATTCTATATACTAACTGTTCAAATTGAAGGCTGAAACATTATGGGTACTAGGTTTAAATTGATGTAGACTACCGATAATGCCTTGTTTGTACTGTGCATAAACAGGAACTGATAATGTATTTTGAATTGCTTTGAAAAGATTCTAGCAATAGTTACTGCACAGTTTGTCTCAAATATTTTCAAGTGAAAGATAGATTACTGTTAATGTGTATATATAGGCCTGTATAAGTTATTGGTGAAAGTGCATCGACTTTTTATTCCTTTTCAGACATCTCAGGTTGATGGTTACCTTCATGACAATATAGAAGATGCACATTATGGTGACGAAATCGATACTTTTAATGAAGACACATTTGGGTCTGGTGCTTTAGGTAAATTTGGTAAACAATTTACTTCTACTGTCTATCTTCAAAAAGAGTTTATGCTTACTGAGATAACAAATTATATTTTAGAGGAAGATTGGGAACTTGAACATAACCAACTGGTTGAGTTGGGGTCTAGCAATGCAAAGGGTGAAACGAAGAGCAAAGGCAAGTGCAAAGCATTACTATTCTTAATTAGTCTACAATCTGTAGGTTTTTGGACCTGTGAATGATTATACTTTCGTATATCTCCAGTTGAAGAAAGTGCTCTAATATATGACACTGTCAGAGCAATATATGTACCAAGCAACAGCTAGTTTGCTCTTGCTTACTGCAGCTTATAACAGCCATGCTTACTGCAGCTTTTTCGTTTCAGACTGTGTATGTTCTATTTTGTCATAACTCTTTGTCTTTCATTCTGCAGGAGTAGACATACCAAATACTGGATCGTCGAAGTCAGTCATTCAGCAGAATAGTGCTAATTCTTTGCTTTCACCAAAGCTAAATGAAGAAGAGTTGGAACGTTCTAATCAACAGCTGGCTGCAGCGGTTGAGGAATTGATTTTAAATAGTGATCAAGACCAAGATGCCATAGACCCAGCAATTGTCAGTCTTCGTAAGCAAGCTCCTCAGCGATATGGTGCTTATGCGTCAAGCCCTCAGTAAGTTTGTGCTACAGTAATTTCCAAGTCGGTCTACTTTTTTATTTTTTTGATTCTTTGCCTTCAGGTGTGTTTACCAGCTTACGACATGCGACAACTTAACAAAAAATATGATGTGAGTGAATGAAGAAGATTTTAGTGAGATTGCTAAACAGTAAAATAGAACAAATAAGGTGCATTAAAAAATTGATGCGTTGTTGCCTGTCGCGTGTTGGTAAACGCACCTTTAGTAAATGTGGTTAGAGTTCATATGCGTCAAACGAGGTTAGTTTTATGATGTCTTATTTTTATTGTCACAAGTATCATTATCAAAATGCTCTAAAGTTTGCAAGCTTAAGCTAAAATTTCTTTGAACATCATTGAAAATTCTATCAAAAATTAATTACAACTTCAGAGATATCAGTATTTTATCCAATTAAAATTTTTCGCTTGATTTTTGAAAGTGTTTCACCAATGCATTACTCTACTGCATTTGTGATTGCTGATGGGAATAATGTGAATAAAACATAAAATCACTTCATTAAACTTTGCAGGCTTCCTCCTCACTATGAATCTGGAGGACAGAAGCCCTTCGCTGGTGGAGATTTGTCGTCATTATTTCATAAGAATTTGCCAGAAGAATTAAACAGCGATAAATTGGTATGTATATAGAGTTGCGTACATCTTGCCTCTCTGCAACTTAGTTTTTGTTTCTAGGGTCACATACAAATTTGAATCAAAAGGCTTTCAGCTAAAGTTATTGTGACAATTTTATCAATAATTTTGAATGGGTCTTAGCTGGATATCAAAATGTAATGAGTATATATATCGTGAAATTCAGTTACTTTGTTAAGCTTAAACTTGGACGCATATTCTTAATATTTGTCAATCAAATGAATTTGCTCAATAATTTCTATATCTTTGTGTCATAAATGCATGTATGCTGCACGTTTTGAAATTTTGCAAAACTAATGGGCTTCTTTGCCGGGTGGTAAACAAATTTCCTTAAACCAGTATATTTTTATTCAGCAAAATATTTGGAGTGATAAACAACCGTTTGATTTGAAAATGCTTTCTGGTATCGCCGATTCGATGAATGGAAAAGGATTAATGTCAGATTCCACGGCGTTTCGGGTTTGCTCAGAACTAGATATTGACCTTATGTCTAGGTTTATTTTTTTGCTGTAAAATTTCGGACAAATATCCGAATTTGCTCAAAAATTTTCGGACAAATAAAAATTTTTTCGGCACGATTAATAACGAACGATTTTACAAGTTTACTAAATCAAACGTTAATAATTATCATATTGAATTTCACAAAAACGCGAGACTAGTTTTGAAAACGAAACTTAAACTTAATCTCGTTTAGTTTTTTTCCTTGACTGTTCTTCTCCTTCCATGTTGAGTTTTTAATACTGAGTGTCACCTCGATTGACGGAACCGATCTTACACGAAAATGATCTTTTAAATTACTTTCTTCCGAAGACGCAATAATTACCCTCATCTTCCAAAAATTTATTTTGGCTCAATATTTCACAATTCATTCAAAATATCAATAGCAACAACTTGTTTCAAGTTTTCATTAAAATCTCGTGGGAGACCAAATCACGAAGCCCGTGCGCGATATCGCAGTAGCCACAATCGTTCTGAACGTCTGGGCATCAGTGCGCGAAGTAGGGGGATGGGGAGAACATGTCCCCCCAGTAAAAATAGTCGTCCCCCCATCAAAAAAAGAAAATTTGTTCTGGGGGAGATGCCAAAACGTCCCCCCCAGTGATAAGTACCGTAAGAAGTTAAATGTTTTTATGCGTGTTGCTTGTGGGTACGGACTGCGGCGATACTTTCCAGCATATCATATTGTAGCCTTTATGGTTTCCTTCGCAAACTAATCTCGAACAACCTTTTTAGTGCGCCTATAACAGAACAGTTTATTTTTTGTCAACATTACAACTCGTCAGCAGTTTTTTATAAGCGTGAGTGAAAGCAGCGGTTACCCAACTTTTTTCAGATCATATTTGAGATTGAGAGTACGAATTAAGAAAATGCTATACCTTCTGGGGCTCCGCCCCGGATCCCGCTGGGGTAGCTTAATGCTCTCCCCCAAAACCCCTTGATTCATTTATAAAACTAAAACCTGCCTAAAACAAAGCTAATGAAGTTTTCGAAATTCTACCGTTGATAATTTTGTTCATCATGCTGGTGGCATGCAAACACGCAGTACGCCCTCCACCACTGTTTTAATTTGGTCATTGACCAATGACATCGCCCCGGAACGTATTTGGGGAGGGAGGGCATTGTGCCATGGCCCCTAACCTTTTGACTTTGCCTTTTATTAAAAACGAGCAATGGTGCTAAGTGACTGAAATATGCCAGACTCTTTTGATGGCTTTTGTAGCTTATGACTTGGGGCAAATCTAGGGGGTTGGGAATGGGATGAGGAGAACTATTCACCTCACCAGATTTTCTCAACTATATTTTTGATAAATGCAAATTTTTCATGATTTTGAACCTCTTTGATAACAATAAGCCTTACGCCCTAAGCACACATAATTATAAATGTGCGAACAAAATGCACCATATTTGATGAAGTACTCAGAATTAGAATAAAAAAATTCAAACAAAGTTCGCCTGAAAAATGTTAAAAAAGCACTGAAATAGCTTGTGATATTTCAGAAATTTCCCGGGGGAGCATATCCCCTGGACTCCCCTAAAGTGTTTCTGTTTTTCAATCGGCTTCAATTACCTCTGCCGAAAAAATCACGCTGGAAAAATAATGGTAAAATTATGCTCCCCTCCTTTGAAAATTTTTTGCTGCGTCACTGCATCGCCTCCATGCATGAACAATCAATACCATTTTCGCAGTACATTGTCTTGTTATTTGGGTTCAGAGTTCAGAGCTCCAGTAAAAATTTCCTACTGCGCACACTGCTGGACATAATTCCCAAATATGGTAAAACGCAACAACAATTTCTCTTTGCTGACCAGCGAGAATGTTTCAACAAGTACGCATGTTGCAAAAAACTCTTCAGACGTTGCAGCGGCAACGGTTTGGTTGCAAAAAGGAACTCGCAGATTTTAAGTTAGGTTAATGAGCATGGAGCCGCCACAAGCATATTGTTGTGCGATTGTTGCGCTGTAAGCAACATTTTTTCGGACACTTTGTCCGAAATGACTCCAAATATTTCGGACATTGAACAAAAAATACGGACAATGTCCGAAAAAAACACAGCCTTATATGGTATGGATTACGCAATGGTTTATGATATATTATGTCTGATATTTTCCTGGTAACTACACTATTTGGTATAAACTGTTAATATTAGCTCCAGCAAAATTATTTACCCCTTGGAAAGTTTTAAGCTTAGAATTTGTAATATGTATGAAAAGCTACAAAAGTGCGAAGAAGTGTTTTAACTTAGCGTCTCAGAACTTTTGCGCCGATGATGATGTAAGTTCTCTCCAAAACGTTTGTGAAAATGATTATCAAAATTCAGTCTATATTCTTATTAAGTTCCAAAACCCATCTTGATGCTCCTACTATTTTTCGGTGATTGTTAAATATATTACGTAGGATGAAGCTATTCTGACTGCAATCAAGAACAGTACTTCAGTTCCTGGCCAGCCAATGCAAAAGCGTTCTACTCCATTAGTGGTGAAAGCGGAGGATTTGGAACGAGAGATGCAAAATGCTTCAATCGGAAGGTAATGCAACTTATCCATACATTTAACTAAAAACTGATAACATGCTTTTATTAACGCATGTTTCGGCGAATAGCATAAGATAAGCATCATATATAACTGCTATGTATTGTTGGGGTAGAAATGCGAAAAGACTGTAATCCAATTGGCAGAAAATCAGTAACGTGCACAGGATTTCTTTTTTTTTTTTTTTGGCACGCAGTCCGTGGTGCGTTCGAATTATATAAATTATTTGAATACTGATCTCCACGATTGTTAAATTATTTGAAATAACTAGGGGTTTGTGTGAGAGTGTAGCATCTCGAGCCGAAATTATGCAATAGATAGAATAATTTGTTAATTTTTTTGGCTTCGCTGAATTTCATTTGTATCAAGCACATGAATATTAAATTGTCAGTCGAACATCAAGCATTTTTTTGCCATTTTCTTATGTTTTAGGGTTCCGTCTCCTCCATTTGGAATCAGTATTCCAAAACAAAGCGAGAGTGAAGCAGCAAACGACCGCTCCTTGCCAGCTCGTTCCGTTTCCCCAGTATTTGGTAGTCCGTCCCCATCTGCTATGCCGATCGGCACTCCACCAAAGCATATTATATTGAATATGATGCAGCATTTGGAGCAGGTAATCCCGGCGTAGCTTTAGCTGCTTTATATTATGTAGAAAGCTCGTTCTATTAGTTACTATAGCCAGGGATTGGCTGTGTTACGTACAATGTGCATAGATGCTATACCATATTCTTGGATAGATATTGGATAACTTTAGGCACCGCATGGTGTTCTCGTTTTACCAAATAATTTAAGTTTTGGTACCGTATTACCGTACCTAAAAAGTAACTTGCCTATTCATTTCACTGGAAATGACGATGTGTTTTACGTGTTACAGCAGCAAAAGGAACAGAAAAATCAGAACCTTCCTAACGTATCAGGTTCATCCGGTGCTATCGCTCATTCCCCGATGCCGCCACCCATTCCTGGACTGCCTCACCCCAATCTGTCAGTGTTTTTAAATCGACCTCCACCCCCTTTTAATGGTGCCAGGATACCGTTACCTCCGCCTCCCAATATGATGTGGCCTCCTGGAGTAAGCCGCCCTCCAATGCCAATGAATACAGTTTTTGCTCAGGTAAGAAATTCTGTGAGTAGCTACTAAATTCTTTGTTTAACCGCACCATCCGTATGAAAGTTTGTAAACGACGTCAGAAATATTAGACGGTTGCGTAAAATAAGGAAGCAACGACGCATTTCTATGCGTCCAATCGAACGATATTTCTTCAAAAAATTCATCCGAAAGAGCTTTACGCTCTATATTTTCTTGTTGGTGAGAAGTCGAAAACCCTTGTAAAACACGTGTCAGAGAATTATCTTGAAATGGGTTGAAAGTTAATTTGTAATTTGCAGTGTTATTGTTTAGATGCCATCAATTGCTGCATATTTTTTGACATGAAACTAAGTGACTATCTGGACAGATTTTAAGCTTGAATACACACAAAATCATCCAATAATAGGAGCACTTTTATACTATCATTGCTGTTGGTTGCTTGTGAAGTTGTTAAAATTTACTACTATGCATTGTTATATGTTTCTAGGACGTAATCAATCGCATTGGTGTGAGAATGCCTGGCTCTCCTGTTCAAACCCATGCCGCAGCATCACCTCGTCCGTTTGTCGGCCCTCTACCTCCTCACATTGTTACTTCTCACAATGTTAGACGACCACTGAATATGTCACAAGGAGGCAATTTTAGAATTGTGCAACCTGGAATGAACAATACTGCCCAACAGTGAGTTGTGTTGTTTGTGTTAAATCTTGAACGTTTTTTGAGCTATACGGCTTGTGCTGATTATCTCGAAAAGTTAGCGGCATGCATTTGCTTGGAAGCATAGCGGTGCGAAGTTATGCTGAATCGTTGACTACCTTAATGATTTTTTTAGAGAAGTAATTTCGTGAGCCACATGCGTGTTAATTTATTTTTTCGTGGAACATAGGCGTCAGAGCGTAAGCCAAATGTCCATAACTTTAAGTCAGTCGTTATCATGGTGTGGTGAGCTGTTAAAAAAGCATTGTGAGTAACAAAGTCATGATTCGCGTAAGCCTTTACTAGAGCTGTTTTTTATTTGTTCTTATTTTCAGTTCATCGCCCAGACATCCACCAAAGATAGGACCTGGTCATTTGCATCCAGAGCATAGCAAGTTTGTCCGATTGAGGCAAGAGCGACGCAACAATCGCTACGATCGACGAGGGTACAACAACCAAAGGTATTGTGGTGGATAAGTTCAAATTTCTTAAGGAAAATGAAAATTTTAAGTCACCGATTTAGTCAATGAATGTGAACAGTAAGCCGCAATACTGCTTGCTAAACTTTTTTTTTGTGTAAAATCGCTTGTAATTTTTGAATCCATCAACTCTTTCGAATAAGTTTTTGAAACTGAGTAATTTCTTTAATGCGGTACGATATACCATAAACACTTCAACTTGATTTCACTAACTGCCGTGTAAATATTCAGTTTTTTTTTATCAGGTCGCAAGGTCGAGATGATATTAACAGAGTGGGAAAGCCTGGCGACCCTCACGCTAATATCATGACGCAAAAGGAAAAGGACTGGGTCATACACATCCAGATGATGGCGCTACAGAGCGACAGGCCCGAAATAGACGATTATTACTATCAGGTGCATTTTGCATTTTTTAATGTAAATTGCTGCTCTTTTTTATTTTAAACACCGACTTTTTTTAAAGTACCGTGTTTAATTTTTTTTTGTTTTTAAAAATGCTGTGATTTTTTGCTTTGGCATTATGCAAGATATGCTTAATATAAGAATGATTGTTGTTTTCTGAAATATCATAAACTGACGATTTACTTTTTGTGGCGTCGTTATTCATGAACAAGCAAGGGAGCAGTGCATGGATTTGATTTTTCACTTTCATGCAACTAACTCTCTCTGTCTTTTGTTGCTCATTGGCTCGACAGAATTACATTGAACGGCGACTCAGGGAAGGCAAATTAAACAGCAATGACCCTGGCAAACCACCACAACGACTTATCACACCTAGCAAGCCAAACATCGAGAGTAGAAAATATGTGCCAGGTTTGTGCTAATTTTTTTTTATAATAAGAAAGAAATGAATTTGCAAATAGCGATGGTTTGATGAACACGAATTCTTGGTTTTCCTTCTGCGGCAAAAAACCTCCAAAAGTATTAAGCATTACAATATCTTTTTTTGCACAGTTTCCGCTGTTTTGCAAGTTTTCCGGTTGAGGTTTGCGTTGCTGTGCTGTTTTGAAACTCCTCCAGGCAGAGATAATTATCGTAGAACATTTTTTTAAAAGATTCTGCATATAAATTAAAGCTTGGGTGACAATGTGCGATTGAGCAACTATGCAGTATTGTCAGTTCTAAGATTAGTCACTAAATTAAGACGTTTTCTACAGTTAAGTCGGGGTCTTATTTTGCATTTCGATTTTTAGTGCAGTTTAGCAACTCTTTGGGCAAATTAACGACTTCAAGTGTGTACAATCCTCGTCAGATCATCGATGTTGTTCAAGCGGCCAACCAGGAAGAGGAGGTATTGTATAGTTAGTTACGTCTTATTCGCAACGATCTCATTTCATTGATGTGATTGATTGATATTAAGTTTTCTTGCATGGAAACTGCATTAAGCACTTCCGAGAGTTACTGTTAGGTAATAAATCTTATGTTCTGTTGCTCGAGTAACACAAATTGCTTCTGTGTTATTTTGTTCGTGATTGTCGGGTTTATCTTTGCTGCTGAATACCAAATAGTTGCATGTTTAAAAATGGTAGTTGGATAATGGTGTTTTACAGGCTAGTGAATTAAGTGGTGAAAGCAGACCAGCTCTCAGCAAACGATTGGTTGTGTACAAGAAAATCGAAAAGGTTCGTTTGAAACTACAACTTCACTGTTTTATCTTAAGCGTTGTCGTTAGTTACGAGCTAAAAAAAACACCTGTTTTGTTTTCATAATGTATTCTGGTTTCGAAGTGTGAAATAGCGCCACAGTGGCTCTTGTCCCGTGAAAAGGCATGCACTAGCGCTCGAAAGCAAGTGCGCAAAATTTTGAGGGTCTGCCGATTTGCTCTTGGAAAAGCTCACGATTATTTCCTACAGTTTTCTAATATAGCGTAATATTCTTTCCCAGTCTCATTTTTCTATCCGTTTAGCATGTTTTTTGTTTTTTTATTTACCAAGCAACGTTATAACTTTATGTAGATTGAACTGAAGATGTCCACAATTAGTATTACAGGTTTCATAGGCATGTCCCTGGAAATTAGGAAAATTACCTCGTCTCAGCATTTTTATTTTACAGGCTTACGATTTGATCGTTCTGATGGAGGAAATAGATGCAGCCATGCCTACTTACGATGATCCGACTGAAAGGTAGATATTATTTACTCCTTCACTTAAAACCATTGCTATTTTGCACCATTTATCTGCAGGGAATTAGCAGATGATGATTTGAAAATCAAAACCAAGTTAATTGTGGACATTCTTGGTTTTCACGATTTAAAAATTGACGCATCAAAAGATCCCATTTTTCAACTCATGAAAATTCGAAAAGGAAAGAAACTTCTTGCTCGAGTAATGCCTTTCATACCCCAGGTGCGTTATCTTAACTGCTTGATCAGAATTATGCTCTTGAGTCTGGAATCTGGATACAATAATTAGTCATTTTTGAAGTTTTTTTTGCACTAACGAAGACGTATCTATATGGAATAATGTGTTTTGTGGATGTTTTGATACTTTCTTACGGCATGGTTGTAATGGTGATGTTAAGTTGTATAAATGAAATGTTAGGGAAGATGGTGTCGCTCTAGAGTACTGGATTTCACCTCTGAAGGAGCAAAACCCCTATGAAACATTCCAAAGGCTCAAGGAACCTCTGTGCATTAACTTAATTTATTAATTTGCTTGAACTTATTAACTGATTAAATTTACCAACTGTCAGCGACATGACCTAGCGGTACCGCTCGTAGGTGACAGATCCTACGTGACGGGTTCGATTCGCGGCTGGAGCCGATTGCGTTTGACATATGTAGCGGGTGGCTGCTGACTCGCAGAGCGCAAGCTCGCCTCGCAACCTCCCTCAATTACTGTTAAATTATCAGTTCAATGTAGTTTGAAAATAACTCAATTGTTTGTTAATTGTTTAAAAGAACCCAGCTATAAATAAATAACTGAGGTTATTTTCAAATTATATTGAACAGAAAATTCAACAATAATTGAGAGAGACTGCAAAGTGAGCTTGCGCTCTTCGAGTCAGCAGCCACCCGTTGTATACGTCAAATACGATCGGCTCCAGCCGCGAATCGAACCCGTCAAGTAGGATCTGTCACCTGCGCGCGGTACCGCTAGGCCGTGTCGCTGGCAAATTGAAATCTTGCGGAACCCTTGAACTGTACGGGGGGAACCCTAGGGTTCCGCGGAACCCCGGTTGAAACCCACTGCTCTGGAGTGATGACGGCATGTAGTCCGAAGTAATGGCTGTGTGTTCGTCTTTTGTTGTTATCACTACTTCGATGATAAAGATTAGGGCTGTTCGCTTTCTTAGTTTCAATCATTTTTTATCTTGATTGACGCTGAACAATTCGAGTTGGTTTTCATAATTTTTTTCTCTCTGTAGAACGATCGTGTGGTGGCGATTTTAGCAATCTTGGCTCATTTGCCCATTCTCATCAAACGTGACATCAAAGATGGGGTAAAACCTTTCGACTAATCTTATAAAATTTCATTTGTGTGATTGCAGTTTTTTCTGTTTTATTAAAATTAAAAATTTAAGCGTTAATCTAATGTTTGCTTTCATCTAGGTATACTCATTATAATGTTAAATTTGCGGTTTATCAACGCAACTAAAATATGCTAACCAAACAAAATCCTGGACACAGAAAATCATTGTATTTGGTTTATAGCCTTTGTGGTAATTCAAACAAGAGTTATGCCTTGTAGCACTTTTGTGCATACGACCATACGTACAGCTTTAAGTTATTCATTTTTTTGCAGTTATTATGTATCGTGTTTTAGGTGTTGCAAGAACTTTATGCTCCAATCAGTCATACTATCTCTATGTTAAATGTGGAACAGTTTCTCGAAGTTTTGACCAAAATGACCACTTTTAACTTGACTGCAGCAGTGCGAGATCAAGTAAGTGCTTTTATTTGCAACAAAATTTAATTTGAAACCATTGTTTTTCTGCTTTTTTCTTAAACAAGTATAGGTCTTGATCAATTTCCATCTTAAAAATCAAAATCTATACTTTCATACAATTATTATCAAATAAAGTAAAATCACTGAATCATAGAACCAATGCAACTTGTTTCGCCGTTGTCGAATGTCAAGCACTCTGCCAGAGGAAGTTGAACCTTGCATTAACTTGTACTTCAATACGTAGATTTAAGTCGCAACTTTGGAACATTTTAGGTTGGAATCAGCATTGTCTGCAAGTTACTTGACCGTGGTAGAGAACTATATGCTTCCAACAGCGAAACTGGCGAAGAGCATTGGTAAGCGTGCGGTTATGATTTTTGAAGCATTTTTAGTGTTGATAATTTATTGTGTTATTTGCAATCCATTTATGTTCGCATACGCCGTTTTTTATTTGCCCCTAGGAAAAACAATCTACGCCTATTGTCCACAACAGACTGGGGCTGTCCAGCGTCCACTTTACTCGTGTTCCAGCGTTACTAACATCTAGCAAGCATTTGATTGATCACAAAATCAATGTGTTTAGGAACCAATTCGTCTCCGATGTTACTGCCGTCATGATTTCTGTAGCCAATCCCAAAGAAGGTTCTCGTCACGCTCGACCGAGCACACCGTCGCCTTTGCTGGAGGAGTTTCCGGTTGATATTTTTGAAATTCTGGCGCAAACCCCTATTGAAGATGATCATGTCAAAGTTCTGCGGTCTTCATTCGATCAACTGGTTGCCAGCAGCCCATGTGCAGAAGACGTCGAATCCTTAGCTGCTTCATAACAAAGCACATAATATTTTTCTTAACGAGTAAAGTTAAGCTTCAATTTTTAACAAAACTGGCAAATTCCACTAAAGTTTCAGAAAAATGATCTTTTTTAATGACTGAAATCAGGCGATTAGTTTATTTGTACCCATGACCTTGGCATATTTGAAATTACAAAAGTACGTTTAAGATTGAAATTTTGAGAGGTTAATTTGGGTTAGCTTACGGATAAACGTCATTTCAAAGAATTTACGGCGGTAATGTTGCGGTTTTGTTACAGCTGAACACCGTTTTCAAAAAAGAGTATGTTCGACCTCTATATTTGCAGCATCGAATCTTCAGCTGTAAGTGAAGCTTTTAATTTTTCGCAAGGAAATCAAATGCGTTTTATGTTTTTGCGATGCAATGTGCTTAGGCTTGTATGTGCTGCGGAAAGCCGAATGTGATTACCAGCTCTAAAACCAGAGCAGAGAGCAGTGCTTGAAACTTAGAATATCGAATTGTGCAAGTTTGTGCCATTCCGCAATAGAAATTCCTGACCTAGTGATTCGATTTTATACTTACGTTGTGACAGTTTTCAAGGGATCGTAACGGAGCAAAATGACCAAATGCGTGTGGACTGAGAAAACTGGGATTTTGTCAGTTAACTGCATTTGTTCTTTTGAGTATTTCAATTTCTTAGCGTCTTTTGATGTAACCGACAAATAAAATTGCTAGTAGTTAGTGTAGCATTTTGTGACATTCGAAAAATTTCGGCCTATTTGCGGCAATTACTGCTACGAAATTCTTGCATCGTGTGAATTTTTTCTAAAATTACTGAACCTTGATTCACTTTTTTGTAATTTAGTCTTTCCTATCATGATTCATGCGTATTATTTAGGGCGATTTTTGCTAGGCCTAAAGAATTTTTACGTTTGCGTACAACTATTATTCTTGCGTCAACTTTCTGTGCATTGCGGGATAATGTAATTTGCGCAAATTGTAAACTAAATGGTTGAGTGAAAAATCAAGAACTTAACAAAGTTGGGGTTTAACCTTAATGTTGGGCACATCTAGGATTGCGGTTGTCACACGACGCAAAGCAAAATTTTCAGGTTGTTAATCGTTAAGGTATAAAATCGTTTAAACATTGTTTTGTTGAAACTTAAGATGAAATCGTGAAATTTTGCGGAGTGACTGGGGGAAATTTACCCTATCGCCAGTATTTCGCGGACTTTCTCAGGTGCTTCGCCTTGCTCTTCCAATTTGAAAACGTTGACTGACAGAGCGTCGCTCTAGCCTAATCTTGGTTGCATAAATTTATATGGGTGCAGAAGTATCATAAGTTTTTGTTTTGTATAAACCAGGGGTGGGAAACCTGCGGCCCGCTTAAGTTTTGAATGTGGCCCGCGTCAGAACTTTAATTGGTAAGTACACAACAAAATGGTGGATAATAAAACATTTAGATTCAAAAACTGCATCACTTTCAACTACATGCTGTATTTGTAGCATGCAAAACGCGCAAAAGTCTCTGATTTTACGATAAAAAACAGCTGAACATAAATGTTAAATTTGCGACGAAATATTGTGCCTTTGTAAAGCGAAATGTAACAATTAAAAGTAAATGTGGCCCGCTGAAAATGTTATGCAATCAATGTGGCCCGCTGTGCTTTCCCTGTTTCCCCATCCCTGCTGTAAACAGAATAACGCAGAACTAAATTTTCGAGGTTTTTAAATCTGTTGTAGCTGTTAGCTGTCCAAGCCCAGCACCCGAAAACCTTAATTTTAGTAAAGTGATATTCCTTAACCAGTTGTTTCTGAATCCTGAGGTTAAGGTCTTTTTTTTTTCTGTGTTAGTAAAATGATGCACATTCGTAAATTAGGTTTATATGACAAGGCAACCGTGAAGTGATATTGGTTAAGCTTCACAGATGTGCCCAACTATTTGATTTGAATTGTGAAAGTGCTTTGTTAAAATGAACGTGGCTCACATTTTGAATAAACGATACGAACTTACAATTTTTTGTGCTTAACTTATCTATCTGCATCACGTAGTGCGTTCTGAAATGACGGTTAACATGGTGCGCGGAGTAAGGTTTGCCTGTGTTAGCCTACCCTAGCACATCCTTATTGCGTTTGTAAATGCTGTGATAATCATAACAACGCTCGTGTGCGCGAGAGGTTATTTGATAACCAAAAATAATAAGCTTGGAACAAGAGGTGACCCACGAAAGAATTTTCTGCGGCCAGGGAACATTTTGGCGAGACTAGTGGTAGTAGAACTGAAGTGGTTTGTTTTATTCAACAACCATCAAAGTACGCAAAAGCAATGCATATCACAAGATACGGTCGAAAAAAGGCAACAGCGAGAAAACGTTAACCGTTAAAACATGCAGTATACAACCCTACAATGAATTTAAAAACTAAAAAGGGCTAAAAGCATAGTCGCTGCACCTCATTAGTACTCTGAACTTTCTTTTCCCCGTCTAATTTTTGCGATGCGATATCAAAAGCTGAGCCCTGTCCCTGATTGAACCACGCGCCTATCACACAGGCATTTTACAAATGCACAGTACAAGCCTTTCATTTGTTTCAACATTCAGCAGTTCATCCGTTGTTACTAATTAAGGCATAACGCGTGTTCCGTTGCAGCTTTAGCATAGTGCAGTATTCGAGTAACTGCTTGAGTGAGAGCTTGCTTGCAATACAGTAGTAGGGATTATGTAAGTTTGCACAAGGGCGTTGAGAGGGGGTCGAGGGGGTACCTTTGATACCGGGCCCGCAATTTTTGGGGGGCCCAAAATTTTAAGAAGGCCGCGCGTAAAAATTTCGTAAAAAATTTGAAAGGGCAACAACTGTTGGTTGGTTGAAGGCAGACAAGTCACCCCTCGCCACCATCTACCGGTAGTACCACTCACTCACAGCTAAGGTACTACTCCTTCCCGCCACAGCTAAAGTAGCCTATACCTACCAAAAAACGTCTTAAGTGTGTTCCGACTCTATCATGCGGTGTGGTATACTGGAGTATCGCTGCAGTTGTTTTTAGATGTGTTATTGCTATTTTAACATTACCATTAACCACACCTCGTAACTTCTTTTAATATGCATCGAAGAAGGCCTGAGGGTAGCGCGCGCATAGAATCCCCTTGCGTACGCTACTGGTCGTATCCATGTGAGAATAAGACTCAAAAAAGAAAAAGGCCTCGAAGAGGAAATAATTTTTATGAAATTATGCAAAACGCTGGTTTACTCTTCTTTGGAATAATTAGATTAACCTGATACCGGTACCACTATGATTTGATCAGTTATAGTCGAGACGTCGTGCCATTGGGGCCCGGGGAGAGGGAGATTTCTTGAGATTTATTTTTTATAATTTAAAAAATTGAAAAGGAAAAAAATGAAAAATTTAGCCAGTGCCATTTTGTTTTAATCCTAACGGCCCCCCTGCCATTTTGTTTTATAAACGCTGAGTTTTAATCCTACTTATACCACAAATTCCATCTTCTGTTTATTAATTTTTGCTTCAATCAATCACTTCGACTTAGGAACTGAGTTAGTTTCTTGATCTGTAGTTACAATTTGGAAAATATTTTGCATGCGTTGTTGAAGATTATAGAACACATCTACCTGTCATCCCATCAAATGCGCCAAACCTAATAATGGTTGCAGCCTTCTTTCATTTATTTTAGCCAAGCTTCCGTGTTTAGACATAGGATACTAAAATATTTTCGTATTGTCTGACACTATAACAGTGACTGCACTCACTGCAGGGACCGGTGTATTTTCTTTCGTTAAGAAAGTGTGGTAAAACGAGTGTTTTTTATGTGAAAACCGTAAAAATCCGTTGGTGGCTGGGGGCTACATCCCCAGAACCCAAACTATGCCCCCTTTGCTAAAATCGTTGGGGCCCCACTGATTGCGCATAATGTTTGTAATTACAGCAAAAAGCGGGCGGGGATATCAAAAAAAATTTTGATTTCTTGGCCAAAAATTCGGGGTATCACGACATGTTTTGGTATCTTTTCCTGGCTTCTCTTTTTCTGTGATGTAACACAAAGCTAAATACGGCTTTTACAAAGGTTGCGATCAGTTGGCTAGGCTATATCTGGTTTAGGTTGTTACTCGAGCCCCTCCAAATTCTTTGGTTGCACAACTCTTCTAGTCCGATGTTTTTGCAGATCAGCAGTCGTCACTAAAGGTACATTACTGAGCTGAGAGTTACCAGTTGCTAAATGGTAGGCCCATATTTCAACTACTGTATAGGTTAGTTAAACAGTATAAGCACCACCTGATCAAGAATTTTATCGGCCATTTTTGGTTGTTAATCGATTTCGATATGAGTATGAAGTACCTCTTCTGGCAAATCATCTCTTTTACCATTTTGGCTGACCATATTTTTGTCACTTTGCGGGGGGCCCGGGTTTAATTTTGGTACCGGGAAGTTTGTTCAATGGTCCTCAGTTTGCAGAACAAGTCTTTCATCTGTTTCAACATTCAGCAGTTCATTCGTTGTTACTAATAATAAGGCATAACGTGTGGTCCGTTGCAGCTTCAGCATAGTGCAGTATTCGAGTAACTGCTTGAGTGAGAGCTTGCTTGCAATACAGTAGTAGGGATTATGTAAGTTTGCAGAAATGAATTGGTGAGCTGGTAGTACTGTACCATATGCAAATTTTACAGCTTTTTTGAGATATTTGTTATTCTGTTTTTCAATCAATATTTAATGAGCCGTATATTTTGATGTCTTCGGCAAAAAAACGAAATATTGTTGATGAAAAAAGGATATTTCAAAAAGATTGGATCGATATGTTTATGATTAAAAAGTTACGGCGGCCCGCTTGCTCATTGGTAAGTGACAAAGTGGCCCGCGACAGCAAATAGGTTCGTCACCCCTGCTGTAAACCATCAAACTCCCAAGTCGCAAATTTAGCCTATACTCGCAAAAGTAAACCACTTTAACAACCAAAAATCGCTGAGTAGTTGGAGTAGAGCCTTATAGGTTGATTTAACGCTTACAGTATATTTTTGATTTTTTGTCACACTTACATGAGGATGGGTTTATCTTGCGGTTTACCCAGCATAATTCGCTTTTTCTGAAGCTTTGGAAATAGAAAGTAGCCTAAATAGCAATTTCAGTTGTTTTACCGTAAGTTTATGTTTGTTTACGTGATAGATCTTCTTGCTGAAAGCGTTAAGCTATTTCAACAACAGTATTGTAATACAATCGCATTTATTCATTCGTCTTTTGTTAATATCATTCAGATGAAACGGTATCAGAGCGATGGACATTGTTACGTTGTAAAGATTTATAAGATACAGGGTCTGATAAAGGTGAACCCAACTAAGAGCGTGTTTCACGACAGTTTGGTTTAAAGAAATCAGGAAAAGTTTGTATTATTTAAACTTAGGCATAAACCTGTACAACCTCAAGAAATGGGTTGTGGTTCTTCAAAATCAGGGCCTAAAGCGAAGCGGGTGGTTATTATTGGTGGCGGATACGGCGGGTCATATCTCGCTCATTTTCTAAATGAAGATGCATTTTGTCAAACCACTCTCATTGATCCAAAAGAAGTGATGATTCAAACAGCTGCGATTCCACGCTGCATCGTTGAACCAGGTAAGAAAAAAACTAAGTAGCATAGCCCAATCACTAAATTATCGGTATCGCTATTAAATACTGTAAAAGCCTTTAAAGGCATTATTCAGTTACTCAGCGTTTATGGGCTTTTTCCCGAAGTGGCGAAGTGTGTTTCCCAACAGCACAACATGCCAGTTTGTCCATGCTGTTCCATAATTGCTCTCGCAAACTACCCTACGTCAAGCAAGGAAATTGCGAATACCAATTTTTTTAGTCTTTAGAATAGAACCCGAGTCTGTTACTGTAGACTTGTAGACTCTACGTCTACAGTGTAGAAGAAGACGCTTTGCATCCACTCGGTCATCGTCTTCACTTAAAGCTATAGCAGCAAAGGGGTTGTCTGTGTTTGCAAATGTAGCTCCTGGAGCTCTTTCAGTATATATTTTTAATTTTTTGAAAAATTTTTAAATTTCGCTATTCATTTTAGATTTTTTGAAAAATGTTTTTATTCCATACGATACGTTTATCGAAAATAATCACGTAAGAGGCTTGGTTACTTCAATCAATCAGAAAAAGAAACTGGTTGTGCTTGAAAGCGGAAAAAAGGTACAGAATAACTTAATAAAAAAAGTCATTTCAAGCTTTGGTAAAGACAAGATAGTAAAAGAAGTATCGTTTAGATTCCTTACGACTTTTTGGTCATTTGTACGGGACGAAAGTCACCCTTTCCTATAAGTCTGAGCGACGTTGCGCCAGCTGCGTCTGCAGAGGAAGCGAAAAATTGTTACAAAGCCTTTAATAGCGACGTAAGTTTTAAAACTTCTTGTGAAACAAAAAAAAACTTAAAAGCTTCGTACCGTAGACTGTTGAGCTTACCAAACTTGTATTTCCATTAAATGAACTTGAATTAAAAGAGAAAAATTAGATCTTGACATGACAAAAAAAAGATTGTAAAACGGGATATCGCCTCGATAAATTAAGGCGAGGTTAGCTTGCTCGATGTTGACCCTAGTAAGAGTGTCCGCTCCTGGAGCTGTAGACTCGGGTTTGAATCCAAGTCGGGTCAAACCAATAACTTTGAATTGGCATTCACAGCTTCCCTGCTTGACGTGCAGCATTAAAGGGACAGTGTGGGGAACAAGCCGGCAAGTTTACTTGCTGTGCCGTTGAAAAAGGCACTTAGTGGGATTCTCTCATTCCGCGAGGTAAACAGATGACTAGCAACTCCTAAGCGAACTCGTTATGGCACTTTGATCGTTTTCTCATGATAGGAGGATAACTATGCAACTAAACTAGACAAAACCATGAACCGTTATGGCCTAGCCTACCTGTGTCAGTGATGAAAACGCTAATTTGCGAGTAAAATATCTTTCTGAATTTGTTTTTTTTTTTTTTAATGACGTTTAAGCGAGTTGTGTAGCCTTATACCGGTACTAGATTGTAATCTAAGCGAATGTTTTTAGATGAAGCAATCTCCTGATATTGTGTTGGTGGGAAGAAATGCATTTGCTGTTGAATTAGCCGGCGAATTGCGAACAGATTATCCTGATAAAAAAGTACAGAAAATCAATAGGCCTAAAACAGTATTTTTATAATTTGCCTTGATTCCGTTGTATCTTCCCCAATAGCATGTCAAGCACAGAGGCGGATCTAGATTTTTTTTGTAGAGAGGGCTGGGAATTAATAAAAACAAGCTTGTCTTGCCGTTTTCTGCGTCTGCAAAAGTATCGAAGTTGGCCTAATCTATTACTATAAATAACTTGAGTCCCTTAAACTCCGTCCTGGATCAGTCAAACAAGCAACGTTCAAACCGTGTTTAGTTATCAATTTTTTATCGTTAAAAATGATTGTTTGAAAACACAGCCATAAGAAATAACTGGGCGTGACTGCTTTGATCTAGCAGTTTGTTTATTTACTAATAGATGGATAAGGTACTGTATAGTACCGTAGTAGCGCAGAATAAAGCATTCATAAAGCCCCTAACATCATCAGATCAATGATTTCAATTGATCGTGAGTTAGTCCTGGGTCATACAGTACGAAGATGAAATATAATTATTTTCAACGAACAATTAAATCAACGAATTCATTCGCTTGCCTCGCATATGGTGCACAGTTTTGTATTGTTTTGTCGATTTTATTTATTGAATTTTTTTTTCGCTTGTTGGGGTTCAATTTTTTTTTTCAAGAAACTTTTTCATTTGTAATGTGCTTTAGTCGCGCGTGATTCTATTTTCGAGAACGCCAATATAATTACATAAAACATCTTTGTTGAAGGTTTGTTGAAGAGTGCGCGAAAAAAAGATAAGGAACGAAGTATTTTTATCGTTCTGCGTTGCGTAATTAATTTTCCTTCAGAGTCAGTTGTTTTGCATGATCATAAATCGCATTTACTTGCTGCATAGGTCACAATCATTTCGGACCAGAAACGATTGGTTTCGGATGATGCACCAGAGGAACTTCACTCCGCTTTGGTCAAGCTTTTGGACAGAAAAGAAGTTGATTTATTTATGGGTATACCGATTTTAAGTTTAATTAATGTACTGTAACAAGTTTTCACGATAACTCTACGCATAGGTGGCGAAAGCGGGGGGCTACCCCATACCCTCATACTTTTTTAGGGGGAGTGAAGGGGCCCTTATTTACGCGTTTATTTCTACAATAATACCTCTGCATGAATGTATTTGAAACTTAATAGGACTTTCATCGAAATTGAAACCCAGGTAAGAGTTTAAATCCAGAGATGTTTTTTTTAAATTTTGTTTGTGGGGTTGGGGGAACAGAAGTATAGAAGCAAGAGACGTGGGTCTGAATTCCACATAAATTGGACATGTCACATGTGGACAGGCTAATTATGAGTTGTAGGCGGCAGGGCCGGATTTACGTATAAGCTAAGCAGGCTGAAGCCAAGGGCGTCGGAGAAGATGGGGGGGGGGGGGGCTCGGAGAAAATGAGGGCCTCATTACGAACAACGAAGACCTTTTTTTTTTTTGCTCTTCACCGATACGTTCAGTGAAAACAGGACATCTGATGACGTGAAAACCTTTTTTTGCTTTTCCAATTAGTGTGATCAAATAGCCTAGGGCAGGGGTTCTTTACCTTTTTTCCTTCATTACCCACTTCCACTACTTAATAAATCGATATTCCCCACTACCCAACGTACTTTTAAAACTGGCTGAAAAATCAAAATGGATTCTGATGATCTGTTGCGATATATCCAAAAGCACAACGGAATGTAACAAAAAGAACAATTTATTGAGAAGAATAATGTTTACTTTGGTTCAAATTCGTCAAAGTGATTTTTGTTGTTGCTTTTCAGCGACAGTCAAGTTAATGTCAGGTTTTATTTAATACATTATGATGTTATCATCTAGCTTTTTCATCACCATGATATCATAGTATATCTTAGTGAGAAATATTCTCTCTTATGACCTATCGTGAACTGCATCTGATGATGAAAACAGTTAAGTTTTCGAAACGTCTTGCTTATCGATTCCCTAACATCGTGTTGGCTCTCACATTCCTGCTTAAAGTTTTTACTACCCATGTCTTTTGTGTTCCAAAATTTCAAATTACCCTCCTGAAACCCTCAAATTCCCCACTTGTGGGTAATTACCCACAGGTTAAGAACCTCTGGCCTAGGGCCTTTCATTGTTTAAATCCGGCCCTGGTGGTAGGCGAAGAAAATCTGGTCATTGGTTTTTCCCCCTTTTCCACTTTAGAAATGCTTCCGCCATCGCCGAGTTTTTACGCCTGCGTGTGCGGCTTAGCTGCTTTTGTGTACGATGTCGAGTGTTTGCGGTATGGGGAATCGGAGCGGCACAATGCGCGTTGCAAAGACCGTCGTTCAGCATTATAAGAATTTTGGGTGATTGTGTTAATCACAATATTGGCACAGCAGCCACCTCATGCTAATGATCATTATACGCTATGCTACCGGTATGTAATTTAAGTCTTTGGAGCTATTTGACAAAATTACTGGTGGTACTGCTCACATTGTGTGAAACATTTTTCAAAATTGTGTTTGTATTGCGTTGTATATTTACAGCCTACTGACTTCCTTTATTGATTTCAACCTACGGGCACCTTTTTGTGTTTTACTATAGAAACGACAATCACGAATATGGAATCTCTAGTTTGCAACAAGTTCAAAAAAGAACAAACTGTGAAAACGACAAAAGGAAAAGATCTCACAGCTGACTTGATAATAAAATGTGAACATTTTACGAATTCAACTGATTTCTGCAAGAGCGCGTTACCAGGTAGAGATACTGTAACTAGATACATTAACAATACCCTAACAGTACCGGTACATCTAAATGGGACTCGCGGGTTTACGTGTTTGAGATTGAATCACAATGCTGGTTAACTGGTTTTGATCTGTTTCTATCCGTGTAATATCGAACTTTCTTAAATTGTTTCCCATGCGGGGGTGCAAATCTATGTTGAGCATTTGGGGGGATGATTTAGCAAAATTGACCATTTTTCGATATTTTGGGGATGTAAATTGGCAATTCAAAATTGATCTATACATCGTACGGGAAATTTTCCACTTCCATGAAAAATATTGGGGAGAATGCTGCTGGATTATTGGGGGGATATATCCCCCCGACCCCCCTGGATTTGTACCCATGTTCCCATGACACAACGCATTGGTGTTTCAAGGTGTCATCTTGATCGACGTTGTCAGCCTACAACCAATTGTTTATTTTTTCTAACTTTGTCTCAGATTCGGTGCCAATAAAAAACTGAAGCCTATGCAAAGGCGTAGCGAGAAATTTTAAAAGTGGGGCATAAACTGCAAAAGCCATCAAAAGAATGTGGTATATTTCGGTCACTTAGCAACATTTGTTCATTATTTATTAAAAGGCGAAGTCAAAAGGGGGGCCATGGCTCAATGCTTTCCTAAATACGCCCCTGAGTCCGTGCTTCGTGCAAAAAATGCAAAAGTTTCCACGGACTACAAAACTTCACAAATTTTCCCAGGGACTTCATTTGATAAAGACGGAGCTCTTAAAGTTGATTCATACTTAAGAGTTGAAAACTGCAGTGATGTTTACGCACTCGGCGATGTCGTCAATGCGAATTGCGAAAAACGACCAGAAAATGCGAAAAAACAAGCAAGTGTAATTGCTGAAAACATCAAAGCTGCAATTTTATTGGAAGGACATCTTCAGATATTTCAAGCTGGTAAGTAAAGACAAGAAGAATAATTATTTTCTGAATTAGCTTCATTCCTTTAATCATTTGGTTATAGATGTATTCGTTGTAATTATCAAAACTTTGCTAACCATAACCCACGATTTTTTAATAGCTTTGTGATTAAAATGCCCTTGCAGGGTAAATTAAAGAAATAATAAGGAGTTTGAACTCACAAGGACAGTACTGCATGATAGGATCTTAGCTATAATGTCATCATCGAAAGACCCTATATTCGGTGGCGCAGCAAGGGGGCTGTTCGCCCCGGGCGGCATGCTCGGGAAGCGGAATTTTGGATAAGTTTTATGTAATTTTTTTCTAATTATTTGAACAACCATTACTTTGCTATATCGCTTACTTGCTAATCGTAAATCATCTTACTGTGTTGCCCAATGCCCAGGCTCAAAGTTGTGGAAAAGGGCCCGCTATCTCTTTTACGCTTCGGTGTATTTCCGCAAGTATATTAAAGAATTGATTTTAATGTTTATTATCTCACAGTTGCGTATTGTTTTCTTCGTCTCTGCACTATTTGAATTGCTCACACTCAGCGAGCGAATGCAGGATAGGTACTAAGCAGTGCTGCGCAAGTCATAGTCACAATTTAGGTGAGTCAGACAGTCCGCATAAGTCTGTTCTTATCTTGCAAGCTCAAGTTAGTTGTACGATGTACAAGCCCGAAAAAACTGCCTAATTTTTTTCAATGTATAGCTAAAATTTATTTTTGTGGTAAAAGCTTTGGTGCACAATACAAACTAACGTAATTTACTAAGCTTAAGCTTATGACCTCATTCTTTGCAACGTTGTAGACAGCTCCCCCGACCTTTACATAATACAACTTGGACTTGATTAAAGCTGCTGTACAAGAACTCCACACTAGGCTAACACGAAATAAGGAAAATTTTTTTTGCTTTGTAGTAGCAATAAAAAGTTGCTATTTGACCTAAAAACATCTTACGTAAAAAATCGGTTTCATTGAACAAAGTTTAAAATCCCCGCAAGCCGACTGAAAGTAGGCTACGCGTTGATGGAAAAGTTAAACATGTTATTAAATCATCAAACAATCAATCAATTTTCTGGACCCGCTTATCCTTGGGGGGTCGCGGGGGCAGCAGCTCGAGTTGGAGCCTCCAAGCATCTCGATCCTCTGCAACAAAGGATAGATGCTCTGCTGGGATACCAAGGCGAGACTAACTAAGATCTTCTACGTAATCTCGCCATCGAGTTCTGGGACGGCCTCTAGGCCTTCGACCAATCGGTGTTGAACAGAGCAGTTTTTTGGCTGTTCTTTTCTGGGACATTCGTGTCACATGTCCATACCAACGCAGTTGCGATCTTTCTAGTCGGAGAAGCAGCGATTCGATGTTTAAAGATTCACGAATATCTGCACTTTTAACCTTGTCCAACAAGGTCAAACCGCTAATTCTTCGCAAGAATCCCATTTCCGCTGCTTGAACTCGAGACCTCACTTTCTCTTTCATGATCCAACACTCATGGCCATAAGTCAGAATAGGAACATAGACCGATCTGAAAATGAATAGCTTTGCCTTGGTGCAAAGCTCCCGTTTCAGTACCACAGATCGGTGGAGCTGGCGCATTACTGCACTTGCTTTTCCGATGCGGATATCCAATTCGCTATTTTGTCTGCCGTCACTTGTGAATGAGACGTCGAGGTACTTGAATTTCTCTTACTGTTTTAGTGGTACTCCATCAATTTGGAGAGAGCACTGCTTTGGTAGTCTGGAGAGGTACATGGTTTCTGTTTTTGTTGTACTGATTTTCATTCCGGCAACAGAGCATGCATCCGAAAACCTGTCAAGAGCTTGCTGGAGACCATTTTGGGTAGAGTCGAGTAGCACAAGATCATCTGCAAATAACAGACGTTGTACAGTGCATTCACCGATCTTTGCTCCGCCACAAGACTCACTTTTCTTAACTATTCTATCCATATAAGTAAGGAACAGAATGGGTGAAAGAGAGCAGCCTTGCCGTAGTCCCACACTAACTCTGAAAGGTTTCGTCGTTGCGCTGTTAACACGAACACAGACCTCGGAATGCATGTACAGCGACTTAATGGCATTTAGTAACTGGCCATCAATGCCATACTGCAACAGCACCGCCCAAAGCTTGTCTCTAGGAATGCGATCATATGCTTTTTCAAGATCAACAAAACATGCATTGACCTCTTTTGCATATTCCCACGACTTCTCAAAGATTTGCTGCAAGGCAAAGATCTGATCCATTGTGCTTCGGCCAGGACGAAAGCCACACTGAGCATCCGTTAGTTTAGGCTCGACTATTTCACGACATTTCTTTTCAAGGCATTTAGCATAGATCTTACCCGGGACACTGATGAGAGATATGCCCCTATAATTGGTGCATTTTCTCTTGTCTTCTTTCTTGTGGATAGGAATCATCTCCTATAAAACATATTCTCATTAGGATAACGTCATAAATCGCCGCAAGCCAGTTGAAATTACTTTAAAAATCAGACATATTACATAATTTTGAAGCAATAAATCTCATACTGTATTGGTAACGAGAAGAACATGTAGGCAACTGTTATTTAGAAAAAGTGTAAATCTCAAAACTCGGCTTCTTCCAGTACCTAAATGCACATGACATTTTTATCAAATAGTAATATGTCTGATGATAACTAGGCCTCAAGGCCGTATTTAAGAGGGGGGTGAAGGGGGTTCAAACCCTCCCTCCGAAATATTTTTTTAAGTTTTAACTAGACAGTCTAAACCTTGCAATCTTCAAAACATAGCGCACGCACTACGCAGTAATAGGATGTAACATTTTGCCCCACAGGTCATTGTTGCGGTTTCCGTTTCTTGATCAATCATAAAGGTCAGCACTCCAGGCACGGGGTGCCGGTGCATTTGGCCATACGGTTAATCATGGCCTTATTTAAAAAGAGATATGGCGGATCAAACCCCCTAAATATTTGTGTAAATTTTAACTAAGACACTGCAAGTCCAGTAATCATCAAAAATACAATATGCAAGTACTGTAGTAGAATGAAACATTTTGTCCCTCGAGTCATCGTTGCAGTAGTCATCATTGCAGTAGTCATCGTTGCAATAGCGCGTTTCTTCATAATAATGTTTAGCGCTACAAGCACAGGGTACCGCAACATTTCGTACATTTGCGGTATAATTAATGCAGCTATAACCGTATTGGAGCATATAGGCGTACTGTAAGACACGAACCCATAAAAAAGCTGAAGCCTTTGTATAGTGCGTACTACTCATAAAAATAAATTACGGTAAAGCATGGGACTGATTTAAAGATGAACTGTTGTTTGTTAAATTGATTGCAATTATTAGTGGTCGCCCGTCAGTGGCGTAAAAGGAGCAGGCGCCTGGCTTATGCTAAAACTGTCGCCGTATGAGCACTATCAGTTTATTGCGAATTCTATAATAACGTCATCTTCAACTAATACTGTAGATAGCTTTGATTATGCATCGGATGATATGCTTGCTTGAAAAAGAAGTCACATTCCGTACAATTATGCTGAACAAAGCTTGATATTTACAATTGTGTTAGTGGGCTAGTGCAAATAGAAACGTACTGTATTAAAGGTGCAAACGTTCAAATAATTTGCTTTTCTATTTTCTAAGGAAATTATCCTATTACATAAAATCAATGCTTGCTCACAGAACAGAATATGATTTTACGTGAATGCAAATAAGAAAGTGATATAATCCCCTATTTGTAAGGATGGAGACCCTGTATGCAGTTGTATTTGCATTGTACTCGAGAAGTTTTGGTCGCAGGAAAATAGTTTTACAAGAAATGTACGTAATTTTGGCAAAATTTGCGCGTCATGGTTCGGGAAATCGCAAAACTTTGGGTTCGGATCCGGGATTAGATTTTGCTTGAGTTTACTGCCCTAATACAAAAACAAGTAACAATTATGCGCACAAGTACAGCAATGACTTTAGTGCAAATTGAATTAAGGTCCCCTCGCTGCAAACCAGAACTTTACTGTGAGCGACGTAGCTCACGCATTTCTCACGCCTTTGATGAAAAAGAAAATGGGTGCGTTTGATTGGTTTATATTTCGGGTCTTGCACGCTAGACCACGTAAGTTTAAGCCCAGCACCAGGACCAGCGGCATATAGGCGCATGCACGGAGAGCCACGGTGCCATGCCCCCGCTGGCCCTGTCGTTGTTGTAGATTAGGGGTGGGGAACCGGTAAAGAACAGCAGGCCACATTGATTGCATAATATTTTCAGCGGGCCACATTTACTTTTAATTGTTAAATTTCGCTTTAAAAAGACACAATATTTCGTCGCAAATTTAACAACATTCATGCTCAGCTGTTTTTCACCGTAAAATCAGAGACTTTGCGCGTTTTGTATGCTACAAATATAGCATGTAGTTGAATGTGACGCAGTTTTTAAGAAATCTTAATGTTTTATATTCCACCATTTTGTTGTACACTTAACAATTAAAGTTCTGACGCGGGGCACATTCAAAACTTAAGCGGGCCGCATGTGGCCCGCGGGCCGCAGGTTCCCCACCCCTGTTGTAGATTATAGAACACACCTACACGTCATGCATTCAATCAAATGCCCCAAAACGGCGAAAGCTAATAGAATTAATTGCATCCTCCTTTCATTTATTGTAGCCAAGCTCTTGCTTTTAGACATAGGCCCTACCAAGGCTTTTAGGCAGGCCTATTAAAATATTTTTGTATTGTCTATTAGAGTACCGTACGTCCTTTTTCGATAGGTACGATACTTCTTTTTTCAATTAAAAGTGTGCTTAAAAGAGTGTTTTTATGTGAAAACCGTAAAAAATCTGTAGGCGGCTGGGGGCTCCACCCCCAGATCCCCGTTTTTGAGCCACTTAACAGCGGTAGCAGTGACAAAGAAAACAAATTAACGAGCATTGTAATGTTTACGCCAGAAAGCGTTAATAAAGCGTACACAACTTCGTAAAAATTTCCTTTAAACGTTTTGCTGTACCGGTAGTGAATATTCATCACCCCCCCCCCCCCCGAAATATTTTTCTAGATAGGGCCAGGCCTACTTCTGCTCTCTCAAATCTTAGGAGTAGGCGATTGTGGGTTTTACTTTTAGTGATTGCCATTTCACTAGCTACCTCGCTCTAGTGCCGAAAATAGCGCCCCCCGAACCCCCCAACCGGAGGGGGGGGGGCGCACAAAAAGGGGGCCCCGTAAATAGTCAGTAGGCCTACGTAGTACTTTACCCAACGTATGATAAAGGTGCCTTAAATAGGCCTATTCTAAGATTCAATATATTTTTTGTTTTAACTCGCACGATGTGGGGCTCCCATACTATAGGCCTATTTTATGCTTTTGGCCATGGGGGCCCCTGCAAATTTTTCGAAAAATAGCAGTCGCAAAACTAGCAAACAAACGTTTGGTAGTATACCAAGGGCCCCTCATCTTCAAGTGAAAGGCGCAAAAATAAGCCTTAAAACGTTTTTTCTTTGCATAGGTTGCGAAATGTTAGAGTAGGGTTTGCTTGCAGCATTATTTTAGTGGGTTTGCAAGAGACATAGTAAAACAGACTATCAAACCTTGTTAAAACTGAGGAACTTTAAAGGCTCAAAACGCACAAAAAGCCTCCAAAATAAGGTCAAATTCTGCAAATTTTTCTGGGGGAGGGGGGGCATGCCCCCCAACCCCCTGGCTTGGCAACGCCCAACCTCCAACCCCCTGGCTTGGCAACGCTCCTTCGGGGCTCGCTCTTTTGTATCACCAGCCAAGAAAAAAACTTTAGGGGGGCCAGAAAGATGATTTCGGGGGGGGCGCATTGCCTAGTTTCGGCCCTGCGTCGTGCTTTTCCTCAGTATTGAATATTGTAGTTTATTAATAAGAAATACCAACTTCACTTGCATAACCAAACAAAAGCGCTCAATAATATTATCGACTTGAGCAAAATGCATTGTAATTCAATCAATATAGTAGCATTTATTTACAAACTCCAAATGTCCGTTTCACGCTCACGCGATCATCAGCGAGTTTTATGCAAATAAAAACATCAAAGCTGCGAATTAGGTTCGAATAAGACTCTATTTATTCTGAAGTATTTGAATAAGACTCTTTTATGATCGCGTCAGAGTGAAACCAACCGTTGGAGTTAGTAAATAAATGCTACCAAATTGATTAAATTAAAAATCATTTGACGTAGATCTTGATTTTAGCTTAGGTCTTTTGATATCTGAATAATAAATACTTGTTGAAAATGACTTAACGAAAATGGCTGGAAGTCCACTGCGCCAGTTGAGGAACTCTCTAAGCAACATAAGACCTGACTTCAAAAACAATAGTCTAATTTCGTTGCTCGCTCACTGGCTCAGGCTTGGGCTATATCTTAGCTTAGGGTGGCCAACCTGTTTTCCTCGACCGCCAATTTTATTCAAGTTCACCTCATACGCTACAGACACGAAATATTTCAAAATTTTAGTTAAGTTTAGAGGCGTCCTCTAAAAAAAAGGCCTCCTAAAAACGTACTTTAAAAAATAAAGGTCAATAGCCCGGTAGCATTCTGCCGCAAGTTGGCTACCAAGGCTCTCCTCATCTCCTAGCTTATTACAGACGGAAATACAACAATAGCTAAAGAGCATCGATTCCGTGCTGGTCTATTTTGTTCATATACTTGTAAGTTTCAAGTTTAATAGGGTTACCTTGCTACTTCTAACAGATGTTCTTCCTACGGTGATCACTTTCGGAAGTTACGATGGGGTTGGATTTGAAAACGGCGAACTCATGGACGAAGACGATAAGTTGATATCTCAAAAATGTTTTAATTTTCTCGTGGACGATATGTTATTAGAGTTGTAGTCGACCACGGAAGTGTAACTACACATTTTTTGAAACATTGGTAGATTTCGTACCGTAAATAGCAAACAGGAAATAGCCCCAAAAACCGCCGACGTGTATAGACAGCGAAAAATGTGGAGGGGGCTGGGGCGGAATTAGACAATAAGAGCCCCAGTTTTTATTCGTCCTCAGTGATTGATTCCCCCTGAAAAGTCTTCAACGTCATTTGCCCGAGGCCACAGAATGCAAAACGATCAGTGGTTGTGCTGCAGTAACATCAACGTTTTTATTAGGTTTATATTTCCTAAAATATATAAGTTTTTGCAAGTATTTCACTCTGTGCAGAGCGCTATTATTTTCTCTAGCTGAAGCTTTGCCTCAAGCTTTATCTCAGGATTAGCCTATGTGAGAAGTCTCGTGCATTCTTGAGAAGTTTTGCCGAAGACCTGATTATTCTAGAGTTTGTTTTTTGTGAGTTTTGACCGTTAGTGTCCATTCTAGTAGCCTATGCCAATCTCATTATGTATTTGTGTTCACTGTTCATGTGTTTCAAAGCGATTCTTGCATGTGATATTTTTGGGAAAAAAACGTTCGATTTGACACAATTTCGGCTGCGATGGCCATACCTGGAACTAGCTCAACCCCGAGATGCGAAATATATAACGTAAGTTACTAACTAAGTAATTGATGAAACCAACATCATAATTAATTTACCCTTGGGTTTTTGTAAGTGTTATTGAGTTCATAAAAATCGTTAACTTTGGGGGTGCTTGTAACTGAAACCTTGTAAGTTTATATCTTTATAACCAAATTTGAAACCCTCTATATCCTTATGTTTCGCTTAATTATTTGCCATTTTCTTGAAGAATGCAGCAAAATGAACCTATTCCAGCATAAAACAGCCCTACAATTTCATAACGAAATCAGTCATGTGTAACCGGCGTTGCATGAAAAAGCGTTATTAAAATAATCGCATGTCTGCGTAAACGTCTTCGTATATTAGCGCGTTATTTTGCCCGTGAAGATCATAAAAACTTCCAAATAATTTCATTTTGTGAGCAGAATACTACTTTTACTGCTGGAACTACTTTCCTGCAGGAAACTATACTTTCATGTTTTATCAACAAGTTTTATTGATTTTCTACAATAAACTTGTAATGAGACGCTACAGCCAGGCGCGGATTAGACAATTTTTGTCGGGGCGGGGGGGGGCAGAAAATTTAATATGTTAAGGCCTTTTCAGGGGTTTGAAGAAAAAAGTATATGATTAAAGTACGCTATCTAGCAGTGGCGTACGCAGGATTTTTCAATGGAGGGGGTTTCAGTGAAGTCACATTGTGATGACGTAAAGGTACTACAATTACGGTAATTCAGAGGTATTAAAGTGCCTCGGATTGTGATATTTTTGATCTAAGTTGTTACACAATTGCAGTTAACCATATTTAAGCTACATAATGCCATAACTAAGGAAATATCCAAGATATTTCATTTCACTTTTGCTTGATTCTTTGCACTTCATTCAAAGAGAGAAAAGATTTCACAGAAACTCAAGCTGTCAAGCCGTGGTTAAAAACTTTAAAATTTACTGAAAAATTTTTACTTTACTTCATTTTTGCGCCATAGGAAGGTTAACTGACTAAAATAGGCCAGCTTTGGCAACGTCACAGTCAGGGTGTATCCAGGGGGGTAAAATAGGCCTAGTTAATTGCTTCCCTCCAAAAAAAATTTTTTCAAGAACCAACATTGATATAAACAAAAACAACGCATATAAACCTTAATACATTTAATATGCACTCATTACGTAGGGGGCAGTTTCTCCCACAACTGCCTTGAAAAGTGAAGATAGGGGAGCATGAGAAAATACTGCCCTCCCTATCGAAACATTTTTAAGCTGAAATGAATCGCGCGCGAGAGGAATCCCTGATCATGCGTCTAAGGTCAAAAACAGCGTCGATATTGCATTTTTCTAAGCATTTTTCACCAAAATCACAGCTTCCATATCTTCAGATAGCCTACTCTCAAACGCATAATCGGGATGTATAAAAAACGGAGCACTCCAGCTCCTGAGACAGTTACGGCACGTAAAACGATTTTGCCTCCCCCTTTTTTCTGTCCCTGGGCCTCTTCAAATCTTTTTTTGGTCTGGTCTTCCTTGGCAGTATTTTTATTTTATTTTGATCACTTACGGCAGTGTCAATTTAGTTTTTTATATTTTAATAATTTTTCAACAAACCGGCCGGTTGTAGCGCAGTTGTTCAAGATGTCGCTATCGATGCGGAAGGTTCGGGGTTCAATTCCCAGGCCCGGTCAAATCGGACACACTGTAGCCAACGGCTCGCCACCGCTGCGACGTTTCTTCGGAGCTGCGTTGCCCAGGCGCTAAGTTGCGGGGTCGCGCCTCACCACTCGTTACCACGCGTGTAAATGAAGTGTACTTCGGTACTACAGCGAGTGTAGTGAAACGAGTATATTGAAGATTTGATTCAATTCTTTTAAAAAATTTTGAGTGCAGGCATAGTTATTGCAGATACACCGCGTTTAAAAACTCCTACTTATTACGTGCTTCTCAGTAGCACAAATGACAAAAATGCTGTTCAAGCAAAACACATCAGAAAAGTTGGACTTCCGGTATTGTTGCATCGCATCGTAATAATAGTTTCTCGAGACTAAATAAGAGAGTTGGACAGAACAGAAAAAACATTATGACATTCGCGGCAAGCTCCGCACGAAGAAAAGTAGGTTTGTTTCAGCAAAGAAAGGTTTCTTTTTTGTGCAATCGTAAAGGGGGGGGGTGTTGGCTGTTGACAGCAAGTGTATCGTGACTATAGTCCATGCCAACAGTTCAATTTCATTAGTTTATTATTACACTAATTTTTGCCCGAGGAAGGGGGTACTGCCCTCTATTGGTCAACGGATGCTAGTTAAAGAAAATAAGGTAGGACCCTAATTGGCAGAAATAAGCCTTGCCGGCTCTGAACACTCAGCTCGTAGTATCCTATTACTAGTGAGCTACTGAGCTGAACTACAGTTCCTAGATTTTCAAAGCACAATGGCATATCAATAGGCTGCTTCAACACCTAAAAAAATTAAAAATCAAATCTTCATTATAGTCAATAACGGCTCATACGCCGAAGCGTGCAACGGGTTGCGGGGCCCATCTCCGGGACTCTGCGCCTGAGCTACCCAGCTCCGAAGAAGCGTCGCTGTGGTGGCGAGCCTTTGGCGACACTGCGCCGATTTGACTGGCCCGGGAATCGAACCACAAACTTACCGCACCGATAGCTTGCGCGCTTAGCAACTGAGCTAACTGCCGGTTTCTTCAAATCGAATCAAGTTTGACAAAGTTACCATTAAATAAACAAAAACAAGAGTAATAATAGCAACGATGGAGCGAGAAGCTGGACAGCGAAAAGACCAATTGTGTGGTCATCTAGTCAAGCTGCCCATTCATAACTTCAAGATTTCAAACAATATTTTCAGAATTACTTACAACACAAGAAAACTTGGAAACAACGAACACAAGCAGTCTATATACATTGGCGTAATAGCAAAGATAACACTTAACACGGACTCAAAATCTTTACTCTTGCTATCCATACAGTAAAAAATAAATAACCACCAAACGCACATACATAAAAAATACAAAAAAAAAAAAAAGAAGGAACAAGCATGACCTACACGTTTTAACAAGGTACGAAATATGCATACGAATTATTACAGTTAATTAGCTATGGGGATACAGCTTTTGATCAACGATATTTGGAAATTAAATTCTTCTTTATGAATACCTTACCTTACACCAGCTTACAACAAAAATAAGTCAATACCTTACAACTAAAACAAGCCAACTCTTTATCTGTATTATGCTCTTCCGCAATACTGCTCTAAAACAATAGCCTGCACTGATTCACCGAAGAGGCAGTGCAATCAACTTTTTATCGTAAATTTATTTCTGACTTTCAAATGGATTATGATGTAGGCCTAACCAGTAACAAGAGCAGCCTAACCGTTAATAAGAAAGAACTTTGATCACAGAACTCGCTGCAACTCAAACAACCTTCCTGAATCTTAGTTCAGATTTTGATACCAATTATGACATTTTCTAACAAGTAAAAATTTATAAAAAATCTGGAAATTTCGGGGGGGGGGATCGGACCTCCTCCTATCAATCTGCGCATGGCTACAGCTTAAGTTATGCAACCGGACTACCAAAAAATTAAGCAAAATCAAGTTTAAGCTTAAATGTCATGACGTCATAATAAAATAAACCTAAACTTTTTTGTTGAATATAATTTTGTATTTTTTCTTCTTTCGTCTAAGCCGAAAATGAGAACTCTCACTGCGATTACGAATCACTAAAACTATTTTTGTAGGGTATAATAATTTGTTGAGCTAGCTCAACAATTTTAACCCCTCACCCTGGCCATATCCACCACCCCCGCCCCGGCAGAAATCGGATTTCGTGCATGGTTTGAACAGGCCCGCAACTAGGGGGGCAGCCCCCCCCCAAACTAAAATTTCGCCTCCCCAACGCAATTTTACCCCCAAACACAATTTTATCCCTCTCCTAACAATTTTACTCTCCACACAACAATATTTTTATCTTTTTTTCATTAATTTTGCTTAAAACAGGTTATCATTACAACAATAATTTGTGTCGTATAGTGGATTTTCAAACATTAGCACGTCACAGGTGTACTTGTTTAACAGATTGCTTTTTTTCGCATGTCCATCATGATTCATGAGCGACGGTATTTTAAAGCTGCGAAATCGCGTTTCGTTATCGCAGCAGAAAAAACCAGTAAAGTTCGTTGAAACAAAGAGAGCGTAATAAGCACGTATGATGGTAGTATAGGTTATATCAGGGGTGTCCAACACATGGCACGCGGCTGCACTAAAAGTGGTACGTCAGCTCTTGCCATATTTGATCAACATCCAACAATGCAATTTTTTGGTGGTACACAATTAATTAAGAAGACTGTTTTACGATGCAATTTTAATTATCGTTATATAGTTTATTGCTGCAATATCGCTCTCATGAAATTAGTCTCCGATTTTCACAGTTTTTGCTCGTCTATCCTGATTCAAGACGTATGAGGTGTGAAACTGAGATGTCTGCTAGACCACAGATTAGTTTTGCGTCAGCTACTAAATATGCAGCTCTTCTTAGTTCATGGGCCGCGATGGTCCTTCAGGTGGGCCGTCAATGTCCTGTCATAAATAAAATAATGTTCTGCGAAAAAATTTGAATTACGAAAGCTTGAAATGTATTATAAAGGTTAACCTGCTCGAGAGCTTCCACGCACTTTCTAGATTGCTTCTGCTTTATCTCTGGGTTTATTTTCAGTAGCAGGAAGAAACTTAACCAGTTCTTTTGGAAAACGCTCGTTTTTGGTTAGCTTAATTTGGAAGCACAAACCTGTGTGAACAGGGATATTCTGTCATGAAACTTAATTAAATCTAAATTGTGAATTTAGCTAACAGAGTGACACTGAGCCTATTAGATGCAATAATGCGTATTGCTATTGCGCCGTTGAAGCTCAATTTTGCTAGCTAGCTCAGAACAAAGGCATGCAAAAAAGAGTTTTCGTTAATCGTGTTGTTAATAAAATTCAAATTAACTTACTGCAACTGTTTTTTCGTACTTTTAAGAATGTTTAGTTCTTTGTAAACAACATGGTTTTCAAAATAGAAAAATTATTAAATTAATGATAGTTTACAAAGCGTTGGCACGCGAGGAAATTATAAAACAAAAATTGGCACGTTAGCAAGTTTGAGTTGGACACCCCTGGGTTACATCAACATGACTCACAACCAGTCAGAACGCAGATGAAAAATTATTTAGCATCAACCTGACATCACTTTGAAGAACTGTATGGATGCCAATAGGTACTAAAACTACAGTGTCAAATTTTTTTATGAAATCGTCCAAATCTGCAACACTGAACACAACTTTATACCTTTCTAATTTCATCAACACTGAAAGTTCTGAATATGACAGTTGACGCGGTTTTTGCGTCCTGAATAAAAACTTATTAGATTAGATAAGAAAACTTTTAAACCAACTTTTAACCAACAAATATTAGATTAGATATAATGCGCTTTCAAAATTTTTGAAATGCACTCGTACACTCGAGCTTTTTTATACTCGTACTCCAATACAATTTTAAAAATCTGTACTCGCACTCGAGCTAAGTTTTCGTACTCGTACTTGAAGGTTCAGTACTCGACTCCATCACTGAGTACCAGCGTAGAGAAATGGATAGCATGCACCGAGTGAGTGAGAGTGATTCGAGTGAAAGAGCTGCATATTAAAATCTCGAGTTGTAGTTCGTTTAATGGTGTGTTTTTTTTCCTGCTGATGAAGGTTTAGTGATTAGACCTAAAAACGTTTGACGAATACACACATGCATTGATTAATGGCCTGGTGTTTACTTAATGATAAAATACAGTTGATTTATTGTTTGACTATGATAACTACGAGAATTTTTATACAATATAGATAATTTTTAATTTTAAGAGCGCTGCACTAAATAAACAATTGTTGCCGAGACTACGCTAACAAAACAAATAACATGTTGGTACACTTATTTGAGTGTAAAATATTTTGCGTTGGCCTAATGGATAAATTTGTTACGAGAATATCTAGAGCTCCTTGCCTCAATCCGAATCCTATTCTTCAAAAACCTTCCGAGACTCCTTCAACTTCATCCTCCGTTTCCACTAGTGTTACCACCTGTGCTCCCGATAATCTTGACCTTTTGGGCCCTTCATGACCAAAACTGAATTCATTCCCTAAAAATAACGAAGCAATGCTTCGACTGCACTCAGTGCACTTGAAATCCTTTACCGCTTTAAGAAAGCTTTTCTTGATACGTATTGTATGGCTGCTTGAGTTGCAACTTTGGGTTGCTCGACGGCTTTGTGCGAATCGACTTTCTCCACGCCAGCACGCATCGACGTTCCAGAAAGAAGTATGACTACGTACCGCAAAAGCAACCTCTCACTTTTAGCATTTGAACATAAGCGAACCGAATCATTAGACATGCAACTCTTGCTAAGAAAATTCGCTGCCGCACAAAGACGTCTGCAACTGTTTTAAACTTTTAATGTGCGAATGTACGAACTAAGACGTCTGCAACTGTTTTAGCTTTTACTGCATAATATAGCGCTCACCACTAGAGCTTCGTATTTCGAGCGTAATTATTCCAGCGTAATTATTTGAAGGTAGATTTAATGTGCACAGAGTAAGCAATATTGTTGTATGCTGAAGGGTATAGCCCTTGTTGTATGGTGTTACTGAAGTGAGCAGTGGCGCTTACGTTTATTAAAAGGTAGTACGGTGAGTATCGTAGCTAAGTGAGTTAAGTTGGGTCGTTTATTATATTCGTTTGGTGATGAAGGTCTTGGTTTTTTGGTGAGGTCAGATCCAAGAACGAATTAATTCCTACGGTTTGTCATACAATTCTTATCAATCGTCTTGTCAGCGAAGTAATACCATTTCCTATATTCGCAACATGTGGTAAAAAATATAATCCTTGCGTTTAGATGTTTGAGTGGAGTGATGATGAACGGGTGTTGCTCAAATAGTGTTTTGAGTCAAAAAAACTTGTTTTTTATTCTTTGGCTTTTTGTTATGCTCGTATGTTTAACAGATATTTTTTAATAAAGTGCTACGTAATTTTGCTGCGTATTGCTTTTGCGAACATTTGGGGTTGAGTAAAACGCTGAAAAAGGCGTTTGTGGGGAGAGTATTTCGGTCACACACTTTTTGAAATTGTAAGTTAATGTGAATCAGGGTTAGATTTTAATACTCTTTTTATTTACTGTGCCAACAACATGGGTACTCTTGGTACTATCGAAAAATAGGTAACCTTTCCAATAAAACGACCCATTCTTTGCTGTTTTTACACGCAATATCAAATCGGGAGAAACAGTTTGCTTTTTAACAGATATTTTGACCTAAAGCTACGACTTTACCAGTTATCGCAGTTTAAGATGAACAACGAAGCTAGTGATTAATTCACTGTGTCAGCAGTCAGCAGCAGTACACTCAAAAGATTTTTAATTTTTTACTACGAAATGTCAACATGATAGCGAGCCACAGAAACCTTGCACAAATTGATACGTTCAAAAATCAAACCCAAATCTACATTGAGCCAGTCAAACGACTTGCATTCGCTGCACGTAACCTCGAGTTGCAGAGCAAAAATTAAAAACAAGTTACCCAACAAAGACAGCTTTAGTTTGCAAAATTAAATCGCTTGAGCGTATATCATTAATAAATAAATAAATTTGAAGGGATTTTGTAGTTTTCGGACAATTGGGTCCCGGACAAATGGGTCAGGGACAAATGGGTCAGGGTTAGGTCAGGGAAATAATTGTACGGGACCCATCTGTCTTAGAGTCGTTTTCAATAATGGTCTTGCGGTTAGTTTGCGATCTTACGGCTCGTTAGCCGCAAATTTTCGCGGTAAAATTTTTCGACCTTGATTATTTTGACATTTTTTCTGATTTTCAGCATTTCGGATTTAATTTTTAGCATTTTGTTATGTTGTTTTGACAAACTTAGCTTAAGTTTTTTCATTTTTTCGACAAATCAAAAACAATTTTTGATCTCACAAGCATTTTGTCTTAAAAAAATTTGCGAATTTTGAAAAATGATTTTTAGAAAACAAAAAAAAATTTAATTTGCAGTAACGCAAAACTAATGCATTTTTTATGTCGGAATGATAGATAGGCCTATCAGTACCGCTGAAATCCTTACTAATGCAAAAACATTTCCCGGGATCCCAACTTAAACTTCCGGGAAACGGGATATTTCAAAACCCCAATTTTCTTGTTCCGACTTCCCGGGAGGAAACACTTATAGCTAGGCTAGTCAAACTAGCACTTAAGGCACCCAAAATGGCTCATGTTCATGCCATAAATGCCATATTTAGCATCGAGCAATGAGTACAGGCTATATTTCTGTTGTCAATGGTAACTTAACATGGCAAATAACATATCGGTACCATTAAAAACAGCCTTGTTTTGCCTCAATCTTGAGCTGATAACAAGCCAAAACGGGGTAGACTACTCCATTAGCTATAAAATGGTTAACAACATAAAAAAAAAAAACAAAAAAAATAATAAATAAACACGAAGCAAAAAAAAAAAACGGTTTTTTTAACAACACTAAGCGCGAACAAAACCTTTTTGGAATGATTTTGGTAACGATTTATTTGATAATTCATTCATTCATTTTTTACACCCGCTTATCCTTGAGGGGTCGCGGGGGCAGCAGCTCGAGTTGGAGCCTCCAAGCATCTTGAACCTCTGCAACAAAGGATAGATGCTCTGCTGGTAATGGGATGCCAAGGCAAGACCAATAAGATCTTTTCCGATGCGGACAGGGTCAGCAACATGGCCTAGCGGTACCGCGCGCAGGTGACAGATCCTACGTGATAGGCTCGATTCGCGGCTGGAGCAGATCGCATTTCACATATGCAACGGGTGGCTGCTGACTCGAAGAGCGCAAGCTCGCCTCGCAGTCTCCCTCAATTAAGCTCACTGTTGAATTTTCAGTTGAATATAGCGATACACCGGAATTGGTATTTAAAGTTCCGGCCGGAACCGGAATTTTAAAATTAGTTCCGGCCGGAACCGAAATTACGCTCTGACTAATGTTACATCAGTTTTGTGTTTTTATCAGTACCTCTAATCTAATGTAACAAAGTTAAATTTTGACAACAAATATTTTGACATCAAGTTTGACATCAAATATTCTGACGCGACGCATGTTGCAAGCAGAGCTGGGCACTCGGTACTTTAAAAGTAACGACGATATCGGTACCGATACTTTGCTAAAAAAGTACCGGCGGTACCGATAACGGTACATTTTTTTAAAAAGTAACGACGATATCGTTATTCGGTACAGATTTTCGGCACTTTCAAAACGAATATTTTTTCTTAAAAATTAATTTTTGTTTGGTTTTTCGTCTTAAAAAGCAACGAAATTAAAGCCTTATCAAGCTTTTTGTCGCATCTGGTGCTAGTGTAAAATTAGTGTTGTAGTATCACGCGAATCTTGATACTGCAAGCGGACACGTCGGTTATATCAACAACGCGACAGCGGCACGCTTACCAAAACAAGTATTCTTAAGTATGGCAACATGTATAATAATCTGTTGGTCTCCTTCATTAGTTTGAAGGCGAGGCATACGGAGTATCATCATCAGAAACTCGCCCTGGATAGCAGAAACTTGTGTCACACCCCTGCTTATCTGGCTACATTCTAACCATACTATAAAGGACGTAAAAGAGCTTATGGCCTATATACGAAAAAAATGTTGCAAAGGTTCTTGCTGTGTGAATTTTATCATTGTGTTGAAGGAGAATGTTTTCATTTTCAATGCCACTTTTAGTAGAGGTTGGTGTATCAGTAGCAGCATACTCAGAACTTTTAGTAAGATGAATCAAAATCAACATTTTTCTCAGAATTCGCAGGTCAAAAGTTTTACTTTGATTCAATGACACAAAAATAAATTTTTCCATATAGTCTATACCAGTGGTACAGGTGTTCAACTTTTTTTACACAATCCCCCTTTTTGGAAAGTATGGGTCCAAATTGCCCCCACAAAGCATTGATGAGCAAAAATATAAAAAAGTCTACACGTCCGCAGATCTACTATTTTTCCACAGAAAATCGGTGAAGAGCAAAAAATATATCTGCATTCGGCCTGCAGTTTGCCCAGCTCAGGAATTGAGGAATTTTTGATGATTTTTATAAAATTTTGTTATTTGCAACACATTTGTAAAAATTTTTGAAAGATTATTAATTAGATATGTCGCAAATAAATCTGAATTTCTACAAATTCACCGCAGTTTAGAAACATCTATTTAAAACTCGGCAGTCTGTTTTACCTTATCTTATTCAAATAGAATGGATTTTATTTGAATAAGATACCCCTGATGATCCCTCTTGAGTGAAACAGACTGTCGGGTTTTAAATAGATGTTAACTGTGGTGAGTGAATTTGTATATTTGCTCTAAGTGAACTTAGTTATCCAGCACTTTTTGAAATCTGATTCGCATTGTTGTTAAATTCATTTATATTCAGAAATCAATTGTTAACAATATTGGTAGTAGAATTCGTCTACAACGGCACCTCTAGGAAATTAAAAAAAAACTGCCGTTACAGGCGAATTGACGTCATAGGCGCATGCAGGGGGAGGCTACGGTGCCATGCCCCCCAACCCCCCTTTGGTCCTGTAATAAGGTGCTAAAACCTAACCTTTGGTCTATAATTTCTCAAACTAATAGTGGTTGCAGCCTTCTTTTATTTATTTTAGCCAAGCTTCTGCTTTTAGACATAAGCTGCAAAAACATTTTTGTCTTGTCCATAGTGACTGCACTCACTTGCATGCCCTTTTTCGATAAATGGGTTTGCTAAATTGAGTGTTTTTTATGTGAAAACAGCAAAAGTTCGTTGGCGACTGAAATTGCGTCCAACGTTATAAAAATGTTTCAAATTCGAAGCATTTATTCTGAAAACGCATACGGACCGGCAACAAACTTTGCACTGGGCCGCAGCCCGGTGGTTGCCGACCACTGATCGACAACAACGTGGTTTTGCGGTACTTTTCGAAAATGCTTTTCGCGGAAAAACCCGGAAAGTTTTTCGTTTTTGTTCTTATCAGTTTACTCAAAAAAGTTACCGAAATGTCGAGCAAAACGGTCTAAAAAGTAACGTCGGTACCAAAAACGGTACATTTTTTTAAAAGTATTGAAGGTACCGATAACGGAACTAAAAAAGCACCCCGTTGCAGTACCGCGGTACTGCTTAACTCTGGTTTCAAGTACAACATAGAAGAAGGTGGGGTTATTTCGGAAAAATTACATTCGTGACTCCAGAGCAAGATTAAGAATACGGTAGAATCCGCTTGCCAGTCGATTTTTGATTTAGGGTAAGGTGGGTAGCGAGCCCACTTTAAGCGACTTTTGCTCTCTCTCTCCCAGAATACAAGGTTTTTTATTCTAATTTTTGTTTTGGTTAATATTAGGGTTCAGGGCTATCTATTCCAACAGTCATTTTTGAAAAAATTTGCGCTCTGGCTAATTTATCAAGCTTTAAAAAAAAAACTCAAATCGGACGTTTTAGCCCATGGGGTAGGATAATACGCCCACCCCAAAATTCCAAAACGCCCACCGGTGGTGTTTTACCTATAATCTCAAAACCATTTATTTTTCCACCATCTATGTGCAATTGTAACTATATGATCACTATTTCTTTTCGCTAGAATTAATCAACTATTTTGCTGACCCATACCTAAAATTTTTAAAATATGATGATTTTGCCACCTGAAATAAACTTTATGATTTTAACACTAAAGTACTCAACGTCCTGCTACCAAATTTCTTGCAGATGTTTGGTAACAGGATAGCTTTCCTTTCCAATGTATATTCATAGCAATTATGACGTGGTTGCTAAGAAACAGCTCGTGGGCGAATTACCCCGCGTGGGCGTCTTGCACCACTTTACGCCTATTAAGCGGCGGATTTATTAACCGAATTTCTTCTAACGCTATCTAAACCAACCCTAGGGGGTAAAATGCACTCAGTTTAACGATTTCCATTATTTACAAGAACAGAAAAAGCTGTTATTCCAAATCGGACTACTTTAAAATGACAATTGGTCAATTGCATATTGTTTGTTTAATTATTGAAAATACAGGCACTGTATTGCCGTTTGTTTGCTCATATTTATTAACAATTACCTACAATTGTAATGAAAATTGGATGTAAGCGGAGGATAGATTTATTAACCGTAACTTTTTTAATTGGAAAGGGTGAGGAAAATTCCGTTCCAAGCAATTTGGATGCACTTAAGCATGAAATTGCTCGTGATTGTAGTAGCTCAATGCACTACTTACAACTTTACAAGAACGCGAGGTGGTGTAGTACGTCCGAACTTGCCCCAGAAGTGGGGTAGGCCCGGACAAGCAGTGGGGTAGTCTCCGACATTATAAAAAAAGGCGAATTTTTCGCGACGAAAAGCACTCTGCATCAATTTTCGCAGTTAGAAAAAAAAAAAACAGTTTGTTTCAGTTAAAATCACTTATACACAGTTTCAAAAACAAAAGTTTACAAAGAAGAATTCACACGAAATTAACCGAATGAAAGAAAGAGACTATGCATGATCTCAATAGTTTGGTAAACTTAAATGTTCCATTGTTCAAAATTAAAATTAAAGCGTAAAAATGGACGACGAAAAGACTAAGTAATTTGCGGCACTGGCAATTTGAACACAATATCTTCACGTGCCCACGATGTTTCGTCAGCTTCGTCGATAACAAAGTATATAGGCTATACAGTCCTGCCGTTTTTTTCACAAAACCTAAAGGAGCATTTACCGAATACGGGGTTTTTGAATAGCGATTTTCGCTAGCGATGTTTCATTTATCGCTCTTACTAATTTTCAAGCAACTGTTTACCGAACACGCGATTAACGCGCGCGATGACCTCGCGTTGTCTGTCTTCCCGAATTTCCATCTAGGTGAGGGTACAAAATCGCTCGTATCATGCGAATATGCACAGTTTCGAAAAAATCTTAACCGCTCAGCTGTTCAAGTGGGTGGAGCGCCTGCTTCTGTAGCCGTAAACTCTGAACTTGGTTACAAGTCGGGTCAAATCAAAACAAATTAGTTATAGTCTCTTTGCAGTTACCCTGTCCACTAGGGTAAAGTGAAAAAAACTTTTTGTTTCAAATCAATTTCCCCGGGGTCAAAAAAGTGAGCATTTGGTCTGAAAACATGTTTAAAAGTGGTTTTGCATGGTTGCATGCAAAAAGGGCCGTGCTACCTCCCTCGAGCGGTTTGTCAGACCCAAATTTTGCAAAGTTTGTCATAACTTCTTAATTTCAAACAGTAGAAAGCTAAAAGTTACATCAAAAGTTGCAGAACACTCTAGTTTATATCTGCTCGAAGAGAACTTTTGCTTCAATTTTGGTCAGAAAAAGAGTTATTAGCAAAAAACACATTTTTATCAAATTTTTTCTTGTCAGACAGATATTATGCAGTTGTTAACTTGTTATGATGGTAATTAAACAAATATTTTTGTCTTTGATCTTCCAGATGTGTCAGAAACCATCTTGTTATGATTGAAAAAGACTTCCCAATTTCGTAGCACACCCGTATTGCTTCCAGCTAACTTTTTACCAAAATCAAAAGTGAGGCGACAAAATACTGTCGTGGCGCATGTCACTTCTATTTTGTTTTCACAAAACCTAGTCACAAAAAAGTTCTTTTTCTATTCACTGATTTTGAAATTTATGAAATTGTGAACAAAACCCAACTGCAAAATATTTCATTGAATGATAGTACCAACGCTATAGATGTAAACCACACAACAACTGAGCTGGCTATTACATCACAAGAATATAGTATTTGCAATACCGAAAACACAAAAATATTCTACTTACTGAGATTATTGTTCAATATTTACCACGTTATTCTCCTACAGGGTGGAGTACGTTATTCTTCAATAGGGTGGAGTACTTACTGAGATTAGAAATACCGAAAATACTGTACTTACTGAGATTTAAACTGTAAATACTACTAGTGTTGCTTTCTACAAAGTGTGCAGTAGTAATATTACGAAGTCTTAAAACCTGTAAGTTTGCCGTAAACTCTGAATATGGAAACTAGAAACCAGGCTGTTAAAGTTACGCTGATATACGTAGAGGGCATGGGTTGAAAAGTATGCAACAGTTTCGTGGTTTCTTGCCTACAACAAAGCAAGTGATCTGTCTAAGGACGTGGTGCAATGTTTGTACGATCAGCACGTCTCGCGTGGTCAGGAAAGTTCAAGAGTTGGTAAAGAAATTTAGCAATTTGGACTGGTACCCTAAGGCTAACCGAGGAACAACATTTTTCAAGGAGGCAAATTTTATGTGAAGAAACTGGATTAATTGCTTGATATCATTTTTTTGAAGGTAAAAAAACGTAGACGTATGCTGGAAGCAGCGCACGGTCTTCGCATGTGCAGCAAAGATTGTGGTTTTCACAACGACCAGAAAGCTACCAGAGGTTCAAAATGCACTGCAGTGACTGAAAAATAGCACCCAGTGAAGTGAAGTTCAGGCAAAAAATTTCATATTTCTATGCCCCTATAGCCTAATCAGCAAAAGATGCCGACTGGACTCAGACGTAGTTGTTAAGGTAGACACTGTAACATTATCCGACAACCATTCCGATTATGGTCTTTCTCAATGTTCTTCGAAAGATTCGCCACTTCATATTGATGACGAAAATTTACACCATAATCGTACCAAATAGTCAAACTTCACTTTTGTTAGCGACCAAATCACTCGCTTTGTTGTAGGCAAGACACCACGAAACTGTTGCATACTTTTCAACCCATGCCCACTACGTATTATCTGCAAAACTTTAACTGCCTGGTTTCTAGTTTCCTTATTCAGAGTTTTTTACAAACTTGTAGGTTTCAAGACTTTGTAATATTACCACTGCACACTTTACAGAAAGCAACACCATACCGCTGCAGAATCTGAAAAATAAGTACCAGTAGTATTTACAGCTTAATCTCAGAAAGCAGCCTACAATATTTTCGGTATTGTTAAAAATATGTTCTTTTGATGCATCAGCCAGCTCAGTTGTTGTGTGGTTTGTATCTATAGCGTTGGTAATATCATTCAATGAAATATTTTGTAGTTGGGTTTTGTTCACAATTTCATAAATTTCAAAATCAGTGAATAGAAAAGAACTTTTTTGTGACTAGGTTTTGCTAAAACAAAATAGAAGTGACATGCGCTACGACAGTAATTTGTGGCCTCACTTTTGGTTTAGGTAAAAAGTTAGCTGGAAGCAATACGGGTGTGCTACGAAATTGGGAAGTCTTTTTCAATCATAACAAGATGGTTTCTGACACATCTGGAAGATCAAAGACAAAAATATTTGTTCAAAAGTCCTCTTCGAGCAGATATAAACTAGAGTGTTCTGCAACTTTTGATGTAACTTTCAGCTTTCTACTGTTTGAAATCAAGAAGTTATGACAAACTTTGCAAAATTTGGGTCTGACAAACCGCTCGAGGGAGGTAGCACGGCCCTTTTTGCGTGCAACCATGCAAAACCACTTTTAAACATGTTTTCAGACCAAATGCTCACTTTTTTGACCCCGGGGAAATTGATTTGAAACAAAAAGTTTTTTTCACTTCACCCTACTGTCCACATGTCCAACTTAAGTGCGCCGAAAGCCCACTGACTTTCTGTTTCGTAACCAAATATTTGATGTCATAATCACTTTTTTCAGATGCAGAAAGCCAGTTAGCTTTTTGGCCAACTCTAATTGAAAATGTGGACAGGGTAAGTGTAGCAGCAGCACTGCAGTAGTCTGCTATTTCGCTCTTTCGCCTATCATTACGTGGCACATGCTAATGACTATGCCATGAAAACCTTGCTTTAAATACCCTTACTACATTAATACAATCGTTACAATTAAGAGCCGAGAAACTAAACAGCCTCCATGCTTGACGCTCAACGTTAAAAAGGACAGTATGGAGAACAAGCTAGTATTCTTACCTATTGGTTACTAACAAAAAAAGATAATATCAAGGGGAAGAGGGAATTTTGGATACTATCAATCCAAGGATAATATCAACCGAAGGGGGCAAGAGGAGATTTCGAATGGACGTTATTTGACTACCTATAACATACTTACGTTTGAATGAGTTAAGGTAGTTGTGTTCAGTGATGGTGAAACCAATTCTGACGAGGTGCTGACAGATTAAACTATCCAATTCAAATCTATTAATTCAATTTTTTGTAGCCTATATTATAGACAAGCAAAAATTATTTATCACTAGATTCATTACATGAATCAGTTGCCAAACGCTAAATCTCATCTGAATCAGTTGCTAAAGTTATTTGGTTAAATTATTTTCCCAAATATTTCGATTAAGGTTTAAAATTTTTCTTGTAACGGACGTAATGTGATGCTCCTCAAAAAAAATTATCGCAGTTAAATTTTTGCACTCACAAGCAAGCAATGCAAAGCAAATAGGTAAAATTTACCGGATAGTAATGGACAGACGAGAAAGAAAAGTTAGAAAGAGTAGTGGTTCAGCAAAAAAGCGATTTAAGTGGAAATACTCCCTGATTGAGTGACTAACGGCCCATCTTCTTTTTCATAACCTTTTCTTTTTAATAACCAGATACAGTGCTACAGCAATTATTACACCCTCTTCTCCGTCCGCCATGGTTCATTTCACAAAAAATGAAAAAATCGGACTTCGGTGAACACAAAAAACGCGTGTTCGGTAAACGTTGCTCAACCACAACTTTTTTTACAGTTTTCGACTTGAAATTCGATGTTTAATCAGGAGTCCAAAAACCAAAGTGCTAACTTATTTAGTTATGCTAATATGGATACCTATCAACTACACACAAAAAAAATTTTTGCTCACTTTTTATCAATTCTTTTTTTCAAAACCTAACAACTACTTTGCAATTGTTAAGGCACATTATGACGTCATATAAATGTTTGTTTTCTTCCGAACACTATTATGTTGAAGCGAAGCGACTTAACCCAAGTCCAGACTGAGACGCGTGTTTCGTCATAATCCAATTTGTAGTTGTGGGGTATTGAAAATTTTTTTTTACTTTTTAAACGAAGAATTTTGTTTCAAAGTCTAACGAGTCATTTTTTTTCAAAAACTAATCGGTAGTTTTTTTTATAAATCAATTTTCATTCATGCCTCTAAAAAGACTCATTCTGAAAAAAAAAAAAGAAAATTTTACAATCTGGATTTTGTGCTAGCTTAAAAGAACATAAAACCTTTATTATCTCAAAAACTTGACTATTGTAGTTGTTAGGTTTTGTGAAAAAACGGCAGAGTTCATCCTTGTGCATCTCGCGCAAGCACTCGCATCAAAAACACAACTTTGTATGTCCGAATTAACCCACACTCAGCAAGACTATCAAATGACAAACTCCGCGCGCACAACGTAGATTATTTTCAACAATTTATCTTGTTTTCGGGTTCTTTATGCCTGCCTGGCTAGTATAAATGCCAGACTTCAACTTAGGTTGCTACCCAGCGATGGCGGAAGCATTTCTAAAGTGGGGGAGCCCGAAACCAATGACCAGATTTTTTCGCCTACAACCAGGGCCAGCAGTGGCGTAGCGAGAAATTTTAAAAACGGGAGGGCAACCCTAATTTCCATATATTTTTCAAGCGTATTTTTTTCAGCATAGCCTAACTAATTTGAAACTGATTAGGAAACAAGAAAAGCTCTAGGGGGTCCGGGGACATGGTCTTCCGGAAAATTTTTGAAAATTTACATGCTGTAATGGCTATTTTAGTCCCTTTTGAATAACTTTTCGGCAAATTGTGCTTAAGTTTTTTCGCCCTAATTCCGAGTGCTTCGCCAAATATAATGCATTTTGTTCGCGTATTTTTAATTATGCGTGCTTAAGACGTAAGCCTTATAACTATCGAAGAGGTTCGAAATTATAGAAAATTTGTATAGGCCTATGCATCAAAAACATTTTTGAAAATGGCTGGTGGGAGGATGCATGTCCCTCATCCTACCTCTCTGGATTCGCCCCTAGCTGTAAGCTAGAGAAACCATCAAAAGAGTCTGGCATATTTCAGTCACTTATCACCATTTGTACTATTCTTGTTTACTAAAAGGCAGAGTCAAAAGTACAACGGCCCCCCTCTAAACAAGCTCTTGAGGGCCGGGTTTAGACAATGAGCGGCCCTAGGCTATTTATCACACCGATTGGAAGAGCAAAAAAAGGTCTTCATGTCCTCAGATGTCCTGTTTTCACTGAAAACATCGGTCTAGTAAAAAGCAAAGAAAGGTATACACGTCCTCAGATGTTCTGTTTTCCACTAAAAGAATCGGTGAAGAGAAAAAAGTAAGGTCTTCATTCTTCGTGATGAGGCCCCCATTTTCTCCGAGGCCCTAGGTTTCAGCCTGCTTAGCCTATACGTAAATCCGGCCCTATGCCTACAATCCATATTGAGCCTGTCTAAATATGACATATGTTCAATTTATGTGGGCTTCAGACCCACGGTTCTTGCTTCTAGTTTCTGTTCCCCCCACCCCACAAACAAAGTTTGAAGAAGACATCTCTGGATTTAAGCTCTTTTCTGGGTTTTAATTTTGATGGTAGGCCTATTGAGTTTCAAATGCATTCATGCAGACAATATTGTAGAAATAAACGCGTAAATTAGGGCCCCCCAGAGCCCCCCTGAAAAAAAAGTGGGAGAGCCAGGGCCCCCCCCCCGGTCGCTATTATTGCGCGCTTTTTATGCCACAAAAACATGTAGTGAAATGTGAAACAGTTTTTAAGAAAGATTATTGCTTTCTATTCTACCAGTGTGTTGTAACCTATTCTAAAAAAGTGGCTACGCGGCAGGACCGCGAACTCGAAAGAACTCGATCATTTTGCCGAACTCGAACTTGAACTCGAAAAAATATTTTTTCTGAACTCGAACTTGAACTCGCATAAAGCTGTTTGAGTTCATTAGAAAGATATTTAAATTGTTGAAAAGAAATAAAAGATCACTACGAAATATAGTTTGTTGTTCAAGTAGTCACAATCCGTGTAAATTGAAGTTATAATTTTACGAAAAGAAAAGCTGCATGTCGTTTATTTGTTAATGCCATTGCGACCTATAAAGTCCAGGGCTGCGCACTCGAACCAGTGGCGTAGCCAGGAATTTTTATTGAAGGAAGGCCAAACTTCATCGTTTGAAAGAAAACGCTGCATGAAATTATCTTTTACCATAATGCCTTAGTATTTAATGCAGCAGGCCAATGAGCAGGCTTATCACGCAGATTGGTACGACTAGAGCCGGCAGTCGATTTAGGGGGGGGCGTTTATTAGGGGGGCTAAAGTTTGAAATTAAGCACAAAAGCCGCTGTCTTTAGAAGAGTTGGCTTGTTAATTGGGGGGGGGGGGAGGGGCAAGCATGTCGATTGGCGCCGGCCCTAAGACAGACTAAAAATGTTTGTTAGTTTTTCTCTTTTGTATAACGTAGCGTCAAGACAAACTAACCAACCCAACCACAATAAAGGCTGCTGAGTTTTTTTACTGTATACCAGCGGTGGATCCAGAAAATTTTGGAGGGGAGGATGCAGTTTTGAATTAGATTGAATGGTAACTGAATGCAAAAATGTTAAATACGGTACGAAAAAGAGCGTAAATAAGCCCTTTTTAGAAAATATATCCATGCGAAGGGAGTATATTCAGAATTTTTTAGCACCAAATTTTGACATTTTTCAAGCGTATTTTTTCTGGCAAAGTAAATTTGAAACAAATAGGGAAACAAAGGTAATTCTAGAGGGGTCCGGGGGTATGCTCCCCCCAAAAAATGTTTGTAAACTTACATACTGTAACGAACATTTTAGTGCTTTTCGAACAATTTGTAATGCAAATTTTGTTCTTTTGCCCCTAATTAGTTCTTCACCAAATTTATTGCATTTTGTTCGCATATATTCGATTTATGCGTGGCTAAAGGTCTGTTTGCACTAAACGTGATTTTAATTCAATTGGTTGTCGTACGATATTTTATTCATTTTTCGACATAAGAAGTTGGTGCAAATATTTTCCACGCAACTCGAACCCCAACAGTTTTGCTTGTTATCGGTTATTTTGTAAAGCACCTTGCGATTGGCAAACGGTACAGTTGGGAGTTGGTTAGCTATTTTATTATAAACAATACAGCTAAGATACAGCTAAAAATACTTGGGCGGACGTTTCGGCTCACATCTGGTGCCATTGTCAACGTTAAAAAGCTTACGATGGGCTCACCAATTGGATCTTTAATGGCTGACGTCATCATGAACAACGTCATTAACAAAGCTCTTGAAACCACCCCCCAACTTCACCGACCCAGCTTCTTCTGCCGATACGTGGATGACTGTTTTGCCGCCTTCACTGAACCAACCTCTATTGATATCTTTTTCGATAACCTGAACAGCGTACACAAACAGATCCAATTCAAAAAAGAAACAGAATCAAACAACTCCTTAAGGAGTTTTAATTGAAACATCCGACTCCGGAATCACTACTAGCGCTTACCATAAACCTACCCACACCGACCTCCTTCTCAAATATACCATTTTTCCCTCATTCGCTACAAACGCAACTTAATTAACAACCTCCTCCAACGCTCCTTTACTATCTGCAACTCATACCTGAAAATCGACTCTGAATTCCAATCAATCAAAACAACCCTTATGACAAATGAAGATCCTTCTAGGTTCATAGACAGATGCATTAGACCAGGGATGGCGAACCTTTTCTAGTTGTTGGGTCATATACGAAGCCTTCATTTGAAAAATGAAAAAAGGAGGTCACGAATTTAATGATATTAATAAGAGACTTGTCGGGAATGAGCAAATATTGGTCTTTACTATACAGAAGTTTCCGTACATGGTGGGCTTAAGAGCAAAAAAAAGGTTGTGAATGCCGAGAAAAGAAAGTAACACCTTTCGTCACTATTTAGATGCTCGTTATCATTTTCCTAAATGTTTTGAAACTACAAATGGGTCACTGGAATCTGCAAGTGGGTCTCGTGTGGCCCGCGGGTCAGTGGTTCGCCATCCCTGCATTAGACAATTCTTGAACAAAAAGTTTTTCGAACATTCCAAAACCCAGACCCAAACTTGTAACCACTTCACCTTCAAACTACCCTACCTGGGCAATGTTTCTCACAACATCGAAAAGAAATTGCAACAATTCATCAAGAAACAACTTCCACACTCCAAATTACGCTTCATCCACACAACAACCAAACTTAAGCACTATTTTCATATCAAAGATTCCCAAAGCTCAACATCAGGTAAAGAGCAAAAACTAAGGTCATCACTTCCGCAGATGCCCAGTTTTCCGACCAAAATCAAGTGAGGAGCAAAAAAGAAAAAAAAAGGTCATCGTATCCGCAGGCCGCAGTTTGAACTTAAAGTTACCAAAATTTTACGTGTAAGAATGATTTGACATGTTTTCACTGTTCATATGCCGAAAAGGAGGACATACGGGCATTTTTTAGCGTCCTCGGAGGACAAATTATTTTTTGTTAAAAAGAAGGACATGTCCTCTAAAAGGAGGGCGTTTGGTAAGCCTGCGTAATATACCGTCTTAATTGTTCCTGTGGATCCTTTTATATTGGCCAAATCCGAAGAAACCTCGAGTCCTTATTCATTCAACAATTTTTAACCGGATCTTAACTTGGACTCCACATCCTTTTCACTCCACCTATTTAACACGTGACCTACAAGCACTTTTCCAGGTTCTGTCTCAGTTTCCCTCTTTTTTGCATCTTGGCTTAAGACCCAGCATAACGTAAAGCTTTTTAACGTTGATAATGGCACCAGATGTGAGCCGAAACGTCCGCCCAAGTATTTTTAGCTGTATCTTAGCTGTATTGTTTGTAATAAAAATACCTTAGTTACGATTGTTTCCTAAAAGGCCTTACAAAGTGACGTAGTTTTATGAAAAGTCACATCGCATTCTGCGTAAACACATCATAAGGCGTAAAAACTATCGTTGAATCGAAGAGGTTCGAAATTATGGAAAATTTTTATTCAATAAAACATTGTTGAAATTGGCTGATGGGGGTTGCATCCCCCACATCCCTCCTCTGGATCCGCCACTGCTGTATACTTGGCTTTTTAGAAGTCAAACATATTTTGATTGGGGGGGCTAGGGGCCCCACTGGCTACGCCCCTGACTCGAACTCGATCATTTTTACCGAACTCGAAAAGTAAAATTCTTAGAACTCGAACTTGAACTCAGACTCGCAAATATCTCTTGAACTCGAACTTGAACTCAGTTGAAAATCGATCGAGTTCGCAGCCCAGCTACGCGGGTTTAGCGGCGGGCCGCAGGTTCCCCTATTCCCTCTCCTATGATTCAAGTCCTATCGGGGAGGTCCTATTCGCAAAGCAAACTTTTGTATTAGGGAAATCCCCGAAAAATATTAAAAGGAAAAAGATGAAAAGGTTGTTCACTTGTCACTAATGTTTGTGCAGTGCGTGGAATCTTGATGTACCTAAGAGCTAACAGCGTTCACAAATACCCTGTCCACATCATTTGTCCAATTTTAGTGGGCCCACGGACTTTGTGCATCATAATCAAGTTTTTTACGGTACGTCATAACTGAAAAAGAAAACATTTCATCAAAAGTTTGTATACCGGTAATAGGCCTACCTGTAGTCTACTGGTAATACCGGTTCTGCAAGAAAGCCCATGACCTATTGGCCCACTAAAGTTGGACATATGGACAAGGCAGCTGTACCCTCTCTGCTCTAGGCCTCGAGTACTCGACTAGTCTTCGTAGTCCAGAATTTTAGTGTAGTGCCTGTATTTTTTTTCTGGGCGCATTACCGATAGTTACTACCGGTATTGGTCAGCGGTACTCATGCCTGGGTAATGTCTAGTATCAGCCCCCAGGTTTGGAAAGGGTTAGGTTTGGTTAGGATTAGGCTCGGTTAGGGTGAAATGGGGTTCGATTCAGTTACTACCGTACCCTAACTAAACCTAACCCTAACCGAACTTGGGGGCTGATACTAGATGTTACCGCTCATGCCTTATTCTTGCATTCAGCTTTGCTGTTTGAATTTCATTTTGCGTAGCCTAGGCTCTGCCATTGGTAATTATTCTACTAGATTTTGGCTAGGTGGAATTTGGCTATAGGCCTACCGGTACCCAGTGTTCCCTCTAGAGTAAGAAATTTGAGAAAAATGCAAAATTTTTGGGCAAATTTTGCTGATTTTGAACCAGAAATTAATACCGGTATTATAAAATGCAAAACTGAAAGACTTAAACAAGAACTTTGAATATTTTAATGCATAACTGTATTGGTAGCTTGTATCTGGGAAAAGAAAATTTAATGCAAAAAATTTGGAAAAGGGGTCCTCAAAGTAGTGAAATCTTTGGGCAAAAATTTCAATAAATTTATCATTTGAGCAAATTCGCACTAGTCAAAATCCTAGAGGGAACACTGCTGGTACCTCTTTAGCCTACTGTTTTGTGTTAATCATTTAATTAAAAATTTCAGAGGAAATCAGGTTACGGGTATATAGGCCTATAATGCAGTTTGGTGTTGTTGGTGGCTTCAACCTGTTCACCAGTTCACTGTTCTCAGTTCTAGAAAGGTAGACTATTGCTACCGGTATATATATATATATATATATGTAAGATTTCACTAATGCATACTGTTGCCGTACTGGGATTCACTTGTTGAATGGGCTATCACAGATCAGGGCTGGGCACATCAATGAAATAGTCTACTGTTATTCATGGCTTTTTCAAACTTTTATCCATGTCTGCACTCAAGCCAGTTCTTGGGTATAAGTTTATGCTTGACTTTTGGAGTAACCTTGCTGTGGCTTTGCTTTTATGTACCCACTTCTGCTGTTGATTATCCACAAGGTAAGCCTGCATTATGACTACATGTGACCTGGTGACAGCATGAACTGATGCAGTTAGAGTTTCAAAATATGGAGTACCAGTATCGTGTATACCGTACTTATTATAACATCTACCATTCTATGGTTAATGCACGCTGTATTTTTGGGGCTAATCATTTTTAAATTGCCTTATATTACAATGGTTGGTTTACTTTAAGGAGACAGGTGGGAATTCCCCAATACAGCAATCAGTGGCGTACAGTGACCTTTTGACTGGGTGTTCACTTTTTAAAGATACCTATCTGACCCTGGATGGCTTCGCCCTACCATACCATGGGGGGCTTCGTTGCAATGCTGCGACAAACAGGGAGGTCTGTGGGGCAAAGCCCCCTGGGTATGATGGGTATTTGTTAAAAGTGAACACCCAGTCAAAAGATCATCGTACGCCACTGACAGCAATACTTTAGCGTCGTTAGGTATGATAATCAAGACATGCTTTGGGTTAGGGTAAGAGCATGTCTGCAGTGCGAATGATATTTTTGGGAATTCCCGTCAGCTTTAAAGAAAACCATCCATTGTAATATGCTGTACAGTGTCTGAAGCAGCTTAAAATTGAAGAGCTGCGATCTAATTGATTATGTGCCGATGTGCAGTTTTTGTTTTTTATTACAAATCTATATAGTACTAGTTACACTGTACACCTGTGTTAACTGTTAATGTACTGTGCATCTATCAACTAGCCTATATACTGGTTAGGGGTGTTCAAAAAAGACCGTTCATTTGACCTAAAGAATGGCATAGAAAAAAAAAGTTTTTGAAATTGGACCAAGTAAACTACTTGCGCATCAGCCTTAAAGATAACTACGGTACATGCATAGAACTTGAGGATTCCCCGAATGTGAAACTTCGGCTTTTGGCGTTTTCTAGCTATTGGGGTGGCGTGAATTCCAAATTTTTTGCTTATGTGTATTACCCTACATGACCTTTACAGTTTGTGATGTCATGCGGCATGACGTGATAAATGATGAAAAAATATTTCATTGCGCAAATGAATGCTTTTAAATGCTAAATGTTTGTTCTGTGATGCTATGCCAAAGTTTTTCATGATTGTCCATTATTCTGATTACAATAACGATATTATCGTTGACGGAATTGGAAGGTATGAAAGTTGTTGATGTTGTTCAACAACTTACAGTAAACTCTTACATTGCTTGCCATTGTATATTAGTATAGCAGCGTAATCGCTGTGCAGCTTAGCATCTCTTTCTGCTGCATTATTTACCACCTTAACAGAGCAAACAAAGTCTTAATTAGTTCTGCAAGATTCAAAAGCATGCCACGTGAGGGAAGGACTGCCGAGCCAACTATAGTTTACATTTAACAGTTGAAACAACAGCCATGACTCTGATCGAATCATATCATGAAGCTCAGTTGCATGATCAATTGTAGTTGCTCTTGCAACAGGTATGCCTCTGTTAAATTCATCTGAGCAAGGGGCAAGATGTTTCTTGTAAACTTTTTCCATTAATTTTCTTTTTTTGTTTGTCAACTTAGAATGATCGCTGAACAGGGCAAAAACCGCAGTTTCTTCACTCAAAAAACATTCGAGTTTCTCAAGCTCTTTGAATGCTCTTTCAGCAATTGTTGGAGCAAAGTTTTTGTATGTGATCATGTCCTGTAAGAACGTTAAATCTTCACATGCAGCATCTGTTCCGATGCTGGATTTCAGCCAAGCTGGAACTACAGCGAAGACTTAGTGGAAAAACTGAGACAAATTAATAAACTTTTGACCCCATTTTATGTTGCTGCTTGGCTGAAATCCAGCGTCGGAACAGATGCTGCATGTGAAGATTTAACGTTCTTACAGGACATGATCACATACAAAAACTTTGCTCCAACAATTGCTAAAAGAACATTCAAAGAGCTTGAGAAACTCGAATGTTTTTTGAGTGAAGAAACTGCGGTTTTTGCCCTGTTCAGCGATCATTCTAAGTTGACAAACAAAAAAAGAAAATTAATGGAAAAAGTTTACAAGAAACATCTCACCCCTCGTTCAGATGAATTTAACAGAGGCATACCTGTTGCAAGAGCAACTACAATTGATCATGCAACTGAGCTTCATGATATGATTCGATCAGAGTCATGGCTGTTGTTTCAACTGTTAAATGTAAACTATAGTTGGCTCGGCAGTCCTTCCCTCACGTGGCATGCTTTTGAATCTTGCAGAACTAATTAAGACTTTGTTTGCTCTGTTAAGGTGGTAAATAATGCAGCAGAAAGAGATGCTAAGCTGCACAGCGATTACGCTGCTATACTAATATACAATGGCAAGCAATGTAAGAGTTTACTGTAAGTTGTTGAACAACATCAACAACTTTCATACCTTCCAATTCCGTCAACGATAATATCGTTATTGTAATCAGAATAATGGACAATCATGAAAAACTTTGGTATAGCATCACAGAACAAACATTTAGCATTTAAAAGCATTCATTTGCGCAATGAAATATTTTTTCATCATTTATCACGTCATGCCGCATGACATCACAAACTGTAAAGGTCATGTAGGGTAATACACATAAGCAAAAAATTTGGAATTCACGCCACCCCAATAGCTAGAAAACGCCAAAAGCCGAAGTTTCACATTCGGAGAATCCTCAAGTTCTATGCATGTACCGTAGTTATCTTTAAGGCTGATGCGCAAGTAGTTTACTTGGTCCAATTTCAAAAACTTTTTTTTTTCTATGCCATTCTTTATGTCAAATGAACGAGTTGAGCTGCGATCAGGTTAAAATTTCGGTAGTTGGTCTTTTTTGAACACCCCTAATACCCGTATTACCTGATTTAAATGCATTTACTTTTTCAATTTGCTGTATGAGTGTGTATTAAAATTAAGATTATTATTTATATACTGTACCAGCACTGATTTTTAGAAAGCAACAAAGTTCCTGACATCAAAATCTCAGATAATGAAAATAGTCAAATTTTCAGTGGTGGTAGAGATGTATCTTACAATGTTCATAACACTTACAATGTTAGCATGACTGGTAAGTGTGTTCTGTGTTCGCTTTCTGGAATTTGTCATTTACTAAGTTACCGAGTTATCGGGTAGTGATGCTATTCTTTAATTTCTGGTAGTGGCTATTTTGCTGGTAGTATCTTGATTGGCTAAACTACAGGGGCATATCCAGGGGAGGCGCAGAGATTGCGCCCCCCCCCCCCTGCAGACGAATGCACAAAACTTTCGTGGTGTAAAGGTGATATATGTAAAAAGGACAGTGTGAGGGCGTGATGACTTTTTTTTTTGCTCTTCACTTGACTTTGGGCGGAAAACGAACAGTTTCAGATTGTGCCCCCCCATTTTCAAATTCCTGGGCTCGCCCCTGAGTCAGTATGCGTATAAATGCAAGCTAATCAGGATCTAGTCGTTTACGGCAAAATAGACTCTGCCTTAATTTTTTGCAAACTTGCAATAGACTTAGATTTTGTTATAAAAGTTGGTAAATGCTTTTTCTAATTTGTTTACGGGCAAAAGTGATTTTTGACGCATTTTTTAAATAGTTTTAATGAATATACGAGCCAAAATTTTAATATAAGCCTAACAACTAGCAAGTAAATTCATTTTTGAATTTTTTTCTAATTTCCAAAATTTTTAAGTGGGTTAAAATCTTTGAAAATAGATGCACTTCCTATTTTAAAGTGTTGACCTGTAAGCCATGTCATTCATCATGAATAAACTTGCTTCATTGCAGGAATTGCTCTTATTGTGGGATGTATTGGTCTTTTTATTGGATTATTGTACATAAAAGAAAACTTTAATGTTAGTAGAGCTACACCAGGTTTGTAATGCAGTGTTTAGAAACTCTGTGCAAAAATGTTTCAATGCTTGAAGTCACTGGGACTTGTGATTGCAGTTTCAACCTTGAATTTTCAGAAATAAAGCTATTATTCATATAGTTCTTCATCCGTAAAAAGTTCGACATTAACTGTGAAATCGCAAAAAGTAGAGTGGAATAATCTTAAGCAGAAAAGTTATTATTCAGACTTGCTCACCATCTTGATCAGAAGTAAACAATGTCTGTCTGCACTTTGATGAGGTGTTGGCAAAGGTTTGTAGATTTGCACTCTATAATATATTTTAAACATGCAAATCTATAAGCCAAATAATCCTATTAATTTATACGATACTTCTAAAAGTATTATTTTTTGCAATCTAGCGATTTGAATTCTTTTATTGTAAAGTTATGTGTCGTGCGTAAACCTCTTCTTTCGTATGTTTAAAACTGCATTTCTAGACTCAGACTTGGCGTGAAATACCCTCAGCTGTGGATTTTAGATATGCGTACACACTATTGACATGAGTACCAGTACGGTAACATGAAATCTGTAGTTCAAGAAGAAATAAATTCAGGTGACGTCAGTCTCAACCTTAACTGTTATATTATTTAGAAATGCCTTCGGAAGTTGACCTAGACCCTAAAAATGATGACTCACAACTATCTGATTCTGATCAAGAATTGGATAATCTAAACCTTAGCCCTGCCAGCAGCGTTGGTGGTTGGTTTGTATTGCGGTTGCTCTGTTTAATTCTATTTATATTCTGAATCCACGTGCTATTGCTGCATGTGCTCTAACTGATCATCATCATGAAATAAGTACCAATTATACAAATTATTTAGTGGTGCGTTTGAAGAACGCTTTGGGGAAATTTTTCGAGTAAATTCAACCTCATGTCATTTACGAATTTTTTTTTGCATTTAGGTAGTGCACCAGTAACTCAACCTATCGTCATGATGTATAATATAGCTTTGTCAATTTTTTGTTTATTTTTCTTGAATTTTTACGAATTGTAGCTTTTTTGCAACTTGCTTCAAGACATCCAGATTTCTTTAGTATTGCATGACATTAATTGTAGTAACTTTGTCGTTTTTCATTCTTTCGTCGTTTTTTTTAGTTGAAACTTTTAAGTTTTACAGCTAGCAATAAAGAACTCTGGGCTTGCCTCATAAATAGCAAATGCCTCGAATTATGAGCATATAAATAACGATTTAATGTGGTTACTGTAGGTGAAAATTTTGAATACACCGAGCAAGTTAATTTGTGGATGTGTATATGCAGGAGCGGATCATACTTATATCGCTGAGAGATTTCGTCGAGACGAAGTGACAAAGTTCATAGATTGCGACACCATGTCAGAGTTTTGGGGGATGATTGGTTCAGAATTTTCCAACTCCTGTTCTAGAATTTACGAAGTGTGTTTTAGTGAAGAAATTTTGTATAAAAGCGCGAACTATTTGCCATCCAATGTCTACAGTCAACTAGTTAAAAGCAATGTACCGATGGATGATATTGCAGCTCTGAAGCAACTTTACCACCTTGGATTTGTGATTTTGATTGAAGTTCCTGGAGCCACAGAAGCATTCATAACCCAAAACTTGTCTACTTACGGTGATAACTATACTCTTTGCATTGATTTTTCTAAGTTTGCTGGAAGCAAAAAAATTTCACTGCAAACTTTTCTTTTGAGCCATTTATTTTCAGATCATGAATCGTCTACTAATGCTTTAGAATGGCTAAAAAGGAATCAAAAACAGTTTCTCATTATCATAAACAACTTTGTTTTAACATCAACTTTGACCGATAAAAATCTTTTACGTTGTGACTATGACACGCTGCTTGCACCTGAAGAATTAGTCATCCATTTGTTGAAAAAATACTTCCTTCCCAATGCGACTATATTGCTCGTTACATTTCCTCAGATTGCCGTGAATGTTTTGGACATTGTGAGACCAGACGCCTCTTTTCTCCCCAAAATACCTACGCAGGATGTGAAGGCGATAGCTTCAAAAAATGCTGGACATTTTTCTGCTCATTCACTAGAAGACAGCGTAAAATCTCCGTGGCTCCTGGAAGTTTTGTCTTGCCCATTACTTCTATTTATTTTTCTAAAAATATCGTCCGTAGAAGCTCATATGGCGAAGGAGTGCTTTTCGTTTACTCAGTTTTTTGAAGTTTGTTTTGATCACATTTATTTGATTGATGTGAAGGCAAGTAAAAAGCAGGTTTTTATACAGCATTTAGCTGGGCTCTCTTATCAAGCTATATGTAACACCAAACTAAAAATTGCCGCTTTTTCCTTTCAAGATGGAGATAAGCAGAGCATTTTTGATCTTCATTTGAAATTAGGCGCAATTTCTCTCAAGCTTTGTCGAAAATTGGGTGATTCCGCGTATTTTTGCCTCCAAGTTTTTCAAGAATATTTTGCCATGATTTACATTCTTGACGTTATGACTTTGGAGGATTTTCGACGTTTCGTGTGCATGGATTTGTTTACCAGCGAGTGGGTCATAGTGCGCAAGTTCGTGTGCGGCCTTTTGATGGATATTCGACGAAAAAACGGTGAGTGTCTGTTTTGTAGCTACGCATTTTTTGCCGCGTTAGAAATGTTGGAGAACAAATATTTGGAAATAGCTTCAAAAATCTCAACTAGCTGGTCAAACATGAAATGTTTATTTCGGTTTTCTAGGGATCTATTGAAATTCTGTTGAGGCGCAGGCGCACAAAATATGTACTGCTAGCTTAGCTCTTTTAAAACTTCAATCCTATTACGGTTAATGTAAACAGAAACTGTGCTCCTTGGAAATGTGCAGTAATGACCGATGTGAGTTTTGCATTTGTGAATTTCTTATCACTTATTTCGCATTTCTAGAAGAGTATGCAGCTAAGAAGGAAACACTAAAAGCAGAGTTTTTTCGAAGAATGAAATATGTAAATACTTTAGGTGAGTTTATTATGCTCGAGTGATACTGTTCTATATTGGAATTTTTCCTTATCTTCTTCGCAAGTGCACCTAATTTGAGTTTTAAGAACATGGAATTTTTTGATTTAGTTTTAAAAGTTAAATTGCATGCTTCGCTACTTAAACTCATGAAAATTCGGAAATTGCATCTGAAAATAAGTAGATTAGGACTTGCAAGCAGCGAAGTTTGAGAACGCAAATCTGTGTATTGCTGGATTTGTTCTGCAACAACCTTACCTGTTGTTTTTGGTCCACTTGTTTTTTTAAGTATAAGCTGACGTTTAATTCTAACATTCTTTTTTTGCATGTTTGGACTACAGACTACGGTAAGTTTTTTTTTTTCTTTTAAGTGTTTGGAATAGTACAGCAGAAAGCTTTTGTTGATTGTTTTAATTAAATTGGAAATCTATCTAGCGATCGGCTCCAAAATAATCGAAAAAATAGGTTGTGACTTGTGAAATCAATTGCCAAGCATTACGGCGTGTTCCGTGCTCCAACGTTCCGTAAGTAATTGACGTCTGAGAAGCAATGAAAGGGATAATTTGCCGAATATTTAGATGATTATTTTGCTTCGAAAAATTATTGTAAAAGGTACGCAAAGCGTGAACAATTTTACCTTTTTATTTTGTAGTTATGTTTTTAAACTAGGTTTTCCAGCTTGGTTGAGAACTAAGATTAGAATTTAACAATTTAATGAAAATTTTCTTTGAATGATTAGTAGCTTTTTAAGATTTCTTCAATAGATGGACATGGAGGTGCATTTGGTTGCTGTGTAAATGCCGTTTAATATCTTTAACCGTGACAAAGAGATTTTATACGTTCTGCTCGTGAGATAGTGCAATTATTGATTGCAGATGTTCGAAACCTTGTGGAACTTTGTCTCGGTTTGGAAGAGTGCAATGATGAAGATTTCGTCTATGATATGGCCAGAGCACTTCCTCCTACTATTGACATTAAAACTTTGCTGAGTTTGAATGATATCCGTGCTCTTGGCAATGTGCTGCAGAGAGTGGATAGAACACTGGAAAAATTGTGCCTAATTCGATGCGGTATCACCTCTGATACCTTTCCTCTTCTTTGCGAAGCAATTCTTAAAATGCCGGGATGTGTGAGTATAGATATTGCATGATGCTAGCAATGTAAGACGAAAATTGTGTTTTTTTGTGACATTCATACCTGAGTAATTGATTATTCAATAGGGTGTTAGATTTTTTCACCATTATTGATTTGAAACACGTTTTGGGTCGTGTCTGCTGGAGTTTTCGACACTGATTAAAAATATCAACTTTTTTTCGATTATGACGTCATTTTCAGGTTCGAGCACGCTATTGAAGTTACGTCAGAGAATTTTCCCGCTTTTGGCGTATCTCGAAAACGGCACATACTAGGAAGTTGGAAGTGGTGTCAAAATGCACGGAAGGGTCGATTTTCTATTCCTTCGCCGAAAACCCAAAGTGACTACTGCTTCAGAAAAAAACTTATTCGAAAAAAATTGAATTTTAACCAATTTTTAAGATCTGCACATTTTGTTCATTTTTTGCTCCCTACATTATGCTTAATCCTTTTCATATTTGATTTTTTAATCGTTTGTATTCCATGACATCACCACACAAATGTCAAACAACACCATTTATTCTCATGTCGTTCACATTTCCACCTCTCCACTGTACACAGAACTGGTGATCAAAAAGCTGTGCGATAATATAAAGCATATGAGTGCTACTGACATACGGCTTCGTGCATTCCTGTATGTACAATGCAAAAGTAAAAATGTGAACGAAATGAGAATGAATGGTGTTCAACATTTTTGTGGTGATGTCATAAAATACAAAAGATTAAGAATTCAAATATGAAAAGGATTAAGCATGATGTAGGGAGCAAAAAATGAACAAAATGTGCAGATCTTGGGTTAAAATTCAATTTTTTCGAAAATTTTTTTTCTGAAGCACACAGGCACTCTGGGTCCTCGGCGAAGGTACTATAGAAAATCGACCCTTCCGCGCATTTTGATACCATTCCCAACTTCCTAGTGTATGCTGTTTTCGAGTGCTGGAATCCAAAAGCGGGAAAATTCTCTATGACGTAACTTCAATCGTGTGCTCGAACCTGAAAATGACGTCATGATAAAAATATAGTTGATATTTTTGATCAGTGTCGAAAACTCCAGCAGACACGACCCCAAACGTGTTGCAAATCGAAAATGGTGAAAAAATGAAACACCCTATTATTCAAACAAAAGATGATCTTTGTAACATTACATAGGAAGATATTTTGCGTTTATAAAGGTGAGTGAGTAACACTGTGTTTTCTTTTAGTAATAGTTAGTAACCGCAGACCTCAGACAGTCAAGCTTGTGCAGCTTTTGCGTTGTCGCAGAAAATTTGCTAAGCTTCGTCCCATCTGTGGTTATCTCTAGCAGAGTTTCTTAGCGGCGACTTAATCGCCGACATTTGTATTTGAACAGTTTGTTCCAAACCAACCGAGACTGTAGTAATACAGTACTGTGTGGATTTTTTTTTTTTGAGACTTAATTAAGATATTGTACGACTCTGATTTAACGGTAATCAATCACGTTAAGGAATGTTACTTCAATTTGAGATACGTTGCACACTAGCCTGATATCCTTTATCGAAATGCTTTGTTGCAGCTGAAACAATTCGATATCAGCGAAAACTTGCTGGAAAGTCACTCTGTCAAGCAGATATGTGAACTTATTCCCAAAGTAACTGATATTTTGTGGATGCATGAATGTTTTGATGAAGAAGGAGAACGAAAACCAGACGCTACCATCAAAGAAAGAAGTATTCTTCAAAGAGCTTTGAATAAATCTCCCCCAACGGTTAGTTGATGATGACGTCTTGTTGTTACGTAAATGCTTTAAATACCGTATTTTGCAAGCCATAGGGCGCACTTCAAAAGCTGTTTTTTCTCAAAAATTTATCGTGCGCTCTATAAGCCGGTGCGCCTAATGTGTAGATCAAGTAGTGCTTTATTGCCATTAAAATATGGAGTTTTTTGTTTATTTAATAAGCTTTATTGCGTAATCCGATACTTCTCAAAAACCATTGCGTCTTATAGTCCGGTGCGTCTTTATGTATGAAAAAAAGAACACCAAAGCAATTGATCAACAGTGCACCTTATGGTGCGCAAGATACGGTAGTACGCAGTATTGTCAACTGTGTTAAATTTGGTCAAAGTTTCTTACTTTGAGTGGCTTAACTACTCTTCACGTTGGTATTGGATGTGTTGTGGTGATGTGGTGCAAGGGTGAGTCACGGGAAACGGATTTTTAAGAAAGACAAAATTCTGTACTTTAATTAACGTAAAAGAAAAATAAATAGCAACAAACTAAACGGCATCTTAAGCAAGTTAAAAACTGCATTCCTCAGCCCCTAACCACTTTGGAAGAGCAATGAGTTTTCTCAAAACATCCGTTTCCCGTGACTCACTCAATAAGACTACGAATCTTGACTTGATAAGGAACTCATTAGTATTTTTTAGAAACTTCGAATTGAGGTGGAAGGTATTGTGAAAGAGAATTGTTTTTATCCTCAAGTTATGTTGGAACAAGAGTGTGTGAGACCGGATGATCAAGGCGTTTTGCCAATTACTCAGAATGTTGATTAGTCTATCTAATGCGGCAGAAAGGCCGATAAAATGGTGCGTCGGTGTGAGATTGGATTTGTGTGAAGATAAAGATGAAAAGCCCAGAGAACAAAAAAACTACTCGGCGGGCAGTAATAATTTATTGCGATACTGTCAAGTATAAGATGTTAAATATCAATGGAAAATTTTGCTTTGTGTTTAAGATGCAGTTTGAATACGTAATGAAGCCCTACGTATATTGCTTTTTAACTATTGTCTGCTGTTTTCAAAGTGTTGTTTTTATTTTTGCCTAATTGTGCAGTGAGCTCAAAGCTTTATGCAATTATTATAGAAATTGCTTTCATCGCTCGTTTTCGCTATGTATGTTGATTTTAAACTGATTTGATCTTTCAGCATAAAAATCCGATCGGATGTCCAAGTGTGCAGAAAGTTCTGCCTCAGAACTGGACACAAACCAAGCACTTCAATCATCATTCACAGCTAACCTGCTTGACGCTCAACGGTAAAGGGACAGTGTGTAGAACGAGCGGGTAAGTTCCCTTGTTTTGCCGGGAGAAAATGTTCTAGCAAGATTTCTATCGAGTGATAAGCAGGTGGCTGGAATCTTCTAAAAGAGTTTGTTACACAGTAGGGTGTTTCATTTTTTCACCATTTTTGAAATCAAAAATGCCCGGGGTGCGATAGGGTGGGGTTTGGGTAAAAACTTTAGGAGCCAAAATTTTTTTCGATTATGACGTCATTTTGAGGTTGCACGCTTCAATTGAAATTTTACGTAGCCGATTTTTCGTAAATGTGACGTAACTCTAGAACCTGTTGACCTAAATCAATAGAATTGGTGTCAAATTGACCGGAAGATATGATTTCCTACCTATGTTTTAGAGGCTGTGACTCGCTAATGACAACAGAAAAAAAGTTATTTTGAAAAAAGTGTTTTTTAGTTGATTTTATTCTTGAATATCGCCGCGCTTATAATTAAGCTTCCACCACTTCATGCACTCGTCACAAGCTATCAAAATACTTTTATTTAACTCAATGCACAAAAACAACAGTACGTTACAGTTACAACCAAATCGATAGCATTGGGCTGGACTAATGCACAAAACAGGCTCAATTTTCTGGACACTTTGGATCCATATTACACAAATATGAACGCAAACGAAAATCTGTACGATTCATATGCTCTGGGATGTCCACAATCTTCTGGTTAATGATGTCCTTCAATGCTCCGATTCTTCGTTCAGTGGATCTGTTATGATTGTCAATATTTCGCCAAAATGCAGGACTAAGATCAGCAGCTGCTATGCAGGGAGCTTCTTTGCTTCTTGTGGTAAAAAAATGTTTCATACGCCGTTTAGGTTCAGGAAGAAAAGCTTCAATGGGAAAAGATGCTGAAGAGGAAACAGCCTCCAAACTGTATGGTGGGACTTCTGCATAAACACTGAGCGCCACATTTATCGGTGAAAGCCATTTTGAGGCATGAGGCAAAAAGTATTTCCAAACCACATCGGCTATATCTGGCTCCAATTGGCGATATGCAAGAATAAGACCTCTCTGAAAGAGAGTAAGCGAAGGTCCTTCGGCAGCCTGAGGATATGAATGGATTATTATAAAGGATGGCACATAAACTGATATTATATAAGAAATGATTTTCTTCAACTTGTGTTGTTAATCGCTCGAAAGATTCCCCAAATTAAAGATCAGCATTCTCAGGTATTCGTTGGCAGTTGTCACCCATCTTGAATGGCATGTACTCTCCTGCTTGTAAAACATCAAGTTTTTTAAATTTTCGGGTACCTCTGCTACAATATAACCTGCTAAGACCAACATGCATAGCTGATCACTTCGCAGACTGCCACCTGAAATGCCTTTTTTTTTGTTGTTGTGAAAACCAATCCAGTTTTGCCGTAACTTGTATACTTGCCATTTTCGTAACAGAAACTTGAAAACTTTGATTAGGGTCCAAGTCATCGATGTTGGGCTTCTCTATATTCTTGATCTTATTCAAAATGGCGCCATCCTGCATGGCTCCTGGACCCTTCTTTTTACCTTTAACGGCAGTTATCGCATGAGTGAGATATACTTCGTTCACATGGAACAAGCACTCAAATTCATGAATCCCATGGCCAGCAATAATCCTGACATAATCTTGGAGCCGCTTGTTCACTCCTGAGATTTTACCTGTATTCAGTGCAGTAGTACCCGCCATAACGCTGTGAGCATTCTGAAGGATACCACTGCATACATCGGAAATTGCGTTGAAAAGAGCTTCTGCTGTAACTGATTGGTCATTGCCAAAAGATTTAACGCCAACAACTTGTTCCGTTTTTGCATCACCAACGTTGACAAATTGTGCCACAAATACGTAGCGGTTTATTTTGTCAATAATTTTTCCATCATAACAAAGTTGTATTGCATTTGATGAAGCCGCAAGAGTCTCACTACGCTGCAAAGCTTTCATTCGCATTTTTTCCCGATGGCGATAAACTGTGGAAGCTGAAGCTGCAATATTTTCAGGTCCGACTACAGACAATATCTGGTCAGACTGTTGACGCAGAGAAGTCATTCTGCGATCAGCCAGAATACAGCTATCTTCAGTAATAAAAAAGCATTCTTTTTGCGGTAATTCCCCCCCCCCCACTACTTCTCCAGGACAATACTGAATGCCAACTTCACCACTTTCTCCATCAGATTCTGCACCTGGCAAAGCAGAAACAATGCTTCTTTTCCTTAATCTGGTGCTGGTCAAAAGGGAATTTGAATAACAGGCGACCTCAGGGCGGCGTGACTGCTCCGAACTTGAAAGTTCATCTCGTGACTTTCGAATGTGAAACAGTCGTTGTGTCTGAACTGCAGAGTGACTCCATCTACATGACCAATTATCAGTTTTCTTGCGTTTCGCTGATGAATAATAATAGCTATTTCCTTTTCCGGTATTCGATATGGAAAATCACAGGAGCATAGCAATTTCTTGTTGCGCACTTTCGGATGCTCGTCAATCATGCATTTACACTTTGAAATATCAAATAAATTTTGAAGCCATTCTTCGTTTACTTCATTTAACTTTCTTCGCTTAGCTCTTTTTCTTGCTGCTTCAAATTGGCTGATCAGATTCTTCAACTTATCAGCGATTCCTTGCTTAGTTAATATCGGAAGGCTTGCCTTATTCCATACTACAGCAATATCATTCACTAAGCTATTCCTGATGTCAGCAAAGTTCGGAGTTTTGTTTAAAAATTTGGAATGAGAATCTGTCAAAGTCTTCCATAGGTAAAAATAATGCTGCACCACCGTAGAATTAGTTGGTAAAACATTGCCACTCAAATTCCTGAAACGACCTGCCAATGTCAGATCTACGTGCCATTTTTTTATCAAATCACCCCATCAAAAACTAACTTGCTGAGAAAAGTTTTAAAATATTAATAATTATGTATTCTAGAATATCACGTTTGATGTATTATTTCGTCATAATGAAGGTTTTGCTTAAGCATTACCTAAAAAAATATACAAAGATCTATTTAAGCCTATCTCTGTGCCCGTATTGCAAGAGAACTTATGATAAAAACACTTTTTTTCTGTTGTCATTAGCGAGTCACAGTCTCTAAAACATAGGTAGGAAATCATATCTTCCGGTCAATTTGACTCCAATTTAATTGATCTAGGTCAACGGGTTCCAGAGTTACGCCACATTTACGAAAAATCGGCTACGTAAAATTTCAATTGAAGCGTGCAACCTCAAAATAACGTCATAATCGAAAAAAATTTTGGCTCCCAAAGTTTTTACCCAAACCCCACCCTATTACACAGCCCCAGAAAAAAGGATGAAAATACAATGTTTTAAAAATGTACAGGGTGTCCCTAAAGTCTCTTTACAATTTAAAAAAAATTATTACAAAGTGAAACGATGAGATATTGCAATGAGGGCTATTTTATGTTAATCAGTATTTCATAAAGTTTTTTAAACACATTCAATACACTTCCAAACATTTTGTTTAAACTTATCACCAAAACCTCATTTAATGCACTTTTGTAGGGACGCCATTGGTTGTACAAAGCTCATCAAGAGAGTACTCAATTTCCTGCCATGTTCGCTGCAGCATAACCCCATGAATGATTGCTAAAGCATTAAAAATTTATTCTTTCTCTCAGATCAATCATTTTGTTTGATACGCACTATCCTTTACGTAACCTGTAAGAAAGAAGTCAGTAATTTTGTCTCGATGAACCAGGATGCACGTAGCGATTTTTTTTTGATGAGTAAAAATTTTATTGGGCTAATATGACTAAATCATTAAACACGTATAAATTTTATCGTAAACAATAAATTTCAAAGCCAATGAAAACTTTATAAAATATTGATCAACATAAAACAACCCTGATTGCAATAGCTCATCATCTCACTTAGTCACTTTGTGATAATTTTTTTGAATTGTAATTGAGACTTTATGGATACCCTGTAATATGGTACTTGCTATTACCGAACTGCCATAAGCATTATGCAATTGCGCATGCTTACGTTTTTTTGCATGAGGGAGTAATTCTTCTGCGCTGGAATGCTTGCCTGAAGTTTCGCATTATTAAGTTAGTATTCGTGCCATTAAGCTGCGAAACGTTTTTTATTTATTTTGCATTTTAAGTGTTACTCTCGAGAGCTCGATCTGTTCAAATTATTGCAGCCTCAATAAATATTCGAACGTTAAACAGTACTCGAGTTGAGGGAGGATGCCATCCCCCCCGGAAAACAATACCATCCCCCATAAAACATTTTAGCGTGAACCATTCCCCAATAAATAATGACCATCCCTCCTCTACGTGTGCGTGAAAAGCTTGCACCATCCCCCAAAAAGTGTTTTCACAGCTCGAGCACTGACGTTAAGCATTGATGTAAATTCTAAATTTTGGTACATGACAGTAACGTAGGAGTTAAAATTTGTTCCACCTTATCATTTATCTTTTTGCTACCTTAACGCAGCAGCGCTAATACATTACATTGTGGTAACACTTTGCATTGTGCTTTTTTAGCCTACATGATGCCTTTCTTACGTAGGACAGTCCTACAATTCGCACATCACTTGTCTTGCAGTTAGCTTAGATATTTTTAAAACTTTGCGTTTAAATTCTCCAATTCTGAGGTGTTAGGCTTCAAAAGCAACACTATTAAGTTTATATCGTCTTATTTAAATTAAAACGCAGTCGCTAAGCCGTACATCTAAACCCGTCTCCTTGTCTAACCGCTGTTTACTTAAAAAACTCTTAATGACCATTTTAGGTATAGCCTAGGTTCAATTTGCTAATGACACCAATACGGTCAACTAGTTACAGTGTCATCAGCAACATAGTCTATTGTAAGGGATAACGCAACTTCCCATTGTAAGCTTCCCAGATGCCTAATTTGCTTTTATGAAATAATTGTTAAAATGTCTTAGCCTCGCTTTACAACTTCACATCTTGTAAGGAGGTGAGACGAGAACAAAGTGAAAACCGAGAGAAGCATCGAACTACGGACCCTGTAAGTGATGGTTCGGCCACCATCCCATCTACTTCTTCCTGCGGGGGTGCCGGATCTTATTTTCTGACTCAAGCCAATGTTCTATGCTCGGCAGGTAATCGCATACAAAACGGACGCTATTATAGCCCACAACAGCTCAGATGGCCGAGTAGTATAGAGCGTCTGTCTCTTGAGCTGTAGACTCGGATTTGATTCCGAGTCGGGTCAAACCAATGACTTTAAAATTGGTATTCACAGCTTCCCTGCTTGACGCTCAGCATTTAAGGGACAGTGTGAAGAACAAGCCGGCAAGTTTACTTGTGCCGTTGGGAAAGGCGCATAGCGGGATTCCCCCATCTTGGTGTGGTAGACAGATGGCCGGCAACTCCTAAGCGAGCTCGTATAGCGCATTGATCGCTTTCTCGTGATAGGAGGTTAATAATGTAACTAAACTAAACACGCATCAGGCTGATGTAGAACTCCTGGGGTGGTTGCTAGTTCCTACCAATAGGCCTACCGTGCAAAAGAAAAGGTTTGAACTCTTTGCTAGATTGAATTTAAAAGCAAAGTGCAATAATTCTTATCCTCAGCAACGTGTGACTGCAAATAAAAACACTCCTTTCGTTTAATCTCTTGTTTCTGAACGAAGAGAGAATTTGGAAAGAAATTTATTACAGTACATGAAAGCTTAAAGCAATGCAACTGGCTATTTCACATTAAAACTAAAATCACTCGAAAATAATCCCAGAGATGTAAAGCAATTGCGTTCAACTTGTTGCAAAAACTATAGCCTAACAGGCGGAAAAAATATCACGGCAACTAGAAAATATCGCTACACCACCAACAGTTTCAAGGAAATAATGATGCACCAACAAAGCATTGGGCTACGGCATTGTTTTCGCACATTCCCGATTTTTTCAACTTATTCGTCACAAACCTATTCCGCAAACACTGTAGTAATTGACCAGCGCCAATAAGCAACTACAATCATTTTCATTTTTCTGCACTTTGAAAAAGTTACAAGCCAAGATAAACCAGAAAGTGGAAGACGATACCGCGTTCTTTCCACTGAAAATTTGAAGGAAAAATTGTGACGTGCTGAAGAGTTTGGGATGCTTAAAAATGGAGGTTAAAGTTTCCAGCACTTGAAAAAGAAAAAATTAATCATCCCATAGAAAAAATTATCATCCCGTTACAAATAATACCAAAATCAAACTGCACATTGCAAGATGTTCACATTCCCTTGATACATATGTGTGGTGCAACACATAGGAATTTGCACGGCAATGGAAGAAACCAGCAGCGGTTCACACATATTTCATTGTAGAACACCTGCTTTAGCTGGGAAATACTGAAGGTAACCACTTTAACTGGTAAATATTGTTGGATACCTATCTGGCAAAGTAATTTGGGGGAAAAGAAAGGTTTGCAAACTAGACGCCACAATCACGAACTACAGTAAGGGCATTAGGTCCAAACGCTTGTTATTTCTCAAGCTCAGCAAGCATTTAAAATGAGCATCTATATGGAGGCGGAATGTCGTTTTGTCAATCCTTCCTATTTCTTAGCCTTTAGGCCGGTGGTACAGCTGTAATGCAAAAGTTTTAAGCCAGCCCACCCCAAAAACTCTTCGTACTGATACGAAAAACTTGAAAAGTTTTCAAAGTGAAAAATGAAAACTGCAAAAAAGCACCGAAAGCGTATGTGATAAAACAAGTATCTTTTACATACTTTTTTTAGCTTGGAATGACAAGTTAGCAGGTACGCGCGAAGGCAAGCTAAAATAAGACAACTTAAGTAAACAACAAAAAAATAAGAACAAGTGGTTTTCACAACACGATTACATGCGCAAAGCAAACAAGGCACTCTCCGCGAAATAGATCACAACCTAGTAACGGCAGTTATTAGAACTTACCGGTAATACGCTTCAACAAATACATAGCAATATACCAGAAAATTTGTTTGATTTTGCTTGTCAAGGCTTAACCATTAAAAAAATTGTGATTTCCTCCACTAGTTTCTTCTTCAGATGCTTTTGATCGCTGCTAGTACTAACTCTGAAGCATTTTTGCAGCACTCATAATTCTAGTTGTAACCGGAAAAGAGTATTGGTAAAATACCGTTAAAGCAGTTACTTTGGCATTATGTTGGACATGCACATTGACAATTTATATAAACAGTGAGCACTATCTACGAAATTTCAAGAGCGTGCTGCCCTTTCTTCTACTACATTACATGCAGACGGTGCAAACATAAAAAACTTATTATCGCAGTAGCTTCGCTTGATATGGCAAGCATACAACGTCTAATAGACATCAAACCTAAATGGGGAGTAACCAAACATGCATGATTTGAGCCCACGTCACTGGACGAAATCATGCTAAAAATTATTGGAAATCAAATCGCTCAAACTCGAAAAAGAGGGTAACAGTTACCATTAGTTTCAACTGCAGCGAAAAATCACGGACGAAAAAACGAATAACAACTTACAACCAGCTACATAATCACTGAGTAACTTCACCTTAGTAGCAGCATAAAACCTCCTGAACATGGCAGTAAAAACTCAAAATCAGATGCAGCGATACCACAGCTTAAAATAATACGATTAACAGCACTTAATACATCCTCAGTGTAAAAGTCACTACAACGACGTATGCAAAGTACAACCATGACAGCGTCACATAACACGCCAGCAAAAAATCCGCAATCCACAAGCATTGAAGCAGCAATTCCACAGCTCACGTCACGCAGTTTAAAAAGTCACAAAGCGAAACATAAGATATTTACAATACAATAGTGTACCATGCGAGCCGTGACATAAAATCATGGATTTATGCAATTCTTATGGAAACACTGAAAACCAATCAAAAAAATATCAGCAATGGTATTAATATCAAATCCAACAATCAGTATTGCCAAAACGATTGTGCATTCAGCAGCAATTACGTTAACGGAAAAAGTTGGTGCAATATCTTAAGCATGTGGATAGACAGGCAGCCAAATTGAAAGTAGTACGAAACTCCCATACTTCGGCAAGTCTACTGCAGTTGACAGAAGCAAAAAATGCATGTTTTAACAAATGCCTAAACAAAAAATAGTTGTTGACATAACACCACGCTTACTGAGCTACGGCACATGTTCACTTGCCCAAAAGAAACAGTAAGAGAACGAAAATAAGAATGTTTCATAAAAACACATTCAAAAAGCAGTCCAATAAAATCAGACCCCCATCAATGAGGAAATCACAAGTAAAATAGTTTGTCGCACAGTTTTTGAGAAGGTTCGGTGCGCACATTTTGTCCAACAAGATATGCCAGCTTGTGAGCGTATTGGCAAGGTGCTGGAACTCGAATGGTACCAGGCCAGTTGTAGTACATATGAGTAAGTTTGTAAGACAAACGTTGAATGTGATCTGGCTTCAGTTCGTCATGTCCATGAACAACAATGTAGTGAGTGGGGGTTACTGTACCATGCCGCACATGTTGAGAAACAAGGAAAAAATCTGGCCAATACTGGCGGGTTATGCAACTATCAACCACAGTGCCAGGGTTTGGATTACTCATATTCCTTCCGTTGCCCGAAAAATAACGAATGTTGATCCTTTTGGAAACCACAACAAAAGTAAACTTTGGCTTATAAGCACTACCCTGAACGCTTTCAAACATGGGAAAGCAAGACTCGAGCTGGGGCATTTCGTAATCTGACACATGCTTTAATCGACCGTCCCCGACTCCGTCACGAAAGATAATGATCCTCTCCGGAAGGGCATTGTTCACTTCATAATACTTTTTTATCGACTCAGTAAAACAGTGCTTCAGACCATCAATTACTTCTTGATGGGCATGCTGCATGATGGCTTTGGAATACCATCGGGAAGCAAAGCGATTGAGACTTGCAACAAAAGCTGCAACTGAATTGCCTCGAGCAGATGGATCATGGTAGACATCCACCCCACAAATCATTAATCCTCGCAAAGGAATATTAACTGCCCAAAGTTCACCGCCTAATTTACAATTTATCTGCAACGCTATTTTCAGCGTCACAGATCTGAATTTGCCAGAACGAGCGTCTTCCGGGAGAGTTCTGGAAAGAACAACCTGAGAGGGGACGGGGATGTCCACACAGCAGAGCTTTTTAAAAGCATTGTAACGATCATCACGCGAGGTAGGAAAAATACACACAACTAGCTGCACCTGCTGGTTGATTGCAGATGCTATTGCCTCTTTGTAGGTTGTTGAGCGATCATCCAGCAACTCAACAAACCGCGGTTGACGAATCTGGATTCCAACTTTGCTGCCTACTTCAACCATTTTACTGAAAAACTGATTAGCTTTATTGGCATCCCTTTTCGTAAAAAACAAAAGCCAGTTTTCCAGGTGAACAGGATTTAACACTCTTGCTCTTCCAATTTCTCTTCCAAAATCAGCATTCGGTCCACTTGAAAATTCAACATTATTTCCAACCCGAATAACTTCGCTGGGAAAAATTCTAGCACCAATTTCGGCTGTACCGTCATCAAACTCTAATCCCCATTTCTGTAATTCCTCTCTTGCAGCAGGACTGGATTTGATGCGTCGAACAAACTGCTCTACACTGGCATTTCTTTCAGGAGGAGGAACGCATGTGTGATCTTTGATTTCTTTCATCGTACGAAAATCACTTCGCAGAGAATCTGACAAGCCTGTGAGGTAACACAACTCAGGTACCAGGCAAATTTCAATTTCTCTGCCCTCCTTGACACGCTGTGTCCTTTGAGTGGATCGTTTAGGCCGATGTACAAGCATAGGCTGCAATTTGTCTTGAATATCAAGCTTGTACTGAATCTTGTAGTAGTCCACGAACGAAACAGATTCGCCTTTGGAATTAGTAAAGGAGCTAGTTGGTGTGATGTTCCAAGCAATATCATCGATTCTGTAGTTTTTGTTGTTGTATCTTGTAAGTACAACCGACCCAACCAATTCTTTCACGCAGTTTTCTTTAAAATGCGAAGAAGAACGATCGTATATTCGTTTCATGACACTGTGTGCGGTGTCGGATCTCAAGACCTTATGTGACACGTCAATATTTAGAAGCAAGCCTCCTTCATAGGCTTGTATTGCCGTTACATAACCGGGCCAAATGCTCAAGCCAAGTCGATCAATCCGTTTAGACGATTGAGGATCATAATGATTGCGTCCTACTGGACACATTTTGATTGCAGACATGCATTTTCGAAGCACTGTATTGTAAAACGGCATCAATAAGCTAGATGAGGGATCAATGGACTTGACAAAAGCTACAGTAACTAAGATATCAGTTCCATCAGTTAACCGTTTCGACTTGAGTTTTGTTGTTTCAAGTGGAAGCTTTTTTGGTAAATAAAGCAATGCACCATCGAAAGCTTTTGTGGCTCCAATAAAATCACGGTGCTGATTTAACATGATGAATCTCATATTTTTGCTATCTAAAGTTGGAGAAAAGGTGACATTATACTGATAAACTGCAGTGTTTGTATATTTCAATCTGATGCAGTTGACTCTAACAGGAACTGGAGTACCAGCTGCTCCACGGTATTTGACTATTTCTCTTTTACCAGAAACATCCAATTTTTCAACAGACTTAGCAACATCGCTGAGCGAGGGTGTTTGTGTGCGACTAGTAGCTCGTGAATGGTCTCCACTACCTGTTGGTGCATATTCAAATTCCTTGCTGCTGGTGCTTGTGGAATCTGATTTTAGAGACATAGCAAGACCCACACCACGACCGCGCGACATACCTGATGCTTTTAACAACTGGGAGAATTTTTGCCCTCTTCCAACAGACGTGGTCAAAGCATCTTTAGATAAAAGTGCACTAGATAAACCTGGCTTCTCTACTGCAGCACTTGTTGTCAATGCAGCTTTGACACCTGCCCCCACCTCAACATCACCAGGTACGGAAGTCTTTCCTTTCAGCAGTTGCTGAAGAGCTGCACCTCTACCTCCTCTTCCAGCTCCAAGCTTCATAGAAGCATCCGAAAAATCCATGTTGACTTTTAAAAACCAGAAAGTACAATATCCGTATAATTATACACAAAACATTATCATCTATAAAGAAGCCTAGAAAGTTATATTTAATGATATGCGTAAAGTGCATTGAAATAAGGTTCAATTTAGACTGCAGATTAACTTATATTCCCCAAGCTATGATAACATTTGCAAAAGCAGCATTATGCACTTAATCAGACTTGATTGATCGCACAACTTCTGACACCAAATGCAACATACACTTTGGTTTATGTAAAGTCAGTGACCAGAACTTTAATTTTCCTGACCCACAAAAAAATTATAACAGTTTAATTTTCCTGACCCACAAAAAAATTATAACAGTTCAACAATTGTTAGAGCTACCTCAAAAATTTTTAAAAATATCAGAGTGAAAATCAAGCTTAAAAAATCAAAAAAAAAAAAAATTTTGTGAAAAAAAGCTTTGCACTAAAACATATTTCAAGCTTTATTACTAAACTGCACACAACAACAAAATGAGTATAATTTCAGATTTCAGTCAATGTCATTATGTGAGAGTAATTTGTCTGCTGAAAAGCAACAAATCATTATATTGCAAAAGCTATTTTAATAAAAAAGTAATAATAACTAACCCTTAGGTTTGCTAAACAAAACTGACAGTATGCAAAATCAATCAATATTTCAACGTTGAAAACCTTAATATTCAATCTAAAACCGATTTTGACCCATGTGGGTCATCCTCAGTTAGTCCGGAAAATGAATAAACGCCCTATCTGAGGCTAAAAAACTGCAGCTAAAAACACGTAATTGGCATCCATGAACTAAAATTGATAAAACCGCTGAAAATCACAGTCCATTTGAAGATAAAATCAATCGAGTGTAAATTACGAGGTTATGAAGCGGAGTAAAAACCTCACTAAGAAAATTTATTTATGCTTAGGGAGAATGCCTTTAGCTATATTAATTTGTGCGACTAACTTATCAACCCATTGGCTTTCATGAAAGTCTAAATTTTGTTTATTTATGGATTGTGGCAAAAAAATTACTTTAAACAGGTCCGTGAGTTCGGTATCTTTACATAATGTGCTATGATACTGGATCATGTGGGCATAAAGAGCCAAGTTGTCATTCGATGTAGGAGTTATTTTGTTTTTTGAGATGCTGCAAGCTTTCCATGAGGCCCGATGCACAGCCCATCGCTTAGAAAACCCATTGATAGCTCGGCCAACCTAAAATTAACCACAAAAGACATCTTGCAGCAAAAATACCACAGTTTTTACAGTCAAGACTTAAATTTGACCAAGGGGATTAACAGCAGTTTCAGTATTCTTGACCATATTTTTGCAATGAGCACCAAAATTACCGCATAAGCAATGGTTCTGAAACTTTATTGTGCAATTGCCCCCTTACGATACTGTGCATATAATCATCGCCGCCCTCCTTCCCCAGCAAAACAAAATGACGGGAAATTCAAACAATTTTATAACTATGAACTTACACGGAATGTAAAACATAGGTTTCAGGAGGAAGACGGGATAAAAGTGAGAAAAGCTGCAGCCGAAAACAACGAAGAAGCTTAATAAGCTTATGAAAAATTCAAAGTAAACCACAGAACTTCTGTTTTGACTAGAAAGAAAACTTGTGCCCTGGTATATGACTATACTAACTTACCTCTGAACTCTCATTCCGACAATAAAATGGGCAAAAGCAAGAAAACTAAAATTAAGGGTGCTCACTCTAAAATCAACCTTAACTTCCAAAGATTGAAGCTTAAAACGTGTTATTACTAACCTATACTGTGATGTTATAACGAAAGAATGAACCCAAATAAACTGCTATTCTAAAACATTGCAACGTAATAGTGGGTACTTTACGACCTAATGCCACGCAATGCAGCAAATAAAAATGCAAACTGATGGCCAGGGCAGGCTATGGAATGGAAACCGATTTTTCCATATTCCATACTGCAAAATTTCTTCCATTTTCATACCAAAAATTTTCCATTCCATACTAAAATTCCTCATTTTTTTCAAGCGTGTTTTTTTTGGGCAGAACAAATTTTAAGCAAATTGAGAAACACGAAGTGCTTTAGAGGGGTCCGGGGGCATACTCCCTCGGAGAATTTTTGAAAACTTACATGCTGTAATGGCTATTTTAGTGCTTTTTGAATAATTTTTAGCCAAATATGATGCATTTTGTTTGCACATTTTCGATTATGCGTGCTTAAGGCTTATTGCTTTTGAAGAGGTTCAAAATTATGCAAAAATTGCATACATCCAAAGCACTTTTGAAATGGCCGGTGGGAGGATGTACAGTTGTACACCCCTGGTCCTCATCCTACTCCCTGAATCCGCCCCTGGCCATAAGCTACCGAAATCACTGAAAGAGTCTGGCATATCTCAGATACTTGGCACCATCAGTTTTTTTTTTTTTTTACTGAAAAGCAGAGTCAAAAAATGGAGGGCATGACACAGTGCCCCCGCCCCCCCTCTAAATACGCTCCTGCATGAACATAAACAATGCACTGATGCTTAACGCAAAAGAACAATACAGTCACAACATGTCAGAAACTTACACTGCAGCACCGAAAAGTGACTAATCATCATCATTCTAGTTTGGTAGTACTTCGTAATTTGTTGTAAGTTTTGATATATCCAGTATACCAAGAGCGTATTTAGGGGGAGGGGCATTGTGCCATGCCCCCCCCCCCTTCTGACTATGCCTTTTAGTAAAAAAGAACAAATGGTGCCAAGTGACTGAAATATGTCAGACTTTCTCATGGTTTTTGTAGCTTATGGCCAGGGACAGATCTAAAAGGGGGGAAGAGGGGAATGCATCCCCATCACTAGTCGTTTTCAACTACGTTTTTGATAAATACAATTTTTCCATAATTTTAAACCTCTTCGATTACAATAAGCCTTACGTCTTAAGCACACATAATCGACAATGTGCAAACAAAATGCATCATATTTGGTGAAGTAGGACTAGCCTATCCAGAATCAGGGTCAAAAAATTTAAACAAGACTTGCCTGAAAAATGTTCAAAAAGCACTAAAATAGCCAACATGAAATATTTCAAAATTTTCCTGGGGGAGCATGCCCCTGGAACCCCCTAGAGCCTTTTCTGCATCTGAATCTGCTTCAAATTAGCTCTGTCATAAAAAACACGCTTGAAAAAACTGTTGAAATTATGGCCCTCCTCCTTTTAAAATTCCTCTCTACGCCACTGCTGTAATGTAGTTAGTATGGAAGACCACCTTCCATTCCATTTTTAAAATCTTCCATTCCATTCTGAGCATCTTCCATATTCCACACCAAAATTCCCCTTCCATTCCATTCTATAGCATGCCCTGGTATCAGCCCCCAGGTTCAATTAGGGTTAGGTTTGGTTAGGATTAGGTTTGGTTAGGGTTAGGTTTGGTTAGGGTTAGATTTGGTTAGGGTCAGGTTATAGGTTAGATTAAGGTTGGCAGACAGAAAAAGCATGAGGGCTTATTATATTTGAGACCCCAGCTGGATGCTGGGTATGCAAAATGACACGCAAAACTCCATTCACTGAACAGCCGACACTGTGAGAGATTGAGCACAGAGCAGCATGTCAGTACCTAACAGACTGCCAGAGATAGGAATTTATCAAGATAACTTAATGACGATAGTTTATTACTGATTATTGTTATCACCCAAAATAATTTTGATTTATCGATTACTGATATTGCTTTTGTAATATATTTTGTTATCGCCAATGAATTATCGTGATAAACAATTTTTTATGCACACAGCGCTCAAAATTAGTGAATTGGAGCTAAGAAAAAATACAGGGTCCACAAAGTCTTTCAATTTCAAAAAATCTCTTTTTGTTATATTTAAGGAGGCTATTTTACCACAAATGGTAACGCAACTACATTTTTTTAACATACAGGAACCGGAAATTTTGTCATATTTGGGCATAACTTTAGATTACCCTAGTTTGAGTTTTGTAGTAGCGAAATCATTTTTCCAGCCACTTCACCGAAATGCACCCCAACATAAGGTACCGGTATAAACCTAGAAGCTTCCATTTACCGGAAAAAAGTTACGCAACTACGATTTTCAAACTACGGTAACCGGAAATTTTACCATATTTGGACATAACTTTCGGTTACCGCAGTTTGAGTTTCGCAGTAGCGAAACCGTTTTTTCGATCACTTGAAACTTGTACATGCAACATCATAATAAACGGTTAATCTTTTCGATAACCAACCCCAACTTCCTTGACTCCAACCCCTTCGACTCCAACCTCTCCGACCCAAACCCTCCCGACCCCAATCCAAACTCCCTGACCCGAACCCTCCAACAACCTTAACTATGAACTACTGGCTACTCAACGGTTTCCCTACTTCCATTATCAAACTACTGTAATCGTGCTTTCGGTTCTCCTACAGTGAGAATTGCATTACGAGAACCATATTCGATTCCCCTGATTTGACTTTCAAATTTCCAAAACCGTTTTCCAGTTCCTTTGGTGTGAAAAGCATGGTTCGGGAACCGGAAAACATTTTCGAAGCTTGAAAATCAAAGTAGGGGAGCCAAATTCCGTTAAAATACACACTTCCCATAAACCTTTACCAAAAAGCGCAGTTCATTAGCCATACTTCGACATACGGTACTGTCATTCTGCAGACTCTATGAATGATTGACCTTCAATGGCCAATCACTCCTCCGGATTTATAAGCTACAAAAAAATTAATGTTTGTGGTACTCGGTATATACCTAACAATTTTTGGAGCTTGTTTGAATTAAGCCCCATGGACAGCTAGGGGCGCTAGTGAGTTATTAGTAGGGGTTAGGGCTTAACCCCAACCCCTAACTTTGAACCCAAATCTAAACCCCGAACATAACCATGCTTTCAGTTCCCCTACTTTGATTTTCAAACTACCGTAATCGTGCTTTCGGTTGGTTGCCAGAACTTTCGTCACTTGAAACTTTTGTCACACTATTGGATGTGTGGGAAAATGTGTTGGGGCGTAAGGGAAGTGTGGAGATGGGTGGTAGGGTCATTTCATTTTAGTACAGACCAAAAAATTGAATTTTGTAACCCCATGTCTCATATTTTGATCAAACTTTCAGAAAAAATAGTGTTTGACATTTAAACAATAATAAAAAAGAACCAACTCAATCGAACCCATAGTTTTCCTGTAATCGCTATTCAAAAAATGGCCACTTTTTTCATGGTGGCGCTAGAGTGAAAAGTGTTTTTTGCTAATAACTCCTGTTCTGATCGTCCGATTTTGACAAAATTGGTGTCTACCTACGTTATTTCAAGGATGAGGAATTCAGCAATTTCATTAAAATACTTGTCAAACCCTTAGAAATCAAATTATTTAACATTTGAATTTTGAAAGTACCCCAAACCCTGAGATCGATTTCGACTTGTCGACCTAAATTTTTTTGAAAAAATTTTTTTTCTACGACTTGCCAGATTAGTACTGCTTCAGCAACCAAAAGGAATATGATGCCCCAAAGGTATAACACATCAATTTTGAATGAAAATGAATAGTACTAGTTTTGTAGCATTTGATTTTATTCCAAATTATTTGCTAAGGCAAGAAAGAGTAAATTGATCTTTTGAAATTTCAGTCAAGTTGCCACCTAAACAGGCACCTTGTGCTTGTCTGACACTCCAATACAAGAGCCTGTGAAACAAACTGCCTAGTATTAGCATCAAATTGGGCAGAGCCCTTTGCATGACGAAGCACTCCAACCTATCTTTATGCCAACTGCAGGTAACTGAGAGTAGAACAAGCAGAAGCAAACAATCAACAGTAAAAAAATATTTAATGTGTTGGAAAATACTCATTAGTCACAATAATTGCATATTTTGTCATTATTACAGTGACAATGAACAAGTAACGTTATGACATAACCATTGAAATGCTTTCTAGAATACATGTACAAAGAAAAGTTAAAGTCAGTGCAGTTGGAGCATTAAGATGGGTTTTGGAACTCAACTTCAATAAAAAGATAATAGCCAGTATATTTGCAATCATTTCACAAACGTTTCGGTAAAAACTTATAACATCATCAGTGTAAAAAACTACAGGGGCACTAGGCTAGAATAAACAGCACAAGACTAGAATAAACTGAGACGCATCACACCAAATTGAAAAAGAAATTCGGCAATTTCTATACAAAAAACTTCCCCAAAAGTCAAAATTTGTTATGGTACATGAAGCATCAACAATTGGCGAAAAATTCAGGTACAAGGACCGACAAACAGGACTACACAGCTCAGGTGTTGTGTATAAACTCAATTGCTCATGCGGACAATCCTACATTGGACAAACCAAAAGAAACTTGAAAACCAGAATCAACGACCATAAGCCAAAAAACTCAACTAATAATGAAACAGATGTCTCCCAACACTTGAAAAATAATCCAGACCATACCATTAACTTCCACTCCCCCGAAATACTAGCTCATAGCAACAACATCCGAAAACTCCGCATCAAAGAAATTCTGCTCATCCAAAATCTTCAACCACAATTGAATATAGATGATTCTTCCAACCCCATCTACCTACTCAATATTTAGTTCAGTTTTTCGTGCACTCGCAATACTCGTGTATAGGCCTAACTCGCAATTAGTAACTTGTTTAATTAATCTCACTTCATATGCAATTTTTTCATGCTTGTACCGTACGACTTAAGTAGTCCTACAGTATTTGAACTGGGTTTTACTGTGTTTAACCACAATATTCTCACTGCTAAACTTTTCTCTCCAATTGCGTGTAATTTTATTCTACCCCTTTCTTTTATTTATTTAAATCTCAACTACTCTATTTATGTTGTCATAATTATGCCGCAATAATTATTCAAAATAATTTCCTTCTAGTGCTGTTTATTCTAGCCTAATGCCCCTGTAGTTTTTTACACTGATGATGGTATAAGTTTTTATCGAAACGTTTGCAAAATGATTGCAAATATACTGGCTATTATCTTTTTATTGATGTTCAGTGCAGTTGGTTTTGCTTTCTTGCTTGAAGTGTAGGTCAACCAATTTTGGAAGTGTTTTTAGAATGCTCATGAAAAAAATGATTCAATACATGCTTTACACAGTTACAGATAAATTATAAAAGGCTAAGTTAATAATATATAATTTACTTATTGAAAAATGAATGACTGTTATATTGGTAAAAGTAGGCTAGGCCTACTGGAGATAAGTGCCATCTTACAAAATTTACAAACAGATTAAAATTGAAAACAGATTTTCAATATTTTGATGACACAAAACTCAATTGCAATTTGTAAATTATTTACAGCTGGCAAATTTAGAAAAAACAATGACTGGAGTTTTTAAAAAACGTGCTTTTGATGTACTGCTACACAAAAAGGTGACCTTAAACTGCTACACAAAAAGATGAGCTTAAATGGGTGCAATCTCCTTCTCAATGATATTTTAAAGATTAGGAAGCATATATTTCACCGGAAATTCCGGTTACCGAAGTTCGAAAATTGTGGTTTGCGGAACCGGAAACATCCCCTAACGGTTCCCCTACTGTAAGAGTCGCACTACAGGAACTGAAAACGGTTATGCAACTGCGATTTTTCAAACTTTGGTAACCGGAATTTTCGGTAAAATAGACACTTCGTAAAGATTATTGTCTAAATGTAGATCCAGTAGCAAAGATGAGAAGTTATTGTGCAAAATTTAATAAGTGAGGTAGAGTAACTTCAAAGATTGTTATTTAAAAAATATCGATAGTGATGAACATTATATACAGAAAGCCAAATATTAAAGATTCAATCTAAATTATGTGGAATAGAAAGTTGGATTTGATTTGAAGCTGAGAATGGCTACGGTAACTAGCTGCTACTGAATTCAAACATGCTGTGTTTTGCAACTTTTTACAAAAAGTTTTTTTGCTTGAACTGTTCTTGCTATTCTTCTAGCATTTTAAGGCAGTAAACATTAAGTATTGATGAGTTAAATTGGCTTGAGAAATTAACGTTAAACAATGTAACTATAACTAATGCATTCACTCAATCAAAAAAGTTTATTTGAAATCAGAATTTATCATGTTTGGATTCAGCTTCAAGTGTTCGAAAAATGCTAGAACAGTAAACTATTCTGAACTGCCCATCGCTACTAAAAAAGTCCTTTCATAATTTTGAGCATTGCACCTTCAGTTGTATAACTGCAGTAAACCTTTTACACATATCCTCATTAGGCTACCTAATATGATTACTGTAATTGATTGCACAGATAGACTAATTGCAAAATGGACATACACGCTAAACTTTACTCAATCTGTCTGTGCACAGCAGAGCAGTATTTTTACTGTTTAACTCCCAATAGGCAAAACAAATGCTTGCTCCTATTATAGGCTATACAGGAGATTCATAAAGTCCTGATACAATTTGTCATATATAAAAAAAATTTTCAAAAAAATTTAGGTCGACAAGCCGAAATCGATCTCAGGGTTTGGGGTACTTTCAAAATTTAAATGTTACCGATTTGTTTTCCAAGGGTTTGACAAGTATTTTGATGAAATTGTTGAATTCCTCATCCTTGAAATAACGTAGGTAGACACCAATTTTGTCAAAATCGGACGATCAGAACAGGAGTTATTAGCAAAAAACACTTTTCACTCTAGCGCCACCATGAAAAAAGTGGCCATTTCTTGAATAGCGATTACAGGAAAACTACGCGTTCGATTGAGTTGGTTCTTTTTTATTATTGTTTAAATGTCAAACACTATTTTTTCTGAAAGTTTGATCAAAATCTGAGACATAGGGTTTCCACCTTACTCTGTACTTAAATGAAATGATCCTGTAGGGAATTGCATTGGGGTGTAAGAGGGAGGTGAAGGGCAAAGTGTGAGGGAGGTATGGGGAACCCCAACACCAGCGTTCCCTCTCAGGTGCGAAATTTGAGAAAAATGCAAAATTTTGGGCAAAACTTTTTAATTTTTGCACATTGCTATAATGAGATTGTTTTACCATAGAAACTCTTATTTTGAGCAAAAATTATTCCAGACCATGAATTACACTCTTTAAATGTCTGGGCAAATTTTCGGTGATTTTCATATTTGGGCAAATTCACACTAGTTAAAATCGTAGAGGGAACAATACCCAATACACTTCCCCCAAACCCCAACACACTTTCCCACTGCTCCCTCTACACTTCCCCACACCTCTCCCCACTTCCTAACGCATTTCCCTACACCCATTCCCATATCTTCTCTTACACCCCAACACACTTTCCCACACCTTTCTCCACACTTCCGTCCACACCCCTGACCTCTCCCCACATCTCACCCCATACACTCTCCCACACCTCTCCGGCTCCCCCACAATTTTCCACCCCGTTTCTCTACATCGGAATTGATTAAAAAGTATGCCCGATATAAAACATGAAACATCCGGGAGTATGGTTGATGTCGTCGAAGTATGGTGTGACGAGAGTTTCATGTGACGAAAGTTTCGTGACAAAAGTTCCAAGTGTCGAAAGTTCTGGCAACTGGGCAACCCTCATAGTTTCCTACTTTCATTTTCAAACTTCAGAAATCGTAGATCTGGCTCCCCTACTTTATTTTTCAAACTAGGGTAACATTTTTCGATTCCTTTGGTGCAAAAAGCATGGGTCAGCAGCTGGAAAACGATTTCCGCAGTTTGAAAATCAAAGTAGGGGAGCCGAATTCCGGTGAAATAGACACTTCCTTTATTTAACAGTCTGGTTTACTTGCCATATACGAAGATCTCCGTATATGGAGAGACCACGCCGTATACGCATAAGGTAGAACGCAGTATACGGCTATATCACTAAAGTAATTATTTTCTATGAAATACTATTGCTATTTAGTACTTTATGTTGTGCTTTCATTTATTATGCTTTACCAGTGAATTCTAGGTTGAGAAACTTAAAATGTTAAGCTTGCGCGCAATTGTGCGTGAACCATACTGTCTATTTCACCGGAAAATAACCGTACACAAATTTTTTACGAAATAAATTGTTGAAACCCGAAACACGTCAACTAGCCAGCCTATAACCATAGATTCTACACTTTAAGTTCCTGGAGAATCTATTTATATATTATTAAACCCCGCATTCCTGGAATGGAAGGTTGTCAGTAGGCTTACTTCCATTCCCAAGTACTGTTGTTAAAGTGCTCCATTGAAAATTTGCACTGGCTATAGAGCTGGGTTCACACAAAACACATGGAGAAGCGGAGAGTTGTTCTTTTATATGTCTTGCCGCTTGGCTCCATTAAGCTTAACTTGCAAAGCTCAGTATTTCATTCACAGAAATAAAAATTCTGATATCGTTTCCCCACATTTATATTTGTTAATACTCATTTGGCCTTTGCTATCTTCACGGAATGCAGGATGGAGATCCATTACCTTCTGCATTTATTTTGTTTATTGTACTTTTTTGCGTTTTTATACTTTCAATACGAGGGAACCGACGAAAATGCGATAACAAGCTCGGTTAGGATTGCCATCTGTCTGCCACGTTATGGATCACGGAGGAATCTCGTGAAGCACCCTTGCCAACAGCACAACAAACGAACTGGTCGGCTTGCTCCAACACTAGCTGTCAAGCAAGGTCCTTCCTGGCCTACCGAAACTGTTGAGCACGTCACTGTCTATTTTACGCACAACATCAAGCGGCGAAGCTGTGAATAGCAACTTTCAAGTCGTTGGTTTGACCAAACTCAGAATCAAACCCGTGTTTACTAATCCAGAACCAGCGCCTCAGCCATTTGATTGATGGAATTAAAATTACCTCAGGACGAAAGAGCCACATTTAAATTAAGTGCTTCATCAATAAAAATATAAATTTGACAATCGACATACGAACAGGCCTATCGTCACATTCGTTAGTACTGGTACTTCTTCAATTTTTTCACGGAATTTACATGAACATTCTTTGCCCTTTGAAATTTCTTTTTTTTATTTCTTCAATTTCTTGCACTTTTATCCCCTACTACAAGAAAGCGATGGAGGCGCAATAACGAGCTTGCTTCAAAGAAATCAGAAGAAAAGCGCTGGTAGTCGCAAACTTCTTGCAGAAGAAATTTTCAAGGAAAATAGAGGAGCTATTCTCCTGTGGCAATTATGTGCACGTTGGTCGTTGCTGGATGTTGTGCAATCGATTTCCCGGACGATATGTGACTGCTTCTCGACCTTTTTATTGATAGTGTGATTTTTTGTCTTTTTTCCATAATACCTTGTCGCTTTCGCACATATTTCGTTGTTTGTTTTTTCATTATTTCCTTCTCCGTCCTGGAACAGGTAGTTTTTTCCAAAGTAGATCTAGAAGGTGGGATTTCCAGCAATCCAGCGGGGACATGCTAGTGTTTAGCTTTTTCTCGCATTCATTTAAGTTCGTGTGCTAGCTAAAAATACACCTTTCTTGTGGCTCTTACATCTCTGAGTGGTGAAAAAACAAAAACTTAAGGATGTAGGCCTACCTGAAGAAATTGCGCTAAATCTAGTTTGGAAGAGGCCTACAGTAGATCAAGTCACCCCGTCAATACGGGATACCGAGGACAGTTAAGCCAATTTACATGCACAATGACAATTTAAGGGGGTTAACTCGGTAAATCCAACCGGCTCACGACAGATGAAAACTTACGTCATTCTGCTTGCGTAAGCATTGCGAGTTGAAAATTATTCGCTTGTAATTGGTAAGCTACAGTAGGTTCAACCCACAAAAAAGCGCATTGAAAGATAATGATGATTTTTTTGATGATTTCTTTATTTATATCCTCCTGTCATGAGAAAGCGACGCAGGCGCTATGCATAGGACGAATCCAGACTCGCTTTGAGTTGCCTTGTTTCCAAGTTTTCCGCTCGAATTTTGCTTCTGACTTCTTTAATTTGCTGCTTGTTAACATTCCACCAAACAGAGATGATTGTCGTGAAGCATCTTATCCAATGACACAACAACAACGCTTCGGTGAGAGTTGAATCGCAAACCTTGCGATTATGGCCGTCGTAAAATTGACGCTCAACCACGCTGCCGACAGACTAGCGGGTTAGGCAAAAAAATCTCCCTAAACTGAACTGAAGCGTGTAACCCGCATAATCAAACCCGCTCTTGAAATTGGCTTACTTTTTCTGTTTCCTCACCTTGTAATGTGTCTGTTGAAATAGCCTACTTTCTTTCATACTAGCTGTATTTTTTACCAGCTCATGAATCTATTTACAAGGAATATTCACGCAGCCTAGCGGACAAACTACGAATGGACCACAGAATCGTGCGCATAGCTCATCCAGGCTTCGTGATTTCATACAGAGCCATCCTCTGGCTACCAGTAGTTTGAGTCGTCATTAATTTGTAGCAGTGAATAAAGAAAACATGCAAATTTTAGCATATGCTCCCATTCCATTACGTTTTTTAGTATTTTGTGGTACTAAAATTTTGATTTGTGGAACTACAAAACTTTCTTAGATGATCTGGCAACAGTGTGATGTATTGGGCCTTTGTGTACAGCCAAAGACCTTTGCGCACTGGAGCGCAAAAGCCCCTCAATCGCCGTATACGGAGTGGCCACTCCGTATACGGCGTTCAATCTTGCCGAATACGGAGAGACTAGCCGTATATGGAGTGCACTGCGTATACCGCAAGTAAACCAGACTGTTAATGCCGCGGCAGAGTTTGTAAACTGCTCTTTTTTCTTGAAAAATCTAGTCAAAAACATTTTTGTAAGTTGACTTACAAAAAAAACTTGGACAAACACATTACAACTTTACTGCAACATTAATTGGAAAAATTTATCAGCAATAATTTATTGATTACCGATATCGCTTCAAGAAATTGAAATTTATCAATTAGCGGCATCGCCCAGAGCTTTTTTGAAATTATCAATTATCGTCATCGCTTTAGTAGAAAGGTTTATTGTGCCCATCACTGTCAGTAGGTACCACAGAACGGTAGCGATAGCCTAGTCTATCAGTTTTATTGCAATGTATACAGAGTACTAGACTAGCCTGCTGGCCTTCTAACAATCAAAATAATAATGCCTCTCTGGACATCTCAACCTGTCAGCCAGAAATCATTTCTGATATATAACAAGTGATTTAAAAAATACCAGCGGGCTACCAGTACTGTACCGGTACTCCGTACTGCTGTACCAGGTACGCCTAGTTGTGTAGCGATACTGGTCTACCAAGTTGCGTCAAACCTGACACTAAATATCAATTAAACGGTTGCCAGTAACTTCGCCACATGGTAACTTCGCCACAGTAACTTCGCCACAGAAACTTCGTCACATGGTAACTTCGCCACACTTTGAGAAGGTGAAGGGAGATGTGGGGATAGTAGGAAAATGTGTTGGGGTGTGGGGGAGGAAGGGGGGATGTTAGTTAGTTAGTTGCATATTTATCCTCCTATCACGAGAAAGCGATCAATGCGCTATACGAGCTCGCTTTAGGAGTTGCCAGCCATCTGTCTACCACACCAAGATGGGGGAATCCCGCTAAGTGCCTTTCCCAACGGCACAACAAGTAAACTTGCCGGCTTGTTCTCCACACTGTCCCTTCAATGCTGAGCGTCAAGCAGGGAAGCTGTGAATACCAATTTTAAAGTCATTGGTTTGACCCGACTCGGAATTAAACCCGAGTCTACAGCTCAAGAGACAGACGCTCTATACCACTCGGCCATCTGAGCTGTTACCACTCATGCCTACACCATGCCTACATGTGGGAAGAAGTATGAGATGAGGTGTAGGAAAGTGTGATGGGGTGTGGGGGAGGTAAGGGGAGATGTAGGGAAAGGTAAGGGTAGGGAGATGTGGCGAATTAAAAGTGTGTTGGGGCCCCACACCTCAACACATTTCCCTACATCTTCCCCATTACCCTCCCCACATCCCTTCCCCACACGCCAACACACTTCCCCACTCACCCCATACACTTTCCCACACCCTCCCCACACTTCTCCACTCCCCACACATCTTTCCTTACCTACCCCCACACCCCAACATATTTCCCTACACCTCCCCCCACACCCCCCATATCTCTTCCCACAGCTCCCCTGACCTCCCCCTACACCCCAACACACTTCCTTATTCACCCCATGCTCTCTCCCACATTTCTCCCCACATCTTACCCCACAGTTTCGATTATGTGGCGAAGTTACCAAGTAACTCGAAAAGCCCGATAAAATTTTTTACGGAAACCGGGAATTTAAAGTCTTGTTTCGGTGTAGGCAATGTAAATTTTCGATTGTGTGAAAGTGTGGCGAAGTTACCATGTGGCGAAGTTACTGTGGCGAAGTTACCACGTGGCGAAGTTACTGGCAACCAATTAAACTACCTGTACCTGTTAACAAACAACACTGAACTTTAGTAGCAGGCCTACCCGTGTCTAGTCCACTTCTTTTCCCAACCTTTTCAATCTCGATGGTTCATACCATAGTCTAATCATAAATATGAAGCTGATGTGCGCTTTGTGCAGTCGCCTGTCAGTGTAGAGCAGAGATCCATGTGTCATGAATTTTTTTTTTCAAAAAAAAAAAAAAAATTTGGTTTGTTGAGGGGAATGTGTGGCTATTGTGATTCTATTTTGCTGTTCTTGTGTAAAACCTTCTGCTATGGTTTTTGTGTTGAGTTTCGCGCCCATTGTCTCTGCGAGCACTCGGGTTGGCGAGATGTAATACGCGCGGCACGTCTTGCTTGCCTTGAGACTGGAGTGATTGCTAGCTCAATCTCTGTTTGAAATCGTTAATCAGTTTTAAACGCTTTTCTTTTGTAAGTTTACAAATTGTCCGTTTTTAAGTTTAATACAGTTTAGTTGCTTCTTTTGGAATTGGTGTCAACATCAAATTAGAAAAATTACGCAAAGCACAAGATTCCAATAAAATACAAAATTTCAAGAACTTTTCAACATACACAACCCTAATAAGCTATCGCAGCATCATAGGAATATCTTAGTTGTGAATGTGACTTATGCATGTCCCACCTTATTTTCTTTACCTAACCCGTATTAACCAAAAGGGGGCAAAAAGGGGTATTGTGGAAGCTTTCCTCAAGAGCAAGTTTTTCCTAAATATGGTTTGCATAAATTAGTTTTCGAACGATGAAAAGCACTTCTGGCTTCTCAAAATGATATATGCTGTGTTTTTTTGGCAGATGTTCTGAGCCAAATTTTCAACCATATGAAATTGATGCTGTTTAAATCTAAAATTAGTTTAGCTTGATGTTGTGAAGCAGAAACTCATTGACTTGTTATACTAGTTACTACTGCTTATACCAAACTTGGGATTTGGATTGGAATGTTCTTTTAAGGACTTTGCTTTGATGTGATTTGTTTTGGTTGTCATGCACCTGATGAGACCCATAAGGTCGAAACATTGCGCTTTGCCGTGCATTATTTTGTGTGTTGCTGTTTGCTGGTATTTTACACTGGTTGTGCTGAGTAAGTTTATGCATCAAATGTTTGGGTTTCTTACATCCTCGCCTGGGGAAGAGTGATTCTGCCCCCCTTTTGGTTAATACGGGTTAGGTAAAGAAAATAAGGTGGGACATGCATAAGTCACATTCACAACTAAGATATTCCTATGATGCTGTGATAGCTTATTAGGGTTGTGTATGTTGAAAAGTTCTTGAAATTTTGTAAATTAGAAAAAGGTATAGCAATTAGCTAAAATGTCCGGAGTCGCTTTTTTGAGACACCAACTCCAATGTTGCTCCAAACTTGCAGAATCCTATTCCAATTCTGCTCCTGTTTACGCCAAAATTCAAAACTCCAACCCCTGTTTTCACTCCTGTTGCTCGGAGTATTTTTAAAAACTTTACAATCACAATATTATTCAAATTTTAGGCCTAACCGGTACGTTAAATTTCATGCTATTGAGATTACTGGTGTTTACAAAACTGTGCGCGAACCGATGCCTCACAGCGAGCATAACTTTTGTCAATGTTCAGTTTACATTACAATAGTAAATTTAAGAAATGGTCACTCCGGCTCCAACTCCTACTTCAGTTTTGACGTTAAACTTAACTCCGAGTCCAATCCGGCTCCGGAAAAATTTGCTTGACTCCGGCTCCTGTACATCTCTGGTGTGGAGAATGTCGATGGATTTGGATTTAAAACCACCGGAGTTTTGGCAATTTTTCCGGGTATGGTTTTAGTTCTCTGTTTTAGGGATGGCAGTGCACAGGCTGATTTTTTGCAACCCAGACCGCTTAATTGCCCATGGTCCGAAACCTCTTGTTCAGTAGCGGTAACTAACAACAACAACAACAAGTTTTATTTATCGCAATGCATAACAACACCATAACAACAAAAGCGGAAATAAATATATTTTAGAAGATTGCTGCGACCAGGAAGTTGTGAATGTGACAAAATGTCTTCTGGTCGAAACTCGAAACGGCTTCTGTCAAAAGCATGTGTGATAATCATCACATTGAACAATTTACGAAACGTACTCAAGAATTTGGGTTAAAAGAAAGGGAAAATATCACAACAGTCTACGGATCAGATCAAATGCTGTAAACTAATATATAGAAACAGGTTTTGTTAATGTTAGAAGAGTAAAATTTACACTCAGTTATATTGGTTTATTAAATGCAGTTTGTATTGGGAAAGAAAGTTCTTAATAGATAGTTTTTTTAATTTGAATCGGATTGAATTTCATATTTTAACTCCACAGAATCTAATACAAAGTTGTAGACGAGAAGTAGCAAACTGTGGTAGAAAATAATCTTTGCGCTTAGACGTTCGAGTGGAGTGATGATGAATGGAAGTTGCGTGAACAACATAGTTTTCGAAAGATATTGGTAGAGATTTATTTGATAGTTGATGCATAAATTTAGCTACTTCCAAGTTGTATAAATCATTTATTTTCAAAATTTGGGCCTTAAGATAAACTGGTGTTATTCTATCAGATAAAATTGCTGCTTAAAAAGGGCTCGCATTGCTTTGTTTTGCGAAAGTTGTAAAACTTCAAGATGAGATTTGTAAGTAGAACCCCAGATAAGCATACCTTACGTGAGGTGTGGAACTGTGGATGAATTAAGGCGTAGTACACAGTTAGGCTAATAATGCATATTGGGGAAGCAATTTATTTAACTTGAATAAAATTTTTATTCCTTTGGCAATTTTTGATTGTATTTTGTCAATATGTGATTTAAATTTAATTGAGAGTCTATTTCAACATCAAGATATGTAATTTCATTAACTCGCTGGATTTTACCAGCGTCAAGAAGTGCAGAAATGTAAGCAGAATGGGAACAAACTTTGGGACTAATCAACAGAGAATAAATTTTATTTATGTTAAGCGATAGTTTGTTGAGGTTCATCCAAATTTGAGAATTGTGCAACTCCGCTTTAAATCTTGAATTTAAATGTTTAATGGTAGGACTTGAAATGACCAGACAAGTATCATCAGTATAAAGTCTAAACTTTTCAAGTAGAGCGTTGGGTATGTCGTTTATGTAGATCAGAAATAGCAGTGGACCCAATATGGAACCCAGGGGAACGCCGCGAGTGATTGGTTTTACTGATGACGTTTTATCGCTAACGCTGACGGTTTGAATTCTGTTACTTAAGTAGTTTCGTAGAAGGTTATTTACAAACACCACGGATTCCACAGTGTTCAAGTTTGTGCAGAAGGATTTTGTGGTTGATTTTATCGAAAGCCTTTTTTAGGTCAAGGGTAAGGACACAAGAAAATTTGTTTGATAACATGTTGTCGTATATGTGTATGAAAACATCAAGAACTGCCTGGGTTGTGTTGTGCTTTTTACGAAAGCCATATTGAGTACATTGAAGGACAGAGTTATGATTGAAAAAACTTAAAGTTTTGTGGATAGCACTTTTTTGAAGACCTTCGACAAGACTGGTAGAACAGAGATCGGGCGGTAATTTTTAATGGCAGATTTGCAACCTTTTTTGAATACCGGTACCACTTTTGCCGCTCACTGTTTGGAAAAACTCCCAATTTAAATGACATTTCGATGAAATGTGTTACGTAAGAGGTAAGAATAGGCGCAGCCAGCTTTACAAAATAAGTGGGAATATCGTCGGGTCCTGTAGATTTTTCAAATTTAGTGAGCATAGTTCAGCATAAACTTCTTCAAAAGATGGTGGATTTAAATAAATGGAGGAAGAAATACTGTTTTTGAGAAAATGTGTGTATAGAAAGTTATCTTGATTTTCAATATTTTTGGCAAGTTTTTCTCCAATAGTTGAGAAGTAATTGTTAAAAGCATTTGCAATATCTTCAGCGTCAGTAACTAACCCGGCAACTCATCCCACAAGAAAAACCCAACCCGCCCAAAGCCGATTCTTTTTATGAACCTTAAATTACGTTTAAAGGGATTAAAGGAAAAATGAAAATTGAAAGAGAATTCAAAAATTGTTAACGGCTCGCTAACGGCCCAGTTAGAAACAAGCGATAGAACTGGGCCCTTAGCGGACCAATAAAAAGGCCGGATAAAGGCTCGTTAGGGGGTCTTTTAGCGGCCCATCCCATCTGTAGCCTACTCTGTTTGGAATTGGACCGGATTTGGATTTTGAATGCATTAGACCTACCTGCATGATCACTCTTCGAATTTGTGAAAAAAAAATTAACGATTCATATTGGATTATTTAGAAATGGGATTTTCTATTCACACAACTTCCAATTTTGACTGACCTTGGATTTAGGGCTAGGCTATCATATTTTCACTGTGCAAAAAGAGGGCAGGTGCAGCCAGCATCTTGTTCCCCTAAAAGGTTTTCTCTTTGCGATGGAGCTGAAACTTCCTAAATTTTTCGTGTTTCTCCAAAAATGATATGAAAAAAGTCTCAAGTACTTGCTGATATGGTGATTCGTTCATACTGTACACTGCCACTGGAAGCATGATTGGACTATAGCGGCACCAGTATGGCTGAAATACGGTGCTACTGACATAAACGGGCTAAGACAAGATAAGAACTCACCGGACGACGGACTTGAACGGTTCTGTGTTCTTGATCGATCGATAGTTGGTCGGATGGTTTTCTCGTTTGATTCGGACTTGAATATGATCTCCAAGCGAATTTGTTTCTCGGCAATAACGACAAGTCTATTTCAATTAGTTCACGAATTAGAAAAACCAAACTATCCAACTGTTAAAACCTTATCGCATCTTATTCAAATAGAATTACGTTATCGAAAACAAACAAATAAACACAACACCACACTCACCTACTGTAAGCTCGGTAGCTAAAACAAAACGCAAAATAAGCACACCAACTGATTTTCAAATGCACGCAACATAATCAGCATTACATTTTCTCCAAGCCAATCTGCTAACTATAAAGTGTTGTCTGAATTTGATCTGACTTTTGCGAATCACTGTCGTAAAATGAAAGCATGCATCAAACAGAGCGACTAATTTAACGCCTGCAAATTCTCATGATTAAACATTGACACATTATCCAAACGCCGTGTTTCGAAATCGAAGCAAAACTAATGAACTGGAATTAATCGACGTAAACCGAAGACGGGTCAAAAAGACAAAAGGACATTACCCTTATAATACAAGAGCTTGGCAATATCTACATTTCGTTGCGCATCTTTGATAGTGGGCTTGCTGTAAGCGCATCCGCAATAGGACATGTTTTCACAGTTCAAAATGCCGAAAAGGAGGACATTTGGGCGTTTTTAACGCCCTCGGAGGACAAATTATTTTTCATTAAAAAGGAGAACATCTTCCAAAAAGAGGACGCATGGCAAACCCTGGGATTAATGATTGCAGGGTTAGATCGGATTCTAATTTCAATGTTTTAAATCCGGACATCATCTCTGGAGGACTGAGACTGCCATAGGTGGCGAAAACGGGGGGCTAGAGCATTTTTTTTCTGGGGTCCTGGGGGGTCCTAATTTACGTATTTATTTCTACAATAACATCTCTGCATGAATGTATATTTTGAAACTTAGGCTAATAGTTGAAACCTAGACAAGAACTTCCATCGAAACTGAAACCTAGTAGCCTACAGAGCTTAAATCCAAAGATGTTTTCTTTAAAACTTTGTTTGTGGGGAGGGAAACAGACACTAAAAGCAGGAACCGTGGGTCTGAAACCCACATAAATTGGACATGTCACATGTGGACAAGCTAAATATGGGTTGTAGGCGGAGTGGGAAATATCGATTAGCAATCGATATCGTTATTCGTTACTTGTTGGATATCGAATGTAAAATTTTTTTACTTTTTATTTTCATTTGCGCCTTGGCCTTTCCCCTACTTTTTTGCCTGGTAAATCGATATAAATTAAAGATATTTTTTTTAGGTCAAACAATAGTATTTTTTGGCTTCGCCCCCAACATCCCAGCAATGTCCTCCCCCTACCTTTGTTAAATTGTGAGGCCACACTGATTGCGCATGATGTCTATAATTAAGAGCGGTTTGAGTTATTAAAATAAATTTTGATTTATTATCCAAAAATTGGGGTATCACGACATACTTTGGCATCTATTCCTTACTTCCTTTTTTCGTATGCTACTCGATGCTAAATACGGTTTCTAAAATTGAAATCAGTAGCCTATCTGTTTAAGTTGTTACTCAGGAATCGGGCATCTCCAAATTTTTTAGCTGCAAGATTCCTCTGCTTGCGTGGGTATTTTTAATAGCGGTGTTTGCTTTTGCACAATTAAAGATATAGTAATCGAATTGAAGGATTTTTCCCTAAAATATCGCATCAAAAAATTAAAAAAAAAATCACAACAATAATTACATGAAAAAAGCAGCGATTGTCGTGGGTGTAATCATGGCCTAATAGCCTACTCCGCAGATCCACTGTTTCAAAGAGTGGAGTTGCCTAACCATTTTGTCGCAGTGAAATTTAATCAATTTTCCGGCTCTCTAGCAAAAACAAGCTGTCAATCAAAAAAATTTTTTCAAGAACCGGCTTCCTCCTGCAGCTTGTGATCAGGGTTGGGAAAAATCGATTCTAATCGATATTCGATTGCGATATTCTTTACTTTTTGTTCAGCGAATGCATTGGAGCCTTTACTTTTTTGAATGAGTATCAAATATGGCCTTGTTTTTACTTTTTTTTTTCGGCGCAGTTCGATATTCCAAATTCGATTCTTTTTGTCCAGGTTACCTTATCTCACTGCAGTAAATTTTAAATAATTGTCGGTATGCCATTATCTTGTTTTTGCTAATTATTTTTTTTTTGTTCAAAAAATAAAAACAAAAAAAAAAGATTTTTAATAGCCAAGTTGTTTTGCATCAATAATGTCGTATGCTATGCCCGTCGTTTGTCTGTAAGTCACCGCATGAATGTGAGGACATCACAAAAAATGCTTGGCGAACACCGCTGAATGCTCAGTGTAATGCATGGATGGCAATCGCATAGAAATCGCATCGAATCGAACGTTTTTTTTTCAAAAATATCGCATCCGAGAATCGCATCGATATACATAAAAAAAGTCACATCACTAATCGCATCGCATAAATTGATGAAAAAAGTCTGCGATTTTTTTGCGATTTCTGTAGGTCGCAAAATGCTTCCCATTGTTCTCAGCTCCATTTCTTTGAAAGAGTGAAGTAACTATTTTGTCATTTTGTGGCAGTGAAATTTAATCGACTTCATCACTAAAACAAGCTGTCCATCAAATAAAATACTTTGTTTTAAGACCTGCATGGCGGCGTCCTACGGCTACTGGTAAAAGAATTTTCACGCTTCGGATATTTTGCTATTTCATCAGGACGGCGATTTTCATTTTACACCATTGTATTGATATTGCTTTGATTTTAATTGAAGGTAGATTTATGCGAACTAGTACTTTTGAAGTGCAAACTCACGCAGCGCGAAGAGATGGACAGAAAGCCAGCAGTATGGGGCGCCGTGTGTAAAGCTACGCAATATAAAATTTTGCATCATTTTTTGGTTAAATTACGTGCAATATCATATATTGTTGCAATTTATGTATATTGCTGCAATATGTGTTAAATTGTTGCAATTTATGTATATTGCTGCAATATGTGTTAAATTGTTGCAATTTATGTATATTGCTGCAATTTGTGTAAATTGTTGCAATTTACGTATATTGCAAAAAAACCTTTAAATCGCCTTTTAATTGCCATGGTGATATGCTAACTAAAACAGTCAGTGTTGCCCTTTCCCTTATTCCATGAACTCATGTAGTGTACTGGCGTGAGGCGCTGTTGTACTGACTGTGCAGTGTGCGCTTATTGGTTTGGCTGAAACATTTAAGCTACTGGTTAAATGAATCATTTAAGCTACTACTGTTAAGCTACTGGTACCGGTATCCTTTGGAATACCAGCAGCTAGACTAGATTAGACTACCGGTATAGGGGTAACAACTAGTATCAGCTCCCAGGTCCAGTTGGGTTAGATTAGAATTAGGTTCAGTTGGGTTAGATTAGAATTAGGTTCAGTTGGGTTAAATTTAGTTAAAGTTCGTTCAGTTACAAAATATCGGTATCTGAAAAATCTTGTTTTAAAGGACAGTAGCCTACCAGTAACCCGACATTAGGCCAAGTCTAGCTACCTCAACCTATGTTTTTGTGACATACTACTATCTCGTTGCTAATGCAGAATGGCGTATGCTGTATGGCTGAAACATGTCAGATTACAGTGACTTCTGTGATCTGTCCACAGAAAGCAGGTAGGCTACATTCTGACATCAGCAGATCAGCACACCGATACACCAGTAGCCAGTTACATACGGTAAACTGTAAAATTAAAAATGTCAAACTAGTCTACCGATATTTTGTAACTGAACGAACCCTAACTAAATTTAACCCTAACTGAACCAAATTTTAATCTAACCCAACTGGACCTGGGAGCTGATACTAGTTGTTACCCCCATACCGGTAGTCTAGTCTAGTCTAGCTGCTGGTATTCCAAAGGATACCGGTACCAGTAGCTTAACAGTAGTAGCTTAAATGATTCATTTAACCAGTAGCTTAAATGTTTCAGCCAAACCAATAAGCGCACACTGTACAGTCAGTACAACAGCGCCTCACGCCAGTACACTACATGAGTTCATGGAATAAGGGAAAGGGCAACACTGACTGTTTTAGTTAGCATATCACCATGGCAATTAAAAGGCGATTTAAAGGTTTTTTTGCAATATAGATAAATTGCAACAATTTACACAAATTGCAGCAATATACATAAATTGCAACAATTTAACACATATTGCAGCAATATACATAAATTGCAACAATATATGATATTGCACGTAATTTAACCAAAAAATGATGCAAAATTTTATATTGCGTAGCTTTACACACGGCGCCCCATACAGCAGAGCAAATAATCACAGCTGTTTTGAGTTTTTTTTTACGACTCAGGTTTCATTCTCAAGTGAAAGTACTGTAAAACCATTTTCCAACATGTAATGCTCAGAAGCTTGGTTGGGATCGCATAGTTCAGGGATGGGCAAACTTTTCGCACGAAGGGCCGCATTACAAAAAATTTTGAAGCCGAGGGCCGCACTGATTGGTATAGTAAAATAAAAAGGGTCGTCACGACCGCACATGTCCTAATTTCCACTCTAAATTAGGTTAAAAGCAAAAAAGGTCCTCACGTCCGCGCAGATGTTCTAATTTCCACTCTAAATCAAGTGAAGAGCAAAAAAAAAAGGTCTTCACGATCACAGATGTCCTGATTTTCTCTCAAACGTTCGCAGATGTCCTAATATTCCTCTCAATATCAGCAAGGTAGAGTCGTAGAGATGGCACGGGCTGAATTTTCTGCCACCTGGACCGCCCATGGCCCGTAACCTCTTGCCCAGTAGCGGCAACCGACCTGGAAATTCATCCCAAAAATAAAACTCGGCCTGCCCAAAGCCCATTCTTTTATGAACGTTTAACCATATTTAACAGAAAAATGAAAGTTGAAAAGAATTTCAAAAATTGGTAGCGGCTCAATTAGAAACAAAAGATAGAACTGGGCCGTTAGCGGACCACTAAAAAGACCGGCTAACGGCTTGTTAGCGGGTCTCTTAGCGGCCCATGCCATCTCTAGAGAAAGGTCTAAAGAGCAAGGTTTATATTTCTGTAAGTGCCCGCTGGCCGCAAAAATGATCTCGCGGGCCGTAGTTCGCCCATCCCTGGCATAGTTGATAGCTATTCACTATAGACATGAGCAAGTGACTAATTTCAAATTTTTTGGGGTTTTGCAATCTGCAGCCTGCACATTTACAGAAATGTGTCAACTAAACTAAGAATTTTTTCCGCGAGCATTGGGTTTTAGACTTGAATAAAATTTGAAAGAATGATTCTCAAAACGTAAAAAAGATAAAATGACCGGGTTAGCGTCAAGTCGGAAGGCAATCGGTTGTCCTTACATTTCCCCACATCATTTAACTTAAGATGCACAATTTGCACATAGGTTGGAAGGTTTTGCTATGCGTCGCGGATACTGCGGTCTTATTCTAGGTAGGTACAGTCCTTAGCGACTTTTATCGAATAGGTTAGTGCTAGCGGGCACGGACGAGGACCTCGATAAGATTGCTCGAATAGCGGTGCAGTTGCCAGTGACACAAATTTCTGTCGACAGCGTCTTTTCGAGCTTGAAATATGTGCTAAACGATTTAAGGATGCGATTTGAGGTTGATGTAGTTGATGCCATTCTGGTTTTTCGTGCTAATAATTAAGGTAGAACAACTTGTGTCTTCTGCAAGTACTCTTTATCTTTTACGTTGTTGCACAAAACTTGTGGGATGATACTGACCGTTAGTAAAAAAAAAATTCGTCACGTTTGTGCAAAAACTGCGTAAGCCATTTTTTGTGTTTTGAAAAAAACGCATGTGATTGTTTGTATTTACTATTGTGCCACAACAAAATAACAATAGACGAAAGACTGAATCATAAGTTTTCTGATTTATTGTCAATTTAATTCGCTGACTTACGCATTTTAGAAACTGGAGCATAACTCGCGAAAACGTCGATATATTTCTCCAAAAAATGAGTCAGGCGTTAGCGCTGACCCAGCAGAACAACTTGGTGCTAAAAACTCAATTTCACCAAAAAATGACTTACGCAGTTTTTGCTCTAACTTGACGATTTGTAAAATATGAGAATTCAAAATTGCTCGAAAAATCGAAATAATCGAAAATCGCACAAATAATCGCAAAGGCCAACACAAAATATCGCATCGAAAAAATTTAGATAATCGCAACAAAAATCGCATCCGCAATTTAAGTTAAGTATCACATCGCACATCGCATCGCAGTTTGACAGTCGTTACAAATATCGCACAAGCTCTTCGATTCGATGGGATTGCCATCCCTGATGTAATGTCGAATATCGATTACAATATTCTTTATTTTTTTTAACTACAGTACCATCGAAATTGATTATTTCTTCACTTTTTGGTGAACTATCGAATATCGATTATTTCTTCACTTTTTTTGGTATCGATTCCCAACCCTGCTTGTGATGAAAGAATTTTCACACGTTTGGTATTGCTCAATTTTGTTCACTTCGACAACGACTTTCATTTCACACATTTTGATATCGCTTTGATTTTAATTACGCGCAATGAGTACTTCGAGGTGCAAATTGCATTGTGAACTCACGCAGCCCGAAAAAGTAGGCAAAAGCCAGCAGATAGGAGTAAATACGCCGATTAACGGAACTAATTAAAACCAGGTGTGCTTCCTGCTTCGGATAAGTGATTTGTTCGGACAATCGAACAATACGCAATAGTACAGAATCACATCATCACGGGTACATTATAAAGTACATACTTACACTGTGATATATTATTAGCATTGGAACTTGAAGTATAGTAATCATTCATTATTTTTGTTTTAAACTTGTCATTCCTCTAGTTCCTGGCATTTTTGGTCGCACAGCATGGCATTTCGTAAATTTCTTTTGTTAGTAAAGTCGTGTTCGGATAATAGGCGTTTCGGATTCGAATACCCGGCGTTCTACCGCAATCCAATTTTTCTTCCGCGTTTTGAGTTTGGAAGTTAAACCAAATCTTCATTACACTCGCCGTATTACGTCGAAGCGTGCAACGAGTTGCGGGGCTTACTTCCGCGGCTCAGCGTCTGAACATCACAGCTCCGAAAAAACGTCGTGGCAGAAGTAGGCTAAAACTCTGGCGACAGTGTGTTCGATTTGACCGGCCCGGGAAATGAACCTTAAACCTCCCGCACCGACAGCGATGTCTTTAACCACAGCAGAAATTAACGTAGAGCAGCTGCTGGTGTGTTACTTGGTAAATTAAATAAACACTCATGCTTTATGATGCTTATCATCACACTCACAACCTGCGCTAAGTATCACATCGCAACGCAGTTGGACTGTCGTTACAAATCTCGCAGAACCTCTTCGATGCGTAGCCATTCCTGTTGTCATCCCTACTGAAATTAAAAATCAAAGCATCGATCCATATGAGGAACCAAATATTTGACAAATGGAACATTGGCCCAAAGCAGGAGCTTCTCCCTCGACAATCTTTCGGACATAAGCTCTGACAGTAATCCAAAAAGTTTTGTCGGTGACGATATGCTTTAAGACTTTTTTTGACAAAAACGTCAAAACAAAATCGTCGAAGTGAAACAAAAATTCAGCAAGAAGCGGTAGCGATAGCAGCGCTACTATTCAAGAAGCGGCAGCCCAGCTCTGGATTTTACATTTAAAATCATAGATTTTACGGTTAGGTGTCGAATATACGGCCTATAGCGATAGGTAATCCACATAGCCAATCAAAAGATTGGAAAAATTGCTCTGACGATTTAAATCATCACTGGCGTCGTATCACTGTCATGGATGGCATGTGTTTTAACTACAGCACTGCTTCTTATAAAGTCAGGAGTTCGGTAGTTTTGATTTTCCATTTCATCGCACTTATCTAACTTCTCCAGCAAAGCTATGACGCGGGAGAACGCTGGAAGCAACATTTCACGGAATTTTGTTTTATGCAAAAGTGGGTCAATCAGTTATATCCCTAACACAAAGTATAAAACTTTCTTTAAAAAGAATAATGTTTATTACAAAAATTTATCCAATTTAACACTGATGATACAACCTGTGTTAAATAATACGGATAGAGCTACAACACATTACAAAAAAACAAGCTGTCGGTAATTTCCAAAGAATATTTCTGTAAACTATCCTGAGAGTGGCCACGAACAATTTTGCCATTTTGAAAATGTTCACTTGCTCATAAGTTACAATTTCAGTGTCTGTGTTACACAGTTAAATTCACAGAGCCAAGTTTGTTTTGAAGTTGATTTATTTGCTCGTTGGCAAAATCCAGTTTTCTCCGAAGCTCATCATTTTCATGACGTAATCGTTCGTTCTCATCAAAAAGAGAATTCTGCAATACATTTAATCCATGTAAAATTGTATTAACACTCCTCTTCGTTTAAAAAAAAATATATTTCAGCTGTAGGTATAACAAGGATAAATGGGTCTAGAAAAGTAACTAAGTAAGTATGGCAGCCAATTATTGCTGACGTTATTTGACTACTCGATCGTCGTAATGGCCCACCAACCTGATAATGTTAAAACTAATAACTCTGCAAAGCGGCCAATTCGACAATGCGTCTATGTATGCGGCATTTAGCAAACATTTTAGTGGAGTGGATTCAGAACTTTTCCAAATTTTATGGTTGGTTCTTCAATGGTGACAAAAAGGCAAAATTAACCGTAAAATTTATAATTAAATAGCAGTAAGTTCTTTTTTGTTTATTTTCCTAGCCACATAATTGCAGGTTAGGTCTTACGTTGGTGAAGTATGCGCATCGTGGAAGATGACTCAGTTGCGCATTGAATTCGCGAAGCCAGTACTGGAGCCCAATGCACCAACCACTCGACCAAACCCACGCACAGCACTAAGTTTTTAATTCTCTGACTTAAAACAAAAATGTTTCTACTACTCTCTCGTGACAAGAAATGAAACAAAAAACTAATTACGCAATCATCGATGTTTGAGAAGCAAATTGCTTATAAGCGGTTGAGCAAATGTTTCGTAATATAGGCTACTCACTGCTTTAAAAATCTCCGACGCATTTTCCACAACTCTTCGAGAATTTGAGGAATTCTGAGAAGTGGAATTAGTAACGTTGGGGTACTGAAATTGTAGTTCTCCAGTGGAAATATCTTGATACGACGGCGTAACTGGTGCGGAGGAAGAAACTGGCGTTGAAGTTAAACAGCTGCAACTGCTTAGACCGCTGTCACGTCTATCAGTGATTGCTTGCACGTCAGTAATGCAGCTACATTTTACGTTGTTAGTTTTAGATTGAGAGTTGGAGGAAAAAGTGTGATTATGCTCAGCATTATTGTTAGGGCATTGAGTAAGTTCTTTGGACGTGCACAACTGGTCATTTTGATCGCCATGAAATTCAAGATTTACATCACATTGATCAAGAACCAAGGGTTCAGTTTCGACCGAATTTGGTGTTTCGTCAAGTTTAAGTAGTGATGATTTAAGAGATTCGTCATTGCGTTTAGTTTTATTCGGGACAGAAAAAAGATGTTTCGACGACACTTTCTTCTTCAACATTTTCTGAACTTTTCTTTGCAATGTATTTTTTCCAACATCATAATTAATGCTGGGAATTGAAGATTTTCTTGTCGGTGAGACAGATTCTGAAGAAAGTTTACTCTTGTTGCCAAACTTCTTGGATCTGGCATCAGCAGCAGCAAAGGAAGCCGGTCTGCTCAACTTTGAAGAACGTGGCAGAGGTCGAAGGTCACCCAATGGGTGAAAGGCATCATCATCGTCTCCACGTGATCGCAATGTGTCTGCAAACAACGCCGATTAAAATACAAATGAAGACAAATGTATTTTGAACAGCGTTAAGACTAAAGCTAAGCTGAATAATAAAGCACTTGATATGGTGAATTTTTTCTAAATTCGGACGTTAAATATTGTATTTTTGAAGTTTCGTCGGCTGCTTAACAGCCCAGCAGCACCAGACGTAGCCTTTTAGGCCTATTAGTCATTTTTCATTGCAGGATATATTCGTAGATGCACTTAATTGCTTATCGCGGTGGTTCTCAACTCACCTAAAGTCACAACGCATTTATCTCGCCAAAAAAATCAAACGATGCGCAGCTTCACAAACGTTTCACACATTGTTATTTAGTTGAACTTGAACTGTGACACGTTAGCTCTTGTTTCGACAGAGAGCCTCAATCGCGAAACAATGTTTGAAACCGCAACGCGCATTTTCCGTTGAACATCCAATTTCAAGCGATATTTCGTTTTCAAAATTGCCGCAGCAGAAAAACCAACCTCGCACATGTACGAAGTAGCAAACGGAATCAAAACACGAAGCGCTGCTTTCGAAATAACGGGACACTCTGCGCGAGTAGGAATGTGCCTCAAGGAAAATTACTCGGACTCGCCGAGTAACAAGTATTCACGACATTACTCGGCCGAGTGCGAATCCGAGTATCTACGACGTCAAAATATGAACTCAAAATTAGGTGAAAAGAAAAAAAAAAGGTCATCACGTCCGTAGAAGTCCTAATTTCGACTCAAATTCGGATACAAAGTAAAAAAAAGGTCAAAATGATATTGGTTTAATACTCGGCCAAGTATCAATTAATACTCGGACTCGGCCGAGTAATGCCTTATTATTCGGCCGAGTACTCGGACTCGACTCGGCACATCACTATGGGCGAGCCTCAATCCAAAAAGTTGTAAAAAATCAATCTATTTTGGATCTAAAGGTATTGTTGCAAGAAAGGCAAATAAATCCCTCTTATTGGGGTCCGGTAAACATTGAAGGAACAACGCTCACGGAAAATGGGTTTCTTATCCAGACACAGGAAGAAAAATCATTGGTTAAATACTACTTGAAATTTGTCTCAAGTCTATTCAAGTTCGGAAGCTGCGTTTGACCACTAGTGGTAGAGAAATAATGGAAAGGTCAACAAGCATGCGATTGAGGAAAGAAAAGCATTGGCCAGAATTGGGAAAGGTCAAAACGTCACAGGGAATTTTTTCCAACAAAGGCTTTTATTTTGCCATACTATTCCAAAACGCTCGCATCGTTTTCTTCCATATCGACTTTTGTTAGTTTAAGTTTTCAAAGATGTCGCTCTGACAACTAAACTTCAATAGAAAGCCTGTTTGTTAAAAGCTATCAGCACTTGGGTATCTCTCTGATTGCACAAATTCGAGCAGCTCTTGCCTCGGTTCAAAAACTCGTAAGGCATTTCCCAACGACAGCCATCGACTGATGCTGATTTAATAAATGATTGTACCGCGAAAAACAACACCAAAATGTGAAATGCAAACCGCCTGGCTTTAAGTTCCTACTGCCTAATAACATTGTAAGTTGCAATGTACAATAACAATGAAGATACCTTCAGTTAGCTTACCTTATAACCTACGCTCACATTACACCACTCAGCTCAACTACTGTAATATCTATTGTCGATAATGGAAGATGAATCCCTCCATGTCTATGATGTCATCGAACCAGCTTCAACTCGTAACAATGCCAGGTGTGCTTTAAGAACTGAATTGCATACAACTTAATTCTGTTGTTTTCGATTTTTCCCAAAAGAAATGAAAGCTAATGAAAGCACGTTTGCGACGCCCTTGAAATTTCAAAATGACGCACCAGGGCGTCGCGTCACACCAGCCTGGAACCACTGGCTTAACACATAAATTTTGGATAACTACGCTCGAGCTGTTCTATGCCTATGCAACGCAATAAGAACGTTTTCATATTTTCAGGTTGATATGTTTAAAAACATTGGTTTAGGTCAATATTTAATAGTTTTTTGCACACATATGCTGCCTGACGAGCGATTTTTTTTGAAGCTTGATAACATGTTTTGTTGCCATTGCCTGATCTAGAGGCAAAGGCGTTTTTTTAAGAATCCTACCCCTCTAAAGATTTAGTCGTCTGTACAATTTATGCACTTGGCTGCCTACTTCCATACTTCTGTGAAGCTTGTCCATAATCTTAACGCGCAAAACTGCAAGACAATTTTTTTTATTCTTACAGCCCCTCCATCCAAAAATAAACAAAAAATACGTCCTAGATCCATGAGCACACAGTTTTACTGCAAGGGAATATTTTGTAATCACCTTCGCTTGTTGAAATGTCTGATTCGGAAGACACTGACGTCTTTTTTCTTTGCTTGCTACGTTTTACAGTGACCGGTGTCGCAGTATTCTGGTTCTTGTTGTTTGATCTAGGTCTGCATTCTTGCACAATGCGATCTTTACAGTGTTTGTGACAATTGATTCCGCAATCTAAAAATATTTTAAAATGTTAGACCTTAGCCAATCAGATTCAATAGTTAAACCGTAACCTGTCTTTCATGAGATAAAAATCAAACGAACTAAAAAAATTCGTTTTTCAGAAAATTGCACAAGTTACTGCACAGTACACAAGGAAAGAGCAGTTTAGCTATGGGGCGCCGTGTGTAAAGCTACGCAATATAAACTTCTGCATCATTTTTTTGGTTAAATTACATGGGATATCATATATTGTTGCAATTTATCTATATTGCTGCAATATGTGTTAAATTGTTGCAATTTATGTACAGGGTGTCCCAAAATAAATGAAACCCACAAAATTGCTAATAAATATGTTGATTTTAACCCTATAGTTTATATTTTTCATATTTGATAACAGTTATAAATAACAATTATTATTTTAAAACCCCATGGCTTGGAAATTAGAAGAAAAAATTTTTTGCGTCACGACTTATATAGAGACTAAATCCTATAAGACTGTTCAAACACGCTTCCGCAGGAAGTTTAATTTCAACACTTATCCTGGAAAATCCCAAATATTCCTGTGGCATCGTAACTTTCAAATCTATGGAACTGTAAATAAACGTAGCAAGAAATTAGAGAATCCATCTAGTGGAAGGAAATTGAGTGCAAGATCTGCAGATAATGTGGAAGCGTCCAGAGTTTCTGTTGGCCGGAGCCCGAAAAAGTCCATTCGAAGACGCAGTAGTGAGCTCGGCATTTCGCGGTCCTCGCTGCATAGAATCCTTACTCAAGACCTTAATCTGTATCCTTACAGAATACAGATTAAGCACAAACTTACAGCAACTGACGTGCAGAAACGTGTTGAGATGTGCCACTGGTTTCAAAACAAAATTGAAGGTGACCCAGATTTCCTTAACCATGTATGGTTCAGCGATGAGGCTCACTTCATGCTTTCTGGGCATGTCAACAGCAAGAATAATGTGCTCTGGGGCACACAAGCACCAGAAGAGGTGCTTCAGAGACCACTATACTCTCTAAAATGCACAGCATGGGTGGCCATATCAAAACACGGCATTATCGGACCATATTGGTTTGAAGACGAAAATGAAAAAGCACTTACTGTCACCAAAGAGCGCTACATTGTGGTGCTTAACAAGTTCTGGATGGACCTTGAAATACAGCAGGGTATAAATCGAAATGTACAGTGGTTTCAACAGGATGGAGCTACTCCACATACAGCCAATATCACATTAGAGTGGCTTGACGAACGATTCTCTGATCGTTTGATTAGCAGGCGGCGTGATACAGAATGGTCTCCACATTCGCCTGACTTGAGTCCCCCAGACTTCTACCTGTGGGGCTTGTTAAAAGACAGAGTTTATCAGAATAACCCCAAAACTATTGCTGAATTGAAATTGGCCATTACGCAGAACATTTGTGCAATAAAAAGAGAAGAATGTGCCAGAGTGATTGATAACTTTGCTCGGCGGCTTCAAGAATGTCTGAGACGGAATGGTGGTCATTTGGAGCATGTATTGAAATAAACCTTAAAATTTAGCTTAAGGCCCCAAACTTTCAGTACTCAAATGTTATTATATGAGCTCACAGAAAATGTTAACATTTTTAACGTATTTTGTTTTAGTAATAAATGGTAATCGAATTAATAGGTTTCATTTATTTTGGGACACCCTGTATATTGCTGCAATTTGTGTAAATTGTTGCAATTTACGTATATTGCAAAAAACCTTTAAATCGCCTTTTAATTGCCATGGTGATATGCTAACTAAAACAGTCAGTGTTGCCCTTTCCCTTATTCCATGAACTCATGTAGTGTACTGGCGTGAGGCGCTGTTGTACTGACTGTGCAGTGTGCGCTTATGCTGTATGGCTGAAACATGTCAGATTACAGTAACTTCTGTGATCTGTCCACAGAAAGCAGGTAGGCTACATCCTGACATCAGCAGATCAGCACACCGATACACCAGTAGCCAGTTACATACGATAAACTGTAAAATTAAAAATGTCAAACTGGTCTACCGATACCGATATTTTGTAACTGAACGAACCCTAACTAAATTTAACCCTAACTGAACCTAATCCTAACCTAACCCAACTGGACCTGGGAGCTGATACTAGTTGTTACCCCCATACCGGTAGTCTAGTCTAGTCTAGCTGCTGGTATTCCAAAGGATACCGGTACCAGTAGCTTAACAGTAGTAGCTTAAATGATTCATTTAACCAGTAGCTTAAATGTTTCAGCCAAACCAATAAGCGCACACTGCACAGTCAGTACAACAGCGCCTCACGCCAGTACACTACATGAGTTCATGGAATAAGGGAAAGGGCAACACTGACTGTTTTAGTTAGCATATCACCATGGCAATTAAAAGGCGATTTAAAGGTTTTTTTGCAATATAGATAAATTGCAACAATTTACACAAATTGCAGCAATATACATAAATTGCAACAATTTAACACATATTGCAGCAATATACATAAATTGCAACAATATATGATATTGCATGTAATTTAACCAAAATTAACCAAAAAAATGATGCAAAAGTTTATATTGCGTAGCTTTACACACGGCGCCCCATATTTAGCTCAAATAGTTGGTACTTTCAAATGGAATTGATAAGTCTATTACGTCATTAGTCACAAAAAGTTACGTTGTTGTTTGCAGCAAGCTTTGCTACTAACCATTAGATCATCATTGGCAAATAACGGTAGTGGATGCGAAACGCTTTTCTGTCTGTTTAGCATAAACTCGAATGCATCATTTAACTGCGTATCAGCCAAAGTAATTGATTGAGCTAAACAGAAAATAAATAGTAGGCCTAGTAGGGAACAGCACAGACTTGATGACGTTTGCTCGTTAATGACGCAGCCATACATGGACCATTTAAAAGTCCATGCATTGACGAATAGACGAAATACAACATAGTCTGTAAAATTATTATTTTGGTCACTATTGATACATTTTAAATAGAAACCGCAGCGATCAATTACTTGATAAAGTTTTACGAAAACAGTAAACTGAATATGCGTGATTTACCTTTGCATTTCCAGCCTTGTTTTACCAGTCCCCACAACTAAAACAAAAAAATCATCGTAAGATTGACTATGCCAAGCAACATTTAAAAAGACAAAAAATCTTTCAAAAACATGATACGATCTAAATTTATAACCATGAACCATAGATAGTTAACCAGAAAAAAAGGCTGCAAATTGTTGAGTTCAAATACTTCAATATAAGCTTATTCAGGTGTCGCCAAGCTATATTGTCGTGCAGTGCTGACGATGGTAGTTGAACTGCAGTGCGTAGTTGAAACGTCTACTATGCTGCAATTACTTTGCTTGTCTGCGAAATGGATTTAACTGTGGGTTTCCAAAAGTAAAAATATGTTGTAAACGTTGGCAAGCAGGCGTAATAAGGCACATATTTGTAGAAGATTAAGTTTTGACTATTGTATATTTGTATGATGGTGCTGCCGGCACTGAATTTCTGTTTCGATGTCCTTTTGTATATTGGCTAGTACTCATTAGGACGTGAAAGAAGTGCGTAATGACAAGAAAAAGCATTCGCTTCAAAACAATTCTTGGTAGAGTAAATATTCATGGTCTTGAGCTAGATTAGGTAGCCTATGACCAAAGCTGGCAACTAATGCTTGTAACGTTGAACAATAGTTGCAAAGTTTAGAAGCCTAATCACAGCGATTGCATTCATGGTGTGCAAAAGAATCGTATTTCCGCGTACCAGCTTTTTGCATTCCTCGCAAAATGTTGGATGAAAATAGGTTGTTTCGACAAAGTCATGCTTGAAGCATTGACAAATCTGATGTCTTCTACCAGAGCTTATTTTCAAAAAGTAATCTGTCATTTCTTCCATACTGATGCGACCATCCCTGAAAATTGAAATTCAATTACCCTTTCATAATTCGCCTATTATATAGTAGAGCGGGAATAGATCATACACGCTATGAATTTTCTATGATTTTATAAACATTATTGAGTGAAGGACAAAATTAGATAAAAGTCATTGTCAAACAACATCCCAAACTACCTTATTTTCTTCAAGTTTAATAAAATTAAGGGCTTGAACGTAGCTAGATCGACATTTAGGCGCACAAATGTCGGTTTCAACGAACTTACTGATCTTTATCAACTTCCTTGAACGAATCCAATCCAGGAAAGTTGTTTTTGAAGTGATCAAACTCTGCTTCGGATATAAATCCATCTGAATTTTCATCGTAAGCTTTGTATACAGACTGTAACAAATGTATTTACAACAAGAATAAGTTAAGTATTGTTTCAGGCCAAAGTGTTGACTTACAACAACCATTGCTGTAACATGTTGTTTGATCGTTTCCTCGTCAAGTTGACAGGTAAAACTGGCAAATTCAGCGAAACCCATGTTAACTTTTTTCGAAGGTGAAGGCGTCTGTATGAAAAACAAAAATACGCAGATTGTTGGTACGGTCTATAGAAAAAATTTATAAGTTTTTCTGTACTGCGACCACATTAGCGTGATTTTTTCTTGTAAACTTTAGTTTGAAGTGAACTACCCTGTCTCTAATGGCTTTTTAGACAGCGTTAAAAACTTTCATTTTAAACGCACTAACACCTACTGGATTAATTTTTTCTTCATCAAAAATAGCCTAATTAAAAAAACAACCAACTTTACAACTTACTAGAGTTCCTGAAGTGCTTAACTTTGTGTCTCGAGGTTCCCGAACCAGAGAAAGGTTATAAATCTCATCCTCGTTATAATAAAGATACAAAGAGACACGCAAAGTATTAAGTAGGTCACGGTTGATTTCATGTGGAAATTCAGTTGTTTGCAAACGAATTAACTCCTAAACAAAATAGCCTATATCGTTAAAAAATTGCACCAAATAAAAGCATTTAATGCACTATTTTAACGAAGCTAGAAAATTAAAGCCGACAGGCTGTTCTTTCTTCAAGGGATGTGAAAAACAACGTAAAGAAATTTTGATGTAACAAGAACAACTGGTACAGAGTTCGGCAGCTTGTCAGATAGAAAGGCCATAACACAGATGGGTAGTTTTCGATGGGCTGCTTCTACTACAGCGGTAAAAATGTGAATAAAATATATGAACAACTTGATTTGGCAATACAAAATGATGTTGTTCATATATGGCTGAATTTGGCAATACAACCCATTTTGGATGGCAATACTGAATTTGGCAATACAAAATGATAAATTTCTTCAAACAGCTGGTACGTGGTGCACAACCTCAAGATAAATAGAAAAACTTCTTCAGAAAAAAGGAGAGACTTCATTTCGCTATAACTATTTTTACCTGAAACATGCCTCCAATCATCATCATTTTTCTGACATTGATTAATCCATTTCCAATCCTATCAGGAAGTGCAGCATGCAATGAAATTAGATCCTTCATTAATATTCCGCTGAAAGTATGATTTCATTAATGTACAATAAAAGTACCAGCAAAGTGAGAAAGAATGAAGCATGCCGCTGCACACAGTGTGCAACGAGGACTGAGTCTATGCATGCAGTAATGAGTAATTCAACCTACTGACCGCCTACGAAAAATTCCAGCCGCCAAAATTCAACGAACTAAGCACGTATGCACACAACCTACATAATGGGAATTTTGAAATCTTCAGTCACGTGACCATACGCCCTCCTGTAGCTGCTGTAGTTTGACTTCGAGTCTAATAATTCGATGAATTCGTCTAACGTCTGGTAAAAAATAATACGATATCGTCATTATCGGTCATATCAAACATTTATATTGCTGAGGCAAAGGTTAGATTTTTACTTTCAAAGTGTCTTTTGGAACGGCTGCCATGGTCTTTTTGAGGCGAGCAATTGCAGTGTGAGTTAATGCTCCGACAATGGCCATTAATGTGTTGAAGTTTCTCATCGCGTAAAGTTTCTAAAAAAACAAAACATTATGAAGTTGTGTTTTGCATTATTTGAAAATACCGGTAGTGTCAGTATAAACTTGGACTATAAAAATTTAAAATTTGGGCAGCAAAAATTTAAAGATTTGTGATTGTTTGATGGAACTGAGTGCCTCAAATTTAAAATCTAACCATGATAATAATAATAATAAATATTAAATAATAATAATAAATAGGCCTAATAAAGTGAACGTCGTCTTTCCTGGCCTGCTGAATGGAACAGAACCTTACAACTCCGTCTAACCATACTAAGTTAGTCGCATTATTTATCCTCCTATCTCGAGAAAGCGATTAAAGCTCTATGATGAGCTAGCTTAGGAATTGCCAGCCATGCATCCCTACCACTTTAAAATGGGTCAAGCCCACTAAATGCCTTTCCCAACGGCGCAACACGTCACTTGACGGCTTGTTCCCCTCAATATCCCTTAAATATTGAGCGTCAAGCGAGGAAGGAGGAAGCTGTGAACACCAATTTCAAAGTCATTGGTTTGACCCTACTGGGAGTCAAACCGCAGTCTACAACTTCAGAGGAAAACGCTCTTTACCGCTCGGCCAGTTTCGTCATAAAGACGAAAACAAAATTTGACCATAAACACACACATTAAAATATTTACCTTTGCTATTTCAACAAATTTGACGATAGCTGTCGCTCGTTCCTGAGGTTTGTGGTGGTCCAACACCATACACTGAACCCATTGAGTGATGTTATTGAATAGTACCACCGCCCGTTCCAGTTTAAGATTGTTTTTTATAACTCCATGAACGACGTAGCTATGCAGATCTGTTAACTAAAAATTACATAACTTTTACTTCAAGTTGTGGAAATTTGTTGGTTTTAAGGTGGCCGACTGGCCGAACCAGTTATTCGACAGTTTTCAAGATTCTGTTTCACCAACATTATTTGTATCTAGACGCTTTTCAATAAAGACTGGGGCGAATTCCAACAGCTAGCGTCACTTTAAACAAAAATCTACCTTGAATCAGAATCAGAAGTAATTTATTTGTCCAACAGTAAAGTAACAGATCAAATACAACAACAACAAAACAATAAAAATCATAGGACTGGGAGACTGCGAAGGGACCTTCAGGTTGAATCATATTGAAGGTTGAATCATGTTTTTACGATCTCAAAAACGAAAGGATTTGGCCTAATAAGCCTGCTATGTCAGTAATCTTCAGAAATTTTAACATCTGCGAGGGTAGCGTGAAGAAAATACTTCAAATAAATAAAAAACAAATAAAATGTTGATTTACTCATTGGTGTTACGCCATAGCAGGTAACAAAAGACGAGCACATTTAGCGCTTGGGCAACACAGCTCCAAGAATGTCGCAGTGGTGGCAAGTCGTCGGCGATACTGGCCCAGGAATCGAACCTACAATCTCCCGCACCAAATGCGATGTCTTTACAATAACTACGCCAACTGGTGGTCATAGTTCAACCAAAAGTTCAACGAAGGATTTGCAAATCGCACTGTTTGACCATCAAATTGCAAAATGTATCATTATTCTTACTGTTAGTCTCCGAAAACTTTTGTATTCAAGATAGGACATATGAATTGCAATATCTTCCGGTTCCAAGTGATTGAACACTAAGGACACCTTTCTTCGCTTTCTGCTGACTTGGTTCGGTCTCACCGACATGTTTGCTTCCGACATCCATTTGTAAGATTGCCTACATCAACAAATACACATAATCCAAGCTATAGGTCATGCATGTAATGCAGCTCTATTGGATCAAAAATGCCAAAGATTCAATTCAAATCAAAATATATTTGACCATAAAAAAGTATTGCAACAAAAGTCAAGACATATTGTAAAGAAAATTGGGGAAAATGCCCCCCGGCCGCTTGTCGCTACAAGAAAAATATTCTGGCAAGCTTCAATTGACTTGTTTTTGCCGCTGATACTTATACATTCGTCTGAAACTGGAGCTATACTTACTTATTACTGAGATCTATTACAGACACATCGACATTAGGATCTTTAGCGCTCAGTTTTTGCAGATCTTCCAATGCAAGGACTAGCTGTTTGTCAAGATCAAACATGTGAGGAAATTCATGCAACCAAAATCTAAGAAAATAGTACATACCCATCAACATTAGAATCATATGCGAATGAGAATCCCTAAAAAGCGCTATCGAGCAAAATTTCAAGCAGGGTCATTTGGCCTTAAACGGTTGTATTTTTGTGTAAACTAAAGAATATATATTAACAGCTGCAGAGAAATCAAAAAAACTGCAAGAGTGCTAAAATGAAAGTTTCTTGTTATTTTTAGTAGAATCCAAAAGTTGAAATTGCAATTACATTTCGTCCTAGCACTGCATGAGTTTCAATATTTGTTTATTTGAATATTCGAATGAGCAATACAAGCATAACTCAACAAATCAAAAGAAGAATTCAAAGGTTTGATATAGGCAGGATCTATTCTAATAATTTTGTGCGTCTTTTCAAACATTGATGCCGAAAATTGCTGACTGTTTTTTGAGTAAAATTACTGCATATTCATCAAATCGTCTTTTCAGACTATTTTTAAATCGTTAAAAATTTTGCTTGAATTCCTTTGTCAACATGGCACACCTGATTGCATAGAATATTTTCTTAGAGTAGTTTTGCGTTTCTTTTTCTTCTTCATACGTGATAATGGATTCGATAGTTAAAGAAATATTCAAATATTTGGACAAGAATGATTACGTTAAAACAAAGTTGTTGATAACATTCATTCATTACAAATTTCAGGAACAGGAGCGTCAAGTAGTCAAATATGCTGCAAGACATGCCCTAATGCTATATGCGTAGGTTTGTTTGTTTAATGCGTCGTACACTTAAATTATTCATTTTTGAGCCCATATTGATTTGGCAAATCAGATTATTTTACTCGCAATTAGCTCATCAAGCCAGTTCAAGGTTGATCTACAGAAAATCTTTTCAATCAAGTTGGGTTGTCCCAAGGCGAGAAGTAGATAGAAAAAGTACAATAATAATGATATTAAATGAAGATTGAAAAGTTTTTTATTTGAGCTAAAACGATTTGATTTTATTGTATCTGTGGCTGCTTTTTCAAGTTTGAATAATTTGTAATCCGATATCAGCAAAAGCGTCAAATTGCCATGTATTTTTGCATATCCTGCAGGTTGCACTTATTATTGGCGACCGTTCTATTATTAGCTCAATTAAGCCTACAAGCTTCTCTGGTATGAAGCTACTTCAATTTGTACTTTGGCAATTTATCGATTTGGTAAAAAGACCAGAAACAATCAATTGATTTCCGCAACGCTTTATCGGGGTAATTGTAGTCAAACTGCTACGTCATCTGCCACACCGATATGTAGAGTACTAGGCCTAATGCATTTTCTATGTTACATTTCCAACACTTCATGTGAAAAACCGTAAAATGGCATTGCGATAAGCAACAGCTTTTTGTCATTAACTCAACTTCCTTGGACATAAACATAAATGTTCAAGCACAAGATTCTATCATCGACAATGCGTGCGTGCACCGATACGCCGCGGGTCGGGTCATCGACAATGCGTGCGTACACCGATACGCCGCGGGTCGGGTATCGGCAAACGTACCTGGAGCGCGGCAAACTGAGATTTTGCAACAATTCAACGATTTTTGCAACAAACATCAGTTTAGTTTTGTATCACATGTAAGTCTACAAAAAAAAATTATAGGAAATTAAAAAATCACGGCAAATATAAAGGATATAATTGAGAAAATAAAACCATCAGTTGCTCAGACGTCATGAACCACAGGTGACTGAGAAAAAAGACACGGAGAAAATCCCCATCACCGCAATTTCCATTCTCATCTACAAACATTTTACAACAATGTAAACTATTTGTACACATCACCAAAAAACAATAACGATGTTATTTTGCCATTTCTACAGTATGCCTGTTGTTGCAAGTTTACCAAGCAGCATATCATCATTGATAATAATTGCCTAACGGGCTGGTGGGTTATCCAGGAAAGAGCAAGAATAAAGACGGTCTCATCTCTCTCAGGATGAGCAACTCTTGCAATACTAAAATCTAATAATTTGGACGCTTTTGCTGTGTTAGCTGTTAATCCATCTACATCCAACTGTTTTATCTATTTATGTTCAACTGTTTTAGGGTTTGTATTTGGATTTTAGGTGGATGGTGGCATCGATTAATGGCACAGCTCCTTTGTAGCTCAAATTTACTTAAGGAGCAAATTTCTCCATGGGATGATATGGCATTTTTAGACTACAAGCAGCGTAGCAGTGGCTTGCATCGCAAGTCTTGAACTTCGATGCAATCGACGTTGTAGCGTTCTTGGATAAATATTGCTTTCACGTTTACAGTGTACACCAATCGGAATATCTTTTTTAAAGCAATGACAAAAACAAAAAAATAATCGAAAAACACAGAAATTCGGCTCATTTCAACTCAGTTGGACCTAGTAGATAACGGTGATAAAATAAATTAAAAAACGATGCGCCGATCATCATTATTTAGTACGACGCAATCTTTGAAATATCGAAACTTATAGCTCTTCGGTTAATGCAACAAAAATGTCATTTAGCATTGTGTGGCCTGTTTTCTTTTTACTTATCAATCTGTGTGAACTTAAAAAATGATTTTGACCTGAGCGTGAAAGTCAAATTGTTTAGCCTCAGCATTGCTGCAAAAACTGATAGACTGCATTAGTCCAACAAAAAAATGTAACGGTTGATTAATATTTGATGAACAAAGGCTAAAATCCTATTAGTCACGAACTTAACACGAAATTGCAATCTAAAGAATTAAAAATTTGAAACTTTGTCGATGACATTCATACGGGTTATTTTACAGATCATGTTGGGGAATGAATTAACCAGTCTTTCTTTTAAGGAAAATTTAAGTGCCCAGTATATACCTGCAGGGACCCAAAATGGATTTTTAGGGACAAAAAAAAATCAATGCTATTTTTCTTTATATACTTTCAAAAATCAAAATTTCATTATACTCGCGCTGTTTCGCCAAAGCGTGTAACGATAGACGGGACCCATCTTCACGGCTTAGCGCCTGGGCAGCACAGCTGCAAAGAAACCTCGCAGCAGTGGTAGCGAGCCGTGGGCGACACCGTGATTTAACCGACCCGAGATTTAAACCTAAACCTCCCGCACCAATAGCAATGTCGTCACAACTGAGCTAGCGCGCCAGTCCTCTCCTGATTTTAAGGACCCGATCTTTACTATCAGAGACCCAAACTGGAGATAGAAAAAAAAACTTAAAAAATTGGAAGTAACCAACTCCGCTTGTTTGGAATCTGGCTACGCGTCAGGATGCGTCACCTGCTTTGGGCCTTTTTGCAAAAACAATGCGCTGTCTTAAAAAACAGTTATAGGCCTATGGAGTCTGCACCAACTGATAGTTTTGAAAAAGGCTTTAGTTTTGAAAATGGTTTACCTGCTTTGACAATCTGATGGGGTTTCATATTGCATGCAATGCTGTTGCATGCTTTGTTTTTTTGAAAGCAGGTGACACCACGGTCATTTACTAAAGTAATAACATATAATTGTCATCGCTCTGTTGTTAACAGTTTTCACGATTTTACAGTCGGTTAATATCCTGGTAAATCACGGTCTACGGTGCTTTAAACACTGCAACATTTAAAGCGTTGAAGCCTCAATATATATATATTTTTTCTTTTACGTGAGAGATTCAAGCTGCTATAAAGTTCACATTCGAAAACATTATCTCCAACAGCAATGCTTCCTAAAACCTTTATTATTATGATACAAAAACAGCAACTGCCATTTTTGTGTGATGTGTTACCCATAAGCTCAATAGTATTTTGGGATATAGGGCATCTATGTTGTTATGAAAAGCGGAACAAACAGGGTTGTGCCTTCAAGATCGCGAAGAAAAACCAAGAAATTTGAATATGTAAATTAGCTGTTGTTTCACTGCTTCCTGTTCTGAGCTTATTGAACGACACCATAAATAGAAGGTAAACAAACATACTAGATTTGAAGAGTGTAATTTGGTCTACAACGTAAGCTATATATAATCATTGATGATAAAAATAAGATGAGCCTACCGAAACATTCTGCAGATCTTCTCACAAGATTTTCTACACTCGCAGGAAGATTTTCGTCTTCTCTCGATTCACAAACATCGTTGGAAATATTCTCATTCACTCCATTCGAATTACTCTGGCGACCCATATTTAAATGAGAAACATGTAGCAGATTTCGATAATTTGAAATTGTCACTAAGGGTGAAGAAATGGGCGATTCAGGTTTGGAGCCTTTTCGTTTATGTGGAGACGCTGGTACACTATTGTGTCGTAGTCGACGGGCAGACACAATACCCCAAGCAAGTTCGTAAAAACTGTGTTTAGTCTTGCAATCTGGAGAAGGTAAACCGCTTGTTTGATTTAAAGGTTGTTTTACAGTTTCTTTTTGATGGAAGTACTTGTTGTTTTTCGGCGTTTTTGCAGACAGGCGGTGAAAAGTATCACTTCTTTGCCTGGATACAGCTAGCTTCTTTGTAGGCGGAGTAATATTTGATAGCTTTATTGTTGGTTGAGAATCAGAGTATTCTGTCTGCAAAATATACAAAACGAATGTCAGCTCTCACGAAAGCAACAGCACGGACAAACTTTTGATCAGGTTTGACAATTAATTAAACTTTCAACAGTTAGTATACCAACAGGTAGTTAGAAATTATGCAAAGAGCGGAGCAAAACAACCATATTTCCAAATGAAGAATCACAATAAATCATGCGTTACAAGCAACAACCTATTGCTAACGAAATATGTTGGTACGTCATCAAATTATTGCAAAACTTTTGCAATGAATTATAAAAGATGGTACTATTTTTGTAATCGAAAACTTTTTGATTTATTTTTATTTGATATGGGAATATTTCGTACAGGTCTATCGCATCAACTGGTGAAAACCAGCCATTGATAGCTCAGTGTCGATATAACATCAAATTTGAATAATATAGCTGACACTTGTTTGCTGTTTTCTGGTGTGCATGAGTGACTGAGTGAGCAGAGCACCATGTCTAATTTGGTAGGCTAAGGTTCCCAATGTTTTAATTAAAAAAAGGACAAGTAGGGAGCGCTTAAATATTGAATTTGGTGTGCTGCTTTCAGGTAGTTACCAAAACTCAGGACCTACAAAATATTCTTAAACGTTTTTGCACATACTTTATACAAGCACGCTAGTGTTTCCGCATACGACTAAGTAAATCTTCGCAGAGTTCTTGAGACACTAACCGTGTGTGTTTCAATACTTCCTTGTCGAAGAGTTCCAGTTGATCTTCTGCGAGTTAAAACTTTAATTCCAGATTTGTCATGTGACTCACAGCTTCCTCGTCCGTGGGAAAATATATGAGATAAGCTGTAAGGCATATTGTACACTTTGAAAAACAAAATAACCTAGTTCAGTTAAATATTAACAACATTATTCTATGAAAATAATACAAAGTCATTGACGTTATTTTACGTAGTTTAAATTTCAAGCAACGTCATTGAGTTTTCAATTTACAAAATCACTGTGATACTCGTAAATAAGAAAAAGTCGTAAAACTAAAACGAAAACAAACCGTAGAAAATATAGCCATGATTATACAAAGTTACCAAAGCAAACAGCTAAGTATTCAACGTTTTAGAAATACCCTGCTGCTCTCAGATTAAATACATGACAAACACTATTCATCACAAACTAAAACAAAATACTAATTTCAAAACAACCAATTGAACTGCTTTAGAAACAAAATTGCTGAAAATCAACACAGAATTATATTGATCCAGAATTTTCAAAATTTAAATTACATTTTTGTATACATTGCTGCAAGTGAAATAAGACTTTCGTTAGCATTAACGAACAGCTGTGAAACGAACCCCTTCTGCCGTTTTTATCCTTTTCAGACGGTCTATATCTGTCTTCGCTAGCTTGTATCTATCTATAAACTATACTATTTCGTATCAGACTTGTTACCAGAAAATCTATCAATAATTTTTGTACTTTACAGTGGCATTATAACCCAGACATGTACCGGTTATCGACTCTATTTTTTACATTACGCCGCCTATCCTGCATGGTGTTGGTAGATGACGTCATTGCGGAACCAAATATAGCTCAAACACAAAACATGAGGCTTGAGGCGCGAGTAACTTTCGCTTTAAGGCTGCAAGGCGCGCAGCTTATCAGATTGAATGTAAACTTGCACTAGTAAAAAATGAAGGAGTCTGGTAACTGTCAAACATAATTCTAGTTTTTAGCTCCGATGCCTTCCTGAAAAACGGATCTACATAAATATATGCGAGCAAATTATTTGCGGTGATAGACTAAATACTTTCACGTGACAGCTTCATCACATCTGTCATTGTGCGCAAGCTGCACAGCGAATGTGAACCGTCGGGCCGAAATGATTCAGTGCAGCACCGAAAGTTGAAATTTGCTTTATCTTCGAAAAGCAGTATATTAAGCTGGAAGACACAATACTGTAAAGCTGCTCAACTCTGCAATTACAGCACTTCAATATGCAAAGCATTTGCAACGCAAGGATACGCCAGCAACTAGGTTTTAAAGTGGTTGAGCTTCGAAAGAAATTGCTTTCTTTGACTTGGTAGATTCAAACTTTTTGACCCAATTGTAAAGCTCTACTAGCTGCAAATACGCTGAGGCCCTCTGATTCACTCTTGCTTAAATCACACGAACTGTAGCAGCGGCCGGCTCAGACTAATCTGCATTCACAGGCGAAAGAAAAATAAAACTAGCGCGGAAAATAAATCCGAGTCCCAAGCCTTGTTTTGCATTGAATTATAAAGTATCGTTTGCACAAAACCTTAACTATTACTTCATAACTTCAAGACTTCTGAACTCTTTTCTCATTTTTTCAGGTTTAGTTTATGCAAGACTAAGTTTACGTAAAAGTTTGTTTGTACGGGTATTGGCTTACAGATACTTTTTTTGATATTAGCGTCAACCTTATCTGCATAACCAAAAGCGTTGTAAAAGTAAAGAGGTCAACATGGCAAAGCGAAGACTGATTTGGCTTAATTTTTTTACAACCAAAGCTGATTCTCGTTTGCTGATCTAAAAGCTATCATTTAAAAATTTTTATTTGACCAATAATTTTAAAAAGAACAAACATTTTTTGATTCAATTAAAAAATATTTCCGATAAATGACTAGCTTGTTTGATTGTTGGAAAATCCGAAACATGGGGATTACGATTAGACTATTTAAACAATAGCAGAATCGCTTAATCAATTAAAACTGAATAGAATATATTTTATAAATACGAATGATCAAACATTGAACATTACGGCAGAGTATTATTTATGTTTCAAACGTGGTCAAAAACCGTGATAAATTCGTCGTAACTGTTCAAAAAAATTAATAAATGGCAATCTGGTCACCAGCTAAGTGACTTTTTCAACCTAATGCAACAAAATTTTGCATTCACGTTGGACAACCTTTTACTGGTAAAGCTACAGCACTCCTACAAAAAATGATTTTTTCATGCAATAAGCTACTGCAGAGATTTTCAAAAAATATGAAATTTTACCCATCCAAGTTTGTCTTTTCAAATCAGTGAATAGACCTTTAGAATGCATTTCAATTTAATATTTTTTATTTTCTCGAGGTTTTGTTTGGTAAAAAGTAGTTCTTGTTTTGTTGAATCTAACGTAATTCCCGCTAACTGCTTCATGCGTTTGTTCACTATATCATTTGTGTGTGCGAGCGCGCATAACAGGCCTACAAATGGCGCTGCAGGGACTTTCCATGGCAAGCCTCCTGACCCTTGCTGAATCTGCTGCAGTTTTTCTCACAAGAAATACTCACTCGTCTACTCTATACACACATTCTCAGCTTCCTTGATTTTTCTGGCTACACAGTACACAACTACACACCTAATAATGATGATAATGGTGCAACGCACTGTCATCTCAGCTGAGCTCTCTGATACTGACTCACAACTATCTTGTATTTTGTATTTGTATTCAGTTGCATATCTATACTCCTATCACGAGAAAGCGCTCAATGCGCTATGAGAGCTCGCTTAAGAGCTGCCAGCCATCTGTGTACCACACCAACATGAAGAAATCCCGCAAAGTGCCTTTAGTACAGTAGCAACGGCACAACAAGTGAACTTGTCAGCTTTTTCTTCACACAGTCCCTTCAATGCTGAGCGTCAAGCAGGGAAGCTGTGAATACCCATTTCAAAGTCATAGGTTTGACCGACTCGGAATCAAACCCCAGTCTACAGCTTCAGAGACAGACGCTCTTACCACTCGGCCATCTGAGCTATCACAAGAGGGATCGGCAGAAAAAATTATCGAAAGGTAATTAACTGTTTTTTAATGCCTATGTCTGTGTCCCTGTTTTAGGACAGAATCCAACAAGATTCATTTTTGTAAAGCGTCAATTGCAAAAGTTCATTAGAAAAATCACATAACAATTTCCTATAAATTAAGAATTATACACTACAGTGCTGTAATTAGCTACACTACTACATTCCAATTGAAAGTGCTCAGATTGAGAGATAAGACAAGCTAAAGTAAAATTTTTCTTTTTCAAACTCCTTAATAGGCGTTTCAAATATTGATATCGATCAGTACAAACTCAACTAAACGTATCTACATGCAACCTGCTTTATGTTCATTGTAACTATTTAAACCTTGCACTATATCGTAAAATATGTTGCATTTCAGACTGGTTTTCGAGCTCCATGTTCATTTGTATATTTAGGAGTAAACAGAAATTCAATTTAAAGCGTTTGTAGAACATTTTTATCTACATTGCTATCACGCAAATCGACCAATCAAGTACTTGCAAATTGCCTTCAATTTTATCTGATAAACTTGCAAACAGAATGAATGCTTAACCTTGAAATATAAAAAGATATCACTACAATTGTAAAATTTGACAAGTACTCTGAACTTCAAACAATTGCAGAGTTGCCGGTGTGACTCAGCAAAAACATCAACTTCAAAGCTTACGCAAAATTACGGAAGTTTTTTCAACAGGCTTGCCCGCATTGGTTGGTGCAATACAATTCCAAAGGACAAATTTGCCCTACATAGCACAGAGGCTTTCCGCGTCAAGAATGGCATTTTAAGTTAATTATTATCGGGAGTCACTATACTTTAAAATGGCATTTTGGTGCGGGTTGAGGAATAGGATGAGAAAAAGGAAATACAGTAATAAATAAGTGAATACCGTTTACTCTTCAAGAAAACTGCATCAAAGTCAATTCAGAACTAAGTTTCGCAAATGCTTAGATCTAAAATTTGTTACAATTTTTGACTTGACCTTTAACACTTGGACATCACATCAAAAAAGCGACAGACTCACGATTTTAGCGACTTGACAATAACTCACTCCATACTAACTTCTTCAATCAATTTCCCGAAATGTCAGCTGACTTAATTTTAATATTCATAAAATATAGAGTTCATTAAAGTAGAATTTTTTGGCTTGTGTTTTCCAAGCACAGTACTTCAGCATCTCGTGTTAACAGCAGTGCAATAGCCTCTGCTAAAGGTAAGCGTCAGGTAAACCTTACCTATTTTTACACGGAGAATCGCATTTAAATTGTAGCTGCTGTCAGAGTAAAATGCAGTTTGCTTAAGCCACACAACCGACTCTACACTGCTCCTGCACTTCCGCATGTACTAAGAAAATCTGCATATAAGAAGCTACGCGAAGTAGTAAACAATTCAGAAAAACATCAAAACTCTTTGCCAAACACTTGCCTTCCAAACGCGTAGAAATCTAGCCTGTAGTGTAAATTATCATAGTTACAACTGCCTTCTGATCTTGAAAGCTTTTGCACTTTTTTATACTTGAAAAGAAAAATCATCTCACTGTTCGCTTATTGTAGTAAAGAAAGGTTCTTTCTATTTTTACGCTTTAGCAACTACCTACGCTTACTGAGCAATCAGTAACGGAAACGGGCAGCCTCTTCCTGTGACTGGCTAATCTGTTTGCAGAAAAATAAGCGCTGCAAATATGAACGTTTCGGGGTTTAGAAAACAGATTATTCCCCTACACCAATCACGACGTGAATTGTCAATATGAAAAAATTTTGTTTTTAATGAGTTTTAATCAAAAGTTTTCCTTTGGATTTTTTGCTGATTTGACCAAACTCCTTTAATTGCGAGGTCATTGTCGAAACTGGCAACGTGAAAAAACAATGTCAAGTACGAGTAGTTTCAACTGACACGAAGTAAACTTCGCCTCCATAATTTCTCATTCTTTCTACACCTTTCGCAATCTGCAGTTGGAGCTTACTGATTAAGATTACGTAACTTTTTTACAGTCAGCTTTTGATAACAGCGGTATTATTTTTCAGAAAAAGAACTGTCACACTTATTAGTCTTGTGAATAAAAGTTGGAAAACGGTGTCGTTTATGGTCACTGTTTTTTCTTCTTTCACGTTCATACTAGAATTAATTAGTTCAGATTTAATCATTTCAGCAGCTCAGATGGCCGAGTGGTAAGAGCGTCCGCCTCGGGAGCTGTTAGACTCGGGTTTGATTCCGAGTCGGTCATACTAATGACTTTAAAACCGATCCTAACAGCTTCCTGCTTGACGCTCAGCATTAAAGGGACAGTGTGAAGAACAAACCGGCAAGTTTAATTGTTGTGCCGTTGGTAGAGACACATAGCGGAATTCCCTCATCTTGGTGTGGTAAACAGATGGCTGGCAACTCCTAAGCGAGCTCGTATAGCGCATTGATCGCTTTCTCGTGATAGGAGGATAAAATTTAAATGCAACTAAATACAATACAATTTCTTTCTCACTAGTTTATTACAGTAGCTGGCCAAATTGCAACCTAACATTAACCCCTCGGTGAATATAGTTGAAATTTAGTTACATTTTTAACTTTTATTCTCAAATTTTTTTTGCATGTTCATGAAACAATAATTATGTAACTATATTGTATAACAGTCACTGTTGCTGCAGTTCAGTCTATGGAACTTATATAATCAATATTTTTTCGAAAAATATTGAAAATCCGCGTGAAGAAAAAAAAAACGTTGTTCCAATTTCTTGTTACAAGCAAAATTATCAGGCTGTAAGACTTCGCAAAGCAGTCGTTTAACCCGGATTATTTCACACCCTCTGCGCAATTGCTACTCTCATACGAAATGCCTTGAAGTGTTTACAGTGGCATTACAAAGGCATGCTACCCTTACAAAGCGTCTGATCTAATAAATGTGTTCTTATACAGTATTCCATCAGTAAATAAAGAAACGAAAGTATTTACAAATTCGCCCGTTCCAGCCACACGAGGAAACGAAACAACAGCAAATCACGTGATATTCAGTTGATAATATCTGCTGCTCAACTGCACATACAACCTGAGTAAGTCCAGCAAGACTCCCGCTACTCGTTACATGCTTCGGCGTGATACCGCAAGTACAAAAAAGATTTTATTTTTTGATAACTTAACTTTCAAAGAACACACGCACACTGGTAAATAGTGTTGCAAAAGTGACGTCACAAGGGGAATGGTGTCTCCATGTAGTTTCACTTGAGTCGATGTGCCCTTTCCCATTTCTCATTGTAATGATGCCTACCGGCGCAGCCAGACATGAAAAAATGGTGGGGGACAATTTTTTTCATTGAATTGCTGGTGCTAAGGTTTCAGTCAGGCCTATCAGTTAACATTGAAGAATAAGTGCTTTGATTTCATTGTTGCGCTGTAAGCAATTCAAAAATTTTGTTATGCCTCTGCAACAATGAAACGGTTAATGCTCAAGAGTTAATTAAGGTATACTTTTTTAATAACTGCGCTCTGATTTCTCCGGGAAGTAGCCAAAAATCGCCGCCTTTTTTGCCACTTTCCTGCACATGTGCAACTGCGCTGATCCCAGTGACTGCCCCACGCTGCGTTTATCACAGTTGTAGGTCTAATGTTTAATGTAAACATGGCTTTTATCGCTAACGTCAACATAGGGTACTCTGGCAGAGCTCTCAAACTGCAGCTATCAATCGCACCCGGTGCACCGGATTCTCACTTAGTTGTGAAGTCTTGAGTTAAGATCTAGACTGCAGCAGTGAGCGTAGCTTGCTTCATCTATGCATCAAGCATTTTTGCTTGCTTCATCTATTCTATACATTAAACATTTTTTTTAGAACAAAGCAATCTCCCAGCTTATAGGGAAAATATGTCATTTTCAGTTCCTTATTCAAATAGAATTTTTGAATAAGGACCCGAGGACGAGAGGTAGGCCTGGTTGAGCTTGGCTTTCTCAAGTTGAAAAAAATAATTTTTTCGAGAAAAAGTTTCTATTGCGTAGGCCTACCGCTTTGTTTTTTGGAATAGAAAAACAAATGATTTGCATTCTTTTGCTTTCAGTCAATAAAAATTTTTGTTGATTGCTGGCTGTTTATTACTGCGCTAATTACGCATTTGAGCAGAAAGAATGTGACAACGATTGATCATTTGGTGCATTTGGTTGTGTAACTGTGAAGTGTTAAGGGCAGTCAATTCAACGCAATGGCAGGTTGTCAACACAGCGACATTATTCTCATTACAATTCATGTTCATTTACAAAATTTGATTCAATTGATCATTCAACAAATTACTCCCTCCCCCTCGCTTTTCTGGAGATTTAATCAATGGTCATGCTCAAGTCAAATAATATTTTAAACGGGAATTCCATTGTTTAATATTTTTTTTGAACCTGTCCTTTCAAAAGGGGGAGACTGGTCCCCCTAATCCAGGGTTGGAAATATCGATTAGAAATCAATAATCGATATTTTTTACTTTTTCGTCATCGAATGCAAAAATTCTTTACCTCTTTTTCATTATCGATTAAGGCTTTTCCCTACTTTTTTGCGTTGTAAATCGATATTACTTAATCGATACTTTTTTCAGAATGTAAGTTCTTTCAAAAGTTTTTATTTTTTGTTATTTTTAGTACCTTATTTGGTTTTTGTGGTGTTTGCAGGTAAATATTTTACTTTACATCCGGATAAGAACAGTTAGCGTGCGGAAAATTCTGTATGCACTGTCATTTTTGATTCCATTCCAAAATATAACACGAGAAAACGTTTGCTTAAAGTTTGGTCTCTAGACTCACTTGGTATCGCTTTGTAGAAGGCAAGCCTGGGCCAGGCAGTCCAATGCAGTTGTGAGGCTAATAAAAATGACAGCAGGCTTTCTGTAAGCTACGTTGGTCTTTGTTTGATACCTGTGTTTTGTACATCCGCACTGTTGACTATTATCAGAGTTGAGCTGAATTTCCTAGTGTTAGTTCGTTGTTTTGGGGAGCACAATCGCCAATTTTTTACAATCTAATTGGTGTTTTTTCATTCAGTTCCTGTTGGTCTCATACTGATTGCTTTTCGTTTTTGTGCTTTGCCCGTTTCTTATTGTTGGATTGTAATTGTGAAATTTTGTGCATTTTCGCTAATCGGCCCGATTAGGTTTCTTTGGTAGGCCCACCTGTTGCTTCTGTCAACAGTGTTTCTTCTTCATTTAAATCATCAAAAATTTTTTGCAAGCAGCACCAAGTTTTCTTAATTATTTGTTTTTTAATTTTTTATTTACTGGTACACTAATTTTTTTTAATTCTTTTTCTTCATGCATTAGCTTTTTATTGTACCAAATTCAGATATCTGTACAATGTGCATATTCATTCCGAATGTGGTCTGCTTTCTCTGTGTTTTTTGAATTTTTGTTCACCAGCTTTTTTCATTCTACAGTGTTTCTTCTTCATTTCAATCACCAAAAAGTTTTGCAAGCAACACCATATTTTCTGAATCATGTGTGTGTGTTTTTCATTATTTTGTTACCGGTACGCTAAGATTTTTTTTTTTATTTTCTCTTTTTTCATTAGCTTGTTACTTGAACCAAATTCAGATACCGGTGTAGACTTTTTGAATCTTTGTTCACCAGCTTTTTTCATTTAAAAGATTACATCTGCTACAGGTAGGAATACTTTTGTGTTTTGAACATTGGAGAAAAAGGTTTATAGTCAACAGCATCTGAAGTAGACCAAGATCAAAGGTAGAAAGTATTTAAGAGAAAAAGTGATCTTTGATCTTTTTTATAATGAAAAGGGAAAAGTGAGTAGGCCTGCTGGTATTTCTGTTTTAAACTGCCCATCGTAAAATGCTATACGATACCGACCTTCTCCACTTGGCCTATCCTGAAACCCCCCCATTAGTTAGTTAGTTAGTTAGTTGCATATTCATCCTCCTATCACGAGAAAGCGATCAATGCGCTATACGAGCTCGCTTAGGAGTAGCCAGCCATCTGTCTACCACACCAAGATGGGGGAATCCCGCTAAGTGCCGTTCCCAACCGCACAACAAGTAAACTTGCCGGCTTGTTCTCCACACTGTCCCTTTAATGCTGAACGTCAAGCAGGGAAGCATTCAAATACATTCAAATACGTTGACGCTGTCGCTGTTGACTGACTCAGAGAAAAGTATCGATTTGACATGATCGATTGATTGATATTCTCTACTTTTTATTTTTGTTATCGAATGCAGGAATTCTCTACTTTTTTTGAAGTATCAAATATCGAATTATTTTTTACTTTTTCATTATTGATTTCCAACCCTGCCCTAATCCCCCCACCTGGTTGCGCCGGTGATGATGCCCATGAGTCGCACCACGTAAAGCCCATTTTTTTAATTTTCATTTTTACCAATATAGTTGTTTCGTTTTGTTTTTTAAAATTTTGCCTGTTTTGTTATTATTCGAGTAAATAGTGTAATTCAGGTTTACTGTGCATTCTCGTGAAAAGCCGTGGTTTCATCGTCAACACATACATCACATAATCAAACAGCTATAACACGTGACTGAGCTGACATAAATCATAAATAACATAGCTTTACGTAACAAAATATTATTGTCTGCACATTGCATTGCACCATTGCAGCATTTTTCTGTTCAGACAATCAATTACACAAACATTTGAATTAAATCATGCAATTAGGAATGAACTATGGGCCTAGCTCTTGAAACTGCAAATTTGTTTCAAAAAATTCATTATTTAATCACAAAAATATCGTGGAATTTGCTTCACCGGAAAAGTAGACATTACAATCATAACGACAAAAAATTCAATCTGGTGGGAGCTTGTGGTTAGTACGATGCCCAGCAGTTGTTCTGTTCTCGGGCTCGCTTTGCTTAAGCTATATTACAGCGTGTATAAAATGTCCAAGCGACAATAAAAAAATTACAAGTCGACATAAGAACAAGCTAAATTGGTGTAACAATAAATGGCACATTGCGCCGATAAAATCTGCTAAAATTAAAACTGCAATGTCTGTATTTCTAACTCACTCTCGTTGATTTAGTACGCTGTTCTCTTTAACTTAGCAATATGCCAATTTATATTGTTGAATTTTTCCACCGCAATCACATCGTAATTTACCGAAGACCTTCATCTTGACTTCAAAAACTTTGACAACATTGCCATCATCAATCGAAGTTTTATAAAAATAACCAGGCCAAGAAAGTTTGATTTATTTCAGTCCTAATTATGAAAAGGTCAAAACTGCCATGTTATTTTTTAATTACATCAATGCAATAAGTATACGACCCTCACAGGCGCATGTCTTTTTCTGATTCTCAGGATTTGGGCCAAGAAGTAATTTGCGAACAAATGTCAGTCGCCCAAAATGGCGAAGAAGGTACTCAAATCTTGATCGAATTCGTTGGCTTGTTAGTGTCATTTTATAACGAAAAAAAAAAAAAAACTACTAAAAATGACGTTAATCAGCAGTTTCCATCATTTCGCAATAAAACAGTAGAAAACGACCATACCACTCAAAGGAGTCAAGAGTAATCTTTACCTATTTTTACTAAAAAAAGTTAATCATAATTTTCGCTGAAACAAGATTAAAAATTTGCTTTACATCCATCAACAATCAACGGCGATTATAAAATTTCTGAAGCATCCAATTTTTAAACAAAATATATGCATGACCTGCACTGCTGACGCTAAAAGCTATGGCGCACAATGCGCACTTGCACAGTCATTGAGGCTTTGGCGCCACAATACCTCTGTCAGTTTAGTTTTTTCCTCCGTTAGATGGAAGTAACAAATCTACTTAATAAAAACAGCAGTGCCTCAGTTGATTTATGTTTTTTCTTCGGTAATGTAACTGCAGGTCAGACAGTATTAATTTGTCAGTCAATTAAAAAGGTTAATCAAAGTCAAATCTTCATTACACTTGCGGCATTACGCCGAAGCGTGTAACGAGTGGCAGGGCCCATCTCCGCGACTTAGCGCCAGGGCAACACAACTTCGAAGGAACGTCGCAGCGGTGACGATCCGTTGGTGACATTGTATTCGGTTTGACCGAGCCGGTATGTGAACCCCAGACCTGTTACACCAACAGCAATGTCTTCATGACTGTAAACTGTAATGGATTAAGTGAAGTTAAAGGTATTTCAGATTCGCTAACCAAGATTGTTCTTTTTATAATTCACTACCAATGAGCAACACTTGGTATAGGTCTAATATACGAAAAAAAAAAAAAAAAAAAACACATTGCTGCATAAATTCCAATCATTGATTGGTGTAACGGCTGCATTTATTGTCGCTGTTGACAAAAAATCTTTGAAGAAAATTTGGAAAAATTTTTTTGGTCTAGTTAACTAATTTCTGATGAGAATTTATGTCATAACAAACTTTCATTAGGCTACTATAATAAATTCTTTTCTTTTTTTTTTTTTGGTTTACTAAGGCGATAAAACATGACATACATAAAGAGAACAAACAAACCAAACGATTGAACAACTCAACATTCTTTCATAAAGTTATAGAAGTGACCATTTTCTAACACATCACGTCAATTTACAGGTATTACTCCTTTTTGGTTTAGAATATTCGGATGCTCTTAGAAAATAATATGAATCTATTCCATCATTAAATATAACCGATTTCTCCTTTGTGCAAGAGAAATTTATTGCAAGTTTATTTTTCCGAAAAATACTATTTATCTACAAAAAATTAAGTGTTTCAAAACTTATTTTTGGAACTTTTTCAAATTGCTCGACAACTTATCTCGACTACAAACTGGTTGAAAAGTCAAAGATATTTGAGAAGATCTAGATTTGCTTTGTTTTTAAGAAGCGCAGTAACGGGAAAAAGACAATGGCCTTAAAACGACCATTTTTGCTAAGCCTGTTATTTTTTCGATATAAAGCTTACTTTCACTTCCAATTTTATGCTGCTCCTGATAGAAGCTGAACTCTTACATTAATTATCTTTCAATTCTCTGATGAAGTTTTCGAAACTTTCCATTATGCAATAAAGTACATTGATGCACAGCAGAGCTGCGAACTTGGACTCGTCGAACTCAATCCTTTTTGCCGAACTCAAACCTGAACTCGAAAACAAAGATCCCTGAGCTCAAGCTTGAACTCGAAAAGAGTTGGTTGAGTTTTGAACTTATTCTAAACTCGACAAAAATTGCTCGAACTTAGCCTAAACCCAATAAAAACTACTTGATCTCAACATAAACTTGGCAAAAATACTGAACTCCAACTTGAACTCGATTAAAGGTATTTTCGAGTTCGCAGTCTTTATGTACACTTGATAATGCTGCTTCTTAAAGCTTTTAGCGCTTGTCAAAAGCAGTCTCAGCATTCGCCCTGTTTAGCAGTGATATTATATTCACTTCATAAAACCCGACAGCCTGTTTCACCCGATAGGGTTCGTCAGGGGTATCTTATTCAAATAGAATTGCTATTAAAACGACAAGCATTTATAGAAAATAAACTCTATATCCTTACTAGTGTATTCTTAAATTGTTTTTTGTGATGCTGAACATTCTCATAAAATCGAAAGGTCTCTTCACTGAGCTTGGTGTTATTTTTCAAATCATTACAGTTTTAGGTTGCCGACGGCAAGCTTATTTATGGCACGTAAGCATTGAAACTGATAAAGATCAAACGAAATTCATAGTTAACAGGGCAAATACTTTTATTTTGTAAGCATATTTATCAGATTATCGCCATTAAGCAGCGAAATAAAATTTCATATCACTGCCAATAATCTTTACGATTTTTTATAAAACAATTATTGAAGAAAATAACAATAACATACCTTTGTTTTGACGAAGTTGCAATTCGGTATTTCCTTCAAATGAACTATCACCATACAATGGTTGTTATGGTAACGCTGCGGTTAAACCATTTTACTCATATCAGCTTAATTCATCTACAGCCAAACAGTTGATGTACTTCTGAATAATAAGCATTTGTGAGATATAACAATAGTTTTAGAATAGTTTTTAAAATATTGCATCCAAAATTGTTTTGTTGATTTGGCAAAACAGTATCACGTTTTGCCGAAATTACGAGCAACACGAGAATAAACAAATTATACTATTTATAAATAGCGCAGTTATTCAATATACCCCAGATTACTACGTCACCGGTTATGTCAGGAAAAAACACCACAAAAAATTGCGTATAATCCTCGTAATAGCTGCGTATCCGCACCAGTATCAAGCTCGCAGAGTAGAAGTTAATTGTTTTAATAGTTGCTTTACGTAAATTAGATTTAACTTATACTGAAAGAAAAATAATGTGGTAGAGAGTGGGTGATTTTTTCATCTCTACACTATTTCCTTAATAACATTTTGACTGCTGTGTTATTGAGCAGCTGCATCACTTAAAGGCCCACTGCACCCAAATTCATCGATAGTTGTAAATATGTATTTGATACATTTAAACATTTTCGCGAAAATTCGATCACGATATCTGGTCTCGGTAACGAGAAAACTGGTAAAATATCGTTAAATTCGTGACTTCATTGGGTACCAACAACCCAGAAAAAATGCGACTTCTAAAAGCTTTCGCACAGCGAGAGCTTTCGCAAAGCTTTCGAAAGTTTTGAGCAAAGTGCGAAAGCTTTCGCAAAGCTTTCGCTGTGCGAAAGCTTTTAGAAGTCGCATTATTTCTTGGTTGTTGGTACCCAATGACGTCACGAATTTAACGATATTTTACCAGTTTTCTCGTTACCGAGACCAAATATTGTGATCGAATTTTCGCGAAAATGTTTAAATATGTTAAATACATATTTACAACTATCGATGAATTTGGGTGCAGTGGGCCTTTAATGCCATGTAAGGCTTTAAGGCCATACTAGATCAATTTTGTCGCAAGTTTTGACTTTAGCAAGAGTTTTTAGAAAAATTGTAAGAGTTTTCATTACTTTTATAAGTCTATAGAATATAAATGATCATTTTCCGACATACAGTAACATATCGTTTTTCTTGTGTAATTGTGTATTATTACTTCTCTACTGCATATCGTTTTTCTGTAATTGTGCATATTACCTCATTCTAGGGGCAGAAAATAGACGCTGACCTATATCTTTCGAAACGAGAGTGACGCAAAAAACTTTTGTTATCACTACCAAGATAAACAAATACAAGAAATTTTGTAACCGCCTTATTGACAAGAAAGAAACAAGATTGGAATTCCAGCAGCACAAATTTATCTGCAATCGCATTTCCATCAATGTGTAATGTTTATGTGATTCATTATGTTTGTTGTTGACTTGTAAGATGCTTTACTAAGAAGAAAACCGTCAAACAAAATATAGAATGCAAGCATGTTTGCTTAAACAACACGAAAATATCTTAGTACTTCCTTTGACGGATCCGGGAAGAAAGAGAGGAGCTTAAGTTCTTTCTAAACTTTAAACTATGCATTACTTTAGCACTACAAAATTTCTAGACACAAAAGTTGTAAGATAAAATTTGTTTCGAATCTTTGCCCTTTCTTGTTTGTAAAAACAATGACCCGACCCTGATCTTACCAATTTAGAATTAGCTGTACAAGACTCCGTGTATTTAATTAGTAACGTCATTGGAAGTCACCAATTAAACCATTTCTAAGCTACAATTTCAAAACAATGATCCCTCTGTAGAATTCAAAATTTGTTTAGTTAATGACGTTTTATTACGTCACTGTGTCAAATATTAGCTCGAAGCACGTGTTAAGTGAAAGTTGGTATTGTGGTTTTGATAAATTAATCGGAAAAATTCCATCCAGCCACTCATGACGAAATAAAAATATAAATATTTTTCGGTTAATTTTAGCGTCACTGAAATTAGGTGTTACTTTTTATGCTGACTTTACACCGCATCTGTTAACTTCGTAGGCATCAAACGACGCTAGCACACTAAACTGATATCGCTCATTTTTCAGTATCAACTATAAATCTATCTGAATAAAAAACATAGATTTTTGTAGTAACACGGCTAGTCTTTTCTGTCCAGTGTCGCAGCCCTTCATTTTTTGACTTGGTTATATTTTCCAATATTCTGCAATAGCTTATGAGATTTTTTACAAGCAATAGCTTGAAATTGTCGTAATATTTCAGAAATTCCAGTATTATCATTTTTGTGGACAAAAAAATCAATTTTACAACCGACTTGTGCTTGCAGAAACTACAGCACTAGCTGAAACTAACTTTGTTCAGCGTAGTTAGTCATTGACACCAATGTACTACTATGAAGTAAAAGCAATAAACTTAGTCTTCCGCTCAATAAAATATTTGTAGGTTTTATATTATGCTGATACTGTTTGTTAGCAATGACGCATTTGCATGCCCTGTGACAATTAAGCTACCTGTTTTTGCAAGCGGATTCAGCATATTAGTTGAATAATTTATTTTAGGTTGTTTGGTTTTGTGATACGTCATGTACTACAATTAACTGCAATAGGCTATTTATGGTCAGACTTACACCTACTTGAAAACTTCTGGGCCCTTTATATAATGCCTGAAACATTTTCATAATACCGTTGACTCAATCACTATTACAGGGAAAATAGGATACTCCAATTAAGTATTTTGGGTTCAAATTAATTGAAAATACGTTCATTTCTAAAAAGCAACTAACATTTTAATTTCGATTACGGAATCGGTCAAAAATATGAGCTTAAGATGATGTAATCATGCTCTATTGTTTTATGAAGCATGAAGCTCCGTCTCATATGCAAAACATTTTATTCAGCAAGCATAAAAATTAATAAATTTCGATGAGTCCACCCTTAGTTTGCAAAAGCAAATTTTTTCGCAAACATGTAAAAAAATATAGCCTAATAATGGTCCTCCCTGATTGTTATTACTGATGAGGGATGTAATCACGAAATAAGATGGCTCAGGTCTTATCTTGTATAATAAGGAATGGTATGAAAGTGACGTTTTCCTTTTATTAACCCTGTAAGATTGTCACCTAATCTCAATACTACTACATTTTCGATCGGTCACTGTCCTAATAGAGAAGATGAATTTTGAATATAGCATTTATAGTTAGTGCATGTAAATGAACATTTTTAATAACAACGTAAAAATTAAAACAAATACAAAATGAAAAATCATTAGAAATCTCCCGTTTTTAAAACTAAAATGTGGATTATGTCAGCCGCTTTTGGGGTTAAATTCGTTCATCTGTTCCATAGAATCAAACTCGTAATGTACTGTTATTGATTAAACTTGTAACAGGAAAAACTTTGGAGTACCGAAATCTAATAATTTTTTTTAAAAACTCTGCAAGGCTATGATGAATACTGCAATTTGGAGTCATAAACGTATAATTCAATATTGTTTTGTTTTGTTTTTTTATTTAATTATTATACTCTGCACAACCCATTACTGTTTGCGTGTTCATTGCATTTCTAAATTCTTACTCGCATATCCTCACTGCCACGCGTGTTGAAAGTTTGATTACAGTTTTGCTGACCAAACGCATAAAAAAACGTCTGACATTCTTCAGAACACTGCAAAACTCCATAAAAATTATACGAAAATTAGTCCTATGCAAAATCAATAAATTCTGCGAATTAGGCCTACTTATAATTAATATTTGATTAGATATTTTACGTAGAAGCTATTTTGGTAATTACAGACGTAAAACAGTTCGTTATTTTACACATCTGGACTAATGTTTACATAAATACGGTCTGCTTGCTGCTTGCGTTGTTTCATTGAAAAAATACTTTAACCATTCCCAAATCATCAGCATAATTCCCGGTAAACATAACAAAGGTTACATGTTTTACTTCCTGCCATTCACGCAGGTTGGTGCATACACGTATTTCTTTAATTTTTTGAAAAGGTAAAAGAGTTCTTTTCCCCAGACATTGGCAAAATTCTGACAAACATAAGTAGCCAATTAATAATTAATTATTCAAAAATAACAACAATTCTTGAATTTTTGTCATGCAGTTATGAAATCAACTGAAAATAAATAAACCAAGAAGTTCAAAACAATAAATTAACAATTAACCTTTTTTAGCAGACAAATAATACCATTAAAACCAAAGGTATACTTTAATTGCAACGCTATCTGGAAGCAACCAAACAGTCACCACTAAGAACAGCGTGCATAATGGAGTAGCTCATTCAAATAAGAAGGGTTGATATAGTTTGTATTCACATATTGAGCATTGTTACTGTAGTAGCATACTGTTACACGACTCATCGAGTAGGCTAAGATACATGCGGTGTTATACTACCAATATAATACTAATAGCCTAATACCAACAGATATGGCCCACTCGTATGATGCAAAAACAGTGGCAAGATACTGTCAAGGGCTTTAAAGGCAAGAATCAAGCAACTAAAGATCCAAAAATATAGATGTTTGCCTACAAAACTAAAAAAGTGTTTAACTCTTTGTTGATGGGTGTGGGCTATTTTTTCTACGTTTCCAGAAACAAGGGCCTACAGTATTTGTCAATGTTCTTTGGAAGACCCAAAATGGGTCTGAGGTGTCAGCCTCCTGAATGAATAGTTTTAAGCCTACAGAACAGAACAGTACAGAAGCCTTTATTCACATCACACAACACCGCGCATAAAAAAGGATACATCACTACAGTATTTACATACATTGAATCTGTCTGTGTGATGAAGGGGTAGGAATTAAGGGACGTAGTCATTAAATCTCGACCTCTGTTGAAGACTCTGGATTTGATATTGATGTATATAAGTTGAGACTTTTCAAAAAGATATTTATACATTAGTATTCAATACTTGTAGACGAACAAAACAGTAAGATAAGCATTTTTTTTCGATTCGTAGCCCCATAACCCCTCCTCCCCCCTAAAAGTTTGTGGATTCTCCCGTAATGCTATGGGCCTGAGCTTTTTAAAACTACTTTCGTTTTTGCGCAACTTTGTGACTCAGCTTTAACAGCACGAGCTTTTGTTGTTATGAAACGATAGCAACTCTGCAAACATGCAATAACGAAAGCGGAAGAATATCGCAAACCGCAAACTTTAATGGTATTTGAAATATGTCATGGAAAGGAAAACAGTTTGCTCAATACAGAAGCAGATACAACTGATCAAGTATTGCAACGCTGCAATTTTTTGCTTCCTAACAAAAGTATCTTCAACCTAAAGATTCACCTTTACAGCATTTCCCTATATCATTTTAGAGAGCTTATACCCTATATGCTGTCACACACTTTTTAATCTCATCAGCTTTTGGTGACTAATAAAGCAAGGCAATTGAAATGTATGCTAGCCATATAACGAGCCAAACAAAATATACTTTTAACTAAATACTTTATAGTTTATACTTAATCGCTATGATGAAAATTCACAAAGAAACTTAAATTTTGTGGCAAAATCTGTCACCAACAAGGCAACAACACTTTGTCTTTCAACTCTAAATACATTTAATTTCTCAAAGTTTCATGCCCTGACTTTATTATTAGTCCTATCCTTTACTCAGCGTTCATAAGCTCTACCTAGAGTTAAGCTGATTTAACCTGATTAAAGCTTGAGTATCGTGCGGATCAGTAATAATGTTAAGTATTTAATTCAAATTTTGCATTGCGGTGTGGAGATTACGAAAAATTTGTTTGACTTTTTGCTCGACATCCTAAACAACGTTAGCGGTATAGCATCTCGTTTCGCCACTTTTGAAATCTTCCAGCCTGCAGGAATGAAATTGAGCTAAAAAATAATCTTTTGGCGCTATTTTTGCTGATCAAGTTTAGCCAACTTTTGTATTAAAAGCATATGCATTGTGCAAGGCCGTATACAACTGTACTACTATATATACTGCTGATGATGGTAGCTGAATCTGTGTCGTCAAAACGTTCAATTACATATATTAAAGGCGTCACAAGTTCTATCTATTTTTTTTCATTTTTAGCAATGCTATTTGCTAAAGCAATAAGAAATTGCTACGCGTCAACCAAACTTTTCAAAAATTTTTTTTTTTTTTCCTTTCTCAGTAGTCCGATGATCTTTACCTTTTCAGCGTTATTTGTCAGTTTATAATTTTAACTACACAACCAGTAGCAATGCAGATCTATTTCAGCCCTGGTTACTTGTTTAATGATGTATTATGCTTAGTTCATACAACCATCTGCAAATATTTTGTTTACGATTAACAATCTTTGTTTTGTGACGTCAAAACAAACAATCGCCTCCATTTAACGCAAAAAATTCACAACATCCCAACACGATTCATTGTACAGTAAAAGTAACAGTTTGACGATACCTAACTTTTAAGGCCTGCATTTGCTGCACAGCGCTATATTGGATATCAAGGTTGCAAAAATGGAATGAATTACGTATTGAAATCAAAAGCAGAATTTTTTTAAACTACGTGAAAACGCATCTACACAATAACCAAAGGTGAAAACTATTCCGTTTCAACTAAAACAAAAGTTTCGTCAGCCTTGCTACGCACAGCCAATCCAGGCTAAACTCATTCCAGACTGTAAAGACTCTTTTTTGCATTGCTTTACCTGGACATCTCGACTTCATCTCCTTTCTAGGTTGTGCACTATGTTTAGCTGGCGACTGGCCCCAAACAACGATACCCAATGAAAGAGCCTAATTCCGTTTCAACAATAACATAAGTGATAACGTTAGGCTACAACCAGCTAAGATGACTGACATTAGACAGGAATTTAAGTGAAACCCAAGAAGCAGCGAGGGTGTACAGTGTACACAACGTAGTGCACGAAAAATGGTTATCGGTAATCACCAGCGTGACCAGGATTTTGCAATGGAAGAGGTTTTGAGAATGACGTCACATTTGACCATACGTTGTATACAGGAGCGGATGCAGAAAGTTTTGGTGGGGGGGAAGTGTAATTTTGAATTAGGTTGAATGTTAACTAAATGCAAAGGCGTAAATAAGCCCTTTGAAAATGTTTCATGCCAGGGGCGTATTCAGATTTTTCTTCAGGGAGGGGCACCAATTTTCGTCACTTTTTCAAGCGCAGTTTTTTTCAGCAGAGTTAGTTTTAAGCAACTTAAGTACCAAAAACGACTCTAGGGGGTCTGGGGGCATGCTCTCCCGGAAAATTTTTGAAAATTTGCATACTGGGTAATGGCCATTTTACTGCGTTTTAAACAATTTTTGGGGAAAGTTTGTCACAATATTGGCCCCTAACTTTGAGTGCTTCACCAGTGATGCATTTTGTTTGCACAGTTTCGATTATGCGTGTTTAAGGCGACTACGGCACATTGTTATGAAGAGGTTTGAAATTACGGAAAAATTTTATTCATCCAAAGCATTGTTGAAAATGGCCGGTGGGGGGATGCATACCCCATATCTCCTTTTGGTTGTATAATAACAATATATGGCCTCAAATTCTAAGAGAAATGTTTCAAACTAAAAATACCGAAGGCAGTTAAGGCACGATTGTTGTAAGGAAGTCAAAGGAATGCTTTCTGGTGAAACTGGTAAAACAATATTCAAATGTTAGCGATTTAGTTCTTTTTTGAGCTACAGTACGTAGGTCATTTTTGTTTAAAATCGTTTAGCCATTTTTCTACGAAAGGTCTGAGGAGCCGAGGGCAGTTGCGTGTACAGGAGCGGCACTGCCCTGCTAATAAAATTTCCGTCATTTTTTCCAAAGCATCACGGCAAAGAACAAGATTCGGAAAACAATACATAATTCTTGTTATTATGACAATTACAAAACCAGATTGTCAATGACAAAGTATCTAGCACTTCGAATTAAACATCAAAAAAAGAAGTATGTATGACGTCATTTGAGGCTCAATCGGGGGGGAGGAGGGTTGTAACCCCCATCCTCAACCCCGTGGCTACGCCACTATCGATAATCACCTTTTTTGTCCTTCTGGATTCATCAGGTGCACAAAAACTTGCCAATGTCAAACTCAATTGCAGCGCTATATCTAGTCTAATTAACCATAATGACAAAACAATTAAACGCAACAGAGCCACAATAGCGTAGTCAATGGTAACAACTGGCATGGTACCTAAAGCATAGAGGTGGCGGTGAAAGATCGATATAAAATAAAACAGCCGAATACAGTGACGTAGCCACGAAAGGGGGGGGGGGCTTCTTTTTCTAATTTTTATTTCAAAGTGCTAGATCCTTTGTCATTGATAATCTGGTTTTGTAATTATCATAATAACAACTAGTGTTGTTTCCTGAATCTTTTTCTTTGCCGTGATGCTTGTGAAGCAATTTTATCAGCAGGGCAGTCCCGCTCCTGTACACGCAACTGCCCTCGGCCCCTCAGATCTCCCGTAGAAAAATGGCTAAACGATTTCAAGCAAAAATGACCTACGTAGGCCTACTGCAGCGCAAAAAAGAACCAAATCGCTAACATTTGAATGTTGTTTTACCAGTTTCACCAGAAAGCATTCCTTTGACTTTCTTGCAACAATCGTGTCTTAACTGCTTTCGGTATTTTTAGTTTAAAACCTATCTCTTAAATTTGAAGCCATATTTTGTTATTTCTAGGGCAAGTTTTTGTGGCACTAAAATTCTGAAAAAGTTGCGTTTAATTTTAAGAAAAGTTGCATTTATTTTTAAAGAAAGTTGTAGTAAAAAGTTGGATTTTGAAATATGCACAAGGAGGTTATGCATAACGAGCTTAAACACAACGCACTTGCACGAGTTGAAACAACACTGCTTTTGTGGCATAAGCAACTCACCAGTTACCACACAGTTATACTTTTCAAATAATCTTGATTTGGTCAAAACAAAAAAAGCTACACTTAAAAACATTCAGCTTCGGAGCTGGAGCCACAGATGTAAGACTTCAGAGCAGCTGAGCCTGAGCTGAAGCCAAACCTTTTCTGCAATGGCTCTGTAACCCTGGTTCTGACGCAATGGTACTGGAATTTCTAAGATTGTAACTGAACTTAAATAACACAAACCAACTGTTGCATCATAGATAACATTGAGACATAGCCCATCCGTCACGAAGCTCGTTGTTATACAACTCAAAGAAAATGCTACGATTAAACTAAAATTTTGTACTAGTTTCAAAAAATAATTTTCAAATCACATTTTCACTTTCACATTTTGCGCAAAAATTTAATGAAGTTGCAATAAAAGCTGCACGTAAAATCGAAAAAAAGTAGCAAAAAGTTGCAAAATGAAGTTCATGGAAACAGCTTAAAACACTAAACTACTGTATATAGAGTTTGAATGTTTTGGAAGGCCAGAGATGGCTCTGGACTGCTGGCTATTCTCCTCACCACCACAATGGTTCACACTCCGTATTTTGGAAGGCTGTCGAAAGCTGTAAAAAAAGTTGCAAAAACTTGCCCTAGTTATTATACAATCAAGGACGGATCCAGAGGGGGAATGTGGGATATGCTACGTATGCAGTGGTGGCAAGTTACTTTTAAAAAGGAACTAGTCACAGTTACAAGTTACTTCGCAAAAAAAGTAACTTAGTTACAGATACAAATTTAAAAAAGTGACTAGTTACAGTTACAAGCTACAGTTACTTTCGTGCATGCCGCAAACCCCCCCCAAAAAAAACTATTAATTCTTAAGATGTAGAGCTCCATGGTGTGCATTCAAATCAAAGTCATTCATCTTAACATAAAGATACCAAACAAAAGTACGATTGTACGATCATAAAAACCAAACAAAAGTACGATTCTGATACGATAAACGCTACAGTAATTTTCGTGCTTCAGTAATTTTCGTACAGTAATTTTCGTGCTACAAGCGACAGTTACTTTCGTGCATGCCGCAAACCCCCCCCCCAAAAAAAACTATTAATTCTTAAAATGTAGAGCTCCATGGTGTGTATTCAAATCAAAGTCATTCATCTTAATATAAAGATACCAAACAAAAGTACGATTGTACGATCATAAAAACCAAACAAAAGTACGATTCTGATATGATAAACGCTACAGTAATAGCAATAAATAACTGCCTTCAAAAAACGCTAATATTTCAAAGTGATTATCACAAAGCCCACAGCACTCGGCTTCAAAATGTCTTTTCCAATGCCAAAAAGTCGTTCAGCTGCAGCACAAGAAGCAGTGGCGTAGCGAGAAATTTAAAAAGGGGGAGCCATTATTTCGACATTTTTTTCAAGCGTAGTTTTTTTTATAACAGAACTAATTTGAAGCTGATTGCGAAACAAAAAGGCTTTGGGGGGTGCAAGGGCATGCTTTCTCGGAAAAAATTAAAAAATTTACAATACATGTTGTAACGGCTATTTTAGTGCTTTTCGAATAATTTTCAGGCAAATTTTGTTTAAATTTTTTGACCTTGATTCTGAGTGGTTCACCAAATGTGGTGCATTTTGTTCGCACATTTTCGATCATGCGTGCTTAAGGTGTATTGTTGTCGAAGAGGTTCGAAATTATAAAAAATTGTATTTATCAAAAACAATTTTGAAAATGGCTGGTGGGGGGGTGCATGCTCCTAATCCTACCCCTCTGGATCCGCCCCTGACCATAAGCTACGAAAACCATCAAAAGAGTCTAGCATATTTTAATAACTTGACAGATGGCACCATTAATTCTGTTCTTTTTTACTATAAGACAAAGTCAAAGGGGGGGGGGGGACAGCACAATGCCCCCCTAAATACGCTCTTGACTAGAAGGAAGAGAAGTATTGTAATGAATTAAAAGTTTCATAAGTTCTTCGTGCATAAAAGCGTTTGCATTAACAGTTTGTGAGGGCGGGGCGAAAAGGAACTCATCTACGTATCGACATTGCTAGATCTTCGTCGCTTTGATTGTGCGAACAAAGAGCTAAAAAACTGTCACTTGAGCTTGCATCACGATCGTTGTCTGTGTCACTACTTATCGGAGTATCTAGAACAGAGGTGGGCAAACTTTTCGCACGAAGACCGCATTGGAAAAAAATTTGAAGCCGAGGGCCGCACTGCTTGGAAAAGCAAAGTAAAAAAGGTCATCACGGCAGCAGATGTTCTATTTTCCTCCCGAAATTAAGTGAAGAGCAAAAAAAAGAGATCATCGCGGCCGCAGATGTCTTGATTTTTTCCCGAAATCAAGTGAAAGGCAAAAATAAGGTCATCGCGTTTGCCGATGTCCTATAATCCAAGCAATATCAGTAGGGTATAAGGTTTGTATTTCCGTCAGTGCCCGCGGGCCGCATGAAATGATCTCGCGGTCCGAAGTTTGCCCACCCCTGACCTAGAACATTGTCAGTTGCCGTTTTCAGTCCATTGATCTTTTTTCTTTTCAATTCGGCCTCAATTTCAGTGGGCTCGTCAAGAACCAAGCTCATGAATGGAGTAAAATCAAACAATTTTTTCCGTTTTTTTGCGGACGAAGATGCCCATAAAAGTAACTGTAACTTTTAAGGTTCTAAAGTGGTAACTAGTTACAAATTCCGTTACTTTTGCAGAAAAGTAACAGTTACTAAAAAAGTAACTAGTTACAGTAATTAGTTACAAAAGTAACTGTTACTGCCCACCACTGTGCATCGCCCCCTCAACCAGCCATTTTCAATAATGTTTTGGATGAATAAATTGTTTTCATAATTTTGAACCTCTTCATAACAATGTGCCGTAGTCGCCTTAAACACGCATAATCGAAACTGTGCAAACAAAATGCATCACTGGTGAAGCACTCAAAGTTAGGGGCCAATATTGTGACAAACTTTCCCCAAAAATTGTTTAAAACGCAGTAAAATGGCCATTACCCAGTATGCAAATTTTCAAAAATTTTCCGGGAGAGCATGCCCCCAGACCCCCTAGAGTCGTTTTTGGTACTTAAGTTGCTTAAAACTAACTCTGCTGAAAAAAACTGCGCTTGAAAAAGTGACGAAAATTGGTGCCCCTCCCTGAAGAAAAATCTGAATACGCCCCTGGCATGAAACATTTTCAAAGGGCTTATTTACGCCTTTGCATTTAGTTAACATTCAACCTAATTCAAAATTACACTTCCCTCCCACCAAAACTTTCTGCATCCGCTCCTGCATACAACGTATGGTCAAATGTGACGTCATTCTCAAAACCTCTTCCATTACAAAATCCTGGCTACGCTAGTGGTCGAATCTAAACCAATTTTACACACCCATGCACCAGTTTCCGGATATGTGATCCACAGTCGAGTGTGGGCCCGTATGAATATAGCACAAATAAATGACTACAAGCAAAGTGGATAGGCTACTGTTGTTTCAGTCTGCGTTACATTGCCACTGTTATGCTACGTAAATGATGCACTTCATAATTAAGCTTTTTTCTTGTCCTTTCTGTTTGACGCCGCAGTTTATGGTTTCAAAAAGCTCTTGTTATGAAAATATGATATTTGGCTGTTCGTGTATGCCAGGGTTGGCGAACCCTTTCTAGTTCTTGGGTCATATACGAAACCTTAATTTGAAAAATGAAAAAAGGAGTCACGGATTTAATGATATAGATAAGACACTTGTCGGGAATGAGCAAAAATTGTTCTTTACAATACAAAAGTCACTGCAAATGGTGGGTGTAAGAACAAAACAAAAGGTTGTGAACGCCAAAGAAAAGAGAGTTGCTCCTTTCGTCTCTACTTAAATGTTTGTTACGATTTTCCTAAAAATTTTGAAAGTACAAGTAGGTTATGGTGTGACCCGCGGGTCAGTGGTTCGCCATCCCTGGTGTATGCGTATATCTATGTTTTATCTGTATTTTGTCAGCTCATGTGTGCACTGTACGACAACCCTCACTGCAATTTGCGTCATAATTAGGCCTACAGCGTAGGATGAGAGGCTGCAGACTCGACGACCGCTCAGCTCTTCGGGTTAAGCTTCAGTTCATGTTTTTTTTTTCAGCCTCTCATCGGGAATTCAATAACTTGAGAATAGCTTAGAGTTCAATAACACTGTAAGTGATTATTTTTTGTTACTTGTTATTCGTGTGCTACTTTTCGAACAAAAATAAAACCTACTTCTACTAATACTGCCACAATCGCCAATTAAATCATCATGCAACTGTGAGCGATTGTGCGGCACATAGCCGATATGTGACTGTTAACACGTTGACTGCCATGTAAAAACTCGTAAATCTGTTCCCAAATGCCAAGGGCATATTTTCACGATTTAAAACGAAAAAAGGTGGTTAAATTTATTTTGGCTTAGTAGACGTGAAAACCTCTTTTTGGGGGTCGAAACAGCTCGGACTAATATACCTCGTCGTTGGCACCCTGAACACTATTTTTATTTCGTATGCCAAAAACGACATAGCTCGTCCTGGAGTTATGAATTTTCCCAATAAGCTTGTTCGTTTTTTCCTTTATTCTACGGCTTTAACAAAGGGATAAGAAACAAACCATAACTATTGAAATTCGAATCAACATAATGACTTATATTACATAATCCATCCCTGCAGCCATGTATTTTTAGGCTATCGGTGATAGCGCTTATAAAAACAGTTTTGTCATTCTTGAGCATGCCTGATTGCAGGGGTGCAAATTTATGATGAGCATTTGTGGGGGGGGGAAGGGATGATTTAGCAAAATTGACCATTTTTCGGTATTGGGAGGGATGTAAATTGGTAGTAATCGCCGTTATAACGAAAAATGCTGCCGACAGAATTTGATTTGGGCCACACTATCCGCGTAATTAGCACTCGTGCGTATTGGTTGGGTAGGCTTACCAATTCCATAAAACATATTGGGGGGGATGGTGCCGAATTATTGGGGGGATACATCTGCCCATCTCTTCCTGGATTTGCACCCATGGCTGATTGGCATGTGAATGAAAGTTGCAACGATTTGGACTTGGAACTTAGTGAATCAGATATTTCTTTTTGCTCAGATAAAATAAATATATATTTCCAATCATATTCTGAAAGTGATAGCAACATCGAAAATGCAGCAGCTACGTCCCTTCATACTTCTTTTGTGGCTAAATCTTCAGCTAATTTTCCAGCGGTGTCTGAGATTGGTGATGATATTAGTAGGTATCAACCACGAAATTATGAAGATGAACGATTTTTTGATAGTTTCTTGCAAAAAACTTAGGTTCTGATATTCGTCGTAACTTCACTCTTGCTTTTTCTCTCCATCTAATGACGGCTACTTAGTCAGTGGCGGATACAGGGGGTGTGGGGGATGCATGAATAAAATTTTCCATAATTTCGAACCTCTTCGATTCAACAGTAATTCTTACACCTTAAGGTCAGTACTCGAGTTGAGGGGGGATGCGGAAGGATGCCATCCCCTCATAAAACATTTTAGCGTAAACTATCTCCTATAAATAATGACCATCCCTTCTTTGCTTCTGCGTGAAAAGCTTACACCAGAGGTGGGCAAACTACGGTGACATCATTTCATACGGCCCGCGGGCGCTTACAAGAAATATACAACTTGCTCCTTACTGATATTGCGTGAAATATAAGACATTTACGTCCTTTATTTTTCTACTCACTTGATTTCTAGTGGAAAATAGGACATCTGCGGTCGTGATGACCTTTATTACTGTACTTTGCTTTTCCAATCAGCGCGTCCCTTGGCTTGCCCACCGCTAGCTTACACCATCCCCTCATAAGTGTTTTTACAACTCGAGCACTGTTTAAGGTGTGTTTGCACAGAAGGCGATGCGGCTTTTCGTACATAAGATGACGTAGGCCACGAAACAGTTCGAAGTTACGACGTAAAACTACGTCACTTTGCACGGCATTTTAGAGAACAATCGTAAGGTGCTTTACAAAATAACCCATAAAAAGCAAAACTCTTGGGGTTTCGAGTTGTGTGGAAGAAATTTCCACCAACTTCTTACGTCAAAAAATGGATGAAATTTCGTACAGCTAATCGGAATAAAATCGCATTTGGTGCAAACAGACCTTTAGCCACGCATAAATCGAAAATGTGCTAACAAAATGCAATATACTGTATCATTTCGGTAGAGAGATGCTTTTTACAAACAATACAATAGTGTTAAAAACACCACTGGGTTTAACATTATTGTTTAATATTTAATTGAATTAATCAAACGTTTTCGGCGATTTCATAACGCTCTCTTCAGGATCTACAACGAATTTGTAATTATTGAAAAACTACACTGCAAACATTGGCTGCAAGAAAATATACGGTACTAATAAGTGCTGAAAATGTCTTAGCTCTTGCCTAGCTTTCTCGTTTTTCAGTAAATTTTAAATTACGGTACGACAATAACTCAAAATTACACAGAATGTAATTGTCGTACCGTAATTTAAAATTTACTGAAAAACGAGAAAGCTAGGCAAGAGCTAAGACATTTTCAGCACTTATTAGTACCGTATATTTTCTTGCAGCCAATGTTTGCAGTGTAGTTTTTCAATAATTACAAATTCGTTGTAGATCCTGAAGAGGGCGTTATGGAATCGCCGAAAACGTTTGATTAATTCAGTTAAATATTAAACAATAATGTTAAACCCAGTGGTGTTTTTAGAACTAAGTGCTTTGTAAAATTCAATACATTTGGTGAAGGACTAATTAAGGGCAAAAGAACAAAATTTGCGTTACAAATTGTTCGAAAAGCGCTAAAATGCCCATTACAAGACGTAAATTTTCAAAAATTTTCCGGGGAAGCATGCCCCCGGACCCCTCAAGAATTATTTTTGTTTCCCTATTTGCTTCAAATTTAACTTTGCCAGAAAAAATACGCTTAAAAAATGCAAAAATTTGGTGCTAAGAAGTTCTGAATATACTACTATAGTCCCCTCACATGGACACATTTTCTAAAAAGGGCTTATTTACGCTCTTTTTTGGGTTTAACATCTTCACATTCAGTTAACATTCAACCTAATTCAAAACTGCATCCCCCCCACCAAAATTTTCTGGATGCGCCTCTGTACTTAGCTAACAGTTAATGTTTGAAGTAGTATTTTCATCTTTACCTCACAATATCACGTTCTATAATGTCAACCATGTAAGAAACTTGATAATCTGACCTCTGACAAAATCGGTAAATTGATGCTTTAAGATTTGCGTGATTTTTTTTTTTCAGAATTTTCATAAAATAAACATGTTTTATGCTGCCAGCGTATGTTCTTGCTCTTGTCTGAGACGCCAAGCATTGATATATTGCATTTAAAACGACGAGATAACTCGTCGTCGCAACTTTCAAAGCAAGACAGATCCGACGAGAATATTCGTCCTTGGCACCACTAATGACGAGTATTCTCGTCATCGGCAGTCAACGTGTTTGCATCAGTTTTTCAATTTTTCTTGACGTAGTATCGGGTGTTTGCATTGTTTTGCAAAAAGTAAAAAAGCTCGCCAAGTAGAGGTTATAACTTGTTTGTCTCATTAGGAGTGGAACTAGGATTTTTTAAAGGGAGAAAGGGCGGAGAATTAAACAAATGCAGCTCGTGCAGTTGATGCGTCCACAGAAGTAACAAAATACTAATGTATTATGTTAGGAGGGGGGAGTTGAGCTCCCTTAGCCCCCTGGATTGTTTTTTTAACTTACTCGGCAAATGAAGCTTTTTAAAATTCGGATATTTTTATTGATATGTGCTTTATGCAAAGCGTATTAGTCCATCACATAATACATATATGCTGTTAACTCGTCAATTTTTATTGTTTCTTTGATGATGCAGAAGAAATGATTATTGCACGTGCTGCTTAAAAGCGTTGATTGACTAAAAGGCCTTCTTGAAATATTTGGTCTTTCTCAAGTTTAATTTTCTTCAACAATCTATATACGCTCGGCTTTGCTTGTCACTGGCATTAATGTAGTATCCACTGGTCCTGTATACTTTTGCTAAGCGCTGACTGAGAAGGGTTGTAACCCGGAAACATATCCGCTGTTCAGCACTTAGTTATTGTTCAAAACCTCTATTGCTCTTTAGCAGCAGTTGCTTTCGTTGTAGCAGTGAGAGTTTCACAACCAGTTCATTTCATCGGCAGATGACCAGTTGATGTCAGAAGGTGTCATAGCGATTCGACGGAAATGCACAACATAATAGCTTGATTACCACGCAATCATTGAATATGCGTTACTATTATTCAATCACTAGCTGCTGTATCTACTAAACTATATCTGTGGTAAGATTTACCTTTTCCGTTTTTAATGTAGTATACAGACCCAGAAAAATCGTAACTTCACGCCTTTCTATCATATTCTTGCACCAGTATTTCCAATGACTTAGCGATCAGTGAGTGCAGTCAGAGACCATGAATGGGTGCGATTATTAACCAGATTGATGAATTTCATTTTTTGACTTTATACTAGGCTTAAATTTCATTTTTGAGTAGGGCAATGGGTTGCATTAAACGAGGTTTCTGTGAAACTTGGATGGCATAATTGCCAAGGAGATTATTAAGTTATTTTTGTTTATTTCGATATCACCGTACTGGCTCCGTCTTTCTCTAAATTTATGCAAAAAAATGAAACAGCGCAAGCTTTCGTTTTGATGAAGTTTAATTACGCAATTAAGTTAGTAATGCGAATTCCAAGCTCATTCATAACTTACAGATACTAAAATCATTTCAAAAATGTATAATCATCAACGCTTTGTTACTAGTCATCAGGTTTTTAATTTAAACTTTATTCATAGTAGAATGTTATTCACAATCTTCGTAACAAACACCAGAAGTTACGCTATTTCTTTTAATTGCTGTATTAGGCCCCTTGCGAACGTTTACGCTGTCCACATGTCCAATTTTCGTGAGCTTGAGTCCCGCGGTTTGGTTTTAGCTTTTATATCATAATCAGTTTTTTGATGTATTGTCATTGCGAAGCCATAATTTTATGCAGGGATGATGTACTGCAAGTGTACGTAATAGCTTGCTACTGCTTCGTACCTTACATCATCTTACGGACAAAAAATCATTTTGTATTTTGAGTTAATCCAGCCATGGGGCATTAAAATATAATGTAGCAAATTCTTGAGTTTGCAAGGAATTCAGGTTTCGTTGGTTTTGTTTCATTGAATAAAAGATTTCACGTACAACAAACACGCATACAGCACCGGTAGTTCACTGTCGGCTCAAGTTAGTTCACGCTGAGTTTTTGAATTTTAGCAAAGGGTTTGGTATTAATAAAGCGTCAATTTCATTACACCTGAGAATAATAAGTTTTGTCCAGCTGTATGTTTATAATATCATATAAATTTAAAACATTTATATAAATGAATAGCTTTTTATAAGTATACAATAACTAATCGCGTCAATTTAATTGAATGAAAAAAGCGTTAAAAGGATAAGTTGTTTTATTTTTTCGGAAGTTACTTTTCCATCAATGTATTTAGCAAAAAAGGAAATACAGCCATAAAATGCGTGCAAAATAAAGGCTATGGTTTGCAAAATACAAACGGACAAAGAGTGAAATTTTTAAAACTTCATGCCAGTCCAAGTTAATTTTTTAGAATGAAAATTCGCGCTTACTAGTCTCAGCAAAAAAAACTTAACGAAAAATAATTGTCGCAAAAGAAATGATTGCAACCCAGTGTTATCACCCGTTTCACTATACGTCAATGTTAGTTTCAGCATACTCACTGGACCACCACTGGATATCTTTTATGTCATCAAATCAAAAAATGTAATTTTTAATCAACAAAAAAAACATTCTATTTCATCCGTGTAATATCTTTAACCTCCATATTCCATAAATTATTACCATACAGTAGTTGTACTGTTACTGGATTATATAGTTTACATAGTTATGAACTACCAGATAGATATCATCATAGTTTACTGCTTTTTAAGAAGTCCACCCCTCTCAACATCTTCTACTACACAATTACTCAAAATTGTGTAGTAGAAGATGTTGAGAGGTTGCTCAAACTTGCAAATAAGTGCGGTTGTACGAACGACACAATTACTCAAAATTGCGTTACTCGAAATCAGATGGCGCTTTGATGATCAAATCTGTAGATCAAGATTGACAACTTAATGGTAAAAAAATTGAAATTTCAGTCAGTCAATTTTAATTTCATCGATATCACCCTAGGATGAGATCATGGTGGGGAAAAACCGGTTTAGATTACTGCATTTAATGGAACTAACTCGTCGTAAAATTGTAACATTGAAAAGTTTAGAATCGGCTTGCATTTTTGGATAATATGCTTCATGACAATTTAATCATCTTTTTTTTGATCAAGCTTAACATTTTTGGAACTTTATTCCAGCACAAACTAATCGTAATTTGAGCTTGAACATTGAACGTTGGTAATTTTTCAAAGCAATTTTTCGCATCTGTGAATCGCTAGTGCCAACTTCTGTCGCTTTTTCATGATAAGAAAGTGAAATTAAAAAATCCATCAAAGCTACCGCAGCAAAGGTGCAATGGTTTTTTCATCCCTATAGACAGCTGACAAAATATTTTATTAACGAACTTTTACCAATGAAAGACCAAATGGGTTTCGATGTAGTAAAACTTCACTAAACCTATTTATGTTTATGGGCCCACGGGTGAGCTCTTGAGCTAAAACAATATAAAACAGTCTTTATTATGCTTTTCAAACATATTAAAATTGAAAAAGAAAGGGCACTTGTTTGAAATTTTAGCCGAATCATGGAAGGGAAGGTAAAAATTTGTTAAGCAATTATTTTTAAACAGCACCAGACATTTGCAGATTTACACACACGGAAATGGTGGCAGCGCACATTTAACTTGAGCTAGCTTTGACAAAACTGGTCAAAGTTCGTTAATACGTGGATGTCTTAATCAGTTGATAACGTTCCAACAGACAACAAATCAAAAACTCACTCGTGATGCAAAAAATTTTTTCTACAACCTCTATATGAGCAATACTGATGCTTGCTCACAAAACTGGAAACTCATCCAAAACTTTTTTATACATAATTTTTTTTGTTTTGCACAATCTAACATTTTACAAATGTGCGTTTCCCTACTTGAAATTTTTTGCCAGTACAGAGTGATGTACGAGTAGCTTAAATAAAACCGTTAGCAGATGAATTTTTCGTTGCTTTGTTTTTAAAATCAAGATTTGAAATTTTCTGCGAACTAGAAACCGTTCATAATGCCAAGATTATTGCCAGCGCAGAAAAGAAGCGATAAAGACTATTAATTAACACTTCAGAAACTAGTGTCTGAATGATATAACGAGGCGACAGCAAAATTTTTAACTGTCAAGAAATGGTTCACATCTTATTATTGTTACAAAGATTGGCCATGTCCGAAGATCTTTTTGAATTAAACATCTCAAAAAAGTTCTTGTTGGTTTCGCTGCACTTCGAAAATCAGGTTAAAGCGCATTCATTCAAGTTGGAGTTGGTGGAATATGTGTCTCTGGCTCTGTAGCTGTGTACTTGAGTACGAGTTGGGTCAAAATTCCCTGCACGACCCTTATCAAGGAAAAGGAATGGTAGAAAAAACATCAATTTCTCGTTTGCATTTTGTTGAGAAAATAAACTCCCTTCAAAATCGCGTATCAACGGGTAGATGGCAACTCTGAGCGAGCTCGTTACAGATCGCTTTCGTCGCCTTTTCTCAATCAAAGAAAAAAATGCAAGTAAATACAGTAGATCTACACTAAGCAAAAATAAATCTACTATTGCTTCAGTTTTTCGCATCTTTTTTGCTCAAGCGTTTTTTTCTTATTTGACTTCCATCTTTAACTCCATATAATCACTCTTTTTTCTACAGATTATTTTTGAACCCTATTGGTATAATTTAACAGCTCAGGTGGCCGAGTGGTCAGAGCGTCTGCGTGTGGAGCTAAAGACTCGGGTTTGATTCCGAGTCCGGTTAAAACTATGACTTTAAAGTTGGTATTTACAGTTTTTCTGCTTTACGCTCAGCATTGAAGGGACAGTGTGGAAAATAAGCCAGCAAGTTTACTTGTTGTGCGGTGTGCTGTTGGGAAAGGCACTTAGTGGGATTTTCCCATCTTGTTGTGGTAGACAGATGGCCGGCAACTTCTTAGCGAGCTCGTTATAGCGCTTTCTTTGCTTTCTCGTGATGGGAGGATAAATTTGCAAAACCAAATACAATTTGCACATTCTCATTCTTCACTCATATTCTACAATCTCCCTGTCCACATGTCTAATTTTAGTGGGCTTTAAGCCCGCGCTGCTTGGTTTTGGTTTCTGCATCACAATCATTTTTTTGATGTGATAGTTAAAAAAGGGGTTGTTACGTCAAGAAATTAATTATGATGCAGAAAGTAGAACCAAAAACCATGGGGCCAAAGCCTACTAAAACACGACAGATATGGACATTGGACAGTGTAAGCGTACAGTAAATCTCATCCATACAGGTTTAAAAAAGTTCATTCGTCATATTTCACGGATTTTCAGAAAAGTATTCTCGTTGCGATCTCTTCCGAACTTTTTCGAAAAAAAAAACGAAAAAAATTTGATAATCGCAGTAGGTTACCTCTAAGATAATAAAATTTACATCTAAAGTTGAAGCAAGAAAAACTTCAACCATAGGCAAAAGTGAGTTTGGGAAAGAGGTTTGTATAGCGAAGCAACCTCATGTTGGCTTGATTGAGTGTCTGGCGGTAGGAAATCTTACATAAAATTATGTAAAAAATATTGCATGTGTTATATACTACATACCAATTGATAACCAACTGTTGTTACAACAATTCAGAATCAGGTTTAACCTAAAAATAGATGCAAAATGTTGTTTCAAATTAGCATTCAGTTCATAATTTTGTTGAAACATGTTACTGCTTTATCAGTTGACGGTTATCAGTACTGCAACACATTGAGAGTATCTGGTGAAGCCTTAGCTGGTATATTGCAGCAACAATTTGTGCATGGTCAAATACCTGATTGGATCGTAAGTGAAAGAGAATATCAATGGGTAAATTGCAGTCGTCGAGGTTTAGACTTTGTTCCAACAAAAGTAATTCCGGAAAATGTCGAAATTCTTGATCTAACCCATAACCGATTACGAAAAATCTCCTCTAAAGATTTTTCGAAATATAAAAATCTAGCAGCAATTTTCTTTGACGACAATTGCTTCAAATCCCAAGGATTCAAAACTCGATGTACCACAGATTTTTACATTGAATCTGGGTCGTTGAAGCACGTTCCAAATTTACGACATCTCTCTCTTAGGAAAAATTACCTTCGAGATTTCCCTCAAGATTTGCCCAAATCGCTGACTTACCTTCTTATCGATTTCGGAAATTTTGGAAATATCACCAACGATCTTCAAAAATATGGATCGAACTTGAAAGCATTATCAGCAAGTCTGAATTGCCAAGCGACGTATAAACTTTGCTCGAAAAACTTCAACATTACATCTGCATTTTCTGCTTCCCTTGAATTTCTTGATTTAGCGTTTAATAACTGGAAAAACCTTCCAAAGCATTTAATCAGTCCACAACTTGAAACGTTTCGTTTTTCAGGTAACCCAGTTAAAAAGCTTTTCAAAGATGATTTTTTTACTGGTAAAAATTTAAAAATTTTGATTATCGATAATTTGGGTATCAGTCTCGTGATTGAAATTGGCGTTTTTGATTCTTTAATCAACTTAGAACATCTTGACCTCTCTGGTAATTTTTTGACGTTTATTCCCACCAAGTTATTTCGATATAATACAAAGTTGCAATATCTAGATCTGTCATTGAATAAGTTGTCACTTACAGTATACAATCCAGTATACTTGGACCATTTGCACATGCTTACTTACTTGGATGTGTCTTCAAATGGTTTTGAATTTAAAACACACTTTAGTGAATTGGATTTGGGGTCTTCTTATGCTAAATTGACTTCACTAAAGGTTTTAATGATCGGGATTCCTCCTGGCCTCACTATAAGCGACGTGAACTTCCGATTGAGATTTTCGGATGCGTATGATCACCTTAGCGAGCAATCCACAAATATTATGGCAAGTCTTAGAAACTTATCTGTAGTAAGCATTGCAGGGCTATCCCTTAGATCTCTAAATTTATTGCCGTGGGCTGAAATGCCAAACCTTTTGACATTTTTTGCACCCTACAATCAACTTTCTTTTTATCATAGCCAATCAAATGAATCTCAAGCTTCGCCACACACCACAAAACAATATAAAACCCGCTTTAAACCCTGCCACCTGAATGAAACAGCGTCTTGCAATAGCAGCGAAGCAGCTGTCAATAAGATGCATACTTTGACTGCAACATCTGTTGATAAACGTGACAACCATAGCTGTGTCAAAGTTTTGTCCTACTCCTATAATCGCATATACAATCTCAGTTATTGGTATGGCTTTGATTGGCCTGAAGCATGCACTGTTGATTTGTCTTACAACCATATAGTGACTATTAACGCTAATGACTTCAAAAGCTTTACAAACTTAGAGGTTCTTATTCTTAATCAAAATCCTTTACATAAAGTTGCTACAGATGCATTTAGTTCGCTCAGCAAGTTGCAGTCTTTATTCATGGTGAACAATGATCTCGATGAAGATGATGATTCCGATTTAAGCTTTCTCACAAAAATTCCAAAGACCGCTAACATTTCATTCAAATGGTGGACAGGGTGGAATCACGCCTTTAGATCTTTGGGATACTGGCGCCCAGAAGTACAAGGGTGGTTTGATTCTGTAGTTTCTCTCGATTTGTCTGAAAATAAAGTTCCTTTCGACATTAAAGTGTTTCAATCGTTAAAATCATTTCAAAGCAAGAGCAAACTTATTCTACGCAATTGCGACATTGTGAATTCCATGTTAAGCTCTTCCTTTGCAAGTTTGAGTGAAAGTTCCCTTACTTACGTCGATCTTGGAAACAATAAATTAGATCAACTTCCGGCAAATAATTTTGTTTTTTTGAAAAAACTTAAAACACTGAAACTTGATCATAACGCAATTTCAGTATTAGAAGGGAATTTCTTGTCTCAATTTGAACATCTTGTTGAGTTTATAGTTTCTCACAATCGTATTTCTTACATAGAACCAAATTTCTTCGACCATACTTCAGTAAAATATTTAGATCTTGGGTTCAATAACATTGCTAGATTAGGTAAAGATATTCTTTCCTTGGTCGTTCTAAACAATTTGGAGTATTTAGATATTCGTGGCAATGATCTTGATTGCACATGTGGTGTATGGGACACATTTTCTTTTTGGACAACGTCAAATGAACACAATCACGTTAATCTACCTGGTTATGTGCCAAAATGTACAACACAATTCGACACGTTTTTCGGTGGATGTGTCGCTTGTCAATTTCCAGTTAAGTTGAAAGGTCAGTCGCTTTTATCATTTAACTCCAACTCACACTGTCAAACTACCAAAAGATTAGTTTATGCTTTAACATTTTCCTTCAGCTTTCTGTTCTTAATGTTGTTTGGAACTCTAGGATACAGTAATTGGTTTAAACGTTACGCGTTTCGGAAAATCACGGAAAAATTTCGAGTGCTATCGCTAAATCGAAGAACTCATTTTAAATTTTCTTGCAATGCATCCGTATTTGTGATTTACGACCGTGCTAACAATGAGGTGGGTGACTGGGTGGATAATCGATTAAGCAGGGCAATGAAAAATGGAAGACCTTCTATTACATTAAAAATTGTTGGAAAAGACGATTCATGTGGAGTTGCTCCATCACAGCAGATGTTGCAGAGAATTATGATGTGCCGAAAAACTGTTCTGATCCTCACCAAAAGCTTCTGCTCCACACCAGAGTACCGGTAAGTCAACTAATTCATATAAGCAGCAAAATGCACGCCTGAAATGATTTATTGTAAATGTAATGAATTAATAATACTTGTTTCAGTATGTGACTTTAGTAATGTTACGATCTGTTTCTAGTACAAGAGGAACTACGATACCATAAGTTGGCTAAGCAACAGCACTGCTAGTTTTTGAACTGGACTGTGCTACAACCAGAGTCGATAAAAGTATTAGATCCTTGACTTCAGAGTTGTTTGCACTTGATCCGGAGTGGGTGCTAGGCAAAACACGGACAAAGACAACTATTTCACGTTGCACGATAATACTTGGGTGGATTAATATAGCGTTCCAAATTAGCTGCTCGTTAAGTTATTTATTTAAAATAATGTATTTTTTAGCTTCGTGATATCAGCTTTACAAGAGATTCGATTTTCTAAAGGAGATGATCATTTGGTTTTGATTGCATGGAGTGGTGATGAAGGAGCACCAAGAGTTCCAATGAACATCCAAAAAACTCTGAACAGGCAAAAGCAAAGTTTTTTGAAGTTTGATGTCAACAATGATGATGAAATAATGTTTCTTGAAACGTTGCGAACAAGCCTTGTAAGCCAGTAGATAGAAACATTTTAACACCAAAAGAAAGCGTCTGCAACTAAATTGTGGGCGAAAGTAATTAAGTTTGATTTTTTTGTGACGATGTTGTTTCATGGCGAATATTACCGAATTTTATACTAGCGACGTAGCATCATAGCAATAATTGCATTTTTATCCTCCCACCTCAGAAAAGAGACTTCTAAAATGAGCTTGTTCAGAAGTTGCTAGCCACAAGTTCATCGCTCTACAATGGTCAAGTTCCATTAAGTGCTTTTTCCAACGGCGCAACAAATAGATCAGCCAACTTGTTATTCACACTGTTTCTTGAACTGTAATACTAAGCTTCAAGATGGACGTTGAAAATACTTATGTATTGCAGTTATTGGTTTAACCCAACTCAAAATCAAGTCTTGAGTCTACCGTTTTACACCCTTTATTAGCAGTAGGTCCGCATAATGTATAAGAAGTGAAGTTACAATAATGCACGAAATTACCGAGTTGATTACCGATATGCATTGCAGATTTCGCTGCGATAATTAGAATGCTTGCATGCTATTTTTGTAATCTGTTAAAACATGAAGATGTGATTATTGCTGTTACATTCAGGTGAATTAAAACAAGTTATTTTTTACGTTTTTAATTCTTTTAGAATGAGATTGATAAATATTCAAGTAACTAGATTTATTTTTGTAAAACGTTTTTTGTTTCATTAGCTCCGTTTTTTTTTTTTTTTTTTGTTAAGCTGTTTAAAATATTGAAATTTTATACTGCGATATCTTCGCAGGCATGTATTTAAATTCCGGGAAATTTTGTTAAAGATGAATCTAAATAAAAACTCTGGGCTGGTAACTTCCGCATGTCGAATCAACACTTTTCAAGCAATCGAAAATTTTTATAGCTAATGGACTGAAAAAAAAACAAGTATTTCCGCATCAACTTTATTACAATATCAATAATAATGACAGTAAATCACTTAGCTCAATAACATAAATACGATCAAAAAGAAGAAACTAAAATCATTGTCGATTTCGTATTTGAAAGAACATTTTTGCTTAGTTCAGACTTAAGCAATTTTATAGATTGTTTGAATGTACAATAAGGCGAACAAAGAAAAACTACCGCAGTATGTTTTAAATCTAGCAAAAGTACAGCAGTTTTTCGTGACTTTAACAAAAGTATCAGAAGCTAAATTCAACGGTTAGATTACAAATCACCTTTATGCAATAACTCTTCAGTTTTTTTGCAGCACTCTCATGCAATTTAGCTACAAAGTCGTTTTTTTGCTGTTTTTTTTACCCTGAATAGTAAAGATGAGGCAGAAAGCTTACGGTTTAAAACTTCACTAAATTTTATTCTTAGAAATAGGCCTACTGGTAGGGCCGAAGTAAGTCTGTTTGACTTTCAACACATGGCCCTGGATTCCAACCTACATGATAAGCGGTCAAACCGTGAAACGAGACGTATAGAATTGTTTTTTACGGCGTTCATTCAGAAAGTCTTTTTGTGGCCTACTAAGTGTATCTTTACAAAATTTTACGTCAAGTCACCATTGACGTCAGGTGAATGTCGTAGAGATCAATCACGGCAAAATATAAAAACTCCAAGTTGTTCAAATGTAATTGCAACTAAATTGTTATGCAACTAAATTGTTTCGACAAAATTGCCATGCAATGCAGTTTCTTGTTGTAACTTAATGATAGAAAAAATATTCGAATCTAAAGACTGAACTTTTATTTATTTGCAAAAATTGAAGCTATGCTCTATAGGCGTCCGCAGAGGGGGGCAAAAAAGGCAAGTTGTCCCCCCGATAATTTTTTGGTCATTTTTCCAAATTGCACAAATACATTGAGTTTTTTTTCAGGATTATAGCCCCCTACCCCCCCCCCCCCAGTTCAAAATATTTTGTTCATGTTAAAAATTTTTTGCCAAAGTGTTTATCATTTCCAGACCAAATGCTTGTTTGGTGAAAATTGCCGGTATGTGGGCGATGAAATAGTGTGAACTCTGGCTCGTCTACCATGGCGAAGATTTCAAAAACTATGCAAAGCGTGTTTCGACAAAATTGCTAAGCCATAGCGATATACTAGTGTACTTGAAGCAGTGTCTCAAATATATGACGTCATAATAAAAAATGAAAACATTTCGTTATTCGACAAACCGCAATAAAGAGGGGCATTGCGTAAGAAAGTACGGTAATAAATTTTCCTTTTAGCCACTAGCCAGAAGATATATTAAAATAGAGGAAGATTTAGCATCAAAGTCAAAGAAGTTTTTTAAAACTACGCGATTAATCTGAAGTTGAGATAGAGTGTACTAAATAAAGGAAGACATATTTCAGATCTAGATAATCCGCTTCGACAGGGTCAGTACAAAGATCCTTTTCTACACTGAAAAAAATCAAAACTTGTAGGAGCTATCAAAGTGAAGAAGAGGGTTTTTCATCGGTGGCAACAACCGCCATTGAGATGGATAGATTTCAAGAGTTGTGATAAAAAGTGATTTTTACTACAAAGTCGTACATGATTTTGATCAAACCAATAGGAGAGATTACAATCTCTTATGTTCATGTCTGTTGAAACATATATACTGTACACGAAAAAGTAGATGTGGCTCACAAGAGCGGATTCAGAAAGTTTTGGTGAAGGGGGGATGTAATATTAAATTTGGTTGAATGTTAACTAAATACAAAGACGATTAGACACGGAAATGGGCGTAAATAAGCCCTTTGAAAATGTTTCATGTTTGGGGCGTAGGCGTATTCAGAAATTTTTCGGGGAGGGGCACCAACTTCGTCACTTTTTCAAGCGTAGGCTAATTTATTTTCCGGCAGAGTTAATTTTAAGCAACTTAAGTAACAAAAACGACTTTAGGGAGGTCCGGGGGCACGCTCCCTCGGAAAATTTTTGAAAATTTGTATACTGTAATGGCCATTTTAGTGCGTTTTAAAAAATTTTGGGGAAAGTTTGTTCATATTTTTGGCCTCTAGGCTAATTCTGAGTGCTTCACCAAGTATGATGCATTTTGTACGCACAGTTTCGATTATGCGTGCTTAAGGCAACTAAGGCATATTGTTATGAAGAGATTCGAAATTATGGAAAACTTTTATTCACCCAAAACATTCTTGAAAATTGGTGGTGGGGGATGCATACCCCACATCCCCCTGGATCCGCCCCTGGTGACTCAACTTGTTGACGTATTTGCCTCTACGGCCCATCATAGAATGACATTATATTAATAATTGTCATTATATTAATAATTGGCATTATATTAATAATTGTCATTCTGTGCATTTTTTTTCTTTTGTCGATTTCGTAGCCTATCTATTGTGTAATATTTTCCTCTAACATTACGTAGCGTAACTTTACACGGCCATTGTGCCATGCCTCTTTTGACTCTGCCTTTTAGTAAAAAAAAAACAAAATTAATGGTGCCAGGTGACTGAAATAAACCTGACTCTTTTGATGGTTTCTGTGACTCATGGCCAGGGGCGGATCCAGGGGGGTAGGATGAGGGGTATGCATCCTCCCACCAGTCATTTTCGAAAATGTTTTTGAAGAATACAATTTTTCTTAATTTGAAAGTTCAAACCTCTTCGATAGCAATAAGCCTTACGCCTTAAGCAAGCATAATCGAAAATGTGCGAACAAAATGCATCATATTTGGCGAAGCACTCAGAATTAGGGTCAAAAAATGTAAACAAAATTTGCCTAAAAATTATTCAAAAATCACTAAAATAGCCATTGCAGCTTGTAAATTCTCAAACTTTTTCCGGGAGAGTATGCCCCCGGACCCTCCTAGACTTTTTTTTGTTTTTCAATCAGCTTCAAATTAGTTCTGCCGAAAAAAATACGCTTAAAAAAAGTGGAAATTATGCCTCTCCCCTTTTTAAAACTTCTCGCTACGCCACTGATTGAAAATTTTCACTATTTTTTGTCAATTATAAGAATTTTTCGATTTACTTGTTTGGGGGTATTATAGACCTACTCCACGCCGCCAGCATAATTTTGAATGAAGCCGTTGCGCTGAAAAGTTTGCTCATTCCTGGCAAAAGGGAACGTGTACAACTGCACATTAGGCTAATCCATTACGCGTCCAAATAAGCGTAACCACCACAACCACTCACTCGTTGCCATATCAGCAGGTTTATCTGCATCACATTAAGAAATTTGGTTCGTGACGTCATAAACTACGACGTTACACTTTGCCCCCCCAATATTTTTTTCTGCGGGAGCTACTGCTATGCTCGGTTTACGCATGAAAAAGACCTCCTGTAACAAGCGTTTTTTCAACAAAAACCCAAGATCTAACCATTTTTTATTTTGTTTTGAAATCTACTGTAAACTTTCTGATTCACATGCAGGACATACAAGCGTAAAAATGTGTACCGGTTTGTTAAATCTGCTAAAATTCATGTTGATTTTAACTTGTGCAACTGTTGTTTCTCCAATACAAAATTATCGGTTCTGCGAATACAAAACTAGCGATTCCATCTTCCTGAAAAATGAGCTTCTGGTGAAATTTAACTATCTCGACATTCCCAATTGGGCTCAAAAAAGTTTTCATTATGTAAATTGTAGTCGAAGAGGACTTGAAGCAGTTCCAACCTTATCAAGTGACACGGAATTTCTTGATATGAGCAGAAATCATCTACGAAAAATAACAGCTCAGAGTTTTTTAGCCCTTGACAATCTTATTATTTTATACCTTGATGGCAATTGCATCAAAAAAGATTTAAATTCTTATCATCCTGTATGTGAAACTGACTTGTCAATAGAATCTGGATCCTTTCAAAATTTAAAAAAATTAAAAATTTTGTCACTAAAATACAATTATCTTCGCGAATTTCCTCAATCTTTGCCATCTACAATATCTCTTCTTGATATCAGCTCAACCATGTTAGGAAATATCACCAGCGATCTTCAAAAAAGTGGACTCAATTTAACAGCATTATCAGCCCACGGAAATTGTTTCAAAGAAGCTTCTGCAGCCAATCTGTGTCCCAGAAATTTTGAAATTTCCTCAAAAATTTCTCCCACGCTTCAATTTGTAGATTTAAGATTAAATAGTCTGGAGAAAATTCCGAAGTATTTACTCAGCCCAAGCCTTGATGTATTTGTAATTGCTTTAAATCCTGTAACACGTTTGTCAAAAAGCGATTTTGATGAAGCCACAAACATACGAGTACTATTGATACAAGGGATGAAACGAATAAATGCGACCAAGGGCATTGAGATTGAAGAAGGTGTGTTCGACCCTTTAGTAAATCTTCAAATCCTCGATCTCTCCGCAAACTTCATTCGGTACATTCCTAAAAATTTATTTCGGTCTAACACAAAGCTGCAATATTTAGATTTGTCACTGAACAAGTTGTCTAAAACAATGCTCGATCCTGTATATTTGGGGCATCTTCGCATGCTTCGATACCTAGATGTATCATCAAATGCGTTAGAAAATAAGATGCAGTTTGATGCTCTCAATCTAGGAGCTTCGTATTGCAATTTAACTTCTCTTGAAACTTTGATGATTGGATTTCCACCTAACACATTGTTACAGATAACGGAAGACAGAATAGAACTCTCAGACGTATTTCATTATGTCAGCAGTGCATCAATATTAATTCTTTCTCGTCTAAGAAATCTTACTAGGCTCAGCCTTTCTGGACTATCTCTAAAAGCAGTAAATGCATCCCAATGGTTACAATTAAAACATTTGAATTCCTTCCATCTTGATTATAACAGCATCCAATTTCATAAGCTGTCCCTGGACGCTGTCAATGGATTTAAAACCGAACACGTGAAACTTAAAAAGTTGCGATATAATCCAAGAAGAACGCAAATTTCACCTATGCCCTTCAATGATGTTCAAACAGAATCGACGATTGTTGATAGTAGTCAAAGGAGTTTTTGTTCTTCTGACGAAGTTTTAGATTTTTCTCGAAATGATATATCGTTTGTGGAACAACATATTAGCTATTTTCTTTCTTCAGCTTGCAAAGTCGACTTATCGTATAACAGCATACATTTTATTTATAACAATACTTTTGTAGGCTTTTCCAACCTGATAGATCTTATTCTTGATCACAATCCGTTGTATCACATTGATTCCAATGCTCTTTTTGCTTTGGATAGTTTGAAAAGGTTTTCTATTCACTACGTCGCTCTAAATGACCGTGTTGATGTCTTAAACTTTCTTACAAGAATTTCAGATGAAAGAAACATAACTCTGAAATGGAAACAAAAATGGGCTGGTGTATTTAACATTTTGCTTTTGTGGGAACCTGAAGTACAAGGTCATTTTGGAGCAATAGATTCTCTTGATTTGTCTGGAAATTTTGTTCCTCCCAAATTTCTAGGAAAACTATTTACAGTTTTGCGCAGTTTTCAAAACCTGCAGAGTCTTACTATACGTAACTGCGGCATTGTGAATGAATTGCTGACTGTTTCCCTTGAGTCTGTGGAAAATTCTCTTAAATATCTCGATTTAGGTGCAAACAAGTTGAATCAGCTACCGGCAAACCATTCAAGAAATTTAAAAAAGTTAGAAGTCATGAAACTTGATCACAATGTTATATCCTCCTTAGAAGGTGATTTCTTATCCAGTCTTTCTTTACTCCGTAAGTTTGTGGTTTCTCACAATGAGATCTCATATATTCAATCAGGCTTTTTTTCTTGTGTACGTTTGAAATACGTAGATATGTCGAATAATTTCATTGCTAGACTGGGCGACGATATCTTCCCAACTTCAGTTCTTTCTAATTTGGAATATTTAGACATTCGTGGCAATGATTTGGATTGTTCTTGTGGAGTCTGGGAGGTCTTTTATCTTTGGACCGTATCCTCTAAAGCCGAAGATGTGTTAATTCCAGGATATCTGCCAGTATGTTCATCTGAGTTGGATGAATTTTATGGTGGGTGCGTGGCTTGTGGTTCCCCTTATAGATTACATAGTTCTTCATTGCTATCGTATTGCTCCTTTTCTTTTTGTGGTTTCACACAAATGCTAACTTATTGCTTTTGCTTTTCAAGTTTCATCTCGTTGTTTTTGCTATTTAGTATGCTTTTTGGTAGCAAACGGTTCAAACGCACCTTATTCCGCAAGGTAAACGAGCAATTTCGTATAAATTTTGTTAGTAGAAGAACCCAAGCACATCCAGTTACTAAATCTTCAAACAACGTGTTTGTGATTTTTGATTTGAGTGACAACGAGATAGGAGATTGGGTCGATTATCGTTTGAGTAAAGCTATGAAAAATGGAAGACCTTCACTTCCGCTAATTATTGTTGGGAAAGACGATTCGTGTGGAGTAGCTCCTTCACAGCAGATGTTGCAGAGAATCATGACATGTCGAAATAGTCTCCTCATCCTCACCAAAGATTTTTGTTACAAACCAGAATGCCGGTGAGTAGTATTTGTTTGAGCTGTATCTGGTATTAGCATAGGCGCAGATTCCTGGGGGGACGGGGGATCCGGACCCCTCAATAATTTTGCTTGGGGAGTGGGGAACAAAAAATAAATGTCTCCCCCCCCAATATTTAGGCAGCACAATAGTTCGATTGTGCTCAAACAAGCATGCTTTTTTAGGAAATTTCTTTTGTTCAAACACACTACGCAGCTATTGTAATTTACTGATTCTTCCAGACCCGTTTATCGTCGAGGGGTCGCGGGGGCAGCTGCTCGAGCTGGAGCATCCTAGCATCTTAATTCTCTACGACAAAGGGTAGATACTCTGTTGGGATGCCAAGGAAGGACCAAATAGCCGTAAGATTTTCTACGTAATCTCGCCATCGAGCTCTGGAACAGCCTTTTAGGCCTTCGACCAATTGGTGTTGAAAAGAGCATTTTTGGCTGCTTTTTCTACAGACAATCGTACCACATGTCCAGTTGTCCATATTAGCGTAGTTGCGATCTTTCTAGTCGGAGAAGCAGCGATTCGATGTTTGGAGATTCACAAATATCTGCACTTTTAACCTTGTTCAACTAGGTCAAACCGCTAATTCTTCCCATAGACCTAAATCTCATTTCGGCTGCTTGAACTCGAGATCTAAGTTTCTCACTCATGATCCAACACTTATGGCCATAAGTCAGAATTAGAACATACCTAGACTGATCTGAAGATGGATAGCTTTGCCTTAATGCAAAACACAAGTTTCATTACCACAGATCGCTAAAGCTAGCGCATTACTGCCAGGGGCGGCGGAATGAAATTTTTTCTGGGGGGGAGGGGGGACAGCAACATAGGCGAATCCAGGAATTTTTGAAATATTGTTTTTTGCAGCAATATGGTTCCGTGAAAACTAAGCCCTTGCGGAAGGATCTGTGGAGACTCTCCCAAACAAAAATTGAAAAGCAGAATGAATTAGGTGTAAAATTTACTGACAGTAAAGGTAGGAAAACTGATGAAAAAAATCAAGGGGCAAGATCTTATCGAGAATTAGCAATATGTTCTTAGAACAAACAGTTGACCAATACAACCTCACAAGGAGTTGACAAATTTGTCAAACGATCTACGGACGAAACATGTGCTTACAAGGCGAAGCGATAGCCTGCATCCCATCGCTAGCCAGCTCTGCATGCTAAAGTTATTGATTGTTTTACACTACTTTTTATTGCAACGACCGATTGACTATCGAAAATTTTGACCTCTCATCTCCAGTAGCGGACCCAGAAAATTTTGGTGGGGGACGAGATTTTAAATTACGTTGAATATTAACTAAATGCAAAGACGTTAGACGTTTATACCCGGAAAAAGGCGTAAATAAGCTCTTTAAAAATGTTTTGTGTAAGGGCGTATTCAGAATTCTTTTCAGGTGGGTGGAAGGGGACCACATTTTGACATTTTTTCCGGCAGAGTTCCTTCGAGGCAAATCGAGAAACAAAAACAGTTCAAAGGGGAATTCGGAGGAATGCTACCCCGAAATTTTTTTTGAAAATTTCTCAGCGTAATAGCCATTTTAGTCCTTTTTGTACAATTTTTACGGAAAATTTTGTGTAAAATTTTTACCCCTAATTTTGAGTCTTTCACCAAATATGATGTCTTTTGTTCCCATATTTCGATTATGCTTGCTAGGTGTAATGGATTATTGTTATCTATCAAAGAGATTCAAAATTATGGAAAAACTGTATTCATCAAAAACATTGTTGAAAAATGGCTGGTGGGTGGATGCATACCCCACATCTCCTTGCCCCCTGGATCCTCCATCGCTCATCTCTAGCTTAAACTAGTTGCCACACTGTGCAGCAGCTGATCTACTTTTAAATGGCTATTGTTTAAGGCCAGGAAAACCGGCGAAATGAACAATTGTATCATCATAAATAAGTTATCAAAATGAATAGTCATTACAACTTGCGACTGTACAATGTACAGTCGCCATTATTCCAGGTAGAATAACGACCTTCAAGACAAATTTGCTCGATAACTGAGTTATTTTTTAATCAGATATTGGTTAAGATTGCACGATACTGATTAAAGCTAGACGTTGTTTCACCTAAAAACGTTGCTCGTATCCAATTCGCTGTCTTGTCAGCCACCACTTGTGAATGAGATACCGAGGTACTTGAATTTTTCCGACTGTTTTAATGGTATTCCACCATCTTGGGGAGAGCATTGCTTTAGTTGCCTGAACAAGCACAGGTTTTTGTTTTTATTGTACCGGTACTGATTTTCAATCCGGCAACAGAGCATGCATCCGAAAATCTGTTAAGAGCTTGCCGGAGACCATCTTGGGTAGACTCAAGTGTTGCAAGAGCATTTTACAAATAACAGACGTTGTACAGTGCAATCGCCGTTTTTTACTCCGCCACATGACTCTCTTTTTTTAACTATTCTATCCAAGTATCCATAAAAATATAGAACCGAATAGGTGAAAGAGAGCAGCCTTGCCGTAGTCCTACAAATAGGCCTAATCCGAGGTCTGTCTTCGTTACGTTGTTGACACGAACGCAGACCTCGGGATGCATGTACATTTGTGCAATGACTTGATACTATAGTTAGTAACTGGCCATCAATGCCATACTGTTAACAATACCGTCCAAACCTTGTCTCCAGGAATGCGATCATATGCTTTTTTCAGATCAACTAAACATGACCTCTTTCGTATGTTTCCACGACTTCATAAAGATTTGCTGCAAGGCAAATTTTTGGTTCATTGTGCTTCGGCCAAGACGAGTCGAAAGCTATAATAAGCAATTAGCATGCGTTAGTTTAGGTTCAACTCTTTCACGGCATTTCTTTTCAAAGCACTTGGCATAGACCTTACCCGGGACATTGATGGGAAAGATGCCCCTACAATTGGCGCATTTTCTCTTACCTCCTTTCTTACGGATAGGAATTACCACTTTGTTTGCCATTGCTTAGGTGCTTGCCCAGTCCTAGGCTATATGCTACCGGACAAACACGAGTCAGCCAAAGAACACCATACACGTTCATTGCTTTCAGCATTTCAGGTCTGATATCATCCTCACCAGGTGTTTTCCCTGTTTTCAATAATTTGATAACTGCATTTCGGTTGTCTGAATATCTTCCTCATTATGTTCCTCGAAAATTTGAGTCGGTGTAGCACTAACTGGATTTAAAAGATCACTAAAGTATTCTCTCCACTTATTCAAAATAGCATCTTGATCTTTCAGGAAGACACCATTCGAATCTTCGATGAAGAAAGCAGCTTGAAATTTTTTTCCACGCAAACGGTCTGCCAGAACACTTTGCCATTTTTAAATCATCGTTTAACCTTCCTACACAAAATTCCTTCCAGGATCTTTTCTTAGACAGTTTAACTTTTGTGGCTGCTGCCTTACGTGCTTCAGAGTACTGCGAACTAATTCCAAGTGATTAATTATTTGCAAGCCAGGCCTTAGGCCACTTTTTTCGCACGAATAGCTTCTTTAACTTCTTGGCTCCACCAAGGAGTTCTTTTCTTGCTCTTCTTCGTCCCTCCAACACGCTTACGTCACAACATTACAGTAGTAGATGTAATGACTGCTGTTTGAAACAGACACCACTCAGTTTTAATGTCGTCAGTACTGGTCGGAAGTTCTTTGAATGTGGATGCAATGTTGTCTGCAAATACAGTTCGTATGTTTTGTCAGCCAATGATTCTCACTTGATTCGATAAATTTTTCTTGGTTGAAGAATTCTTGCGTTCTCTCAAGGGTTTCAAAACTTTTAAAGTGCAGACAACTAGGTGGTGATCAGTTGTAACTCGACTTTTAGGTTGCTCATGATCATGAAATTTTATTGGACCATAGACGAAAAAAGTAAGGGGCTGAAGCCTCCCAACCCCTACACTTTCTCAGACCTTTGGTTTTTGGGTCAAAGTTGCAAAGAGAGCAGCAGAAAATTGCTAAAAATTGAAAATGTGCAGCTGGCCTTCTATCAAGTAAAGCGGTATTGTTGAATAATACCGCTTTACTTGCATGAAAGTCGACCACAGGGGAGTCTGGGAAGCTTTTCCCCCCAGACGTTGATACGGTTTGACTATTTTTATCCCCCTTTGGCCCCCTGTAAAAATAAGTTCTATCTCCATTGTATTGAACCCCCTCCCAAAACTTTGCATAAATCGACGGACCTGGGTATTAGCCAAAACTTGCATTCAAGCAGGTTTTGATCAGGATATCACAGCAAATGCACTGATGATTAAAAGTTTGCCAATCAAGTTGGAAAGTCTCATTAAACGTCTTTTTCTACGGGCACAACTCGACGGCTTGTTTTCCACTCTCTCCCACTTGTTTAATGCTAAACGCTTCGAAAATTTGTAAATACTAATTTTTGAGACCACGGCTTGATCTTACTCAGAATAGAACTCTAGAGCCATCTTGACCAGAGATAGACTTTTGTTTATTTAATCATCTGGCTTGGGATAGGTTATAGAAAAAATGATAAAGTTTTAGTGTTTGCTTGCAACGCGTTAGCTGAACTTTAACTTTCCCAGTAGCTAGGGGAAGACTTTTGCTCAAATTCTGAAAATGCATAGCAAAAAATGCCGAATGGCGTCTGGAAACACATTGTCTGCGAAATCTGAATAGAAGGTGCAAATGACAATACTTTTGTTATAGTCGAAAAATTAAATACAGTGTGGCATTTCTTCTGCAGATAGCCATATTTTTTCTCGGGGTCTTTGGAGGATCTGGAGCAGCCCTTTGAGAACGGTTAATTTACTGTGTATCTAGCTGCCACAGGTTTTTGTAACTTATGTTGTGTTAAAAGTAAAAATCTGCTGAACCTGTATCTATCATAGCTCACCAGCGGTTTTGTTTCTTTATTGTAGCTTTGTAATATCAACTTTACAAGAGATGCGACTTTCAAGAGGAGACGGTCATTTGGTTTTGATTGCATGGAGTAGTGATGAAGGCGCACCACGTGTTCCGCTGGACATCCAAGAAACACTGAACCCACAGAAGCAATGTTTTTTGAAGTTTGATGCCACCAATGATGATGAAACAATGTTTTTTGAAACGCTACGGACTGAACTATGTAGATTTCGATAAATTATTTTAGTTCAAAAATGCCTTCTGCTTTGATCTGATTTCAGTTTTCCTCATATTCAATGAGAGTTTTCGATTTATGAGGAAAATATAGCCTACTGCAGGTAATTCTATTAAGATCTGGCCAGAGTCAAATTAAACTGATCTATTTTAGCAAGCATTTTGTTGCTATTATGGCTTTGTCAAGACATACATTTTCCAGCGTGTGGCGCGTTTGAGAAAACGTTGTTACTTCTTCCAAACCCTGAGATTACGCCAGCCCATCTTTAAGCTTAAAACACCTTGAAACGCCGAAATTGAATTCGTATTTTTTTTTATATTTAGTTGTATAATTATCCTCCTGTTACGAGAAGCTATCAAAGCGCTATAGCGAGCTCGCTTAGGAGTTTGGCGCCATCTGTCTACAACCAAGAAGGGGAAATCGCAATAAGTGCTTTTCCCAACGGTTAAACTAGTAAACTTGCCGGCTTGTTCTTTACATAGTTCCTATGATGCAGAGCGTCAAGCAGGGAAGTTGTAAATACCAATTTTAAATCCGGCTCGGAGTCAAACCCGGCTCGGAGTCAACCCGAGTTTGCTGCTCCAAAGGAGTACGCTCTTACCACTTTGCCATCGGAGCTGTTAATAATATCAAATGTGTTTAACTGAATATTTGGCAGCAATGTCCTCTTTTGATTTTGTTTTGTTAAAAAAACAAAATTCTTCAATATGCTTTTGCCTACTATTTGGATCAACGTTGTGTTTTCTAAAAGTAGGCCTACTCAGCGACAGATCATAATGATTTTATAATAAAGTCTAGATGGCAGCAAAGGGTTAGATTAAATCTGCAGAATCTTTGCACGCAAAATAATGATGTTGGGCTTAAATTCATTTCATAGAATTCAAATGCTTATGATGTTCGTAAATGAAAATTGCTGTCCTTGCTATATTAAGCTATTACGAAGTTGATTTAAAGAGCCTTCGATTTTGATAGCGCACAATTCAAGTTTCGTTTCCGATTGGAAAACATTTTGATTAATAGTTCCTAGTTTAGCTGCTATTCTTCCTCACAAATTTACGTCGTATATGGTGATGTCAAATGATAATTGAATGAGCCACATAAAAATTTAAATTCTGTAATTACAGTATAGGCCTATTGTTTTTAATCATCAATACGGCATCTAATTTCAGGGAGTAGGGGTTTGAAGGTAAGAATATCGCATGAATTTTAAGAAAATGGATATTTACGATTCAACATAACCTAAATAACTGCAAGTCGCTGATTTGAAAGTCAAGGGTCTCAATTTCAACAACTACGCAGAAAATGAGGGCACGACTCAACTTTAAGCAAGAGCTCTCCAATATAGTTACCTCAAACTTCAGGGGTATCGAAAAAAAAAAATAGAGCAAATTCAAGAAGCATTTTTATGTAATGTACCCAACACCAGCAGAACTTTACTTTTTTCTGGCAAAGCGTGGGTTTATAAAGGCCATTAGTTGCGGAATTACTGCGAATTTTCTACAGCTCGATGACTTAGAGCGCGATGACTTAGATACATAGAGAAGCGCTGCACTAGATTTGGGTTCAATTCTCGTCGCGGCTTCGCTTGTGACGTTGTGGTTAACAATCGGGTTCGTAAAGACTGGTAAATAGGGATGTAAGGTTGGGTACATACTGCTGGTGTTGGGTACATTACATAAATGTGCATCCGGGACAGTAGCTCGATAAGCAAGTCCAGCCAATAGAAAGAAATCCACTGCTACTGTTTTAAAGATGTCACAACCCAGTGCTTGATTCGAAAGTAAGACCAGCTTCCAACACCCTCCAACTACAAGTCCAGAACTGCCGTGCGCGCATTGCAATGGCAATAAACTCTAATTTTACACTTAGGCTTTAAAAATTGCAAAAAAATCATGTTGTTTGATGGCGTTGGATTTACAACTAAAAACGCCTTTATTTGAAAGTTACTGCAGCATTTTAACCATTGTGGAATGGAGTTGCACACTATCGTAATTTCATTGGCAACCCATTTTTACGGATTCACTTTGTCAATGTGCACTTTGACGTTCTCTACGAAATAGGTTTTGCCTGTCTTCTTGGAAAATTGTTATGGCGAAACAGCAATAGGCTGGACGTGTAGGTAATAGCGGATTAGCGGTATTTAACAAATATGAATGGAAATGTATTAGGCTGACTTACAACAGATATTAGGAGAGAGGAGGGTAAGAAGGCCATCGCCTTTTTCTCGAAAATTAGCCATACAATGGTCACGTGTTTTAGCACAACCAATCTCATTGTTGCAACTTACTACCACACTACGTTAAAAAAGTTTTTTGGAAGAACAGAGTAAAGTTATTTATAAAAAAAAAAGATTTTTGATAAAAATCTGGATTTCGAAAAAATCAGTTCAGCACCAGCATATCTTTCCTTTTTTAAACATCAGAAAAGTAAGTTTTCAGTCAAAGGTTGGTGGGTGCTTTAGCAATAAATTTATATACTTAAGCGTTCTCAACGTTAGCCTCCATTCTGCTGTTAGGCAATTTCCAACATGGGTGCCCACTGGGGTGTTGGCCAATAATGGCCATTGCCATTTGTGAGTTGTGACCGCTTACAGATCTGGCCAACTTACCCCAACTTGTATTTAAACCACTGACGTTTACTTGGCTCTACAGAACGACTAGTAAAAACTGCGTGGTGTGAGTGACGATTTCTTCGTTTTGTTTTGATATTCGTTATTTTGAACTTTGTATTGCTTATCAATAGAAGGGATAAAAGTCACTAAAGTTATATATTTTTTAGTAGCGCAAAAACTTATGGAACCGATAAATCGCGAAAAAACTACGTTGATACGAGGTCTATTTAAGGAGTTATAAAGTCATATTTTCTTTTTTAGGTCATAAAATATAACCATTGATTTTTGTTATCAAATGCAAATTGTTAAACTCCAGCAGCACCACAGCAGATAAAGTTCCTGTAGTTCCTTAAACTTCCTTAAACTTGATAATTTTATGCTAAGATGGGCAATGAGACTTCTCAAGTTTTCATGCTTACATACTTCCACAAAGCATTTAAAGCGATTTTTTTTATCATCAGTTTAGAAAAAAGTTGTGCAAAAACCATTGTGAAGACGCGTAGACCAGAAACTTCTCCAGCATAGCATGCCAATTTGTTAACATACTAGCTAGCCAACATTAGCATCTGTAGTAGAATGATCATTTTCGATGTTATAGTCCATGGTTCGTGAAAACCGAAATTTTACCGATGCACACGTCGCATTCTATCGTAAAATTGAGTTCAACAGTTGAATATCGTTCTTGTTGTAAGATGCACATTTGAATTTTTTTTACTGATTTTCAAGTGAATTCTTCGTTCTTTTGAGTATGTTCTTGTTCAAAGTGCATGTTTAGACTTACATATGAGATGTTAATCACGGAAAACAGCATAAATTTGCTGTTTTAAAAATAAAGTCATATGTTTCGAAAAATAAAGTCATATTTTTCGATTTTATAGGTCATAAAAAATCGCTCTACTTATTACATATCGTTTGTGTTCAAGATGTGGTATGGCCAACTTACCCCAACGCTCTGGCCAACTTACCAAACCCTCTGGCCAACTTACCCCACCAGTGGGGCATGTTGGTCATTTTCAAAGGACATTTTAAAGTCAGCTGTGCGAGCAAAGTAGAGGAGATATCGAAATCAGAATAACAATGAAAGCGCAAAAGCTTTAAGATTTTGAAGATCTACTTGGTTCGCTAATAGCATTTACCATAACAAAAATATTTGGAAATTAAAAAAAACGGCCAACTTACCCCAATCTCCCCTAGCCAGTCAACAATCTGCTTGACTACCAGTCCTGTGTTACCTTACGTGAAACTGGAAAGTTACCAAACACTGGTATCTGTAGTAGACCTATACATGGTCTACTTCATCAGCCACAAGATTTCATGACTATTTTGTGAACATCTGCAATAGCAGAATAGCCCACCAATAATTCAGTGGTCTAGTGATTGGCCTGCCAACCAAGGTCGTATTTAGGGGGGGATTAGGGGGTTCAAATCCCCCGAAATATTTTTATAAGTTTGACCTAAGACAGTCCAAGCCCTTCAATCGTCAAAACATAGCATAGTACGCAGTAGTAGGATGTAACATTGTGACCCGCAGATCATTGTTGGTTTGTTGCAGTATGCGTTTCTTGGTAAATCATAAAGGTCAGCGCTCCAGGCGCGGCCGGGTGCTGTAGCATTTGGTGCATCTGCCATGATGGTTTATCAAGGCCGTATTTAGAGGGAGATATGGGGGGCCCGGGATCAACCCCCCAAAATGTTTTTGTAAATTTTAACTAAGACACTACAAGTCCAGTAATCATCAAAAATGTAGTATGCAAGTACTGTAGTAGAATGTAGCTTTTTGTCTCTCATGTCATCGTTGCAGTTGTGGGTTTCTTCATAATAACCTTTAGCGCTCCAGGCACAGGGTGCCGCAACATTTCATACATTTGCCCTGTTATTAATCCAGCTGTAACCGTATTGGAGTATATATGACACGAGCCCATAAAAAAGCTGAAGTCTTTGCATACTACTCCTGCAAATGAATTACGGTAATGCGTGCAGACTGATTTAAATATGAACTGTTTTTTGTGAAATTAATTGCCATTATTAGTGGTCGCCAGTCAGAGACGTAAAAAGAGCAGGCGGCTGACTTGTGCTAAAACTGTCACCGTATGTGCACAATCAGTTTACAGCAAATTTTACAATAACGTCATGTTCAACTAATAGATAGCTTCGATAATGTGTCGGATGGTACTGCTTGCTCGAAAAGGAAGTCACATTCTGCATAATTATGCTGAACAAAGTTTGATATTTACAATTATTTTAGTGAGCTAGTGTAAATAGAAACGCATTAATGGTGCAGACGTTGCAAATAATTTGCTTTTCCATTTTCTAAAGAAATTATTGTATTACATAAAATCAATGCTTGCTCACAGAACAAAATATGAATTTACGTAAATGCAAAAAGAAAGTGATATAATCCCCCCGTCACTCTTTTTCGAAACTCGGTATTTTTTTCTCTTTTTGTGCTCACAACTGCAGCGAATCCTTTGCGATGAGAATTAGTTTGGATACAAATACGGTGATCTTCAACCAAGGGTTCCTGCCCTGCTGCCTGCATGAATGAAGCAGGCTGAGGGTCTGTTCCAATTTGCTTTTAGTGTACCGGTGGGCCTATAAGAAAATTTAATCGTCAGCTTAGTAATAATGTCTGCCATTTCCTGCGCAGTACCTCTAATTTTACTCTGTACAGAAGCAGCTATATATTCACTCTCTGTAAGCATCAAAGCACTCTGTGCAATTGTATTTGTATTGTAACTTATTCGAGAAGTTTTGGTCACAGGAAAACAGTTTTACAAGAAATATACGTAATTTTGGCATAATTTGCGCCTCAAGGTTCGAAAAATCGCAAACTTTTTGTTCGGATAAGGGATAAGATTTTGCATGAGTTTACAATCCTAATACAATAACAAGTAACAACCATGCAAAAGTACAGCAGTGACTGTAGTGCAAATTGATTTGAGGTACCTTCACTGCAAACCAGATCTTCACTTTTAGCGCAGCTCACGCATTTCTCACGCCTTTGATGAAAAATACCGTGGGTGCTTTTGATTGGTTTTTATTTCTGGTCTTGCGCACTGAACCACGTAAGTTTAAGCCCAGCGGCATAGGCGCATTCTGGTAGAGCCACGGTGCTATGCCCCCCGCTGGCCCTGTCGTTGTTGTAGAGTATAGAACACACCTACACGTCAATTAATCAAATGCGCAAGCTAATAAAATTGCATCTTCCTTTCATTTTTTTAGCCAAGCTTCTGCTTTTAGACATACCAAGGCTTTTAGGTAAGTCTACTAAAATATTTTTGTATTGTCTATTAAAGACTGCACCAACTGCAGGTACGGTAAGGTTTTTTTCGATAAAAAGTGTGCTTAAATGAGTGTTTTTTATGTGAAAACCGTAAAAATCTGCTGGTGGCTGGAGGCTCCGCCCCAGACCCCCGTTTTTTGCGGCACTTTGCCAAATCTTTCGCATGCCACTAAACAGCGGTAGCAGTGACAAAGAAAAAAAATTTAACAAGCATTGTACTGTTTATACCAGAAAGCGCTAATATAGCGTACACAACTTCGCAAATATTTACGTTAAAAATTTTGCTATATTGGTAGTGAACATTCATATCAATCCCCTCCCCCGAACAATTTTTTTAGATACGGCCCTGCTGCCGACTAATGAACTTGAAATACTTCAGCTTCCAGCACAGGTTCTGCAGTTGCACCAAAAGCACCTTACTGAAGCATAACATATTTGTGGAACGCAGTCTAACGTTGAAAGCATGGGCATATAGGCTCTACCTCATATTTTACAATGTAGTATTTTGTTTTGTTCTCGTTAACAACAAATAAACTTGATTTGTACCAGGTTAACATCGAGTGACTCATGTGCGTAAGTGAGTTACGTAATTTTCTTAGAGGACCAGCCACGCAGTATTTTAGAAGCGCGATATCGTCTGAAGCAGCTAATAAAAATGTACCGGATCAACGCGAAAAAATTTTAAAAATTATCTTTGGCGATTTATTTCATAAAATAAACACGATTTTGACTTTATTGGTTTTTTGAAAAGCAAAGTTGCTGGATGCGAACTCCCAACCCTAGCGACCATGAACCGAGTTTGGTTTTAAGAAGTGGGGGAGACAAAGTTTGTGTGATAGGCTATATCTTACATGCTTTTGACAAAAGTATGTCACTTGAATAGTACCGGTACTATAGAACGCCGACGTTGATCATGTAGTCCCAAGTTTAAATGCCTGCATAGGCAATTATACATTTGGTGAGTCTAATGATCTTGTATCTTGAGTTTGTTATGAAAAAGACAAGTCCATCTGATTTTTACCTCATGGGCTTTCCATTTTTCAAAAGTTATTGCATTTTTACTCATTTTTTCGATTTCGTTTGCCATGTTGACGTACATGCCCTTCAAAAACACTACAGGCAACAAGCGATTATGACGCCACTCGAGGTCTTAGCTGTAGCGCGTTTTATTCACCTTAACTAGAAAACGCGACAGCAACTTTTACCTCGAGTGACATAACGATCACTGTTGTGCTTTTGCGTCAATTCGGCAAACCAAATCAAAAAGATATGTAAAAACTAAAAAACAATATTTCCGAAAAAAAGAAAGCCGATGAGGTAAAAGTGAGATGAATATTTACATGCTCTTCATAACAACCACCAGGTATAGGATCAATAAGCGACCAAATGATAATTGCTTTTACGGCCACTTTCATTGCACAGAAAAAAATTGAAGTACCAGTACTTAGATGAATATAAATTACAGTATTTATTCAATAAAAAACAACGAATCTCAAAAGAAAATGCTATATGAACGTAACAAATTCCGTTAATTGAAGGCTCACTAAAAGAAAGTTAACGCAATTGATAGAGAGAGACTGAAAGTTAACGCAATTAATAGAGTACTGGACTCTATCCTTGATCAGTCATCATGCTTTTGATCTCACGCACGCTGCAGTCATCATGCACGTTGCAGCGCATACAAAAAAACCTTTTCTAGCTGAGAGGATCGTTAAAATTTCAATTGCGTTTTCAAAACTTTTTGATCTTACGACCTTTCGGTCTTTAGACCAAGTTAAAATAAAGACCCAAGACCGCGATTGGCGAAGACCAAGACCCTAAAAAGATCATCTTGGACCAAGACCTTCGCCGTGTTACTGACATCAATACATACTAAGTGGCTTGTTGGATAAGCTTTGCTGTGGAAATTTTTTACGCCTCTAGTGACGGTGTGATATGTTATACGTGTGATTGTATAATATATATATCAATAAATGCAATGTATTTTGGCAACAAAAACTGTGGGAGACAAAAGCATAGCGACTGCTAAAAGCAATATGTCCCTGCCGTTCCCCTTAAACTCGGTCCATGCTAGTGACACAACTTGATTTGCTTATCACTCAATTACGTTGAGATATGCGGGAAATGGGCCTACTGGGCCGGTTTTGGCACCCACTAAATAACTTCAATAAAAGCTAGCAAAAATCATAAATGCGATAGTTATACGCCACGTGTAGGATAACGGACATTGTTGCAGGTCTCATGAGTATATTGGAGCTTGGAATTGTAATTAAGCTCTTGTTTCACATTTTTTTCGTGCCATGCATCTTTCGAATGTTTGTTGAGCTTCATTATAGTTGTTAAATACGCTTACGTGTTTGCATATCTCGTCGTTAAAAATATCACTCCAGTAATCATCGATTTTCTGTTACCGTACATACAGTATAGATATGCTTATCAAATGGTAAGCCTAACTACGGTAGAAAGAAGCCATTGTAAATGTGCAAGCTATTTCGTCGAATTGTATTGCAGCAAAAATTATGTGCTGTGTAGAGATAGTTTACCGGCTATTAGTCATGCTGTTGAAACCTTAAAACACAACCTATGTTTTTGCAAAGCTTGGTTGCAAAAAAACTTTAACTCAAGTTTGAGTGTTAGTTTTACAAGACTTCAGAAATAATTTGTACAGAGTAGGCCTACTTCCAAAAAGCGGGTAGAAGACCCAGAGCGCTTTTCCTTACACAAAAAAAAAAAACAGCAGCTGCTGTTCTAAGTTATTGTCGCCCATTTAGTAAATCGAGCTTAAATTGCATTTAAGCATTTAGGCACTCATCAGCAGCGTCGTTTGATTTTCAACCTATACGATGACTACAAATGTACAGTAGTTTCCCACAAAAATGCCAAAACCATCAAAAATCAAAAGAGCTCACCTTAATTAGATATTGGCATTTATCTTGAAGTATTTTTAAGCCCAAGTGGGTAGATATGTAAAAAGTAGGCTGAATGTGGTTGAAAGTATCCAAAGCATAACGACTGCAAAAAGCAATCCATTTGAATCAATATTGTAGTATGAATTCGATCATTTGCCCTGGAGGGTGCCAAACTATTTCAAAATTTGAAGATACTGCAAGCAAGGCTGGAGAGAGGGGGGGCAGGTAGGTACAAAGTACCCGGGACCCGTCACGTTTTGAGGGGCCCCAAAAAAAAGTTTTTTAAGAGCGAGACTAACGCGAAGAAATCGAGAAATGACGTCTTCGTTATGTTAAGACGAAAAAATTTGGGAGAAATTACGTCTGCGCGATGTCAAGACTTGCTTATATGGCCACTTTTCTCTCTGCCCTGGGGCCCGGATTTTTTCTCAACGGCCCTGTCAGCTGGTATCCAGCGAAGAACCAATCGTATGCAGCGATTATACTAAAATCAAATCGCACTAGTGTATGAGGTACCGTTTGTAAAATACGTTTTGCATGCACTCTACGGACAAGTTTACGCTTTTCCCATTCTAAGCCAAAATGGTAACGAAAAAAGTTGGACTGCATTCTGCTGACTGTAAAGAAACATTGCAACAAGAAAGGAGTTACTTGAACGCTTTTCAATGCAGTGTCATTTGTAAAATTAACATTACATACAGACTAAAGACGAATCAAAACTTTTCTCTGTTTCAAGACAAAATGGCAACGTAAAAAGTCGCACATTTTGCGGACTGTAAACTAAATACGCTTTCATCCAGTCTAAGACAAAACCCGAAACGAGTAACAATGCGACGAGAAAGGATTTCGTTTCTAATCCATTGGCGTAGAGATAATGAAGTGATTTACGTACGCGACGAGTAAGGCCTAGACTCAAGACCAGTTTCGGCGGCCAGTAAAATAGTGCTGTCTGTAAAATAGTGCAGATCGAAAAATCCATTCGGAAGCGATCGGAAAATTACGTCATTCAGTAGCCGCCAATTACGCTCGCGAATTACGCTCGCGCCACTGAATGACGTAATTTTCCGATCGCTTCCGAATGGATTTTACGACCTGCACTATTTTACAGACAGCACTATTTTAGTGGCCGCCGAAACTGGTCTTGAGTCTAGGCCTTACTCGTTGCGCAGTTAAATCACTTCATTTTCACTTCGTCAAAGTATTAGAAACGAAATCCTTTCTCGTCGCGTTGTTACTCGTTTCGGGTTTTGTCTTAGACTGGATGAAAGCGTATTTAGTTTACAGTCCGCAAAATGTGCGACTTTTTACGTTGCCATTTTGTCTTGAAACAGAGAAAAGTTTTGATTCGTCTTTAGTCTGTATGTAATGTTAATTTTACAAATGGCACTGCATTGAAAAGCGTTTAAGTGAATCCTTTCTTGTTGCAATGTTTCTTTACAGTCGGCAGAATGCAGTCCAACTTTTTTCGTTACCATTTTGGCTTAGAATGGGAAAAGCGCAAAATTGTCCGTAGAGTGCATGCAAAACGTATTTTACAAATGGTACCTCATACAAGTGACAAGAAAAACATTCAAACAGCATTTAAGTTTTGAGTCAAGTTTAATTGCAGCGTAACACACGCTTTATTAATCTTGCATTCGGCAAATCTATTGGCCTATACTCTAAACTTGTATTCTTTCAAAGGATGAAAAATTAGAATTAACCAAAACTGCCAAATTCATAATTTCATTTTGAATTTTATATGATTACTTTGTCCGTGTTTGAACGTTTGATAGTTGCGCGCTTATGTCCATTATCAAAGAAACACAAGTAGCTGAAGATTTCATTTTGAAGCCTATATATTGGTTGAAATATTTGAGCACTTATGCGCAGCTTAATAGGCTAATGCTAAGTAGGAGTTATAACGAAGTCGCAAACAAGCATAAAATATGCCATGTAAACTGAAATTCTTTTGGAGAAAAAAATTTATGCAAAATACAGTAGGCCTGCGTTTATTTGTACAATTTGCACATTTTTCAGAGATTATTATCTCATATAGACTCGAATACAAAAATGCTGTTCCGTAATTATTATGCCATTTGTGCTTTTGTTAACGTTGCTAAATTAGACATGTCCAAAAGAAAATATGAAGCTTATGCATTAGAAAAGCTCTAGCAGCTTAAAACGAAACAAACGAAGTAGGCCTACAAAACCTTTTTAACCTCACTTATTGAGATTTATCTAGCGCAAGCGTCGCCGGCGTAAGTTGCTGAGTGCTGTCTCCTGATCCAGCACATAAAGTAGAAAAAGTTACGACCGTTTGAACTTTTATTTTAGAGTTAAACGTTATAAATATATCGGTATAGGCCTACCAAAGAACCTCACGCTTCTCAGAGAAATGTTTTTCAAAAATTAGTCCAATAGATTAGTAAACAAATATCCTTTATCAAATCTTTTTACTTCGATTATAATCCAGATTTTAGAAGAAAATGAAAGATAGCAGAGATTAGCAAATAGGCCTACTTACTTCCTTATATTCTCCGTTCGTTTTCTTTTACATGTGACAGAAAATTTAGAATCTAAGTCTTTATGTAAGATGACCGATCGCATGTAGAATAGTATTTCTTGAACTATTATATCCGAGCGATTTAGAAGGTGGCGGAAATACAGTATTTGTTTATTAGTGTACAGTAATTTTATTCACTGCTGACACGCTAGTCAGGGACACACACAAACACAACACCCGCAAAACCCCTGTTTTAATTCAAAGTAGGACCACGTTATTTATTCGTCATAAGCACTTTGTGCTGCTGAAAATTGTAACAATTAACTTGACTAAGAACGAGTATTCCCAGCGTTGGGTTGGAGTTGCTGCGTAAGTGTTGCCTTGCCTCGTACGAATGTTTAAAGCGGAAGCCGGTCGATCGATAATATGAAAACAGATGAAGAAGATCAACAGAGAATATGACTTGGATAGTGCTGATAGGAAAAATTTGTGTGTAGAGTCTTAAAAGGTTTTCTGAGTCACGTTCCATCCGAGAACCTAAAGCCAGTGTTGCCACTCAGGAAAGTGCAAATAACATCAGATTTTGTATACCCTCAACATCAGATTTTTTACGCTACAGTTTTGTTACAAACTAAACACATTTCGCCTTAATATTCCTACAAGAAATGTAAAAATTGTTCAGATGGTTCCATAAACTTGCAGGAGTTATATCTCAAGCTGCAATTTGCATGTTCAATATTATAACACGTGGGCATACAACACCTTAGTAAATTAATGACACATGACTAAAACAGGATTGCTTGTAACTCTACAGCTTGGCTATCACATAAAAAGAGAGAGTGACCGCTGGTAAAATTAGCTTGCTGTATTCTACAAATTTACAGCACTTAATCTTCAAACTCAATTAATGACTACCTATACATTTTTTTAACTAAAAAAGCAATGTCCTTCCTGGCCTAGTGGCGGGAAGTCATGACGACTTCCTCTTGTTGGGTCGGAGGCTAATAACAGCTCTACGGTACAAATTTTTTGCTACATTCTGACACTACAGGGTTCAACAAGCAACATTGAAGTATTGGCTGATGCACATCTAAACAATTCGAAGTAACACCTCATTAAATTAGCCAGATATTATATACCTTGCTATCATTGAAATTTGCAAATTATGCTCACAATAAAACGCAATTGACTTCAACTAACACTTAGCAGAATGCTCTCAGTAAAGCTGCAGAACTCTGCAGTAATTTGGTCATATTATAAGAATATCACTTTTAAATATTACAAGGGTTATAACAGTAAAAATTTCAACAGTATAACAAGGCTTATAACAGATAACATTAAGATGGTGTTACAGACAAGTCATTTTGTGATGGGCAATTTTCTTTTTAACCCAGAACTCAGATTGTGATTCGTTATGGGCATTGGGCAATTTTTGGTTTTTCTACCTATAACTCAATTATGCATGAAGTGTTTTTTTTTTTCCTTTCCAGGAAAGGAGCTTGATTAAGGAATTTGATTGGAAAAACAGTCAGTGGCACAATACACACTTTCGAAAGCAAAAAAATAGTCACAAGAAATTTAAAAATTTTATTTTTAACTAACCTGTTTAAAAAAATGTTTCAACATCAGATTAGTAGGTCAAAACATCAGACATCAGAAATTTTGTCCAAAACATCAGATCTGATGTAAAAACATCAGGAGTGGCAACTATGCCTAAAGCAGATGTCGGAAATAAAAACCTTACGTGGGCGGTTCACTTGCATTCCGTACAGCAGCGAATATCGAAAGGTTGCCTCTGAAAATGTGTGGGAAACACTCTACCAAATTTTCATAGCAAGTGTTGACTAATAGTTGGTAAGGCTTGAGGTAATATTAAATTATCTTATTGCTGGTTACACAAATGATTATGAAAAGTAGAAACTTTTTGGTCATCAATTCAGCTGTCATCATCAGCTGTGTTTTGGACTGTTCGTCTTGCGAAAATTAGGCTAAATGACATTTCAATGTGATTGGTTTGAAATAGCAGACTTGTATAATTATTCTAGTCATGTATTACTTGTAAATGGAGATTCTTGATCGGTATAATCATAGAAAATTGTCTAGCAATTCTCATAAAAATATATTTGCTCGTAAGATATGTTATATTATATTTCAGTTACGCGGACATCCGATCAGTTATTTTTTGTATGTAAATATGTTTATGCGTTTTACGAGGTTTAACGGCTGTCTCAGAAACAAGTTGTCGAGACTCATTCATTCCGTCGCTTCTACAGTAGCTTGTAACAATTTCTGAATTTTAAGTCTGTTCGTAGAGGCGTAGCGAGAAAGTTAAAAAGGGAGGAGCCACAAACTTCAAAAACCATCAAAAGAGTCTGGTATATTTCAGCCACTAAGAAACATTTGATCTTTTTTGCTAAAAGGCAGAGTCAAGAGGGGGGGTCGCAGCACAATGCCCTCCTACCAAATACGTCTCTGCCTGTAAGCTTCTGGTGTGATTGATACAAATCTATCAGAAGGGGCTACCCACCATCATTGGCCGATGGGATCCAGAGGAGAGAATCCAAGGGGGCTTAATCCCACGTAAAGCATTGCTTGTAGAAAAGAATGCATTATTACTTCGATACTTCTAGATCTTCAAAACTGCAAAATAAGCATTTTTTGACTTTTAGTACCCCTTCGGCCCGCCTTCATAAAAATCTGGATCCGTCCCTGACCACGTCTTAATAACCATGCACTTTATAAAAGCTACCATGATAAACAAGAAACTAAATAAAGTTCAAGTTTCATGACTTTAAAATCAACCTATTAAGCTGTTTCCGTTGCCGCTGGGAGACTATAGTTAGATTTGGACAGCAGTCAAACGCATTAAAGTTGCTCCATTGTTCGGAGATGAAAGTCCATGCACAAACCTAAGCTCTTTTATTCGTCTAGCACACAACTGAAAGGTAATAAGAAAAGTTTTAGGCTGTTGGTGTTTGCAGCCCTTTACTGCGACGAGTTTGAGACTAGCAGCCACACACTACTGAATAGGTTATTGCTTTTCTTCATTTTATTAACGGCGGTGCGGCTGAAAGTATAACAGAGCTCTTTGGCGTGTAACTTGAACAAGAATCAAACCAATTTGCGAACTTCAAAAAAACATTTCCCACGAGTCCAAGCAAATATGCTCATGACAAGATCCCTGCGCGGATCATTCAAGAATGCATCGTTTCACTTTAGAGTATTGCTTCCGCCAATTAACCACCGCGAGACAAAAATTACAAGCATATTGCTATGTTGACACAGGCAATTTGCCACCTGTCCTACCGACATTAATTATTTACATTTTCTTTACTGCAACGAAACCTTTCGCAGTCGGCTCATCCACATTATTCAACTGATCGTGCATACATACCTATCTTGGTTATGAGCCAAAAGTTTTGACATCATTGATGACGTTTTGAAACACTGTAACTTCGAGCTGCATTGCGTCGCTTTTTTCGTGACATTTTAACAGCACCAGCAAGGCAGGAAGCCAGCTAGTAGCTCTGAGTAAAAAGGCGAAAGAGCTCAGTTCGTCTTGGCAACTACATCAAGAAGCAGACAAAAACAATGAAAAGCATATAAACGAAAGGATGTTGATGAGTAGTGAACAGACGATAGAGAGGCACTTGCATTTGAAGTCTTCTAGGCTACCGTAATACTTCTATTTATTTTGAGCGCCAATGTTTAGTCGCTTTTGGTTATGATAATACAGTGTATAAGTTATTTAGTGGATTATATTTACTTTCTATTTCTTTAACAGCAAAACTTTTTAAAAATTACTAGTATCGTTAGTGTTATACAAGTATGTTTGATGTCAACGAAACGAAACGATTTCAAATTTTGGTCAACTATTTAATTATCCAGGTAAGGAGAAAAGCTTTTTGACATTTCTTATTGTGCTAGACAGAAATACTGATTAATAGCAAATATCTACTAATAGTAAATAACTGGGTGGTCCGTCATCTTCAAATTTGCATTCGCTAACTTATTACAAAACCAAATTGGTATTTTGGCAATTTTTATACCCATAGTATTTTTGATTTTTTTATGAAAATAGTTTTCCGGAGGTGCAACAACTTAAGCAAGACTAAAAATTAACATTACAAATTTCTTCAAATTTTTATCAAGTCACACTAAACATGTTAGTAAGTAGTAGACTATAGATAGCGATATGGCTGTAACGACTTTTATTTGCGTAAAAAGTATAAAATAAAAACAAACGAAATATGCAGAATCACAAAGCTATATAATTTGACATTCATTTCCGTTACTTATTTCAAAACGAATTGATTTACGTTATGCACTGAAGCTCTTCATGCTATATTTGGCTTTAATCAGTAGCTCTGCCAATTGGTCTAGCTATTCATGCACTCACTCCGATTCTGACGTATGCTTGTGCTTGCTTCTATTGGCTGTTTTCATTAATGAATCTGATAAGGTTATAAAAAAAAAATTGAGCGAAGTCAAACACAGTTAAATAAATCAGCGCCTCCAAATTTTATCTCCTCCATGCTCAAGGTGTTTTGACGATTTTTGTTGTGTTTTCCTGTAAGTTAACTTTTTGTAAATAATGATTATATTTTTACTTGTCCAATAACGTGATTTTACATCGATAATCGTTGCGTATATATGATGATAGCACATATATCTATGTAAAATATAACAGTGAACTAAAGCGTTTTAACGATCAAATGTCGGCCCCTAAAAACGTACTTCGGGTTTCTAGTATCATAGAAAACTATGAAAAAAATCTTTTATTTTGGATTCTTTTCAGGTTCATTTTGGGTCTGCACAAGTTCGTTTTAGGTACTTAGCATTTTCATTAAAACAAAACAGAATAAACCAAAGTTTTGCTAAGGTTTTTGCAATTTTTGATTAAGCTAATTTGGCAATATCTATAAACTGCAATATTTCATTCAAAACACATTAATATTTTATTTCATTTCTTGGATGAACTTGAGAAAAGCAGACATGATGCTATACGTCACACAGTATTTTTTTTTTTATTTTAAGCTAACCTATATAAATAAATGCAATAACCGATCTGAAAATAAACTAATATATATAGAAATAGCCTGCCCTTGAACTTACCAATGATTTGATATCAGACTCACGCCACCTTCTGTTTAGACAGCGTTAAGATTACCATAATCGGCAATGATCAAAATTACCGGTATCATTATTTTTGAGGTCAGCATAATGCTGCTACCTTAAAATCTTTGGCTGCGCTTTTTGCATTGCGCGTTGCTTTCAAGTATTCAAGTTTGTGCTAGTATTAGTGTACATTTTGATATACTGTAGTAGTAAAATTGTTTTCCTAAAACAAATTTGAATACAGGAATGAAAAATCGTCTTAATTTTATAAAACATCAATTTTATGCATACACACGTCATTACTTTTTAGACTAATGACATCACTATTAGCTACGAAAGTCTGAAAGTCATGATTTAAGATAGACAGTATGAAATAAGCTATGACCCATACTAACTGCTTCAACTCATCTTCTAAGGATAACCTAAATGAATAATATATGTAGTCTAAAAGTCACTCCACGCTGCTCGCCATCTACGTAATTCGTAGACAGCAGCGGTACTGCGTAGTAGCAAAAAAAAAAAAAATCAAATCTTCATTATACTCGTCGTATTACGCCGAAGCGTGTAACGAGTTGCGGGGCCCATCTCCGCGGCTTAGCGCCTGGGCTACACAGCTCCGAAGAAACGCCGCAACGGTGGCGAGTCGTTGGCGACACTGTGCCGATTTGACCGGCCCGGGAATCGAACCCAAGACCTTCCGCACCGAAAGCGTGCGCTTTGCAACTGAGCTAACGGCCGGTCTGCGTAGTAGCTACTGCGTATAAAAATGTAACACACTAAAAACGCAAGAAACTCTAACTGATAGCCGTAATAGGAAAAATGGCGAATACCGGGCTCACGAATTTTTATACAAGTAACCTTATGCTAAAATTATATAAAACGGCGGATGTGCAACCTTAATGGACATAGGGCATTACTAAATTAGACTGCGATATTTTTTTATAAATTAGACTGCGTTATTTTAAACTGCGATATGAGATTAACATAGAGCGATCCGTCATCAACGACCGAAAGTTAGCTAGTGCTTCCCACAGCTTGTTAAAACCATATTTGATATGGTTAAAATTGTATCCTACAAATCGCTTAGCTAGCCCAGATTTGAGATGTGAAGAAAATTTATCAAAACATGTAACTATACTGACTTACAGCACAAGTTTTCTGTTTACCTCTTCGAGTCGAACCAAATCAAGCGTTTTTATGGAAATACAATAATTTTAAACAAATAGCGGTTGTTTTTGCTAATATTTGTTTTCAACAGGTGCGCGAAAGCCCAAGGAACCAGTGCAAAAACATTGGTGCTTAATACTAAAAGGTTTCATACGAAACTACAGTTACTGTAGACCCTTTATAATTTTTATCTTTTGCAACTCTGAAACCTACGAACAATATCACATTGATGTTACATTATTGTGTTTGAAACGTTTTTTCTGCTTTAATGGAGACATCGCATCAGTTTTTAAATATCTCGTGATTTCAATTCAAAAACCATGTAACCAGCTGTTTTTGCTGGGCGGTAGAAAACTTTTATACTTTGCTACACTCTGTCTTTGGCTGCGTTTATCATAATGATTTTTGCTATCAGCAACCAGAATTTTGTTGCTTATGGAGAGTTGCGGATTGCCGCTTTTGCGACAGCTATAGTCGCAATGTCAGTTCGGTTAAGTTTTGCTGGTATGTTTTTAACTAATAACGTAGAGAAGCAAAAATCAACCGGAAACATTAAAAACAACGGCAACTTCTCGGCGAATCTTGCGATTCCATTTTTTTCTGCAGCATATTTTTCGTGAAACAGTTCTGAAATCAACAATAACCCCCAACATATCTTTAAGAAAAGATACCTCTTTTTCCTGCTGGCTGTATCTGCTTTTTGCGATCAGTACTCGATGAATTACATTTCACCGCAGCGGTATCTTACGGTTCACTTCTTTTGTTTAATCAGGAAAAAGAACAGAGACTTCGCTATAAAGAGAAGCAAAAGCACCATTCACGCAGTCCTTCTGTTCTCATAACTTCATCGAGCAAACACAACTTATCCGACTACTTCCATAGACGTTTAGATGATATCATACAGGACCTTCATCATCTGGTTCCCCTTTTCGTTGAAAAATGTGTTCGTTATATAGAGAATAAAGGTACTGTAGTGCACCTATTTCAGGTTCTAATTTATTCAAACATTTCCATACCGTGGGATGCTTGTTGGCCGATGTTCAGCAGGCCTATTGTCAAGACGTAATGTGTCAAATCAGTTCATCAAAAAATTTCACTGTTGTTCTTAACCAAGTCGTTATAAGTTGTATTTTGATGATAAACTTTGCTAAATGTTGAATTTTATGATTCTGTTTATGATGTTTCCGATCGTGCCGTTAAACATAAGATTAATGAAGCGTTTTTAATTGCTCAGGTCTACAAACGGAAGGACTCTACAGGATACCTGCAAATACAAAAGATCGTGAATTGATAATCAAAAAGTTTGACGAAGGTTAGACAGGGTGCAAGAAGATTCATTTGCGTCATATTTCCGCTATTTTCGAATAAGCTTAGAACTGTGAAGTCCTTATTTTGTGTATAGAGATAGAAATTACGAGATGGCAATGTTTTTAATCATTTCACTGATACAGTTTTGCAACGAGACATCTTGCATTCAAAGTACTTGAATGACGTTTGAATTCACTAACAGTGGAAGTGTCAGTCAGTATGTCACGACTTTTGCATCTGTGTACCTACCACAAACATTTTAACGACGAGAATGAACACTTGCACCAAATTAGCAGCCAAATTGTCTGAGTCGTTGTCAAATCAATGATGAATGTCTTGCAAAACGAGTTTATTACAATTTATCAGTCGCTCTTTTGTGATATTTAGTACCACGCAAGCTTTGTTTTTCGGCCTTAACTTTAAAGTTCATTTTCTTTACAGACAATACCTATGACCTTTCCCTTGCTGAAGCAACAGTTCACACAGTTGCTGGATGTCTTACATGGTTTTTCAGCCACAAAAATCTCCCAGAATCCTTGATTCCTCCCCAACTTCACGATGAGTTGGAGGAAGCCATTAGTGAGTAATTGGATGATGCTAACCAGTTGAAAGTCATTCTATAAAATGAATTTTATTTAGATATGCCAACTCCAACGTTAAGAAATCTAGCACTTCGCGGGGTCGTTAGAAAATTTCCGTATTCAAATTATGCAACATTTAAATTCATTTGCACTCATTTGAAAAAGTAAGTTTCTTTTTGTGGTTAATTTTCAATCTAAATTAAATCTATTCAGTTATATGAATCGAATAGTTACAAATAGATCTTTTATAAGCAAGTTTAAGCTGGCATTAAACATCCGCAATTCGTGCAGTTGAAGGATGATAATAAACAATGAACCTTTTAGTCCTTGTGGTGTAACCACCAGTCATTTCAATAACTTGTTTATGCATCCGGGTCCAGTTGCTGTAGTTTAGAAAACAATTTCGATAAACAACCTGAAACTAGGTCATGAGAATCAGTAATTACCAGACAATTTGACAAACAGCATTCGTCCAAGATTGCTACAGAATTGACTTTCCAGTCTTTTCAACAATATTGGCTTTGAATTGAACACAGTGCAGTCTATCGTGAACAGTTTCACTATCACAAAATTTGCGCTTCCAACCGCACTCAATTTTCCATGGTAACTGTGGTCTTCAGACACATATTAGTCTATGCTTGTAGGCGATTTCAACAACCTGTATGTCTATATCCCAGTGTAAGTTATGAACAAACGAACTTGCAGAAGAGATGTTTTTTTTAGTGTAGCCTACAACAAACTAGCAGTTTTCTAACTTCACATTTAAAGCAAAAAGTTTAGAAGGTTTTAAGAAAGTTTTGCTTGTATCAGTCACATGATTGATTCGAAGAAAGCTAATGTTTGTTCACGTTTGCGCAGTTATTATAACCTTATCTCGAACTGATGTAATATACCAAAATTATAAAGCGATCTTTGGTGAGTAGACCATGCTTTTGTTATCAGTACGAGCAAACAGCTTTCCACATGACATTACAAAAAATTGCTAATGCAACGGAAAGTTGCCAAATAATTGGACTGATTAGTGAGTACACTTTTGCACTTATTGTCATTTGCAAAAGCTTAATCTGGATTTTTTTTCGCGTATTTAGCGTCTACTGGTATGTAGTTGTGCTTCAAACTTAAGAAAAATCTATTACGAATTCTGACTGTTGATAAATTGTCCTCCTTCAACTGGACTTGAACTTTACCCTGGCTGACAAAAACTTGCAAAAAAAATTAGCGCGAATGCGAAATAAAGAATGTATAACCTAATACAGTGTTTTTTTAAAAAGTTTTGAGGAACCGAAAAGATCTCTCAAAATTATCCAGCGGTCTCTCAAAATAAAGCCAAACCTAGAAAAAACACTGAACCTAAACACCACGGACCTGATATTCTCAAAAATACAGAATAAATATTACCGGAAAAAATAAAAAAAGCGTTGCGAGACTTGTCTAAAACCTTCTCAAAAGGTTAATCTTATTTTCTTGGTGAAGTAACTAAATTTTGTGATATTTGGCTATCAACAGCTGTAGTTGATTGCTTGGTTAAATTTGCATCATTTCAAGTGATTGGCATGACTTGATTTTACAAAAATCTTTGCATAGATTAAAGCAAAGCAAAGAACGCATTTTGGGTTCGAATTTGCAATGTTTACAGATAACGTGAGTACTACTCAGTGAGTAGCCAGTAAAAACACATATTGTTGCCTTTCTTCTAGTAATTAACGCGCGTTATTTTTGTAGGGTCAGTGACCATTCGACAGAAAACAAAATGACGGTTGAGAACCTCTCACTTTGCTGGTACTTAACGCTTTTCCGTCCTGAAATGGAAAACAACCCTACAGCAATGTCGCTTCCAAAACCAATTTACAAAGACGTTCTAGAAAACTGCGTTAATCAATGTGGGTTTATGTTCTATGATCAACAAGAGCTGTCACCCCCAACACCAACTGAGTAACTTTACGGAAGCAAACTGCTAATAAACAGTCTAGAAAAAACTAGTCAAACAGAAAGAGTAAGCTTTTACACCACCAATCATGGGTATTAGCAGAAGGGGGCAGACTGGAACCTGTCCTCATGAAAATTGACGAATTTCAGCATGCATGGTGTATCTGTGAGTGAAATGGGTCATGTGCAAGTTATGAATGGCCTCCACCCCCCGCAAATGCTTCTGCCGACACCCTAGCCTCCTAGTAATTCTGCTTGCTGCTTAAGAGCTTGCTTAATATCAGTTGAATTTCGTTACGAAGAAACAAGAGCTACTTAAAAGTACCATCACCACCTTCTTCATTCATAGGTTAAGCAGTTTCATTAATTTTACTGCTCAATGTGCAAGTTTGACCAATAAAATAAATACATTACTACAAGGTGCTATCTCTATGAATGAATGGTTGAAGCGTAAAGATGTCATTGCTATATTACACTTTTGCGTTGACGGTTGTGTTTTATGATTTTGTAGAGATGTTTTTTGATTTTTCTAACTATGATGTAAAAGTAAAGCCAAATGTGTTGATGCATAGCATCTTACAAATAGCTTAGCAAGCTAATCTGACATTGTACTGTTTTTAGCCATTTATTGGTGTTGACTATGACTTTAGTTGCTGGTAAGGCGGTAACGAAATTCGCTTGATATAGAGTTCAACAAAAATCAATGCCAAATCAAGCCGATTACGTCAATCAATCTAGCCGAAACCAGCTCTGTAACTTCAGGAAATCTGGAAATAGTACAACACATTGTTAAAAAGTGTTTTGTTAAATATACTCGTTTAGAACACGAATATAATTGATATTTTTTAACAAATTAGTCATGTCTGTAGGCCTACGTACTAATGTTACTAAATTAAGCATTCAAATCGCACTGTGAAGACGTGGAGTAGTTTCTTTGATTACCAACATATATGCATAGTTATTTGTAGTAAATGTGTTTTTGAAAGTATTTTCTCTGTTGTATTTTTTGTTTAATAAAGACGACGGGTTCACATACCTAAAGTTTCTTGCAGGACAGTAGCTTTTTAGTTTTTTTTTTACATTACTGCTGCAGAATCGGTTTGATCTGGTAGGCGAAGGCTAACCATCAGTAACCTGTAAGGTGCAGCCGCAATATTAAAATAAACAATGAGACTTGCTATCAGAGATTTTGGAAAAAGCCGTAACATAAATTCAAAAATAATTTTCTACAAAGGTGGGTCTCAAACTATCAAAATAGTGTTTGCAGTGGGAAGCAATTCCTATTCATAGTTACGTATTAGATTCTGTAGTGCAATTAAAATAAAATAAAAAGGAGTATAGCCAGGGTTACCATTTCGTGCTTATTTCTAAGATTTGTGCTTATTTTCAAGGGCAATGTCTTACAAAACGTGAATGTGCTTATTTCTATATACTGTAAGAAACGTGCTTATTTTCGAGTCCCGTGCTAATTTTTGATTTTTTAGTGGAAAAAATAGGATACTGCGGACGTGAAGATCTTTTTTTTTTGGTCTTCACCAATTTTTAGTGGAAAAACAGGGCTTTGTGGACGTGAAGAACTTTTTTTTTTTTTAGTCTTCACCGGTTTTTAGTGGATTCACAATAAAGAGCTACTGACTTTTTGGTAACCTGACTGCAGCGTGCTTATATTTTGGTGTGGTCCGGTGGTAACCCTGAGTATAGCTTACTGATGCAGAGGGAAAGCAGGCAAAATCAGAAACAATAGTTCTCTGTAGTGATTTTATGTTGGTTTATGTTGCATTTATTGGCTTAAAATAAAAGTATTACTGAACTAAAGATTGTTTGCGTCTGACTATTATATTATTTAACGAGTAATGCAAAAGTGCATGCATGTAGTGAGTAATTTATTACTCTTCAACTGCAACCTTTACCGTTGCGTTAGCATGCTCTTAGTCAAAAACTAAGCATTAGCTAGAATATCAATTTAAAAAGCTAGTAAATGATTCGTGGAAAAGTGAAACTGCGCGGTAATATTAAATACTGTAGCAATTTGATCAAAATCTTTCTTCATCGAAGTTTTTTGAGTCGCCTATATGTGAAGGCCTATAAGTCTTTCCAAAAGCAGAATGTGAAAGGAAAATGCATGGTATTTTGCACTTATCAAAGCTAACATAGGACATAAACAAGCGTTTCAAAGCTATGTTTCCGCTTCTAAGTAACATGATATTTTGCTTTTGTCTACAGTGGGTGATCTATAAGCCATGTCACAGTATTCACGTTTTGGCAAATTACAAGTTGGGCGTGATATGGTTTTGAGTGTGCCTTCTACTACATATCAGTTTAGCTCCTCTATATACCAGACAGCTGACATCAAAATAAACTACAGCAAACCTTTAAGGGATTGTGTCAGTCTGATTCGTTTTCCCTGTAAAGATAAACAAGTTGTTTGCAAAGGAATTGCAACGAACATGCAGCATCTTACTAAAAACGAAACAATAACAGCATATTGCTGAGAAAGGCGGCATTTTGTGCAAAAATCCTAGGCCACTGGTTGAGATACGTGAGTTGCTTGAAATTTCAAAGACGTATTTTCGTGAAATTTTTGAGTAATTTTTACCTTCAAAAGTTAAAATGTTGTCAATTAGAAGTCATCTTTTGCATGCAAAGCATTGCAACAACTTTTAACTTATCACCATTCACACATTAGAAAGCATCAACAAGTCGATTTTTTTTCATTTAAAGACCGAGAAACAAAAAGGTCTGGCATTCAAATATACCATTACTAAAGACCAGAGAACATGTTTTCATACAAGACGAAGAGTGTTCATGACTCACATTCTAAAGTTACCATTAAAGTGTTTTACATTTTTTCCGTGATTCAAAACCGTTTAAACAACAAGAACGAAACTAGCGTTGCAAACTTTGGGGTTTTGTCTACAAAAAGGGTTAGCTTTTGTATAAAATAGAGTAGGAACTTTTTATGTCATCGTCATTCATGAAGACAGGTCCTTGCAAGCAAACACTAACAAATCATGATACAACGTTCCAGCTTGAATGAAATGTTTGAAGTGTCAAACACATGCCTTAGCAAGACTTGAGAACATGTTTTAGGGCCACTTTGGTGACAAGTAATAGTCCAAGCCCACCGCATACGTTTGAAACAATGATACGTAACGTAAATGGCCGCGTGATCTCCCTTATCTTTCCTATCAGACACGAAATTTGTGCTGATGTCATTGGTAGTTCGATGACGTGGGACACAAATACGTGATGTCACAACTTCGTAGTCTCTTAGCAGCATTGATATTTGTAAGTAACAAAAGTAAACATTGTAATACGTGAGCTTTTGCACTTTGAAATATATGGGGCGCCGTGTGTAAAGCTACGCAACCAAAAATTTTGCATCATTTTTTTGGTTAAATTACATGCAAGATCATATATTGTTGCAATTTATCTATATTGCTGCAATATGTGTTAAATTGTTGCAATTTATCTATATTGCTGCAATTTGTGTAAATTGTTGCAAAATATCTATATTGCAAAAAAACACTTAAATCGCCTTTTAATTGCCATGGTGATATGCTAAGTAAAACAGTCAGTGTTGCCCTTTCCCTTATTCCATGAACTCTTGTAGTGTACTGGTCTGAGGCGCTGTTGTACTGACTGTGCAGTGTGCGCTTATTGGTTTGGCAGAAACATTTTGAAATAAAGTGGCTTGGAGTTTGATTGATAAAATACTGTTATGATTGGTAGATACAATTGCGGACATATGCAAAAATATTGACGTACCGGTATACGGTAGGCAAGTTATGAGCAAGCAAGTATACGGTAGGCAAGTAATTAAAAATGTCAAACTAGTCTACTGATACCTATATTTTGTAACTGAACGAACCCCAACTAAACTTAACCCTAACTGAACCTAATCCTAACCTAACCCAACTGGACCTGGAAGCTAATACTAGTTGTTACCCCCATACTGGTAGTCTAGTCTAGCTGCTGGTATTCCAAAGGATACCGGTACCAGTAGCTTATCAGTATCCATACTTTTTTGCTGCCACTGAAACAAGTTACTGATGAATGGGTTGGGTAAACCAAATTACTAATTTTATTAAGTTACCAAAAAGAATAATAAGCTCAAAACCACGTGGGAGTCTAGCTATCTAGTCTGACAACTTTCCATACACTGCAACTGCTACATGGCTGGTACCGATACCTGCATGGATACTGGTAGCTTGCTCATAACTTGCCTACCGTATACCGGTACGTCAATATTTTTGCATATGTCCGCAATTGTATCTACCAATCATAACAGTATTTTATCAATCAAACTCCAAGCCACTTTATTTCAAAATGTTTCTGCCAAACCAATAAGCGCACACTGCACAGTCAGTACAACAGCGCCTCAGGCCAGTACACTACAAGAGTTCATGGAATAAGGGAAAGGACAACACTGACTGTTTTAGTTAGCATATCACTATGGCAATTAAAAGCCGATTTAAAGGTTTTTTTGCAATATGGATAAATTGCAACAATTACACAAATTGCAGCAATATAAATAAATTGCAACAATATATGATATTGCATGTAATTTAACCAAAATTAACCAAATAAATGATGCAAAATTTTATATTGCGTAGCTTTACACACGGCGCCCCATAGAAATACCCCAATTTTTTAGTGACGTACGTAATACACGCAGTTCCTTTTGTTTTCACACCACACCAAATCACGCGCACGGCGTGTATGCGTAAAACAACGCCAGTCATACATTGTGGAACGCGGCCAACGCACGAAACAGCCTTCTTGCTGTGATCCAAAAGCGCGCGCATTTGTTTCGGAAGCAAGAATCAAAAAAATGCAGAAAAATTGCAATTGCTAAATCGAAAAATAGAAAAGTTGTCTTTTCTGTTGGCACAAGTTTCTTCATAATTATCTCAACACAATAATTAATTATTGCATACTTATTATTTCTAGTTCATACCCACAACATCACAAAGTGCTCATCGAAAATGTGAAGTAGCTGAACGTTTAACAAAAGGCCAGTCAGACATTATACTCATATTCCATGTTCAAAGTAAATTGTCACAATCGCTCTAGCAAACAACTATATTTTTCTCTGGTCAGCTATTGTTGCACTTGCACAAGAGAGCGAGCTCTTGTCACATTCGTACAATAATTGAGTACAATGTTGCGCCCCACTACTATTATGGGAAAAGGATCATCATTGATCAACCAATAGACAGTAAAGCATATGGGGACACGCTTTGAAGGCGTAAAGTGATTTATCCCACTGATCATTTCCAAAATCAGTGGCGTACGCACGGTAGGGGGGTTTGGGGTCAATACCCCCCCATCGACGATTAAAAAAAAATAAAAACCTCTCTTTTTGGAACGATCCGCCTTTTTTCTTACAGAGTTTGCCGAAATTGCTGTCATGTTTTTCTGTGCTGTCAAACTTGCTTATTAATCTCGAGAAACTTTCATTGTGATGCAATAATTCCGGTAGTCAAACTTTTCTGGTGGGTTGCGCTTGAACTAACGACTAACAAAAAATGTAAGTCAGGACAAAGTCAATGGGTATTGTTAAAGTTGGAGTGGTGTTGGGATGTCATAAAGCGATTGTTTTCAACGGCTATCAAGGCTGGACAACACAACGTTCCACCGCAGGGGGTATTCTTGGAAGAGAACGGTTGCAACGTAGGCGGATGTTCCGCTTGCGATGTCATAACTTTGAGTTAACCAAACCAGCCAGTTGGGGTTAACCAAAGACATCGCTATCAACTCGGGTGGTTTTGGGTTCAATTTCAGGGCCGGTACCGGTCGTTAGCTTAGTGGTCAAGCGCACAGACTATCGGTGCGGAAGGTCTGGGGCTTGACTCCGGGGCCGGTCAAATCGGCTCAGTGTCGCCAACAGCTCCCCAATGCTGTAACGTTTCTATGTTCCCCAGTCGCTAAGTCGCGGAGATCACCCCTAGAGGCGTATGCAACGGAGGGGGCCGGGAGTCACCCCCCTTGACGATTGCAGAAAAAATTAATTCTTACTTAATTTTGAAACAACCGACTTTTCTTCTTGCAGAGCTTGCCGAAATTGCTACCATGTTTTTTTTTGTTCGGTCCAACTTTCTAATTTAATCTCGCAAAACTTTCATTACGATGCGATGTACAACAATACTGGTAGTCCAACTTTTCTGATGTGTTTTGTTTGAATTGCATTTTGTCATTGATGCAGCTGCTATGAAGCAGTTGGTAAAAAGGAGTTTCCTTAAATAAGGTGTCCCTGTAGTAGGTATGGCTGCTCACAAATTTTCTTTTTAAATCAAATCAAATCTTCACTGTACTCCTTTCATTAAACTCGCTCAGTACCGAAGCATGGTAGCCATAGATGGGCAAGTTAATGCAAAACGTTAGCTTCGTTAACCACTACTTCGTTAACACAGTTATGTACCTCCGTTAACGTTAGTTAATTCGTTAAATTCAACTCCAATTAACGGAAGTTAAGTAATTCGTTAAATTGTTAATTTTGACTTAAAACGGCATTTCTTTTTACAAAAAAACCTAAAATTTCTTAATACCAATGTTTGCCTAAGCATTTCAGCAATTTTTCTGCTCACAAATAATGCGTTTTGTTGTTTATATCTCGCTTTTTGACCTCATTGGTCGTATTTTGCTAGTTAATCGATGTCAAACTTAACCAACAATAAGAGAAATAAGCGTTTACAAAAATTTAACGGAAGTTATCAAGCATTAACGGCAGTTAATTTAGTCCGTTAATTTCAAAGAGAAATTTAACGAATTAACTAGCTAATGAAAAAGTTAGGTTCGTTATTAACAAATTAACGAAATTGTGCCCACCTCTGATGGTAGAGAGTGGCGGGGTCCGACCCCGCGCAACACAGGTCCGAAGAAACGTCGCAGCGGTGGCGAGCCGTTGGCTACACTGTGTCTGATTTGACCTGCCTGGAAATTGAACCCCAAATCTTCCGCATCGATAGCGACATCTGTAACACTACGCTATAACCGTCCTGTTTGATGAAAAATTACTATCAAATCAAATCAAATCTTCATTATACTCGCCGTATTACGCCGAAGCGTGTAACGAGTTGCGGGGCCCATTTCCGCGGCTTAGCGCCTGGGCAACACAGCTCCGAAGAAACGTCGCAACGGTGGCGAGTCGTTGGCGACACTGTGTCGATTTGACCGGCCCGGGAATCGAACCCCAGACCTCCCGCACCGATAGCGTGCGCTTTGCAACTGAGCTAACGGCCGGTCGAAAAATTATTATAAACGTTAAAAATCTAAATTGACACTGCCAGTGACGTCACATCGTAATATTTTACGTCATCACGATGTGACGCCACTGAAACCCTCCCATTGAAAAATGCTGCGTACGCCACTGACCAAAATCGTAAAACTGATGAAGAAGTCCTGTTTACATGGTCGTCAAATATTAACTCAAGCTAGTCGCAGTCACCAAAATTGCACGAGAAAATTATCAGTGGTCAAGATGCTTGCTGAAGAATACAGCAAAGCAAACGTAGCGGCAATCGTAACTGGAAACAAAACAGTTTGTTTAGTGAGTAAAATCCAAAACGGTATGTGAGATGCAGAGCAGTTATATAACGGCTGTATAATTTTAGGATAACTGGAAGTTATCAGAGCTTGGATCGAATGGTAAGTGTTCTGGTGTTGCAACAAGTTTAGGTTTATGGCCACCGGTATATCGGCGCAATGAGCACTGAGCTGTACGTAATGAGGATCCTGCTGTAGGTGCGTGCTTCTGTTTCATCTGGACTTGGATTCTATCGCAAGTTCATGCTCTTCCAATGATGTCGTAAGCGTCAGAAATACTGGCTTGCTTTGCCATTTGGCTTTTCATCCTGTTCATAATAGTATCGGTATTGCCATCATCATGTTTAAAAGCAGAATAAACCCAACGCTTGTTTTAGGTTAGCCTTACTACTTCTGATAGCAGCAAGCACAAAGTACCGGATTTTAGACTGTACGGCTTCTCTGATGATTGCCTTAGCAATCCAATTTTTTGTCGATTGTTTCGCAAAATAATACCTAAATAAAAAAAATAACTGAATGCTAACGCTTTATAATGCAGATGTGCTCTTGGCGATATCTTCTGTTGGAATATGTGGATCCGATCTTAAATATTGGGCCTATGGGAAATGTGGACGTTTTAGCATGGATGGACAACCAATGGTCATAGGACATGAAGCAGCAGGTATGGTGAAAGAAGTTGGAACAAACGTAAAGCATTTACAACCTGGAGATAGAGTTGCCATTGAGCCAGGGATATCGTGCAAGAATTGCGATTTTTGCCAATCAAAACGCTATAATTTGTGTAAAAAGATGAAATTTTGTGCGACTCCTCCTGTTCATGGCAATTTATGCAAATTCTACATACATGATGCTGATTTTTGCTTCAAGTAAGTTTTTCTCAATGATTTTATTAAAATTTAAGATTGGTGTTGAGCGGTTTTATTCAGAATTCCAGACTCTATGACTTCTGAACAAGGAGCCATGATTGAACCGTTAAGTGTCGCTATTCATACTTGCAAACGCGCGGGCATAGACAAGGGACACCATGTGATTATTTTTGGTGCTGGTCCTATAGGAATATTGTGTGGAATGGTTGCAAAGCATTACGGCGCCACTCAAATCTTAACCATAGGTAAGTGTTACCTTTAAACAAGTGAAAGCATGTTGCTTGCTGCTAAATAGTGGTTAGGAAGGAAATTGGATGCGAATGCAATGCAGCTGCAGGCAAATACTGTTTACTAATTTGCAACTGCTGATGAAAAAACATGCTGTAGTTATTTTTCAACAATAAGCTTGAACCATTTTTCAAACGCTATTAGCTATGCAACGTGCCACGCCGCTTTAACAGTAGAATTAATACCATTGGCTCTCAGTCCCAGCCAAGAAAACTAGAGAGTAAAAATGCTGCTGCTATCGAGTGAGCGCAGTGCACATTGGGGCCATGCGCTCTGCCCACCGTGGCGGCCCAGCCTGACTATGATTGGCAAACAGAGCACGCGCAATAAGATCAAACTTCTACGAAGCAATCAAAAACATAATAGGAAGCTGTAAATTGCATAATTTTTTTTTAAATAAACGTATTATACGGAATACATTATGAATATACAATAATGTAACTACTGTATTCTCTTTGTGTGCGGTCAGTAACGTGATTATTGATTAAGGTTGTCGTAGATCCAAGCAGTAAAAAAATTTAGTTACGTTGTCTCAGCATTTTTGTTTCAATCTTTGAATGATATCGTATGAATTCTGTTAGTGTTGACTGATATCGCCACTTGCTACGTTACCATTTGGATCACATCATTGATATCGTATATTTGGCTTAGTTACCGGTGTTGGGTTTCTTTCACTTTTACTGTATAGGAATGTTGGTATTGAGTAAAAGAGTGTGCGTACATTTACGTCTGCGGAGAGATTTGGATTCATGTGCAGGTTGATTGAAACACGGTATATCATTTCAAGTTATTACTTTTTCGTAGATATTGACGAGCATCGTTTGAACGTGGCTAAGTCGCGACGTAGTTGTGACATCACATATTTGATTTCAACGTCATCAAAGGACCCGCAGCAGCAAGCGGAAATTTTGCGTCAAGTTGGCAAAGATGATGGTTGTCACGCGGCTCTCGAATGCAGCGGCGCTGACAACAGTCTAAAAACTGCTATGCATGTGAGTTGGATCAGACTTTTAAGCTATCATTCATGCTTTTTGGCAAGCTTTGACTTTTATTGATTGTAATTGTGGAATTGTTCAACGATAGCGTAATGTAAGTTAAAAAGTTTTACAGGTATTTTTTGCTTATTTAAAGGGGACCTAAACCCAAAAATCACTTGCATTTTTTGATTTTTTCTAGCTAAAGAAAATTTTTAAAAGTTTTTGGGCACTACTTCCACGTTTCTGCAAGCTTTCAATCCTAAGATATTGAAAAATATGTGAAGTGCATTTTTCTCTTAATCCCCTACCGAAATGAAAAAAGTTTGAATCGCAGTGAGTATACGCGACAATTCTGCTTTTGGAACGTCTGGTAATCAATAGCCACCACAGTGTACCCAATGCCGAAACTAGCGCCCCCCGAACCCCCAACCGGAGAGGGGTACAAAAGGGGGGCCTCGTAAATAGTCTGTACGTAGTACTATTTACTCAACGTATGATAAAGGTGCCTTAAATAGGCCTATTCTAAGATTCAATATATTTTTTGTCTTAATTAGCGCGATGTGGGGTCCCCATACCATATTTATGCTTTTGGCCATAGGGGGGCCCGCAAATTTTTTGAAAAATAGCAACCGCAAAACTAGCAAACAAACGTTTAGTAGCATACCAAGGGCCCCTCATCATCAAGTGAAAGGGGCAAAAATAAACCTTAAAAACGTTTTTTCTTCGCATAGGTAGCGAAATGTTAGAGTTGGTTTGTTTGCAGCATTATTTTAGTGGGTTTGGAAGGGACCTAGTAAAACAGACTACTAAACCTTGTTAAAACTGAGGAATTTTAAAGGCTCAAAACGCACAAAAAACCTCCAAAATAAGGTCAAATTCCGCCAAATTTTCTGGGGGGGGCATGCCCCCAGACCCCCCTACCTTGGCATCGCCCCTTCGGGGCTCGCTCTTTTGTATCACCATCCAAGAAAAATTTTTAGAGCCCCCGAAAGATGATTTCGGGGGGGGGAGGGCGCATTGCCTAGTTTCGGCCCTGAGTGTGCCCGTAAGGTAACGACAAATTCAGATCCTAGAAATTGGCCTAGGAAATATGTAGACAACTGGTAAACACTTGTAATTTGACCTGTTGGCAGTAGGCTAGTCAAATGGCTGAACAATATGCCTAAGCTTATGGGAAAAACCTAATCAAGAAATAATGGTGGGGTCTTGCTACAGTGTTAAGAAAACACCGTATTTAATATCTAATCCCCTACCGAACGCTAATCTTGAACGCAGAAGTTTGATGAAATCGATGAAAAATTCCGTCAGCGGTGTGATCTTAACAAGCCACCAATGGTGTTCTGTCACTAGGCTGATCTGTCACTATAACCGAAATGTTTTTGATCTTTCTAGGCCTAGACTACCTAGTCAGCTACTTTTCCTATTTGTTTTTCTATTTGCTTGCCTATTCCTGAGATTGTTAAAATAAGCCGAGTACCGGTAGCCTATGCCTAGTCCTCGGAGTATTCAAAACATCTAAAAGATCCAACAGAATATTGAAATGCTTCAACATAATTGCCGTATACAGGCTTATAAGAATAATGATTTCCCCTCGATTAACCGATTTTGGGTCCCTACCAAAGTATGAAAGCAATCCAAGGCGCTGTTTCGAGTTGTACTGCAGTTCCTTAGGCTACCGCACGCCTAGCGTAAACTATAAACGTAATGCGACAAAGTCAAAACCGCGGCAGAGAGTTGTGAAATGTGAAACTCGCGATCAGCGAAATTGTGGAATTAGAGAAAGAAAGGAAATGGAGAAAAAACGGTTCAAACATACAGTAGATTGTACCGTAGAGCGAGACAATGACTTCCCGTCCGGTAGGCCAGGAAGGACATTGCTTTTTAGTTGTTCAAACATAGATTCTTCAAAATAAGAGAAAAATTGAAAAAAAAACGCATATAAGTTATCTCCGAAACTACGTTGATTTCAAGGTCGAAATTTTTTTGCGTGAATGAGAAAAAATTATACAATTTTTTGGGCAAAAGTTGAAAACGAAGGTTTAGTCCCCCTTTAAGTACTTGGTCAAAAATTTTGCCAAAAAAAAAAAAACTCAAGTACATAGCGGAATTGTACAACGTGACTGTAGCACAATGGCCTACTTTTTTATTTTAGGTCACGAGACCTGGAGGTAGCGTCCTATTGGTTGGTCGCGGATCAGCTGATGTTTCTCTACCAATGGTGAGAGCGGGAACTTACGAAATCGATGTCAAAGGAATTTTTAGATATGCCAACACGTAAGAGTTGAAAAATAAGAGAAATTAATACATGTGGACGAATAATATGTGCGATTTTAAGATTTTGATTGGAGTTTGCAAACCGAACATTTTGTTCCGCTGTGGTAAGTAGCATATTGCTTGTCGTTGGATTATCATCACAGCCTACCAAATACTCAAGGAGCTACTGTACAGTATTTTCTGACCAAAATACCCTTGCAAAAAAACTGCAGTGAATAAAATACCGTCAAAATTAGAGCTAGGTAGGCTTACTTTCCAAGCTTAAATTTTTGATAGACTTAAAAAGTGTTGGCTTGAGAGCAATTCTTGTATTTAAAACAAGATTTTTTAACAAAATGTGAGTTTAACCAAGCTATTACCTAGTCTTTTTTAGATACCCTGAAGCCATAGAGCTGGTGTCTTCCGGAGCAATTAATGTCAACTGTTTAATTTCGCACCGATTCATGCTAGAGGAGACCAACCAAGCTTTTATAACCGCTTCCACACCCGAAGCAAAAGCAATCAAAGTAATGATCAATTGTATTTAACGGAATGCAGCGCACTATTTTCAAAACTGCAACGTAGTTACAATTATATCGATGTGAAGCTCTGCATGTATGGTTCGCTCATTCATTTACACGAAAACGCGTATTTATTTTCCAGTAGCTCTACCTATGGGCCCATGTCAAGATACAAATCAAATCAACTAAAAATCTTGACATAGCCCAACAAAGTCATGAATAGGCATGATAGCATTATAGGCTAATCGAATATTTCACTTATTCGAGATCGAAAAAATGTCAAAAACTAATCTACAACAAAGAGCAACATATAAAATAATCCGTGGAGTTCATTCCACAGAATTAAGGTAGGTTGAGCTCTTGATAAGATTAAGACGAGTTTAGTCGATAAAAGTTCAGCTCTGTTCCCTTTTGTTGCTTACCAAATTTCAAAGCGAAACACAGATGAAATTTTTTTTTATTTCAAGCCACTTAATTATAGCTTAGGATTTTTGTGGTAGTGAAGTACATGCATCATGGAGATGACCTAGTTGAGCATCGAACCCGCGAAGCCAGCTTTGGAGCCCAATGCACCAACCACTGGGCCTACTCCAACTAAACTCGTCTTAATGGTTCAACGGCTCCCTCCAGCGGCTGGTTGTTTTCTGTTTACTTACCGTCAACACAAAAAAGTGGGCAGCTTTCCCTGATCCCCTTTTTGATTGTTACAAAAAATTCTTTGAATAATACGGTAATGACAACTGAGCAATGGATTTGGTTGCTTTACAAAAAACATAAAAATACAGATAGAACAGAGGCTAAACGTTCGATCACGAGGAATCCGAGTACTTGATCCTCTTCGCATACGTTTGAACTGAGACTGATCCAAACATCCCCTGACTCCACTAAACTGTACTCCCACCACTATTTGTAGACCTCAAAGTTTTGAATGCTGAAATCTTATTTGTGCGCACATCCTTTACGGAGCCATTTGATTTTTTCAAAGCTGTTTTTTGATGTCAAATATTTTCAACGTCAAAATTCTTATCTTCAAAATCTCCTGATCGGAAGCCAAAAAATGCCGGGTACACCAATAATTCAGTGTCATGATAAACCTTTAACAGAGTTGTTTATTTAGGCTTTAACAAACTATTAAACGATATCAAAAAATACGAACATAGTAGTCAACTAATAACAAACAAAACTCGAATCAACTTAAGAACTAAACAATAGACATGTTATCTAAACTGTGCGCTGCGGAAGCGTTCTAACAAGCAGTTTCAAGAATGCAAAGTACCGTAATTACTATCACAACGCACGGCACAATATCAATCAAAGCAGGGGACTTATTGCAAAAGGTTCGAGCACGATAACAACAGATCAGTTACACACAGGGTTGGGAATCGATACTCAAAAAAGTAAAGAAATAATCGATATTAGATAGTTCACCAAAAAGTAAAGAAATAATCGATTTCGATGGTAGTTTAAAAAAGTAAAACATAAAGAATATTGTAATCGATATTCGATATTTTACTGATTGATTTTAGCTTTTTCGAAATACTGCAAACCAGCTAGTGTTGACACCAAATACACGTTTCAAGCAAAATTACTGGTACTCGTTAGAATCATAAATTTTGTCAGATGCTAGTTTCTCAACTCTCTGGCAACTCTTCCATTTTGGCTTTGCAATTTGCTTTAGTCCATAGTTATGATTAAAAGAGAAATACGATAGTTGTGGTTACTAGCGTAGCCAGAATTTTACTATGGGGGGGAGGGGGTGGTAAGAATGACATCACATTTGACCATACGTTGTATACAGGAGCAGATCCAGAAAGTTGCAATGGGGTAGATGTAATTTTGAATTAGTTTGAATGTTAACTAAATGCAAAGACGTTTAAACCCGGAAGCGAGCATAAACATTAAACAAGCCTCTTAAAAATATTTTCATGTCAGGGACGTATTCAAAATTTTTTTCAGGGAGGGGCACTAATTTTCGTCACTTTTTTAGCGTAGTTTCTTTTTTGTTAGATTTAATTTTAAGCAACTTTGGTAACAAAAACGGCTCTAGGGGGGTCCGGGGACATGCTTCCCCGGAAAATTTTTGAAATTTGCATACTGCAATGGCCATTTTAGCGCTTTTTGAACAATTTTTGAGGGAAGTTTGTCATATTTTTGGCCCCTAACTTTGAGTGCTTCACCAAATATGATGCATTTTGTTTGCACAGTTTCAATTATGTGTGCTCAAGGCGACTAAAGCATATTGTTACGAAGAAGTTTGAAATTATGGAAAAATTTTATTCATATAAAACATTGTTGAAAATGGCTGGCGGGAGAATGCATACGCAGCATACTCCACATCCCCCCTGGATTCGCCCCTGGTTGCATAATAACAAAAGATGGCCTCAAATTTTATGAGAGATGTTATCGTTTAGCCTTTTCTCTACGGAAGGTCAGAGGGGCCGAGAGCAGTTGCATGTATTGTACAGGAGCGACACTGCCCTGCTAATAAAATTGTGTCATTGCTTCATTAATCATTATGGCAAAGAACAAAATTCAGGAAACAACGCTACGTAGTTCTTGTAATTATGACTAAGTAGTGAGCGCTTCAAAATAAATATGAGAAAAAGAAGTGAGTACGACGTCATTTGAGGCTTAATGGGGGGGTTGTAACCCCTTAAACCCCCCTGTGGCTACGCCCCTGATTTTGCTGATACAGGTTTATGGAATGAATATATTATTGCGAACATTAGCGCCAAATAATTGAAATGACAAAAGCAATGATGTTGATAAAACATTTTAAGCTAACGAATAGTTCGCACAGTCTTGATTGTCTTCAACATTTATCAATATCAGCAACTATACGCTTGGGTGTCTATCTGCTAATTGATGTGCTTATAAAAATTGACTTGGGAGTTCTAAGGCTATGTGGAGATCGTAAAAATTTTTAGAAGAATTAATAAGCTTGTGTTTGTACAAGCAGAAACCAGACGAGAAAAAACATTTATTCAAACGAGGAAGGTGTATAGAATATGACGTTATAGACTATTTGGCACTTCCATGCTGCTTTATTATTTTTAACACCAATTTCGGACTTTGCTGCAAATGAAAAAGTCATGAGCTCTACAGGCTGGCTCAAAACTCGTAGTGATACCATAACCCTTGCACACCGCATACCTGTCCCCAAGGGCTACAAGACCCAAAATATTTTGCTCCCCAAAATTGTTAGACTAACTTGTTTCCATACATTGAGCACTTGACTGTAGGTGTGTTTTATTAACAGTACACGCCGAGTATGTGTGACTTTATTTTAGATGATGTCTTTTGACGTTTTTGAAAAACTCCTCTCAACAACTTTTTGTAGCCCCCTCCCACACTCCGGACGTGCCTGCAAGACCAGCTTTGGCTATTACTTTTTACTCAACTTCAAGTACTGAATAGTTATAGAGCGCAGGCCTCCTGGTACAATGACAAATCGAAGAAAAATTTTGTTAAGCAATTTTATTGATAAATTCAATAGTCAAGCGGTCTCACTTCTGAGCTTTATGCACTATACTAGTAGCAACTCATATCAACTTTGAGTTTTCCTCTACGTCACTTCTGGTCATAGTTGGCGGAACCGGGGGGGCCGAGAGAGCCCTGGCCCCCCCACTTTTTTTCAGGGAGGGTTCTTGGGGGGCCCTAACTCACGCGTTTATTTCTACAATGTTGCCTCTAAACTTAATAGGCCTACCATCGAAAGTAAAACCCAGGAAAGAGATTAAATCCAGTGATGTCTTTTTTATAATTTTGTTTGTGCGATGGAGTAACAGAAACTAGAAGCAAGAACCGTGGGTCTGAAGCCCACATAAATTGGACATGTCACATGTGGACAAGCTCAATATGGATTGTAGGCATAGGGCCGGATTTACGTACAGGCTAAGCAAGCTAAAACCTAGGGCCTTGTAGAACATGGGGGGCCTCATCACGAACAATCAAGTCCTTTTTTTTTCTCTTCACCCGTTTCACCGATACTTTCTCCGGAAAACAGAACATCTGAGTACGAGCATATCTTTTTTTTTGCTCTTCACTATACCGATATTTTCAGTGAAAACAGGACATCTGAGGACGTGAAGACCTTTTTTTGCTCTTCCAATCAGTGCGATCAAATAGCCTAGGGCCTCTCATTGTCTAAATCCGGTCCGCAGGAGCGTATTTAGGGGCGGGGCTATTGTGCCATGCCCTCCCCCCCATTGACTCTGCCTTTTAGTAAACAAGAACAATACTAATGGTGCCAAGTGACTAAAATATGTCAGATTCTTTTGGTGGTTTCTGTAGCTTATGGCCAGGGGCGAATCCAGAGGAGTAGGATGAGGGATATGCATCCTCCCACCAGCCATTTTCAAAAATGTTTTTGATGCATACAATTCTGCTATAATTTCGAACCTCTTTGATAGCTATAAGTCTTACGCCTTAAGCACGCGTAATTATAATGTGTGAACAAAATGCGTCATATTTGGCGAAGCACCCAGAATTAGGGTCAAAAAATTTAAACACAATTTGCCGGAAAATTATTCAAAATGCACTAAAATAGTCATTACAGCATGTAAATTTTCAAAAATTTCCCGGGGGAGCATGCCCCCGGACTCCCCTACAACTTTCCTGGTTTCTTAATCAGCTTCAAATTAGTTCTGCCGAAATAAATACGCAGGAAAATATGATGAAATTATGCCCCCCCCCCTTTTAAAATTTCTCACTACGCCACTGCCGTCCTTGGTTGTAGATGAAGAAAATCTGGTAATTGGTTTTGGGCCCCCCACTTTAGAAATGCTTTCGCCATCGCTGCTTCTGGTACCGGTTCTGGGTAGGCCCATGATTGTTTTTCAGAAAACCAAAATACAGCAGGCTACCAGCTGATCACTAATTCAGTAGGCCACCGATAAAGCAGTAAAATTTTCGGCACCTATATACCTGCACTACCACTAAACTGCTAACTTTGCTTCCATAGCGCAATACAAGGCCTAGGTACCAACAGCCTAACCCTTTGAGCATTTAGTTTAGCCGTATGCGCTAAGTCTTTTCTGGAATTTGCTCACGGTCACGCAGTAGCTTAAAGACAAGCACCGGACATTGCATGCGGGTGCGACCTCAGAAGCGAAACGACTTTGTTCTAGCAACTCTGTTTTATTTTTATTTTCAGTCGGGGTTTTGGCACAAAAAATTATATCAGCAAAAAAAGGAATGACATACTGACAAGTATTTTAAATTTACCAAAGTAAGATAAAATAATCTAGACAAAAAGGATCGATTATCGAATATCGATTTAAGCCGAAAAAAAGTAAAGACAAGGCCATATTCGATGCTCATTCAAAAAAGTAAAGGCTTCAACGCATTCGATGAACAAAAAGTAAACAATATCGCAATCGAATATCGATTACAATCGATTTTTCCCAACCCTGGTTACCCAATGGGTTAGAATACCATGCACGACAGATTTAGTTACAGTACATAACGCAAGAAAACTCCCACTACCTCTAATCTTTTATTATTTCATCTTGCCTTGTTACCTTGTGTTGGATTGTGCTGCATGAAAATAAATATTTTGATTGATTGATCGATTAGTCTTTGCAAGGCAGCTTAGCAATTTTCTCATTGCAAAATCACGTTAAACAATTCGTTTGCAGCATCTATGCCTGTCTTGAAGTAAAAAACGTAACAAAATCAGTCATGCGTAACCTCACAAAAAATATTCAATTGAGGCTATCTTGGGAACTACTGGCCCGATTTCAAAAAAATTTTTTTGAACTCATCAGCGATATGAGCTTGTTCTAGACAGCAATAAAAAAAAGCAAAATGAGTTTTGGAAAAATCATTTAACAGCAATTTTACAAATTTTTTTGTAAAAATGGGCTTTAAAAAAGCCCGCGTTACACCGAGGATGATATCCAAGCAAAATTTTAAGCACAGTTTCGAATTCAGCGCCAAAAACTACATCAAAAAAGTTGCAGAATGACTAAATATTTGAGAAACATGGAGAATCTGAGCGGTCTAATGTACAAAAAGGCCTGGCTGTTATGCTTTTTTTTATTATAGAATCTTTTTTATTGCCCGGATGTTTTTTTGTTGTTGGTAATACTTCGTTATTCCTCTTGCGTCTTGTTTGGGGATGGTATAAAAAATTGCGTGTCGTTAGTTGTAGGCCTACTGCAACATTAGCATTTGCACTACTTTTTGAAGAGTTCTGGCTCGTTTCTTATGTAATATATTAGAAGTTCATGGTAAGTGATCCTTAGACCTTTCTTGTTCGTATTACTTCAAACGTGTAGTTGATGCTATACAATTTTTTAAATCACGAATAAAGTAGACCGAGTCGCCAAGATCAAATACTTCATAATCTTTACGTTAACTTTGTGGCTAGGCCTATTCCCGTAATGTTATACGGTACGAGATGCAATGTTGACGTTTTTCACCTACGTGAGGGAACTTCAAACCCTTTTTTGGAATAAATTCTCAGAGAGCTAGAGTTTACCCACGCCCTAGATCAAGAAGAAGTTGAAACCGGTCATTGCAGGTGAAAATGCGAGAATGCGTGATTCAAAACGAAGGAGCTTCTGGTTAGGGTGTATCGAAAAACTTTTTTTTTTCAAAAATTTTTGCAGCACCTTGAAAAGTATGTGAATTGGTGTAAAAACACTTGGATAAAAATCTGAGTGCTCTAGGATGACGGGAACACTTCGCGCATTGTACCCAAAGTTGGAAATTTGGTACAAATATGCGCATATTTTCATAATTAAATTTCGAAGTGAATTAGCGTAATATGATGTTTGCAGTTCCATGTAACCTGCAGTTTATCGTCTCAAAACATCACATTTAAAATTTTATTGTGTTGCGACAACGATAATACTTTGCGCAATGCATCTGAACTTTATGAGAATTTTGAGCGTCAATCGAGCCTGATTAGTAGACTGGGCCAAATATAGGGCTAAATAATTTTTTATGCTAGAACCTTTTAACTTTCCAGAAAGTTGTAGGTGGTCAAGCGAAATCAAAATATGAATTTTTTTTTTCAAAATTAAAAACGTTTTACGGTCGGACAGCGCGTTTCCATAGCAACCGAAGTCAAATTTTTATTATATCGACATAACTCAAAAACCACTGTTGCTACTATGCTAAATTTTACATTAAAATGTTCAGAAGCAACATGTTTACATCTGCTCTAAAAGGAACTTTTCTTCTATTTTGCTTATAAAAAAAGTTATATGCAAAAAACGAAAAAATTGCGCTTTTATTTGGCGCAGGCTGTAAAGCAACGTCCTTTCTGGCCCACTTAAAAAGGAAATCATGGCGACTTCTCGCTGCCGGGTCGGGAGCTATAACAGCCTTCATTACCGAAAGGTGAAAACATCTCCAGCACGTTCCATAGAGCGGGACAGCGTTGTTTCAGGCTATTAGCCACTCATAAACTGCCTTCCGGAAAAGATACATTTTATCCTTTCAAACGATTGACTTTGAAAAGCAGTGGTGATCCTTCCGGATAAATACCCTTTAAGAGAATTTTAACCTTTGTGGGACGTGGACAGCTACGTTACACTCCAGTTAAATTTCTGTGTGGCCAGGGTGAAGATAAAAAGTTACAAAACAATGTCCTTCCTGGCTTTTGTTTTGAATTATAATTCTTGGCAATAAAGCACCAGTAGCCTTATTAAAGGATTTCAAGTGAGTTTTACCTAATATAATAAGATTTCCTTGCTTTGACATTTATACCATGCAATTCATTACAAAGTACGCTCTGCTACGAGCTTTAACATGCATAACGAAATAGCGTATATTTCAGTTTCAATAGCAGTTTTCTGCAGCTAATGGTTTTTCGGAGACATTTTCTAAAAAGCGCCGAAAACATCTTTTAAATTTAGGTAGTCTTGAAAAAGACTGTTTAAGAACCAAACATTTTCGTCTCGCTCTCTTCAGGGTTCAACGCGAGAGTTAATTGAGAAGGAAAAAAGTGGTCTATATATTATCATCAGCTTCATCGAAAAATCTGCAACAAAAAGGAAAAAGGGGCTATGATTGGTTGTTAAAAGACAGACGGATTGTGATTGGTCGAATACGGAAGAATTTTAGAATCTAACTCAACTATCGAAGAATTTGCAGTGAGTAGACAAATTCCTTTTGACGGCACAGAATAGGTTTCAGCGTTTTGATAAAAGTTGCCTCCAGCGCCCCCAAGTGGAAAATTGTTCTCGCTTTGGCTAAAACCGAAAACTGGTCAATATGATAATGAGAGGCACAATCAGGATGTTGGATTAAGTGCAGACCAATAGCTGAATCACAGTCTAGTTGATTGAGTGGAGTAGTAATTTTGCAGTTACGTTTGGGAAGAACTTTGGTTGGATTTTCTTTATTTCTAATTGATTTTGGAATGTGTTGATTGATTTTATCTTGCAGTCGTAGGGATGTGCGGCCCACGTACCGGCAATCACAGCGGCACTCGTATTGGTATGCGACCATACTTTGATGAGTGATGGGCACAGCACCCTTATAGATTGAAGGCAGAATCTTTCTGGTTTGGAAAATGACACGAGGATCGACGGCTCAAAAACAATTTTGAACGTTAGATTTTACCTGTTTTTCGAATTTACGAGAAATGTTGCCAATCCAGGGTAGTTTTAGATACACAGGGCATTTCTTTTCAAAGATTTCTTTCTTTTCTTTCCAAATTCCAGATTCATTATTCCAAATTCCAGATTCCAGATTCATTTCTTTCCAAAGAAATGCCCTGTGTATCTAAAACTACCCTGGATTGGGTGGCGATTCGGCATATTTAATGGGTGGCTGTTAACTCGAAGAGCGCAAGCTCACTTCACAGTCTCCCTCAATTACCGTTGAATTTTCTGTTCAAATAATTTGAAAATAACCTCAGTTATTTATTTATTTATTTGACGTTTTTGTTGAAAAATTTCACTCCACAATTAAAACTAGTTGGCAACCTACCCACACCAAACTTCTTAAACATTCTGGTTTCTTTCCCATTCGCTAGGAACACAATCTAGTCAACAACCTCTTCCACTCTTTTTTGTGATCTGGATTTCATACGTGCAAATCCATATTGAATTGCAATCAATCCAAACTACCCTTGTGAGAAATATCCTGCTAATTTTATAAACTAGGTGCATTACACAATTATTGATCAAAAAATTTTTCCAACGTCCAATAATTTAAACGCAATTTTGTAACTACATCACTTTTAAACTACCATATCTCGGCAATATTTCACACTAATCGAAAAAGAAATGCAGCAGATCATCAACAAGCATCTTCCCGCCTCCAAACTGCGTTTCATCCACACAACAAACAAACTTATATATCAAAGATACCCAAAGACACTTAAAAGAAAGCAACCTTGTATACCGTCTTAATTGTTCCTGCGGATCCTTCTATTATGGTTAAGTCTTTCAAAACCTATCAAACCTATCTATCTGTTAATAATAAACAGTCAATAACAATAATAATCATAGAAATTTTTGGCATAACCTATGCCTAATCCTAAGACTGATACAAAAGTAAGGTAAGATCATAATTAGTTAAAAATATAGTGTTATTAGAGTTGCTTGAATTAGGATTCTAACGCTTAATTAAACTTACTACTAATTTTCTACATGTGAAAAGTAGAATATGATTGTGCTTTCTCCTTATGTATGTGTATGTGCATACATATAATTAAAACTGCGTGAAAAGCACTTAGGGTCTTCCTGTAGGCCTACACCAAAAATACAGCTTTTTGGGCAAGCCTACAACTATTTCAAGTAAAAAATTGGACAAACTTCTCTCTTAAGGCAGATATGAATGCGATCATTTTGGCCAGCACCAGTGACTTTTGATTTAATATCATTTTAGGAAAAAAATCGGCTTTGGTTGCCATAGAAACGCACTGTCCGACCGTAAGGCATTATTATTTTTCCACATTTTAGTTTCTTGCAGTCAAGTACAACTTTCTGGAAAGTTCAAGAAATATTAAAAAACTTAACTTGGCCCAGTCTACTGATTAGTGCTTGTTTACATGCCTTTGTTGTATACTTAATGCTTTTGCGCATAGTATTTTTAATGCGAAAGTGAATAGCAAACGTAATTTTATCTCGCGTATTTTCGCAAGTGTACAATTTTGTTCGATCTTTAGTACAAACAATCAAAGAAACAAAATTTGACAACTTATGAAAAGAAATCAAATAAAAATAAAACGAAATGAGTATCGTTAGTTGCAATAACGCAATGTATTACAAGAGATAATAGCAAAATTTTACTTGCAATAAAAATATGCGGTTCTCTGCGTACAGTTTTTGTAAACAATTGCTCATAAAACATCCCAGGACCGGTATCGCATCTTACTTTCAGGGAGTCGAACCGAACCCGAACCTGACCGTGAACCAATACAAACCGCTTTTTTTCGGTGAACCCGAACCAAACCCAGAACCGTTTAAACTTGAGATTATTGAACCTAAACCGAACCCGAACCTTAATATTTTAAATCTGTGAACCTGAACCGAACCCGAACCTTTAAAATTTTACGCAAGTGAACCCAAACCCAACCCGAACTTATGATATTTTGTGGACATAAACCTGAACAGAAATCGTTTAGTAACAATTTTTGAACCTAAGCTGATTCTTAAAAAATATTAATAAAAATCTCTAGACATGTGCTGCGATGCGTAACATTCTTTCTGCTTACTTGAAGTTTTTTTTCGTTCTTCCGGTAACTTTACAATAACCTCAACTAAATCTAGTCAGGTTTTTTATTTGTTGACGTTTCGTTGGTACTGACGACCAACATCATCGGAACGATAAAGCACTGACCTATTCCAACCTTTGCAACATTCTTTCTGCTTCTCAAAGTTTAATGAATTTTTACATTTTTATTCAAATTTAATTGGTTCCGGCATGCAATTTATATATCGTTATTTTAATGATATAAGACCCTAATTTAGTTTTTGGCCAAATTAAAGATTTTGAAGTGAACCCGAACCTGAACCGCGAACCGGTAAAAACCGCTTTTGTTCAGTGAACCCGAACAGAACCTGAACCTTAAAAATTTGGTTTCGATGAAACCGAACCGAACCCAAACCTTTAACTTTTGATGCAACTGAACCCGAACCGAACCTGAACCCAAATTTTTGAAAAGTCTTGAACCGGAACTGAACCGTTAAAAATATAATTTCTTGAACCTGAACCGGAACCAGAGCGATATTTTAAACGGTTCGACTCCCTGCTTATTTTACTCAAGCACAATTAATCGCCGTGCTTTATATTATTGTGAAGTTTTTAACTGAGTACTGAGACTTGTGTCAAAGCATGTCATCGTAGCTCTTGATGCGAGTTTGTTTCGGGTCAATCTTTTCCTACAAGCATGATCGCAAACTAAAGATGAAGCTTCTGACACCAATTTGATGAGGCGTTCAACGCTTTGAGTGTGACAAGGCAAATCAAGAATTTTGATTCCTGAAATTGTGTTTGATTTGATCATTTTCCTTATATCGCTGCTCGTCACAGAAGCAATAAAAGATGGCTCTGAAACAATTTATTGCATTAGTCCAGTCAATGAGATCAATGTATAACTGCTTGCATCAATTTTAAACTGAGGGACTCGTAGTTGTCTGATTCGCCCATCAGAAACGTTTTGCTCTCTGTTGCGAAGTATTTTTTTCTAAGCAAGCTCATTGTGTTTCAGATTGGTGCTTCAAGTCATTGCTGCCAGTATTGATTCATGATGAGCACCAAACGCATTGCGTTCTATTTCAGAAAGGCCCCTTTTACAATTTCTCTAACCTGCGATAGTAATTTTTGACACATTAAAAGAGTGTCAAAAACATGACGTGGTTCCTGAAAAATGGTGTGATTGCTCTTGGTTTTAAACCACTAGGAGTGTGACACCATCATGACATATTGTACCACTAGGTTAAAATTGCTTGATGGCTTTTCAGTTGAAACGTGCATCTCAATACTCTTGATGAAGCAGTCATAGCACGGTAGTGTGCGATTTTTCCAGGGTTTAGGGATGTTAACGTTTAGCAATCAACTTTACCGTAATATCAAATAGAACAGTTCAAAAATTTGCACTTTTAAACTCATTTTGAAACTCAAAACTTAATTTGATAGCCAAACCACGAATCTCAAAAGGTTTAGCTCAGCGTTTTTTAAACTATCCGTTGCGACTCATCTGTGGGTCGCAAAAAGAATCTAGGTGGGTCGTAAAAAGTTATAGAAATCTCAAAATAAACTAGAACTTCCAAATTCTTTACGTCTGAAACTATAAATTGAAATTAATGTCAAGCCCATTATGGAAAAAAGCAAGAAACAAGCTCATCCTTCTCGCGAGGGTTACTTTAAAAGATTAAATTTTGTTTTTTTCGTCAATGTTTTATTACTTAAATAAAGTTAAGTTGGCCGCCGTAAGCTGTGGTTGCAAACAATGGGACCCAACTCAGAAAAGTTTGGCAACCCCTGGTTTAGCTCAAACTACCTCCGCTTCTATATCGTATGTCTTTTCCGTATTTGTTAGGGGTGATAATAGGCAAACTACCTCCGCTTCTATATCGTATGTCTTTTCCGTATTTGTTAGGGGTGATAATTTCCTTTCGTAGGTTGCCTAATATTTTTTCTTTGTTAGTACTTAAGTTCGAAAAAAAATTGTAGACTTGCGAAAATACGCGAGATAAAATTACGTTTGCGATTCATTTTTGCATTAAAATACTATGCGGAAAAGCATTAAGTATAGAACTAAGGCATGTAAACAAGCACTAATCAGGCTCGATTGACGCTCAAAATTCTCATAAAGTTCAAACGCATTGCGCAAAGTATTATCGTTGTCGTAACACATTAAAATTTTTAATGTGATGTTTTGAGACGATAAACTGCAGGTTACATGGAACTGCAAACATCATATTACGCTAATTCACTTCGAAATTTAATTATGAAAATATGCGCATATTTGTACCAAATTTCCAACTTTGGGTACAATGCGCGAAGTGTTCCCGTCATCCTAGAGCACTCAGATTTTTACCCAAGTGTTTTTACACCAATTCACATACTTTTCAAGAGGTTGCAAAAATTTTTGAGAAAAAAAAAAGTTTTTCGATACACCCTACTTCTGGTGCGCAAATTGTTGGAGGCACAACCCGATTGTGTATTTTTTGTAACCCAATAGTGTATATTTATATGAACTGCGTCACAAAAAACAATTCAAAGTTCTACCGTTGCACAAAAATGATGGAGCAACGTAAAAGACACAAATTAAAACGTTTCCTCACTCACAATTCTTCAGCCATCGAGCTATTGCGTTTCTTCTGTAGGCCTATGTTTTTTTCAAATCTGCTTGACGAGAAAAAGAGACGGAGAGCGCATTCCGTTTTATCGACATTGGTTGCGTGCTTGTCGGTTTTCATGATTGTGCTGATGTGTGCTGTCTTTACTAGTGAAGCAAAATATTTTGCAGTAGCTTTGCAACGTGTAATCGTCATTGTTGGTGGCCTGGTGTAAAAAAGTTGATTTCACGTCAGCCAGGTTCATTGTTTTGCCTACTTCGTTATTCGTCATTGTGTGAAACGTTTCATGATTAGTTCTACTCGGCCGAGTTTGTTAATCAGCTATAGCTAAAGCTGTTCAACATGTAAAGACGTAAAATTCAAACAGAATTTTAATGTGAGTTCGAGCCGTGCGTGTGACTGCTAAAAATCTGGTTAACTTTTGCAGATTCATAAACAAGTTTTTAGACAGCTTTATCGCTTTGGTTAATATTTTTGTGATGTGCTGTTATTAATGAATGAAATTATTTAACTATTCTTGTCGAATATCCTTTCATTGCTAATTGTTGTTATTACCGGTACCTAAAAAGTGACCAGAACATACAACGCACAGGACGTGAAGACGGTTGCATTACGTATATAAAATGTTGCTGTTTTACGTTAAATATAGTTCTTGCAGCACCCCCAAGATTTTACTTCACGAGCCGCCACTGTTCAATTTGCATTAAGTTATTAACTTAACTTCAAATTATAGGTCCTATATCGCTTACATTGTAAAAATAAGCTCCAATAAGGGCGGATCCAGAAGTTTTGGTGGGTGGGAGGGCGTAATTTTGAATTAGTTTGAATGTTAACTATAAATACAAAATGTTTAGATCCGAAAACGGGCGTAAACAAGCCCTTTGAAAATGTGTTCATGTCAGGGGCGTATTCAGAACTTTTTACAGGGAGGGGCACCACATTTCGTCACTTTTTCAAGCGTAGTTTTTTCCGGCAGAAATCATTTTAAGCAATCTAAGTAACAAAAGCGACTTTAGGGGGATCTGGGGACATGCTCCCCCGGAAAATTTTTGAAAATTTGCGTACTGCACTGGCCATTTTAGCGTTTTTTGAATGATTTTCAGGTAAAGTGTGTTCATATTTTTGGCCTCTAACGTTGAGTGCTTCACCAAATATGATGTATTTTGTTCGCGCAGTTTCGATTATATGCGTGCTTAGGGCGACTTAGACATATTGTAATGAAAAGGTTCAAAATTATGGAAAAATTATATTCATCCTAGGCATTGTTGAAAATGGCTGATGGGGAGGGGGATGCATACCCCACATCCCCCCCTAGATCCGCCACTGCAAAGCTCAATTGCTAAGCGCACGCTATCGGTGCGGGAGGTCTGGGGTTCGATTTCCGGGCCGGTCAAATCGGCACAGTGTCGCCAAAGACTCGCCACCGCTGCGACGTTTCTTCGGAGCTGTGTAGCCCAGGCGTTAAGTCGTGGAGATGGACCCCGCCACTTGTTACACGCTTTGGCGTAATAACGCGAGTATAATGAAGATTTGATTTTTGATTTTAATTAGATTTAATTTGGTTTTTACACATAAATCATCTATTTATTTGGCGATAAAATTGTTGTTGCTTCGCCATGTTTTTAGATAGGTGAGACAGTGCCTCACCTGCCTCTCCTGACCGCACGTCCCTGTGTTTAGAAGCTCGATATCTTCTGAACTATCCAATAAAAATGCACCGGATCAACGTGAAAAATTTTTAAAAATTTATTTCTAGCAATTTTTTTCATAAAATAAGCAACGATTTTGATTTTAATTGCCCTTTTAATTGACCATGATGTGCTCTTTTTTCAGTGAGCACACTGGCAAAAAGCCATGTAGGGTTTTCAAAGCAATGCTGTTGGCCAATTCATGTAAAATAAGACAGATACGAAACGGTATCAGATAACAAGATCAACTTTATGACAAATGGAGTTTTAAACAATAAGTAAAGATTATGTTCCTTATGAAAGACTAAGTTTCGATTTTTGAATGGTCAGCGTGGGGTGAAGAAATTTTATCGATTGCTGTAGAAAACTTAGGCTGACGATGTTAACAAATCAACAAAGAAAGTGTAATTTATTTGATTGGTAAAAAAGCAAATTATGCCTATGCAGTAGCAACTTTGTACAAAGTTTTTATGCTGAGGGTAATGAAGGAGGTTACAAAATGACGAACGTTTTACTTACGTTGTAAAACGTAAAACCTGGAAAGTGGGAATCCTAGTCAAAGTTTTCATTTTTTTATGAACGATTATCTTTTTTTGTAAAATTAGCAAACTTAGAATTTCTTATCTCTGTTTTAGCCACCTTTTTTATTAACATTAATTGCATGATTCTTAAGTATGCAGAGTATCCTACTGTACGTGTGCTCTCGGATACCTAGTTATTTTTCTATTGTTAGCTAAACTGTTGTATTACCGTAATCTTGTGAGATCTTTTCTTGCCCATTGATCAAAAAATCGATGAGCCGTGGTTGGTAATTCTCGAAGTAAATTACTTTCGCAATAGCCAACACAATACTGTATGGATATGAAAAAATTTTAACCAGAAAGCTTACTCGGTGTAATTAAATTTAAAAGGTCAATGTGCTTTTAGTATTGGAATGCATAGCGTAAATTTACGAGTTAGTATCAGTCTGAGCAAGATAGACGTTTAGAATATCTGATAGCTTATTATGTCAGTTTTTAATCATTAATTTGATAAGCTGCAAACTAAAAGTAAGGGTAGTGTTCTCCATGTGAGTAAGGCAGCCTTATTGCTATTATACAACTTAAATTAATTCTAATTAAATGGATTGTCATCATTTATCTGGCCACGTACTTTTGCAGCTCTGCTTTTATCCTAGAGAAGCAAAAGCGTAATAAAAATACCTCGACGAGCATATCCACCAAACTCTCGATAATTTGTGTTAGTAATGTAATGCAGTAAGCAAATGTTAACCTGGCTTACTTCATGAGTTATCATTGTGACTTTTACTGCTGAGCGACACACAGTGAAGTAAGGTTTGTTATAGAAAAATGCACGCCTCATGGAAAACAATCTACAGTACTGTAGTTGAGCAGCAAACTTAAAAAATCCAGCTCCTGTATCCGATGCCCAACCACTCGACCAATTTCCTGGGCTGCTGTCATTATTCTCATTGTTGATGAGTTGATTTAGTGACACTGATTCGTATCAACTATAGCGCCGTTGAAGTCGGTAAAATACGAAGTTTATGCTACGTCACAGCGCTCATGGTAAGTTCACTCAGGTCACATATGAGTTCAGCAAGTTTGAATTCTAAGCAAGGTCACCGACGCTCGCTTAGCGCTAAGCAGCTGTTATCGCTTCTGAGCGTCGCAGTGACGCAGAAATGACAAACGATTTCTCTAAAAGGTTATGTGCTACTTTTGTTCAAGTCGTTAATTCAATGAAAGCAGTTACTTTCTTTAGTAGAAAGGTTTGCTGATTTGTTCCCTGGATTTTTCGAGGTTACAAATTCAAATAGTAGTGCGTAACAAGGGCTGATGGTTTATTGAGCAAATTGTGATAGAGAAAGAGTGAAAGTTGTATAACGCAGCCTGTACCGTAAAATCAAGTTAAAACGCTTCAGAGTCAATATTTTAAAATGGGTTTTAGCGGTGGCGTAGCTACGGATTGGCAGGTTGCAACCCCCCCCCTCATTGACCCTCAAATGACGTCATACTTACTTCTTTTTCTGATACTTGTTTCGAAGTGCTCGATGCTTTGTCATTGATAATCTGGTTTTGTCATTGTCATAATAACAAGAATTACGTAGCGTTGTTTCCTGAATCTTGTTCTTTGCCGTGATGCTTAATGAAGCAATGATGCAATTTTATTTGCAGGGCAGTGCCGCTCTTGTACATGCAACTGCTCTCGGCCCCTCCCTTCCGTAGAAAAAAAGCTAAACGATTTCAAGCAAAAATGATCTACGTACTGTAGCTCTAAAAAGAACTCAATCGCTAACATTTGAATATCGTTTTACCAGTTTCACCAGAAAGCATTCCTTTGACTTCCTTACAACAATCGTGCTTTATAACTAACTGCCTTCGGTATTTTTAAAATGAAAAGTTCAAAACATCTTTCTTAAATTTGAGGCCATCTATAGTTATTATACAACCAGGGGCAGATCCAAGAAAGAAGAATGTCGGGTATGCTGCGTATGCATTCCCCCCCCAGCCATTTTCAACAATGTTTTGGATGAATAAAATTTTTCTATGATTTCGGACCTCTTCATAACAATATGCCGTAGTCGCCTTAAGCACGCATAATCGTAACTGTGCGAACAAAATGCATCGGATTTGGTGAAGCACTCAAAGTTGGGGGCCAAAAACATGACAAACTTTCCTTACAAATCATTCAAAAAGCACCCAAATGGCCATTGCAGTATGCAAATTTTCGAAATTTTTCCGAGGGAGCATGCCCCCGGACCCCTAGGCCTAGAGTCGTTTTTGTTATTTAAGTTTCTTAAAATTATCTCTGCCGAAAAAAACTGCGCTTAAAAAAATGACAAAAATTGGTGCTCCCTTCCTGAAAAAAAGTTCTGAATATGCCCCTGACATCAAACATTTTCAAAAAGCCTATTTATGTCCGTTTCCGGGTCCAAACGTCTTTGTATTTAGTTAACGTCAAGATTACATCTACCCGACCAAAACTTTCTGGATCCGCTCCTGTATGCACAGTATGGTCAAATGTGACGTTATTCTCACCCCCCTCCCCCCCCCCATTGCAAAATCCAGGCTGTGCGCTAGTGGGTTTTAGTGATTCGATTCTGAAATCATTCAAATGCTACAAATCCTATTAAGCTAGGGCTAACTTAGGCTAATTTTGCTATTGTAACGTCGCTGTAAAAGTTTTAAAAACTTTTCTGGCAATTCTACAACTATGATAATTTGATAAATCACCCATGCGATCACTAAAACAGGTTGAAAACCCAAAAAAGCTCTTTTTACAATTTCAAGATTTGTGCCAGATTTCGAATACTGCTGTGTTTCTCAACTCGCCTGTAGAGGCTGATTGAATTTGGATTCCATTATTTTGGAATTACTGTATAATTGCGCTTGCAGCTTCTGTGTGTACGCTATACTATGCTAACTGTAGCGTGTTTACTGATCCCTGTCAATGCTAACAAAACTATAAGAATAACTTAACTTCATGCTTTTGTAGATTTAAAGCTAAATTTAGGTATTTTTTAATACATCACCATGTCTGTGCATCTAAGTGACGTTCAAAAGAAGGAATTGTCGGATATCGCTAAGAAGATAGTGTTTTCTGGTCGAGGAATTCTCGCCGCGGACGAGTCGTCCGGAACTATCGGAAAGCGATTTGACACTATAAAAGTAGAAAACGTTGAAGAAAATAGGCGACTCTATCGGACTTTGCTTATGAACTGCGATGAATCAATTAAAGACAGTCTCGGAGGAGTGATTTTGTTCCATGAAACTTTATACCAGAAAGACAACAATGGCAAATTTCTTCGTGATTACTTGAAAGAAAGAGGAATTGCTGTAGGTATTAAGGTCGACAAGGGAGTGGTGAAGCTGATGGGTACGAAAGATGAAACAACCACTCAGGGTTTGGATGGCTTAGGAGAGAGATGTGCTCAATACAAAGCTGATGGATGTGATTTTGCCAAATGGCGGTGTGTATTAAAGATTACTGACAGCACTCCATCTCAGCTTGCAATCGATGAAAATGCGAATGTCTTGGCTCGATATGCTAGTATATGCCAAATGAATGGAATCGTGCCTATTGTAGAGCCGGAAATACTTCCGGATGGGATTCACACTTTGGAAAGATGCCAAGAAGTGACTGAGAAAGTTCTTGCTGCTTGCTATAAAGCTCTCAGTGATCATCATGTATATTTGGAAGGAACCTTGTTGAAACCCAACATGGTAACAGCCGGGCACGACTGTCCCACAAAATACACTCCTGAGCAGGTTGCGGACGCTACTCTCACCGCCCTTCGTCGTACTGTGCCCCCTGCAATGCCTGGGGTTACTTTCTTATCCGGTGGCCAATCTGAGACATCAGCTACTCTGCATTTGAATGCTATTAACTCTTCTTCATTGCTGCGCCCATGGGCATTGACCTTTTCTTATGGACGGGCTCTTCAAGCCTCGGTTCTTCAAGCCTGGAAAGGAAAGAACGAAAATGTTGCAGCTGCACAAAAAGTGCTTCTTCATCGCGCGAATATGAACCACTTGGCAGCGCTAGGTAAATATGATCCAAACATGGAAGGCGAAGGAAATGTAAAGGACACTTCGCTTCATGTCGATAATCATCAATATTAGACACCAGAAACGAGAAACTTGTATTACAATGTTTACGACAACGTAGATCAGTATTTTGCAAATAACTACCGTACATGGCGTTAAGTTGTGTTTTAATGTTTGGAAACAACTTTAAATGTTTGTTGACAACGGAATTTGGTTATATGTCGAATCACGGTATTACAGCATGTGTTGATTTTGCATGTGTAAAATACTTAGTTCCAAAAGCGTGAAGAATGATCGAAAAATTGAATTTAGATTATTTACGAAAATATGTATGTCAAAAAGCCAGTGAGCTTGTTGCAACATATATGAGGAAAACTGTACAAAAACACCAGTATTAATAAAAACATTTTAAACGGAATATTACGCCACTGCTTTACTATTGCACACGAAAAAAACATACCAGTCAATCCATATGCGTAGTTGCGTACAACATGTCGCGATTAATGGAAGGCAAAAAACGTCGCGACTCGCACTTTTACCACAATATTGTTCTCTCATATAACTACTGTGCAAAAATTTGGTTAGTGCTACCCGTACAGGGGTATGTTTATGTGCAAATATGAGATTGTATATTCGAAATGAAGACTTGATAGGTGTGAGTGAGCATGGGCTATAATGATGATGCCACATTGTGATCCTGCTTGTGTGCTGTTGGCGTACAATAAAAGCCTTTTCTTTCTTCAACTTGTCTGCTGGTTTTGCTTCTAGGTTTGCATTCGCTGTATTATCGTTAAAGAAAATCAATATCTAATTGACCATGATGGTACTGTAGTACAAGGTGAACCGCCTTGATGGCAAAACGAGAAAGTATAAGCTTTTCGAAACGTATTACTTTTACATCTGAAGTTGAGCGGTATTAGACCCATCACAGTTAAAAACTTGAAAACATTAAAAACACACAGTTTGTTTCGTCAGCAACGACTCTTCAGGTGGTATTACATAATTCTTATTCAAAAAGAATGAACATATTATAATCTTTTAATATTTTAATCACATCTGAAGTTGATAAAGAGTATAAGGTAGTGGACGATGCAAAAATTTTTTCTTAGCAGTTGCAAGCTGTAAACCTACATAGTCTTTAACTCGAGAATAATAGCCCTCCAAAAAAATACCATAAAATATATTCAGGCCGACAGTCTAATATCAGGCGGGCAGCAGGGGTATTTTTTTTCGACAACTGAGGAATCAATTAAGTTATATGAAGAAATATAAGGTGGTAGTCCTACTCCATGTTCATCATATTTTTGATCACCAGCAGGTGAGTTTTTCATACTTAAATTTGACGAGCATGACTAGTGTTGTAAAAAAACGTTTTTTGCTTCGTGTTTTTCTATTGTTTTTTTTTGTTGTTGTTTTTTTTTGTTTTCTTTTATATTGTTGACCATTTCATAGCTGATTGAGTAGTCTACACCGTTTTGGCTTGTTATCAGCTCGAGATTGCGGCAAAACAAAGCTGTTTTTAATGGTACCAATATGTTATTTGCAATGTCAAGTTACCATTATCAACAGTGATATAGCCTGAACTCATTGCTCAGTGCTAAAGATGGCATTTATGGCATGACCATGAGCCATTTTGGGTGCCTTAAGTGCTAGTTTGACTAGCCTAGCTAGTGTTTCCTCCCGGAAATTCGCGACAAAAAATTTGGGGTTGGGAAATTTTTCCTTTCCTGGGAAGTTCATGTCGAGATCCCGGAAAATGTCTTTACATTAGTAAGAATTTCAGTGGCACTGATGTGTTAGGTTTGCGTCACTGCTAATAATTTTTTTTTTGTTTACTAAAAATTATTTTTCAAAATTCGCAAAATTTTTTAAGGCGAAATGCTTATGAAATCAATATTTTTCTTCAATTTGTCGAAAAATCGAAAAAGTCAAGCTAAGTTTATCAAACTGTGGCGTAACCACAGGGGGGGGTTAGAACTCTCCCCCCCCCCCCCATCAAGCCTCAAATGACCTCATACTTACTTCTTTTTCTGATATTTACTTCGAAGTGCTAGATACTTTGTCATGGATAATCTCGTTTTGTAATTATCATATTAACGAAAATTACGTAGCGTTGTTTCCTGAATCTTGTCCTTTGCCGTTATGCTTATGAAGCAATGATGCAATTTTATTTGCAGGGCAGTGCCGCTCTTGCACGCGCAGCTGCCCTCAGAATTTCCTTCCGCAGAAAAAAAGTTAAACGATTTCAAGCAAAAATGATCTATGTAGGCTACTGCAGCTCAAAAAAGAACTACAGTAAATCGCCAACATTTGAATATCGTTTTACCAGTTTCACCAAAAAGCGTTCCTTCGACTTCCTTACCACAATCGTGCCTTAACCGCCTTCGGTGTTTTTAGTTAAAAACATCTCTCCAATATTTGAGGCCATCTATAGTTATTATACAACCAGGGACAGATCCAGGGAAGAGAGATGTGGGGTATGCTGCGTATGCATTCCCCCACCAGCCATTTTCAACAATGTTTTGGATGAATAAAATTTTTCCATAATTTCGAACCTCTTCATTACAATGTGTCGTAGTCGCCTTAAGCACGCATAATCGTAACTGTGCGAACAAAATGCATCGGATTTGGTGAAGCACTCAAAGTTGGGGGCCAAAAATATGACAAACTTTTCTTACAAATCATTCAAAAAGCACCCAAATGGCCATTGCAGTATGCAAATTTTCGAAATTTTTCCGAGGGAGCATGCCCCCGGACCCCCTAGGCCTAGAGTCGTTTTTGTTATTTAAGTTTCTTAAAATTATCTCTGCCGAAAAAAAACTGCGCTTGAAAAAATGACGAAAATTGGTGCTCCCTCCCTGAAAAAAAGTTCTGAATACGCCTCTCACATCAAACATTTTCAAAAAGCCTATTTACGCCCGTTTCCGGGTCCAAACGTCTTTGCATTTAGTTGACATTCAACCTAATTTAAAATTGCATCTACCCGACCAAAACTTTCTGAATCCGCTCCTGTACACAACGTATGGTCAAATGTGACGTTATTCTCAACCTCCTCCCATTACAAAACCCTGTCTACGCTAGTGTTCTCAAAACAACATAAATTAAATCTGAAATGCTGATAATCAGAAAAAATGTGAAAATAATCAAGTTCGAAAACATTTCCCGCGAAAATTTTCCGGGAATTTCCGAATCCCGGAATTCCCGAAACTTTATTTGAAAATTTTCCTGTTTTCCGTGTTGTTAAAAATCCGAGAAAAAGGAGAACCCTAAGCCTAGCCGTTAGCAGGACTTTTTGTCGGTCCGCTGACGGTCCGTTGTTTTTTTCAAGCGTTGGGCCGCTAACGAGCCGCAAGACCATTATTGAAAAGCCTTTAAATTTATATATTTTTAATGATACGCTCTAGCGATTTACAGTAATTTTGCAAACTAAATCTTTCTTTGTTGTGTAACTTTCGCTCTGCAACTCGAGGTTACGTGCAGCGAACGCGAGTCGTTTGACTGACTCAATGTATATTTGGGTTTGATCTTTGAACGTAACAATTTGTGCAAGGTTTTTCTGTGGCTCGCTATCATGTTGACATTTCGTAGCAAAAAATTAAAAATTTTTTTTGTGTACCGCTGCTGACTGCTGACACAATGAATTAATCACCTTCGTTGTTCATCTTATATTGCGATAACTGGTAAAGTCGTATACCTCTAGGTTAAAATATCTGTTAAAAAGAGAACTGTTTCACCCGATTTGATATTAAAAACAGCAAAGAATGGGTCCTTTATTGGAAAGGTTACCTGTTTTACGATAACACCAAGCGTACCCATGTTGTTGGCACAGTAAATATAAAGAGTATTAAAATCTAACCCTGATTCGCATAAACTTGCAATTTCAAAAAGTGTGTTACCGAGTCCGAAATACTCTCCCCATAAACATGTTTTTCAGCGTTTTACTCAACCCCAAATGTTCGCAAAAGCAATACGCAGCGAAATTACGTAGCACTTCATTACAATATATCTGTTAAACATACGAGTATAACAAAAAACCAAACAATAAAAAACGTGTTTTTTTGTAAAAAAATGACTGCGATGCTATTGCAGTAGAATATCATCATTTTATATGATAAGTTAATCAATTACCTAACGAAGAGAGTGATAAGATGAACCGCTAATTAATTATTGTTATTTATTATTAAGTTATTATTTGTTTATTTAAAAAAAAACAGCGTGAAGCAAGGCCCATAGAAAATAACACACTTGAAAAAAACAACAAAAAAAACAGATAATTGAAAAACAGAATGAATAATGGCCATTAAATAGTACTAATTATTATGAGAGTGATAATAATACCGTAGACCGATGCTATTTGAAATTAAGATTCAAACTTGATGAAACGTCAAAATGCAAAATTGTCTATGAAACAATTTCTTAGATCTGTTAAGTGTAATTCGTAGACGTTTTTTAAGCTCAATTTGTAATAAAAAATACTTGGGAGTTTAAGGTACAGTAATTTATTAAAGAGGGGCATAACAGCGATCAAGAAGATTCAGCGCAAACGGGCGCTGTGTTTTTTTAATAATTGGTATTGGCGAGATATGTCGCGTAGTCAGGATGGCCGAGTGGTCTAAGGCGCCAGACTCAAGAATTACTTCGCTGTTACGCAGCGGTTGGGTGTTCTGGTCTCCGAATGGAGGCGTGGGTTCGAATCCCACTTCTGACACGCATTTTGTTAACTTTTTGCTTTTGTCAGTTGACTAAGTATGCTTGCAAATGTTTTAGGTAAAGTTCAATTTTTTTTTGGAAAATTGTTTTTTTGTTTTTCGCAAGTATTTCATTATCTACAAACTACAGTGCAATAGCCTACACGTACTGACGTACACAAGTACATTTAAAAAAACGAGTCTGCGTAGTCAGAAACATCACCTCGAGTCTCGTTGTTAAAGTGGACCACTCTATTTCAGTTTTTGCATCTTTTGCTTTGAGTAGGCAATATTTTTTAAGCCAGCTTATCAATAACTTTAACTATAAATCTTTTTTTTTTTATTAATATTAAGGAATGAAAGCTACTCTTAAATCACGATAGCTTATTAGGCTATGAAAGATAGGCACAGCGCACACGTAGGCTACTCATACACCTCAAAATAATTCTGGGCAATATAAACTCAATCATACAAAAGATAGGCCTACAGTTTTCATAAATTTACCGGACGCGATTAATTTTGTTTATAATATTGTAATTGTTTGCCATAATTTTTTCTGTTTGTTGTGTAGACCTACTTGAAATTATTTCGAATATTTTTCAAATTTTAAAATCTGTTTTGCGGTTTTACATCTGTAAATATAAAATCTGTAGCTGTAACATACGAAAATATAATTAAAATTTTATTATTATTGCTCAGGTTTACACTAAATAACAATTCGGTTTTCGCAAAATTGAAATTGGTTTCGAGCTTGCTGAAGAGCCAGTTTTGTAAATCCTGCCAAATATTTTAAACGCAAGTACAATCCCAAAATGTATAGCTTGCCGAACCCGAGATAGATCACTTCTACCCACGCTTCTACCTGATTGCTTGAAATACTCGTAGCGTTTGAAATTTTCTTTAAATATAAACATTAGGTGTCGCTCAAGAAATGTATGTTTGAAATTTTGAAAATGCAAGCCCTGCTAGCTACTGCGTAATGACAAAGTTACCACGTCTGCCTGTGTGGTTTTATGATGCTACAACTTACTGCTACAGTACAAAGGCGTCAAAGTGAGGCCCAACTTCACCACAATTCTCCAACTTTATGCCTTATTTCTGTGATACGGGAAGATCCCCAAAAATTATAAAACGCTTCCCCTCAAATACAACGGCACAAATGCAAAGCAAACTTTGGTCAACGCAGTTGGTCGTCAATAAACAGATTTTTAAGGTGGCTTTTTTACGGCCCGAAAAACCGAAAATAAAATGGTAGAATACAATCCTTTTTGTCAAGTGAAGAAAGCGCACAACTGTAAGATTGTTTGCAAAAAGCTAATAAACTGTGCTTAGTTGTAACCAGATTTGAACGCTGTAACGTAATGCATTGCATAACTATTATTCATCGTAAAATGAAATATACCCATGCGGGTTGTCATAGAAAAAATTCGTTACCGCTGCCGGCAAGCAGCTCACAAAAAACAGATTCTTTTGCATAAAAAATGTTGGTCTATAAGTGGTCTAAAATTTTTTGACGTTATCTAGCCCAGATGTTATTACTCGTGGAATTGTTTTGAAATGAAGTAAAGAAAAAAGCCCGTACTTCAACAAGCCATTGTGTGGTCACAAAATCTCCGGTTTCTCTCGGCGAAACAATAAATAATAATTTTAAAGTTTTCTTAGTGTATTTTGTGCACACTACTTCCTTCTTGTGATAAACCCTAACATTTGTTTGGATACGCTACTGTGTTATTATGACGTTGTGATCGGTCAATTGTTACGCATTCTCACGATAAATGCTTCAATTTAAGGTTTGTTGTTTTGGGTTGGTCAAAGAGAGCACTCTCAATACTAAGCTAAGTAGTTGTAGAATTTCGCTGTTGGACCAGGAAGCTAGCGATCTCGTTTAACTTTCAAAGTTTGAGATACAACGGGGAAAAAATAGCGCAAACTCTTCACCGATGTGAGCGCTGTACTGCACACTAAATTGCCACTTTTAACCACTTCATTGGCTTTGTTTAAATGAGTTTGGCTACTTTAGTGAGCGATGCCCTTAGCAACTCGCCTACAGTAAGCACAAAGAAGAAGCAAAAAAAAAAAAACAGTTTTGTAGACTGGCGTACAAGAAAACAAGCTTTCTGTTCATAGCATAAAAGCAATTTTTTTAAAGTATTGATCGATTCGATCATGCAGTGTTTATCGAACATGAAGCAAAAATTTCGTATCCTAGAAGCCCCCTTATGTTTACTGCGACCCGATCATAAGACGAATTTTATTGCTATTTACTGTTTGAGCAAACACAAATTGCTTGGCCTGTTTGTTTTCAAAGGGATGCGATTCAGCTTAAACATGCTAGTACAGGCAGTCAGAAACAATATCGAGTTAGTGTCAGATACAATTACATAACTTTGTCTACATGGCCGGCTCATGTGGTCCAAAAGTTCCTGTGCTTTCTGCATCACAATGAAATCTTTGACGTCATAATCACTTTTTTAAATTATGACATCGAAAATTTGATTATGATGCTGAAGTTAAGCCCGTAGGGTTTTGGTCCATTTAATTTATACGTGTGGACGGGATAATTAAGAGTCGATAGACTAACGATGCATTTTTCATCAAAGCTTTCTCGAAATTTAGAAAAGAAGGTTGAATTTCTCATGTTTTTTGCTACGTTGGTAGAATGGGTCTTCCAAAGCTATCATACGCAGTAGTTTTATTTGCGATACTATAAAAGATGCGAAGTCTCAGGAAAGTTGTACGCAAGCTGTGTGAGAAATTTTCATGTAGCAAATATTTTATTTATAAAGGTTACAAATTTAATGTAATGAAATTTACTTACATGGCTGAGTCATGTTCAGTACCGGCATATAGTTGGTAAAAACTATATTCTGATCAACACCAGTCACCAGCGGTACCTCATTAGCGTTAAGCTGCTAAAAACTTTTATCAGCTTATCTAAAAGCACTATTGTAGATTTGGGAAGTGCTATGTTTTGTTTCAATAGACAATAGTAATGTTAATTTTCAATTTTTTTGTGGGTATCTTTTTTATCAAAGGTTTTTCGTTATTACGTCACTTAAGATGACTAGTGATTTTTGATGTAAATGTTCTTCTCAAAAAAAAAAAAAGAATCGAAAAAAAAAATTTTGGTGACCTTAAAAGCATTTACGACTAATTGGTTCTTTTTCTATCGGCTGATTATGATTCAACCCAGCACAGAACCCTATGTAACCATCGCCAATCAATCTTTTTATTCATTTAAAATTTTGCAAAGAGTGGTCTGTGGCGTCACTAAGTGTGGGGGGGAGGGAGTGGAGTGGGGTATACTCTTGGGGATTCTATTTTGGGGATTTTCAAAACAAAATCCTCAACCAAAATTTGGTGATCATTTTCGCTATCTCAAATTCAGAGTTTTAAAATGACACTAATCTGAAACTTGGCATTTTTACATTCACCTCGAGCAACGCAATTCTTGTAATCTCGTTGAAGACAAGAAAATAACTTTTGCATAATTGTCTCGTATCATGTCATGCTTTCCACGTATAAGGGAGTGGTATAAATCGTAGCCAAACGTATGAAATTGTCCCCCAGGAGCTGGTGAACCTTCGCTTGCATGGCTTTCTGCAAAAATGCTACCCGACTTTCCAGAATGCTAATATTATTGACTTGCACTTCCAACGTTAAATCAATTCAGGGGTAAACCGATACATACAATAATAAGTGGTGATAGGCAAACAAGCAGCCGGGCGGCGAAGTAACTAATTCGAAGAATAAACTGGAGGCCAATCTACGTTCAGCGCAATTGCGTAAATACTGTGCAAAAAGACAAAAGAGAAACGCGAAGATGTGAATCAATTGAGTAAGCTATACAACGTAAAACTGACGTAAACAATCGAATTGTGGCTCGAAACTCTCCGTGGAGCAGCAATAGCTTAATTATAGCCGGTGCTGTAACAGAGAGTTATAGGCCCATGTTTCATGGGGTAAAAACACATTGAATAGTTCAACTTTTGTTGAAAAAGAGAAATATCAATATAGCCTATCCTTTGTTTACAAAAAAATCAGCAACCTTGAAAGGGTTAGAGTGGGGTGTTGGCTTAAATGCAATTTTTGCGGCTTAATTGTGGTTTTTGCATAAAGAAACGCATTTGCGATTTTACGTAAAATTTACGCGAAATCTATGCTTGACTGGCGATCTGTGAAAAACAAACTTGTTTTAAAAGCAAGTTTGCACGCAAGTTAGTAAATGGTCTACCTAATTTACTTTATTTTTATATAACACCAAACATATAGCCATAACATGATAAAAACAAAACATAATTTTTAGTTAGCCATGAAAAAAAAAGCACACTAACCAGTCTATAACAGGAAATGGTTTGGCCTCCCAAAATAATTCAGCAAAAGATCTGAACTTATGAAGATCATTTTATCGTTAAATAGGTGTTATTATTCATGAGTGTTAAATGTCATGGAGTCGAAACTGCTTACTTACAGAACTTACTTCGACTTTTCAGTGGTACTTATTTGACAGAAGGTTATAATCAGAGTTGGGAAGACTCGAGTACACTTTTTGAGGACTTGGACTTGGACTCATGCCTCTGGGACTCGGACTAGGACTTGGACTCTGCCTGTGGGACTCGAACTCGTAAAAACTGTTAGGACTCGGCTCGTGAACACCTTAGCAGTTTGTTGTGTTTGTTCTAAATTTTCTAAATATTCGAAAGTCTACAGAAGCGACATAAACTTTCCCTTTGTTCAACATCGACAAAAGCCTTTACGAAATTGCCAGAGCTAACTAAATAATTACTTGGCCTTCTTGCGAAGTTAATCGGCAAAAATAAGACAGTGGGAAAATGCGATATACCTGTATAAAGGCGCTGGCACTTTAATTATTTTGTTCCCGGACAAAGGTTCCCAGAATGCTCTTATCGAACAGTACAAAATAGCACTGCAAATAACTAGTGTCATCCAGACCAAACTTTATGCAAAATAAATTGTTTATTAATACCGGCGATTTGTAAACGCAAACAACTTAAAAAGTCTCGATCTAATGCAACTAAGTTCTAATGAATTTTAGAGTTCCTCTGCAAAACTTTCCAATTATGTAAAATTTATACGGCCTTACAGATCTTGGACAGGGACTGATTTACTTTCTTCTTCAACTTTTTTAAAAAGCATTTAATTACAACGTTTTAAAAAGCTCCAGCTGACGCGGCAAGAATTAAAAACTGAATTTTGCTGAAAATTGACAGTGTTTGCAAATAAATCAATATATAGTCAACTAATTGTACTGTATAGGCGATCTGTAGTACGAACAGCAGAGAGGTCGATGACTAAAGCTAGAGCCAGCAATCAATATTGTTCAGATCAACTTTTAATTAGTATTGGTCGACTAATTGTACATATGTAGATAATGTGTTGTAGCCAGTGCTCGAGTTGTGGTGGGATGCCATCTACCCGGAAATCAACACCATCCCCCTATAAAAAAAATTTTTAGCGCAAACCATCCCCCTATAAATAATGACCATCCATCCTTTTCGTCTGAGTGAACAGCTTTTTTTACCCCGAAAGTCGGACAACAGCGGAGGCGATGACCTTTTTTGATCTTCTTTTGAATTTGTGCCAAAAATTTGATCTCAGCGGAGGCAATGACCGTTTTTTTTTTTGGTCTTCACTCGAACTTGCGGCCGAAAACTATGATATTCCTCCCATCCCCCATAGCATCATCCCCCCATCCCCCATTTACACCTTGAGCACTGGTTGTAGCTGTGGTTTCAACGCTTTATTTCTTAAGAGTTACTTAATTGTTGTAGCGTACATGCAAGCCTATAGTTGAATAAGCTTTAATTACGAGTTTTCGAAACTAGCATTTCGTTATCTAATAACTGTAATAATTGAAAGACTGCAAACGGGTCGTGATCTCTGAGAAGGACCAACTCTGGTGGAGTGGTTGACAATCTAAATTATGAAAATACTGATAAAAATTGTAGGCCTAATAATAAGACCTGTTTATCCTTTTTAAAATTATCCGATCTACATCTGCATTGTGCTTCACAGATTTGTAAACGTTGAGTCATCATCAACCATGTTGGTCACGACACGATCTCGAGGAGAAAGCCTGGGACTCGTAACGTGCGGATTCGGACTCGCACTCGGACTCGTAACTTTGAAATGTTATGGACTCGGATTCGCACTCGGACTCACAGCGTGCGGACTTGGACTCGTTACTTTAAAATTTTGTGGACTCGGACTCTTAAAAATGGCAGCGTTCACAACACTAGTTATATTTGAAAATACTGATAAAAATTGTAACAGCAACAGCTCGAGCTGGAGTTTTCAAGGCTTATATTGTAGATCGTGCTTAAAACCTTATGCTAGCATATTTTCTGAGAAATAAATGTCTTTTCAGAAAGACTAAAACATAAATGAAATGTTGTGAATGGTTATTATAATTAGTTATGAAGGATAAGGAAGGAAGTTCATCGCCGCTTTTACTTTCACCGAAAGTACGAGTAAAATCCTTGAAAAGACGTCGTGTACTAAATGGCAACTGTGAAAATGAATTTGACGATTCCACGTTGGAACTATTGAATGCATTACGGGACATCCCACCTTGCTGTGAAACAAAGCCAAAAGGAAGAAAACCTCTTCCTGCAATCGGATCCCATGCAAAAGATGTTGATCCTTCACTGCATTTAGCAAGAAGCAACAATGAAGATAAAAAACCGAAAGCGGAGTTTTTCAACGATCTTCAGTTAATTGACGATGCTTTTTCGCAGAATAAAGAACGCAATGAAAGTTTAAAAATGACTCTACGTTCAAGAAGAACAAGAGAAGCAACTTTCATCTCTTCTAACAAACCGAATATTCTAAATCTGTCGGACAGTACCGATGACAAGCAATCCAAAGAATTAAAAGAAGATAATAAACTAGACTTTAATGACAACAACTCCGTATTTTCGGATTTCTCAGAGGACCTGGTGAAAGATACAACCGAACGAAAGCGGAGAAATAGAAGAACGAATCAAAATCCCACGGAAGATAAACTGACGGGCACAATCGTTAAAGCAGGTCGGCGTATTTCGCGATTGGCTGACCCCCTACCGTCTCAAACTTCACACATCAAAAACTTCAATCATAAATCATTATTTCTTCAAGACAATGACAATCCAGATACCTCCAGAAGTTCTGGGAGCAAAAGTATTATCGATGATGATCTTATGTTGCACTTAGATGCTGATTTTCATCAGGGATTTGAAAGTAATTCCTTATCATCAGAAGCATCTAAAAGAGAAGAGATGCCTCTAAAGCGACGATCTCGAAGACATCAGCAGAGCCTAGACGAGTTGTCGAGAGTTGAAAATGGATTTTCAGACGTTGGTAGTGTTTTTTCAGAAGATTTTTCCGAAACTTACGACCCGACGTTTACCAGCAAGAATCAAAGAGCAAGAAACCCAGATTCTCTTTCTTCTTTTTCTTTCAACAAAGACCATCAAGATTCAAATGGTGGTATTTTTACTTCACCACAACGACACAAAAAACGCTCGCGTCACCATCAGAAAAAAAGCACAGAGAACCCATTTTTTTCAAACGATATTGATCTTCTTTCAACAAACTCTTTCTGTTTGCCTGGGGATAACGAGGATTCGTCTTATCAAGGACGAAAATATTACCCCAAGCAACAAAGACGTCGGCCCCAAAAATATCTTCCTCCTCTTTCAGAACATTTAACTCACTCGAAATAACCTAATGCTTAGTAGTAATTATTTGCTTTGCCAATCAAGTGTATTACCATGCACAGAGTTTTATTTGTTGTTGTTTTTTTGTGAAGAGAAACCAAAAAATATAGCTTATTGCACATCAAAATAATTTGCAGCAAATTTGTGATCGAAAGTAAAATTTTGAGTAAGTTTTCTCAAGGCGGTACAAGAAAAACGCTTACCTAAGTTTATAAAAGTGAATTTTTACGGTTTTGCTTCGCCCAGCATACACTGCTGATAATGACAGACCATGAGACCAATGAATATTATCAAAAAGTCTAGTTGAGCTAGTTGTTTTTAAAAACAGCAGCTGTTAAAAAAAATTAAACAGTTTTGCATTAATGGCTGCCAAGTATAAGGACGTCCGATGTAGCTTTTTAAGAAATTGATTACCTTTCAAGCTAATTTCCTCTTTTTCTCGAAACCGACAATACAATATTGCCGCTTGAACTGCGTAAACTTACCTTTTCAATCGATTCTAGATCGTACAGCAATTTTAAACGCAATATAGGTTTGTTTAGTCTACAAGGGTCTATTTTTATTCAATTTCCCGAAAAAACATAAATAAATAAATAAACGAACGCATTTGAAAAACTTTTTCCTCATTTTTACTGAAAAAGTTGAAATCCGAAAATACAATGACTATAAACGTCGTTTAAGGACAGCAAGATATCACGTTAGTCATTGTAACAAGCATCTTCATGTATCTGCATTTATCAAATATATTATTTATGCAAGCTGCTAGGCAAGTTCACGGTAAAGTCTGTAATAGGTGAACATTCAACAACGCACGAGCTTGAAATTATCACATAATTGCGCTTATTACGTCATCAGTTGCCAATAACACTTAAATTGAAATTTCGTAAATTCGATCAATTTTTTGGGCTGGTTTAACTTAGCTGTAAAAAATTTTTTTAAAAGAAATTAGGATTAGTAGGCCGCCAGCTCTTCAAAAATTTTGACGCGGAAAACAAAAACTAATGCTTGCACACCAAAGTGCGTGCATACATCGAAACTACGTTAAAGTAGCTACAGCAATGCTTTACCTATTCGGGATCCGTTAGTTGCATCTTTTCAATTTTAAGCTTGTATGATTGTAGCACTGATACCAATAAATACGTGTAAGCGAGGAATTTAGTAACCCTACTGATACGCGTTTGTTCAGTATTGGATGCATTGTACAGTCACTGGCAGTACCGAGAGTCATTTTTCAGTATTATTTTATTGCTGTGATAGGAAACAACACAACGATTTGCAAAACAGCGATGAAAGTGTTCGTCGAAAGAATAGCTTGTATTGCTGTACTATGCAGTATTACCTTGCGTCACATTAACATTCGCAGTTTCGGAAATAGAATTGTATGTAAAAGTTTGATTTTTTGAAATTGTCTTTTCTTCTTCTCGAGGGTTTTTGATTACAAACTTACTAAAGAAATAGTTCCCTTCGAAAATCATCAAAATGGCTATGGTTAGCAAGCAAAGAACGTTATACAAGACGATCAAGACAATCAATTTGCTGAAATTTTACTAGCAAACTGCTGCAGCGAAAATACAGCTAATAGTTGATTTTATTGCCGTTAATCGCTAATTTTTGACAAGATACTGCTTGGAAAAACACAGAACAAAAACAATAAGTGACAACATTGAAACAAAAAATAAACAGTTAGGCCTACAAACCCAATATCATCAAATGCCAAAACACAACACAAAATTAATACAACTGACTGAAGAATAACGCGTTTGAGGCAATATATGACCGTAATTAGAGCGGTTGCAAAATCAAACACAAACAGAAAAATAATTCAATAGTAGCAGATGTTCACTGCATTTTTTGACACAGCTTTTCTTGCTTAGATTCAGCAGACAAGTTCATGTACTCCGACACTGTAAGAACTAATTCCAGCATCTAAAACAACAAACACAATGTGTAAAGGAAGTAGAGTAGTTAAAAAGAATGGCGACATTGACGAATCCAGGGGCTAGGGGAGCTCAATTAATGCATTATTGAATTGATACTTTTTAGAAATACCGGCACAAAATGCAAAATTAGCATTTTATATTCTCAGCTCTCCACCCTAAAAAAATGATAGATCCGCTCCCGGACGGGAAGACGCTTGTTAAAGCATAATCCAGGATTTTAAAGCAAAATTTCCTGTTTAAAAGGAATATTAAACAACTGAAAAAATTTCCAATGACCGACTCTTCTGTATGGTTACCTATATAAAGATTAAACTAAAAATCATGGCTGAATGTACAAGACTGCAACCTATGCTGGTCAAGTAAAATGTGCATCAATAATTTACAAAATCTTGCAAAGTCTACGGTTTACTTCAACGTTGTTCATGTCAAAAAGTAACTTCCGGGAACTGGCGGAAGACAACACAACCACCATGAGGTGATTCTTGCATCCTCCAAATGTAATTATCTGGGAATACTCGAAGCTTTCCATGACTTCCTGAAAATTAAAACCACTCACTTCAGCGACTTGGTTTAAGACTCTAACGGTACTTCGAGAAGTACCGGTACAAATCGTTAGTGATAGGTTTGATTTACGGCTGAAGCCGATAGCATTTGGCATGTAAATCAAGTGGTTGCTGATTGGAAGAGGATAAGCTCACTTTGCAATATCCCTCAATGCACTGTCGAGTTTTTCATTCCATAACTTGAAAATAACCTTAGTTTACTATTATTTTATTTAATTCCAACAACCTGAACTACTTACAGTAGCCTATACAAGGAGCAAATTACTTACCATGCTAATATAGTTGAGAACAGCGAGAGAGCTTGGTCCAACACTTAACCATATAATGTCATTTTTATTGTTTCTTTCGGAACGAAACTGAAAAACAAACAAATTTGCAACTCAGAGGGCCGAGTGGTAAGAGCGTACGCCTCTGAAGCTGTAAACCCGGGTTTGATTCCAAGTCGGGTCAAACCAATGACTTTAAAATTTCTATTTACAGCTTCGCCTTGCTCGACTATTAAATGGTCAGTGTGGAGAACAAGCCATCAAGTTTACTTGTTGTGCCGTTGGGAAAGGCACTTAGCGGGACTACCCCATCTTTGTGTGGTAGACAGATGGCCGGCAAGTCCTAAGTAAGCTTATAGCGCATTGATCGGTTTCTCGTGATAGGAGGATAAACAATAAACATGCAACTAAACACAAATACGATAATACACATAGCAAACAATAATCTTAAAAATTAAAAAAGTTATAAAACGTTGACCACATGGGAACTGCCAACTAGATGGCAGTCTACTCTTTAGCATTGCTGCTCTACTAGGCCACACATGCCAAAATACAAGTGTTTACCTGTGCTTGGTACAATTTGGAATGACAATAGCGCCATTTTCTGGCAGCAGTAAGACAAATTTTAACACAATCAGACAATTGCATTCCTTCTAGCGCCTCCCAGCGGCTGGTAATTCGTTCTCGCACGTGCCTGATATATAAATATTAAACGTAAAAAGCAAAGACAACTCGACAAAAAATCCTGACTTCTCTACTTTACGTAACACAACGACGCAAAAAAATCAATCACAAAATATAAATAGCCTATCAAATCACATCGAATTCAAATTACGTCAGTTTGGAAGAGTTAGGTCAAGATATCCTAGGATAGCCTATTGTGCTACAAATTACATTTGCCAGAAGAATAGCAGTATCTTATACTTTCGAACCGTCAATGCAATAAAAAAGAATACCAATACAAAAAGATAAAGAACAGATCAAAATGATTTAGGAAAAGGACGCAAAAAAATCAATCACAAAATTAAAATAGCCAATCAAATCTCACCGAATTCAAATTACCATCAGTTTGGAAAAGTTAGGTCAAGATATCCTAGGATAGCCTATTGTGCTACAAATTATATTTGCCTGAAGGGTAGCAGTGTCTTATACTTTCGAACCGTCTACGCAATAAAAAAGAATACCGATACAAGAAGATAAAGAACAGATCAAAATGATTTAGGAAAAGGGAAGAGGCAACAAAACAATGAACATTTTATCATGCAGGTAGGAAAAATATTTGTATGTTATAGTACATACGATGCAACCAAATATATTTAGAAGAGTTATTCAGAAATCTTAAAACTTTGAAAAGTCAGTCTTACAATTAAAAAATTCAGCCAATTTTTTACGGTCATAGTCAAAACTTACTTCATAAAGTTTTTTCCCTGATATCTGGCAGGGTAATATTTGCATATAACTTGATCAACATTAGAAGGTTGATTTTTTGATTTGTCTCCACAAACGAGTTGCATCATCAATGACGTCATTTCAATCGCCATATCGCGGCTGAACGGTATCAAGTCACGTGACATTGCATTTGCAATCTACAACATACATCTAATGTTAGATACTTACATGAGCTCATTGAAGAGTGTCAAAATTATGTGTCGCGGTCCAGTCCAGAACCAAAATGGCTCAGTTGCTTAAAATCTAGCAGACCACAAAAATTTTAAATGAACCGACTAGATCAGACCTAAACCCGAAATTTGAAGCTTCAAACAGGCCCAAAAATTAAAATTGGGTCTGAAACAATAACATTTGCACCTGCGAGGACCGGATTTAGGCCCTAAGTTTCTTTCAAATTTAGGCCTGAGCTCTCGAACCTGCTTACAAATCTGAACAGCTGCGAATCACACTTGCTGTTTTGTTAGAAAAAGCACTGACTGGAATACTCTCACTTTTAAATGGTAAGCGAGTGGCAATCAGAACCTAATCAATAACGTATTTTGGCTGTAACACTTTTGTTGCTTTCTTGCTGCTGAAGTAGGGGCCCATACTGAAAGTTGTGTTGCTTGTCGTAGGTGTTTTATTAGCATTCTACAGTATTACTACCTGATGGAGATGCAAATAATTTTCTTTATTGTTGTCTCTTTTTAACAATTTCTTTGCATATAGATGACGTTTGAATTGAAATTTTGGTGATTTTGCTGCTTCTCCAGCTCCTTCTTGTGGCAAGTTTAGAGTCTTATAAATCGCCGCATCGTGGCGCACCACCGTTTCCCATAAAGAAATGACATCACAGATCTGTAAATTTTAAAATGTATGCTAAAACATCTCTGTTTTCACTGACAATTTTGCGCGATTAGGTGGGCACAAAGCACAATCTTCCGTGATGTGTTTAGTAAAAAATAAATGGAAAAGGTGTTGCGACCAAACACCTTTTCTCTACAAATCTTTTCTAAGGATTAAGGAATAATTTGCATCATTGCTTTGAACCAAGAGGTGCTATTCAGCTAGTTTTAACCGGTTCGCTCGGAGATTTTTTTAGTGCTGTATTAACTTGAAAAACGTCGTTTGCTGATACTGCTCGCATAATTTTTTTCTTTGAGTTTGTTGTCGGACGACCAGCATTATTTTGTCACGTTTGCAAACAAACTATTTTTAAAAACATGTTATTGAATAGCATCAATGTCTAAAATGATCCATATTTTGCATCAGTTATTTACTTCACGGCCCGGATAGCAGATTAATAGATTTTACGCTTACTTTAACAGAAGAGTGCAGTCGGTGATGTTCAACTACTTTTAACGGATCAGGATTATCCACATACAGAGCAAAACCGGAGTTGATATGATCTCTCAATCCGCTTTGTTTTGTGATTCGCTTTGAAAATTCTTCAACCGTTGTGGAGCAATCAAAACTTATCACCTGAAAAAACATACAATGCAAGTCAAAAATTCACTTTAGCACAGTGGTTCCTAACTAGAGGTCCACGAATCCCCGAGAGGTTGGTGAAAAGCTTGCTGGGGGTCGCAAGTGCATTAAAATTCGACAAAATTAATCAACAATAACTTATACAATTAATGTTATGTTGATGTAGAAGGCACAAGGCAGAAACTTTTACTTACGAAAATACTGTATTGTACCGGTAGTGCAGTAGGCTGAATTGTTTTTCTACTTGGCTAAATATTATACAATAGCTAATGTAGGCCTAATCACCCAACCACAGTTCAGTGTTTTGGTGCAAAAAAGACAACTACAGGCTTCTCATAAAATTGCACCAGTGCACCTGTATGATATTCTTCGAAGTTACTTTTCTGATAATTCTTGAATGTAACGTGTTATAATTAAGCAGTTCGTTGTTTGATTCAACGCACAACATTTAATTTAAAAATCGTTAGCATTTGCAAAAATAAGGGTGGTTTACCAAACTATTTGTTTCAGGTTAATCATAAGGTGGGGGTCCGTAAGCTTGATAATTATTGGAAAGGGGTCCGTGACTAAAAAAAGGTTGGGAACCACTGCTTTAGCATAAAGAACTGTGCGAAGGTGAAACAACTAAGCAAGGAGTTTTATTCGCTGCACTCCAACAAAAAATCCAATTTAAAATGATACGTTTTTAATTTGTGTGAATTAAAACAACTTGTCAGACACCTCCACTTTAACTAATCACAACTTTATTGTGTATTTGAGGATTTTTCTACTTCTATGGTTAGTAACTGCGATAACTGCTGGATAAACATGATTCCAATGTGCCTTTATCGTATGTTTTAAGTTCAAAATAATGCTCAAAAATCAATAAGTTCAAAGTTCGACTAGTCAAAATAATGTTCAAAAAGCAGAATTAACAAGTTCAAAGATACAAAAAAAAGAAGTTTGGCGAGAACCGTATGATTCTAGTAAATTACTTCATATGTTCCGTCGGCGAAGTGCACTGGAACGCTGAGAGGTAGAGAATGGTTGTAAGGATTGTGAAACAATACCGACTTTGTTTCTACTCTTGAAGGAGGAGCACATCGGTCTCCCATCAGGGAGGCTCTTTCCAGAGAACGTTGGCAGTAAAGCACATATTGACCCACAGGCGTTCTGCAAAATATCATTAATGTAAGGGTTAATTTCAAAAAAATTATCACACAAGGTAAAAAAAAAATTGTTCGAAGTTTTAATTTTAAACAGAAAGTTCAAAAAATAACATTTTGATTAGCTATAATAAACCAGTTTTAAATAATAGTGCGAGCAATGAGTGAGCTTTTAGTTATACAGTACAATAAATTCATAATATTTTGTTGCTAGTTCTTCTAAATTTCACTGCTATAAAATAGCATCACTGTTTTCTGCCAGCTGTTATAGTTACATCAAAGAAGTATAACTTAGCGATAAAATTGAAGTTTGCTGCAAGTTGTTATTTGCTTATCATTGTTTCGTTTTCTACCTTTAAGCCTATATCTATTAGAGTTAGGTCTATACTTACAAAAACATTTTGCAAAATAAAAACTTTACCTTGAATCTTCATTGCGACACAAGTGTTTCCGAAGAAATTTTATTAAATCGTTTTGAGGTAGAACAATAGGAATCAAAAGCGAGAGAAGTTTCCAAGACTGGAAAAAAATCAAAGTCAAATATAAAAAAAATGTTTTTGTGCATTATGACAGCTTACAGTGACTATACAAAATTCGAAAACTCATTTATTATAATAAAATAAAAAACAAAAAACTTAAAGTTGATATGACAATTAAGTAAAACGTAGCCTAAATCTCCAAACACAAAGCATCATCATTAAATTAAAACACTGCATAGTGTTTCAACAAAGTTGAAAATTCTGCATTTTTTCTTTTTTCTCGACGTTTTTCTGTTTTTAACGCAATTCGACTAAAATTTTTCTTTTCAAACCTGCAAATGAGCTGGATTCGTTTCTTCATTGTTTGCTGTTTTTTTTCTATTTGTTTCTTTTATCAGTTGGCTGTACACTTCATTGCGCAGTTCAAAGTGAGTTAAACACGACTGGGCAATGCACTGTGCGAGGTTCATGTGGTAATCAGAAGCTTGGGGGGTGAGAACTTCATTGGTGAATAATTGAATTGACTATAAAATTAAGAAAACAAAGAATTTAAATATATATATCGCAACTGCATGCAAATGTACACCTTCGTTTTGTTGTATAGTTTTTTAACGTTGTTCAGCCAACTATGTAGCTTACTAGAATATGTGTTAAGTTGCGATTTTGAACACAAACAAATTTGCAAAACAAAAATACTAAAGTTAAGCGAAATTATCAATTACGGGATTGAGCATAAAACGCAAGAGAGTGCTTTAAATTTTTGCTAAAAATCACTAGAAACTGGCTAAGTCGCTACCTTGGCAATTTTCATGGCTTCTGTTTTCAACGCATCGGATGATAATGACGTCAGAGGTCGAGCAACACCTTGTTTTGAATAAGTCAATACTGGATGACGCCAGACTGCATCACTGCTGGTGTTTCCCCTTGGACGAGAGCCTGAACTCCCTGATTGCAAAACTTTTATTACAAGCTTTTCGTACTCCGTCATGCTCCAACGTGGATGTGATGGTGATGACGCCATTGACGCTGATGATTGCATAACTAGTAACCAGGATGCCTGTAAAAGAGCATGATATTCCAGGAGGCAGCAATAACAAAAACTTGATTGAATATTTTTAAGAGATCCCGCTAAAAAAGTTCATAACGAAACTTAAAACACAATCAAAAACTGGATGATTAGCTTCGAATGGATGAAGTAGTAATCAAAATGAAAAAGGAAGTAATTATCATAGCAACAAAGCGTAATTCAGCAAATACATTCTAATGTTCTGTTGAACAGCAACTGCATAAAATTTTATGCAGAGATTTAAGTTATTTGCGTATCATAATGTCAACTAAATATCTATTTTCTTTTTCCATTTTGACACTATAAGACAGTGGTTCCCAAGGAGTCCGTGAAAAGCTTGCTGGGGGTCCGCGAGTGCATCGGCATTTGCCAAAATTAATCAACAACATTAACGAAATTTGTTGGTAATGTAGGCACAAGGCAGCAATTTTTACGTACGAAGATAATGTAGGACTGTAGGCTGAATTGTTTCTTTATTTGGCTAAATATTGCGTAATCGCTAACCACCCAACCACAGTTCAGTGTCTTGGTGCGAAAAAGACAATAACAAACTTCTGATTAAATTGCACGAGGGTACCTGTATTCCTCGAAGTTACTTTTCTTATGGTTCTTGATTGCAACATGTTATGATTTGAGCAATTTGTAATTTAATTTTGTCTACAATATCACATTTAAAGTTCTCTAGCATTTGTAAAAGTGATCGTAGTCCATCAAATTATTTGTTTAGGGTTGGTCATAAAAATGTAGGAGTCCTTAAGCTTGAAAGGGGTCCGTGACTAAACAAAGGTTGGAAACCACTGCTATAAAAGGATGAATTGCCTCACAAATACCCAAAATAAATCTTCTCACCCCCAAGGACTAGATCAGAGATCGCGGCATTTGTGACAAGAACAATAGAATAAACAAGACAAAACCACAAAAATAGGTATGGAACAAAAACATTTACTTTTTGTTTTGCTGTTTCAAACGATAAATAAGTGTCGCATCTTTTGCTATTAGTGCGGACGATTATCACGTGATCATACGCAGAAGAAGACGCAGAACGCACGTGACCAGTTGCCATAGATGAAAGTAGATTCAGCTGAGCTTCTTCGATTTTGCAGCCACAAAGATTCAAGCTGTCAAAAGGCATCTAAAAACAAGTTGCAAGGTAGTATCGGTATACAAGTAAGCAAATCATTGTCATAAACAATACATTGGAAGAGGCACTTAACGGTATTCCCCCTTCTTAGCGTGATATGCGTATGACGACTAACTCCTAAGCGAGCTCAATGTATAATCTTTGTAGCTTTCTAGTGATAAGAGAATAAAGATGAAAATAATAGCAATAAATCAATCAAGCACCCCAAAGTGTTTCATTTATTGTTCTTAAATTAATGCAAAAGTTAACCAGCCCTTGCCTGATCGGATTCGTTTTCGTAAAAGCCCACAACACCTTCCTGCACTACAGCCCAAGTTCGAGTGTTGTTGACTCCTACTGTTCGCATCACCCATCCGTTAATAAAGGCAGCGCCAGCATTCTGTAAGCCTGAAAAAATTCTCGTCACAAAGCGTCGCTAATGGGTTAACTGACAACCACTTGACTTACAGCTCATCCATTCCGAAGCCAGCAGTGACGACTCTGCGGCAACATAAAATGTCCGCTCGTTTGTTGTTATTCGAATTGTCAAGCTGCTGTCGTTTTCTCGGGAAACCGTCGTTGATTTTTTATCGAGAGCAATTTCGCGTTGGGTTTTTTTCGTGACCTCATTCTGACGCAACATGAGCAAATTTAAACGAAGAATATAAACCATGTATTTACATTGATTGAGTTAGTAAAAAACAATCTACATTGATACAATAAAGGCAAGTAACACTTTTTTGATAAGGCTAAACAAGACACAAACAGCGGCTGCCTCAAGTCTACTTGTGTTAGTTGCATTTTTAAGCTGTTCCTTTTTCAGCTTAGGCAATAATGAATGGGAATGCGTTATATAGACAAAGACCTAGTAAAGCATCGAACAGCCGACATTTGACTGTGGATCCTACAAACGCTTAAAATTTAATCACTCGCCCAACTTTTCGTGCTAGCATAATAACCCGTAGAGTCGCCAATATTATCTGCACATTGCAGCTACTTACCGGTGACTTGTAGTAAAATAAACTTCCTCTGCGCAAAACAAACCAACGCCTGGACCAAGTACGACTTTTGCCGTTCAATTTCTTGAGATAGCCGCTCTTCAGGGCAGTTGAATCGGCTTCGAATCGTTTACTGGGGGAAGTCGGTGTTCTTGTTGCACTTGGTACCGAGCTGTGCTTTGAAGTTTTGATTAGTTTGTGTTCTGGTTCGGAAATGTCGATTGGTGGGGATAAAGGCCCCCCTAGAGCATCAGGGGGTATTGCGTAGTCGCTCTCAGAACTGGTAATAGATTGTTGCGAGTTACCTGTTCAAAAAACATTACTTAAAGGAATCAACCTTTTTTTCTCTATATAGAAAAGCGTGAAATGCAGGCATTCTAAAGTGGAATTTCGTCATAATGACGTGTTTTGCGTAAATGGACTATAAACAACACGTTTACTAAGTGCAACTATTTATACAACGTCAATAAAGTCGTCCTCTACGGATAATTTTGTTTCCGTTTGAGACTTCGTCGCAAAAAAGCAAATTATAGGGTGCTTTTAAGACTGACAACAAAGAAATTTAACGCTTCTTTGAAAAATTACCGAAAAGAAATGTAAGGACAATTTTTGAAAAAGCGTTTGAGGCACTGACAATAAAAGCAGATGTCTTCATCCACTTGCATATTCAGAAAGAGATAAGAGGCTTCAAATATTCTCCCTAAATTTTTATCTATATACATTAGTACTTTGATGCATCTAGCCCCACCAACTACACGTCAAGCATTAAAAAAATTTTCTATGGCGCTCTTTCCTGACAAAGCTTTAGCGCTATAGAAAAATTTTTTTTTTGGACAGGAAACAGGAAAAAGCTTTGGGACAGGAAAGAGCGCTATAGAATTTTTACGCCCCCCTCCCGATGAATTAAGCACCCCCCCTCTTTCCCCTAAAAATTTCTGTATTGGCCGCGGGTACCTCGCTTGATTGCTCGTGGTATTCCTGGACTATCGTTTCGCCAGTGATGTTGGGCTAAAGAGTCGCTGGATCCTGCTTTGGTATTGGGTAACCTCTGGGGTTGCCAAGGGGATGGTCTGCGGGATGAAAACAAAGGAGGAGTAACTACATCCTCCTCAGAAGAATCTGACACATCACTAAACGGAGTAGGACGGAGTTGGTTGATGAAATTCTGCGGATAAACGCAAGTTTAATATTTTTAACGTAACAGTTTTCGTGTATGATAATGCATATCCACTCACTCCTTCGACTTTGGCGAATACAGGAATTGCAAATGGTTGGATCTAAAAATAAGTTAGGTGGAAAGCATTTTCAAGAAATGAACATCAAAAAATGAACCAATGATGCCTACTTGATAAACCAGTTCTTCATATTTTCCAACGCTGAAGTCGCTTTTTAGAGTAACTGAAAAAAAAACATCATTATATTGACGTTATGGTTTATTATCTGCCAAATACAACAAAAATACAGCCGGTCAGCAAACTGGACATTGCTTATTGGTGCGGGAGGTCTGGGGTTCGACTACCGGGCCGGTCAAATTGGACACAATATCGCCAACAACTCATCACCGCTGCGACATTTCTTGGAAGTTCAAAGCTTTGTTGCTCAGCTCTAAATCAAGAAGATAAGCATGTTACTCGCTACACTCGTTACGCACTTCAGCGAAATACTAATACTGAAAATTTGAGTTGACTGTAAGATTTCTCACACTAGTATTACTTTCACTCTTGCGCACAGTCATAAATAAATAACTGAGGTTATTTTCAAATTATATTGAACTGAAAATTCAACAGTAATTGAGGGAGACTGCGAAGTGAGCTTACGCTCTTTGAGTCAGCAGCCACCTGTTATATATGTCAAAAGCAATCGGCTCCAGCCGCGAATCGAACCCGTCACGTAGGATTTGTCACCTGCGCTCGGTACCGCTAGGTCATGTCGCTGACATTTTGCTTTAGTTTTTCTGATCGTTTTTAAAGAAGCCGCGAGAGTTTTGCAAAGTAAGTTCATCTGAAGCTTTTTGAAGTGTTCAATAAGCCGAAAAGTAAACAGCATCGAATTGTAAAAGGGCAATCAAAACGAGAGAAGTTAAATTTGAGCCATTTTGAACCCACTAACCTTCTAGATATTGCTACAGAAAATGTAACAACAACAGAAATATTAATGGTGTTTTAAATTTCTTTTATAGAGCTGCTCAACTGTGGTTTCCGCTTGAAGAAGTAATATAGAGTTGAATCGTTACGATGAGCTTTTATATTCTTATGTTTTACGGTCAAATATCACCCCTATTTCTGATATAACAATGGGTACAAATTTTGATGCCTCGATTCACCATTGTTTTGTCAGCTCGCGAAACAAAATATTTGACATTACTGCAAAGCTCTACAGTACTTTTACATTAAGTAATAACTAGGGGGGATAAAAGTCATTAAAGTTATATTTTTTTTAGTAGTGCAAAAACTTATGAAACCGATTATCGCGAAAAAACTACGTTGATACGAGGTCTATTTAAGGAGTTATAAAGTCATAAAAAGTCATGTTTTTTTTTTTAGGTCATAAAATATGACCATTGATTTTTGTTATGAAATACAAATTGTTAATCCTGTACACTTTAAACTTGATAATTTTATGCTAAGAGGGGCAATGAGACTTCTCAAGTTTTCATGCCGACTTTCACGAAGCATTTGAAGCGACTTTTTTATTATCAGTTTAGAAAAAAGTTGTGCAAAAACCATTGTGGAGACGAGTAGACCAGATATTTCTCCAGCATTGCATGCCAATTTGTTAACGTACCAGCTAGCCTACATCAGCATCTGTAGTAGAATGGTCACTTTCGATGTTGAAGTCCATAATTCATGAAAACCGAAATTTTACCAATGCACACGTCGCATTCGATCATAAAATTGTGTTCAACAGTTGAATATCCTACTTGTTGTAAGATGCACATTTGAATTTTTTTACTGATTTTCAAGTGAATTCTTCGTTCTTTTGAGTATGTTCTTGTTCAAAGTGCATGTTTAGACTTACATATGAGATGTTAATCACGGAAAACAGCATAAAATTGCTGTTTTAAAAATAAAGTCATATAAAGTCATATGTTTCGAAAAATAAATATATTTTTCGATTTTATAGATCATAAAAAAATCGCCCTAGTAATAACGTTACTTTAATATTTTTAAAGCAAAAATTTGACTGATGATTAACAGCTCAACATGTGTTTTAAAACCAAGTAACGGCGTCTGCTAGAGTAGCAAACAGTGGCGTGCGCAAAGAGGTTCCAATACTCCCCTCGCCCTCATGACTCCTCCGAGAAACATTATTACATTTTATCGCTCAGGTTTTGCCATAGAAAAATTGTACCTTAATGAGGAGGAAAACTTTGAGCGCACCCCTTCAGAAAACTTGCGACTACGCCTGTGTTAGTATGCTATAGATTACAACACACAAGGATCTAAAAAAGCGTAAGAGTTACTCCCGTCAATCTAAGTTGGCCAAAAGCTTACGGACCTTCTGCATCACAACTAAATGGTTGATGTCATAATCACTTTTTTCAGTAATGACCTCAAAAATTTGATAAAAAAAAGTATTTTAAAAACTACAAACTATTACCTGCAACAAATTTTCAGCAGACAAGTTTAACTATTTTTGATACAAAACAGTCTTAAAAAAGCAAATATTTGACATAACTCAAGTTACATTTTGTCACGCTAAAAATTCGCCGCGTTTGATAAAGTTGAAAAATGCAATGTGATCCCGTTAATTACGTAAGGTCTAAGGTGTAAATGCTAAGCAGAATACAAGCACATTTATTAGTACGAAGTTTCCGAAAGAGGTTGGCAATAAGAATTTGGTTATTCTTAAATACTAAGTTCTATCGACTTCAGATGAATACTAATGCCAAAGAACACTTGAAAAATAGAGAATATTATTGCAATTTTATCGAAAAAAATGAACTGTTTTTCAATGGTGCTAAATGAATTACTAACAAAATAGCAAACAACACCTACAAATTGATTCATTTCAAGTTATCACAAAATACACTCTAAGTACACAAGTTTTTTTGCCATGATACATTTTACAGCAAAATACCAACAAATTTCTGTTATGCCAATATACATTGAGCAATTTATTTGAAAATAAGCAACATTGATTCTAAAATTGATTCATTCGACTTACTTTTATGTGATTTTGCAGCAACAGTGTTGGAGATTTTAAACCCAGTTTTGGCCATCTCATAAATTCTCGTTTCCTAAAAATTGGAAAAGCAATGTTCATTAAAATCAAAACTTCAATACACTCACGGTAATACGCCGAAGCGTGTAACGAGAGGCGGGGCCCATCACCGCGGCATAGCGCCTGGGCAACACAGCTCCGAAAAAGCGTTGCAACGGTGGCGAGCCGTTGGCGACACTGCGTCCGATTTGACAGGTCTGGGAATCAAACCAGATCCCCGGCACCGACAGCGTGCGCTTAACAACTGGGCAATATTCATTCATTTTTAAAAACGTTAAGAGGAGTTATTTGCAATTCCTAGGATTTTGCAGCAAATTTGGTGCAGAATTGGCATACGTCCAATTCCACTGTGTTATTATAAATCATTGCATAAAAAATACATCGCTGGAAAGAGAACATTGGTCTCCTACAAAACTGATTCTATCACTACATTGATAAATAAAAGCAGTGACCTTGAATTATCCTTTAATCAAACATCTAATTTTGGTCGACTCTACACAACCGAAAACAGTGACTACTCAACAAAGTGAATAAATTACTAATTTAAACAGATGAGGCGCTGCAAATTCTATAAATCATCATAACTAGGCTACTAGGAATCTCATTAGTTACAACAAGAATTTAATTAACAAGATTTCCATCTTACCACGGTGGGCAGTCGATGCAATGGTGGAGTAGGTGGCGAAACACCTCTTAAATCTTTCCATGCTGAATGGGCGGTTGGAAGTGACGTCGACAGCTTTACCATCATGAGATTTTCTTTGTCTTGACTCGAACCCTTTCGTAAACTTTTAATCTTTTTCTCTCTGGAAACACTGCCTTTGCGGGAAAACCCAGAAGCGGATAGTTTTTTCGTTTTGGAAGCAGATCTACTTCTTTCACTTATCTTTGATTTTGGTTTTGAGCGCTTTTCAACTCCGTTTTTCGCATCCGGACTTTCCTGCAAAGGTTTGCTTTTTTGATGGGAATCAGTAAGACCACGAAATTTTCGTCTAATACTATCAAAGGTTCCCATAAAGTTATGATAATTATGCTGTCCAGAATTAGAGTTTTCAGAATCCGATTTTGTGGACGACAGAGTGGATGAAGATAGAGGTAGTGTAGACGATTTGTGATCGGAAACTAACTCTTCATTTTTCGCTGTTTCAACTACAGCCAAATCAGTTCCATCAACACTTTTGGCCGAACAAGACATATCAAGTGCAAAGGGCAAGTCGGCAGAAGCATGAGAGCCTTCATCTGCTTCATTTGACACTTTGGTTGTATCCGGATAATCTCCTATTGTTTCATACACATTCTTCTTATCATCTGTCATTTCGTCGAGCGAAAAACGATCGCCGCGATCCAATTCCATAAAAAATGGAGACATTATTGACATTTGTGCTTCTTTGTCGGAAATTTCCGAGCCATCAATAGCCTGAAAAATGAAGCCTGTTTTAAAAAATCTGTTATTACATTAGTAGAATATATTGTTTCTTGTCTTGATGGACGAGACAAATTTGAGCCAGGGCTTTTATTTTTAAAGCTCTATTCGGTTTTGAAAAATAGATATTGAAGGTTTATTTGTACAGTCCATAATCTCGTTTTCGCAATTAGAGAGCGTTTAAAAATTTAAACCTCAAAACAGCTTTTTCAAATTTACAGTAGGTCTATAAGTAAAAATTCACCAAAGCTGATTGTTGAAAGTCCCCCAGAATGATTCAAAAATCGACAATCTGTTAACTCAGGAAAACATCATCAGAAACATCTTTTATTGAAATCGACTTGTTATTTGTTTCAGGACAGCCACAGTGATGATTTTCAAAACAGTTTAAATGTAGGTTTGTTGCTGGTTAGTCCGTTTAACCTGCACGGTGCCCATACACATACGGTACATTATTACATAAATCTAATGTCCAACAAGTTGGAATACTCCCAATAGTCGATTTACTGAAGGCTTGCAATGTACATACAATGTCCACCATATCTTATTACAAAAACATTTTGACATGGAATGAAATTGAATAAATCTATCATCACCAGTAGTAAACGCATTTGTACCTTATTGTACTTTACAGCTTTATGGCATTTTAGATATACAAATAATACAATTTTTTTCTGTATTATTGTATTTGAAATTTCAAAATAAACTTTAGTTTGTAGTAAGTACTTGCTTGTTCTCTCACAGATCTTTTGCTTTCTCTTCATACCAGGAAACTACAGTCATACAATTTCTGATGTGCCGCCGAAAAGTTCAGAGACATATCTACGTTTTAACAGTGATAATAGAGAACCGTGAAAGCATGTGAAGGACAAAACAACGGAAGCTACAAAATTACTATGTACAGTAGTTAGTTTCAAGGCCAGATGCTACAGGGTGGCTAGTGTTACAAAACAACTGGTTTGTTACTTTTTTGGACCCAACCAGCTGAACACTTCCAAGTGCCGATAGATCGGTTTCCTCTGCTAGTTCTTGTCGTTCGTGGGTATAAGCGTGATGTTTGGCCTCTAGCGATGACCCAAGGACCTCTGAAAGGTTGTGCATTGTTACAAAGCAAAGAGTGGTTATGCAAATATGCATACAGCAAAGTCATTTGCAACCAAAGCTTTCTAAAGTATAAAAACTGAAATAATGTACTTTCAGTTAAGAGAAATATTTTGTTTTGTCACACGGCTCTGAGCAATGGCAGGCCTATCTAAAATTTTTATGCATCTTTGTAGAGTGATTGAAAGTTATTGCTACTGAAAATAATTATACCAAATACTAATAATGACATTATTTTTGCACTAAACTTAAGTGCCTTTCAGCGGAAAACCATACTTCAGAGTGAAGACGAAAACTTGCGGGTCTATTTGTATGTTAAAAAATCTATAGATGCCCTGTATATGCACCGGAAATTCGCGTTTTGAAAATTCGCACTTATCTCAATCATAACAAACACAGTTTGCTGGCAAGCCAATCACCTGACAGTCGTTCTTGCATTGATTTCACAGCAATGCTAAGGCGGCGATTGGATGATTCCAGTTCTCGCTTCTCTTTTTCAGCCTAGTTTATGAAAATAATAATTTATTTGATTGTACCGGTATGTCTTAATAGCCTATCCGTGTTACTAAAGTTGACAGTTTTTTGTTTTTTTTACGAGTTTGGCAATCCCTCCTCGAGGAGATAATGATTGCCTACTTGTTACGGCTGTTATTTCCAGTCTAATTAAGAGACTTATCAATGCTCCGTTTTAGCACTTCGCACTGTTGTAGCTCTTTGCAAGTCCTTGTTATGAAAAAAATTGGCAATAGCAACATCAAAATCATAAATGGAACAAAGCAAACAATATATAAATGAAAATAATTGAAACAGTTCAGTTGTTAAGCGTGTAGCTATCGGTGCGGGAGATCAGAGGTCCGATTACCGGGCCGGTTCAATCGGAAGCAGTGTCGCCAATGATTCGCTACCACTGCAACGTTTTTTCGGAGCTGTGTTGCCAAGGCGCTAAGCCGCTGAAATGGGCTCCGCCACTCGATATAAGCTTCGGCGTAATAACGCCAGTATAATGAATTTTTTTTGTTTTTTATCTTACTGCACCTTGTCACATAGTTGTTTTTTTTGTGTGCACATTTCTTGCGAACTAAGAGTAACAAAAGTCACTTAAACCTCGTGCATCTCAACCAGTTTCAAAACATTAAAAAATCGTCACAGCCAAATGACCTCGAAAGCCTGGCCAACCACCAAGTTATTTCATTGCTGGCACAAGGTAGTGATAAAATGAGTCAACCTACTTTTCGCAGAACTCCCAACACCCAGTCTTTTATCTTCAGAGTTTTATTGTGTAGAGCTTGGTTCTCAAAATTTCGCATGTAAGTCTACAAACATAAGCATCGTGCTTTTTGTCCTTTATTTATCCTATTCACATGTCCAGTTCAAGTGTTCCTAAAGCCCACAGCCTTTCTGGATCACAATGAAATTTTTGATGTCATAAGCACTTTTTTCAGTACTGACATCAAAATTTGATTATGATGCAAAAAGCCGGTAGGCTTTAGGCACACTTGAACTGGGCATGTGGATAGGATAATTAAGTTTTTGTACTGTGGTCTATTTTTTGGGGCACGAAAAGCCATAGTTAATTAAATTTTAGGAGTCATAACTACTACTTTTAATCATGATGTCAAAGGCTTTATTGAAATGCAGAAAGTTCCCGGATTAAACTGAAAACTGAACATATGGTAGGAAAATGATGCTTAATTTCCACACGAGATTAGCCTATACGCATGTAATACGTAAAAAAAAAACATGAAGTCAAGAAAGATTGGCCATCATAGTGATTAGCGCAGTACAGTGCATAAACAAATGTTCATCAACTGTAATATCTACAGTAATTAACTTCAAGCAGGCCTAGTACAAAAAAAATCGGCAATGCAACCATTGCCGCCAGCCATTGATGAACATCGACGTCAAAACCGGAAGAAAAATCAAGCAGCGGATAAACTCAAAATAAGCAAAGTCTGTCAAATGATGATTTGATAGCTGAGTTAGCGGTTTGAAAAGAAATACGAAACACAAATAGTCTTGAAGAGCGATGCTATCGTTGTTGACTGCCTATCACCACTTAAAGCGACAAGTTTGAAATTGGTATTAAAAATATTGTTTGTTAAATAAATCAACAAAGCAAAGCTTTTGAACTTTATCAATGACTCAATTAGAAATTTACAAGAAAACAAACAACCAATAACCTTTGTGATATGTTTGCTCTCTGTATATGACCACGCTCCATTAAATCTGATGGTATTGCTTTGATAACACAATGACTTTCATTATTTAAGTACGTTTTTGATAATTAGCATGATGGTAATTCAAGTCTAAAGCCGCCACAAAATCAAAAGTATTAACAAAGTGATAGCGAAAGTAAAATTAAACACCTCGTGCTCTAGTTGTTTTTCAAGCACCACAATTCTTTCACTTTGTTCTGTACATAGCTTATCCAGCTCCAACAATCTTTTACGCAGGAAATCCGTTTCTGCATCCGATGACATTGTAGAACGAAGAGTGAGTAACTGAAATCAAATTCTAAGATTAAACGAAAAATACATTGAACTTAGTAAGTGGAGCGGTGGTCCGGCGGCATTCTGTCACGGGTTATGAAAAAAGGTGAACTATAATTATACGGCCGGGCGTTGTAGTTTATGTTTAGGTCTTGCTCCTGATGAATGCCTGTAGGTATGAAACAGTATGTAAAGCTATTAAATAATTACTAGTGATGACTAATTGACGAGCAGTTGAACTGAGAAAGTGTAGATTTAGTGCAATTTGTAAAACAGGGCCAAACACTTGAAGAGGTTTTGCGTAAAGCTTTTCTTTCACTCATTTAAGTGACGATTACTTTTACTATGATTACTGCAGTAGCCTAGGTGTTGTTGTATCTTATTAGGACTGTACAGCGCTGCGTGAAGCTAAGCGCTAAGCTACGGAGATGGTCCCCACAACTCGTTACACGTTTCGGCGTAGGCCTAATAGCGCGATTATAATGAAAATTAAATTTGGTTTAATTTTTTTGATGTTGCAACTTTGACAAGCATTATTTAGGCGTGAATTTTACGTATAGTTAAAAATACGAACAAGTTTTGTTATAAAACAGTTGAAATCAATGTTTTTTTTTCAAGTTCAGCACGTTTCGTGTGAATCCACGATTTTCTTTATCTACAGTGCAACCAAGCTGTAGCAGTAAGCAGCATGGAGAGAAATAAGGCTAGAGTTAAGCAAAATAAATCGTAAAAATCACTCTTTTTCCGAGAAAACTTGCGAAAACGACACAAATCCTGATAGTAACGTCGTTCCCCGAAGGCTCAGTTTATCAGCGTCATGTATAACCGCTGATTTTATCAAGGAGCTCAAGCTAGTAGTTTCTGACAACATAATAATAAATGCTACATGACGGCTGTAATGCTGCATGAGCTAACTGCTCATAGATCCATCAAGACAGATGTCAAGCATTAACTTTACTGGAAGTAATTCTTATACCAATTTTGCAGCTTGCTTAATCAATAGAACCGTCCAACAACTGCAGCAGATCAAAAATTACCTGATTTTCTGCAAAAGCTGCTTTCTTTTCTTCTTGTTCTACTTTCAGTTCTAGTTCAGCCATCTGAAAAAAGGTGAAATTGATTTACCCTGTTCACTGGTCCAATTGTAGCAAGCCAAACGCCCATGGGCTTTTGGCTTACTACAATTGGACCAGTGGACAGGGTAATTGTGAGGTCAAGTAAGCCGATAACACAGTGTGGAAACAATTTTTCAATTACTGCAGCTGTTTATTTCAGGATATGATTGAAAAGGTGCTGCTCAATAAGTAACAACTAAGCTAATTTTTAAGCCTACACATTTACTCTAGTATCATGCATCATTCCATTGATAAATAGTGCAATAAGTTAAAAAAGGCATGGAAAGAAATCTGATTTAGTCCGTCGAAACAGTGCGATTCATTAACAGTAAATGTAGCTGCTACTGTACAGGAATATGCTCAGTGGAAGTTATCGGAAAACGTTTTTAACAAAAAATTAACATCCACAAATTTTATTCGATTTTGAATATTTTCCAATTTTTTTGTTGTTTTGTACACGTATTTTAGTTCTTTTGGCGTCCAGTTCAAATAAAATCTGCATGTTTACCTTTCGAACGAAATGGAAGCACAATAGAAATGAAATCCTTAAGCTTTTCATCGCAACATGCAGTCTTGAGTGCATGCGATTAGCATACTACAGTGACTTGAAATGTCCAACGAAAGTGAATACTAGGATCATATAAACCATTGATTGGATTATGAGTATAGGAATGAATCAAGATTAAGAACTAGTATTACAGCACAATGTCCATTTACTGCAGCATTCTGAAATGCGACCATCGTGTAAAAAACATCAACTTGCATCAGAAAAGCCGCGGCAGTAATGTAGTTAAATCTTTGATTGACCCAAATCAAAAAGATTGCTGAGCGGGATAAATCTTCGCAGTTATCTCTAATTTTAGCTCTTTATCCACATCAAAAGCAAGTGAAAATGATAGGGGATCAATTTAAATATTTTACGCGCAATCGTCGTGGCAGGTAAAATAGACGTAACCGCACAATAAGTTGTTCCAAATTTAGAAAAAAATCATTCATTTCTGAATTCTGACAGCGTTTCACCAGCAGGTTAAATTGAACATTGAATGACCGTACTCTGCTATCTATACCGAATTTAAAAATTCTGCTGTGGCTGCTTCCTTGGAAATGCCACACATTCTATATGCATTTCTAGATAGCGTGTTTTCAAACCTGGCTGTCTACTGTTTCAATCAGAAATAATTTGGTGAATCATTACCACAATTCACAAAGCGGTTGGAATTCAAAGACACTGAAAAACTGAAGTTAGCCAAAAATCTAAACAAATTGATGTGATTATTGTCAAGTGGGTGAGAAACGTAGCTAGACATTGTAAAAATTGATGAAACCGTTTTTTAATAGCGTTTAATAACGTTATCCTCAAAAATACGCAGAACGGAGTTGATTTGCTGTGAGTCAACAAAATAAATCTTATTTTAGTAGCAGTAATAACTGATAACAAAAATACCCACAGCGCGCCTCAAAACAGTTAACTATTAGTCACTTAACGAGATTGACCTGGATAAACTGGTCGCATAAACAAACAAAGTTAGGAAACGTGTTGAGTGCTATTAGCAGGTCAATGCAAAACTCCAAACTATAATTGACTCGCTCCTACTCAGGCAAACTAAGACACTCTTCTATACCCTTTTAAAGACTACCCTATGCTAGTCAACTATATTGTAAATCGTAATTTGGAAAGGTGCATTGATTGGAGTAGACCTTTTAACTAATAGTTTCTAATCTGACTCATTTTGTAATAAAAGGTTGAAAAACAATATAGTGATGTGGCTTTTAGCTTCATCCTTACGTTTTCTTTTTAAGTTTGTTCGCTCGTCTTTCAATCTACGAATTTTTTTACGTTTCTAGTGAAGTGTAGTTTCATGGTTTTGTAGTGTCATGCATCACTGGCGTAGAGGTTAGATTAATTGGAGAGCGGCGCCGGAGATCTAGAGTTTCATTCCCTGGCCAGTCAAACCTGACACTGTCGCCAACAACGACGTTTTTGTGTTGCCCAGGTGCTGAGCTGCGAAGACGAGCCCCGACACTCATTTCACGCTTCAGAAGTGTACCACGAGTATAAAGAAGATTTGATTTAGTGTTTGATTTGATGCGTCACGCGTTTATGTACAAAACTTCACTAGATCCGTTCCTGATACTTTTTAATGACATGTTTTGAAAGATCCTAAATTAAACAAGCCCACTCGCGGCGTATACCAATATGCAAAAATATGAAATTAACTTTTCCGATACTGCAGTTTTTCGTAACATTATTTAAAAAAAGCAGAGAAACAGTCGCAATACATGAATTAAACTCTTGTCGCAGTAATTTAGCATCTGTAGAAAACATGCAGCCAGAATGATTGAAAACATTTGTAAATGCTCGACGTTTCGAGATGTACCTAATCCCATAGTCAAAAGTCACGACTGGCAGCAGGTTTTCTACTTAAGCAAGAAGTTCAAAGCATTATGCTCTTTACCTTAATTGCAAGTTTACTTCTAATATTGATCGCTGTGATCCGAAAGTGTCGCATTTTTCCTTCCAATTGCAAATAAAGCTTTTTCCATTCCAAAGCAGATAGCTTGTCGTTTGTAGGATCCATACTGAAGCCAAATAAAATACAGTTGCATAAAAGAAGATAGAGGTAAAACTACCAAACCTATTGCTTTAACACAAGAGCGGAGAAAACTTTTAGCACAACATGATCTGAACAACATAACGAGTTTAGTATCTTTATATACGGAGAGTCAATGCAGCCAGCAATAAACAAAAACAAAACAAACAACTGAGGTTATTTTCAAATTATGTTGAACTGAAAATTCAACAGTAATTGAGGGAGACTGCGCGGCGAGCTTGCGCTCTTCGAGTCAGCAGTCACCGTTGTATATGTCAAATGCAATCGGCTCCAGCCGCGAATCGAACCTGTCACGTAGGATCTGTCACCTGCGCGCGGTACCGCTAGGCCATGTCGCTGACGATAGCTTCCATACTTCATACTTCAAATAGCTTCCATATTTCAAACAACTGCATTTTGAGTTCATCAACAACGGGGTACAGCGGTAGATACGGAAGAAAGAGCTAAAGGGTTCAAGACCCCTCCTTAATTTTTGAGTCTAAATATTAATACATAAGTAGTTCGATACTGCAGACAAAATTGCAAGATAGACATTTTTTGACTTCAAGTCTTCCCCTCCTAAACAATTTTCTGAATACAGCACGCTTCTGCGGTATCAAGCTCAAATTGCATTTTTTTTTCAAGTCGGGTGCAATTCATGACTGGAGCCGATCGCATTTTATAATGCTGAGACTCGTCAGTAGCAAATTCATCAAGCGAAACTTAAAGTCTCTCTCCGATGCTTTTGGTTTGTTCGTTCAATTTAACAATAATATCTGTTACTATTCTTCAATTCAGGTTTGTATGTTCTAGCCATGGTTAAGGCTCATCTTCTCATTTCTGCTTGCTTTCGCCGTAATATTAACGTAGCTTCATTTTTTGTTGTATCGGTTCACGTCAATGACCAAGGAACTGATGTTGAGCCATCTGCCTTTACTATTTTAGGAACCAATATAAAGCTGCAGTATTTCAAACTCCATCAAACAGTTAGCGAATTCAATACTGCTAACATCATCATTAAAACTTTTTTGTCATTGCTGCAAGACACTGCAGCTCCTAAATTAATTTTTTCGTTATTGAAAATGTATGCACCTCTTAGTTTTTACACTAATGCAAGAATTAAAATTTTGAATTAAAACTAATTAGGCTATTGTTCAATTACAGCATCTCACAAATTATTGCTTTGCACCTGAATAATGTTTTTATGGTAACTTGTTCACGAGATTCGAAAAAAATGTTTAAACAGGTTAAAAGATCATCGGTATAACACTCTACTCACTACTACCTTTGTTTTGTCGTTAAACTGCATTAGTTTCAGCACCCGTCTGAGTCAGCCTATCTCTTCATTTTGTTTACTAAGTTAAAACAATTGCGAACAAAAGATTTTCACATAATCGATCATTAATAATAATACTTCTCGCCGTTTGGTGTCATCTGTTTATTAGTTCACAGTCGAATAGCCAAATCGATTCACTTTCGACAGACTATTGCCGGCGAACTAAACCAACATATCGATCTATCTAAACTTCATATTTTCAATCGGACCAAGCTTTTGTTAAAATTCCAAATTTGTTTTTACAGAATTCTATTGAAATAGATTTAATCCGACTTTTGTCAAAGATTTTTCAATACAATTTGCACGCTATCTAGTCTAGTAGGCAGCATTTCGTCGATATTTCATTACATGCTTTTACCAAGATTGCAAAAAAACTATTTAGCATTCAATCAACTCAGCGAAAATGAAAGATTTACACTATAGTTCTCCCTAACAAAAGCTTACTGAAATCTTTTATCGCATGCTGCAAAGTCATTCGTTGAACAGCTGCCATTGCCCATTATTTGAAAAAACGAAATAAATTTCCACTATTTGAAAAGTACACTTGCTTACTCATTCTGTCATTTCAATCACACAAAATACAAGCCAAGACCTAAGATGATAATCCTATATGTAGTCCAAAGTACAAGTTATTTTGCCAAATCGTGAAATAGTAAAAATATAGTAAAAGTCAAAACGACAAAAATTTAATACACAAAAAATTTAAATGTTGCTCTGAAAAATCTCCTCTCGACACTCTTGTTGACGATTAACATCATCATAAAATAATTTTTTCTCATGCAAAAGTTTATTATTCACTGACCAGTAGAACAGCGCAGTAGCAACTAGCCACCAAACTGCCATAGAAGTCAAAACGACTCAGTGGACGATGATATAGATTCTTGAACGTAACAGAAAGCGATAAACCGTGAAAAACTGCAGCGACGCATCACAGAAGTCGCCACCAAATATTTTGACGTCATGCAAATATATAGAGTGGACATTAAAGTAATAGCGCCGTTTGGCGACAAACTAACTTTGACGTTTAAACCGCTCGGCTCAACCCTAAACCACAAAAAAGATGTTTAAGCATCATGCAATTGACCAATTGGCCGAGTGGTTAGTGATTTGGATTCCGGAGCTGACTTCGTAAGTTCGACGCCTTAGTAGATCACAATGCATGTAATTCACTTATAAAAAATCTTAACTGCAATTACGAGGCTTAAAATTGATATCATTTTGAAAAGGAATCACTTCGCTTTTTCTTCTTGTTCTTAAAAATAGCTTCAAACCGGCTCAGTTTGCGCAGAAGCCAGTCAAGGTTTTGTGTCTACGTTCGGCGTGCAATAGTTTTTGACTTTTAAACGTAAGTGGCATTTACTAGGAAAGAAAAGGCGTTCTGTATGTTTAAGCATGCGAGGAGAATCTGGAACAACGCTCTGCATCGTGCTATGGTATTAGAATTCTCCAAAATGTCACCAATAGCAGGCAAATTAAGACCCGGTACAAAAAAATTTAAAATAAATAATTACTAGGGCGATTTTTTATTGACTTAAAAATCTCAAAAAACTGACCTTATTTTATCAAAAAATGACTTTATTGACCAAACGAAACAATGAAATGAAAGAACCAGTCCATAAGAAAAAAAAAAACACCAAAGTCACTTCAGTTAGTGCTTAGATTATAATGTACGCACATATAATTCAAGTGTTTTGCTATTCGCTGTATTGCAATCTGTGTAACATCAAAGTATGTTCGAATAACTAATGCATTTTCAATTCTAGCGTTTTTGACTACCGGTACGTAGCGACAAAAATATGTAACAAATGAAAACACATCGAAAAGCTTATTTCATTATAATCCAATTTTGCTAAGATTGCAATCTTGCAAAGCTGTCTGAACAGATCTTTACAATCGAAATCAATCAAATCACATCAAGCATTACATGAATAAATCAAGCATGTGTAAAACTGTAATACCGGTAACAGTCAGGCGACAGCATGCACCTCCCTGGTACCACCAACAGTTACGAACCTCCGTCTCTAAATTATCTAAGTCATCTCTTTTTAAGAAGGCTATAAAGTAGAAACGCGCAAAAAAAGCAATAAAGCAAAAATTGACCTAATAAAAAAAAATTGACTAAAAAAACAAAAAATTGACATTTATTGACTTTATAACTTCATAAACACTGATCCTACGACCGTGAAATTTTGTTTCCACATTTTTAGAGTTATTTTCTACATCCAAAAAAAATTGACTTTATTGACCGTGAATCGCCCTAATGATTACCTGTGAACTAAGACATGATCCAGCGTGTTTGCTGGGTGCTAAGACTATCGACATCGCATTATAATGTCAGGTTTTATTAGAACTAAAAAATAGCTTCAAAATAGCTTCAAAAAATACCTAAAACCTAAAAAATAGTTGGGGAAAATTTTTAAAAACTAAATCTTTTGTAAAAGTTTTTTAAAGATAAATTTTATGCTATACTTTATTTAGCCAGCGTAGTTTTATTAGATGTGAGCCAGCAGATGTTTACGATACTTTATCCGTAAATTTTTGGAAATATTCTGGTATAGTTTTGTGTTTTTGAAACGTAAAAATGTAAATGAGTCTGGATTCGTTTCAAACTATCCGGAAAATGCGGCAGCAAAAAACTTTGTCCATAAATCAATACAAATAAACTTACAAACTGACTTGGTCTGTTTTTAATGCTAACTATTACTTAATTCAAACATCAAAAGCAGCTTCAAAAGCATTTGAAACTTTATCATAGCCTAAATAGTTTGTTGGATAATTTACAATGATTAACTTTTCCAATACTGTGCACTTTTTGCAGTGTACAGAAAAACGAATTCGTTCAACGTTTAAACCAGGGGTGACGAACCTATTTGCTGTCGCGGGCCACTTTGTTACTTACCAATAAGCAAGCGGGCCGCATAACTTTTTAGTCATAAACAGTATAATAGCGAGAAATTTTAAAAGGGGGAAGCCATAATTTCCATATTTCTTTAAAGCGTTTTTTTTTTTCGGCAGAACAAATTTGAAAATGATTGAGAAACAAGAAAAGCTCTTGTTCTTGGAGGGTCCGGTGGCATGCTCTCTCGGAAAATTTTTGAAAATTTACATGCTGTAATGGCTATTTGTAGTGCTTTTTGAATAATCCTCAGGCAAATTTTGTTTAAATTTTTTGACCCTGATTCTGAGTGCTTTGCCAAATATGATGCATTTGGCGCGCACATTTTCGATTATGCGTGCTTAAGGCGTAAGGCTTATCGCTCTCGAAGAGGTTCGAAGTTATGGAAAAATTGTATACATCAAAAACTATTTTGAAAATGGCTGGTGGGAGGATGCATACCTCTCATCCTAACCCTTGGATTAGCCACTGGCCATAAGCTACAAAAACCATCAAGAGTCTGGCATGTTTCAGTCACTTGGCACCATTAGTTTTGTTCTTTTTTTACTAAAAGACAGAGTCAAAAAGGGGGAAGGATGGCACAATGGCCCCCCTCTGAATACGCTCCTGGTCATAAACATATCGGATATCGGTCCAATCTTTTTGAAATACTCTTTTTTCATCTTCAATATCTCGTTTTTTCGCTGAAGACAAGCGGCTAATTAAATATTGATTAAAAAACAGAATAACAAATACCTTAAGAAAGCAGTAAAATTTGCAAATGATAAATGGTACTGCCACCTCACCAATTCATTTCCGCAAACTCACATAATTCCTACTACTGTAAGGCAAGCTAAGCTCTCACTCGAATAGTTACTCGTAAACTGCTGCACTATGCTGAAGCTGCAACGGACTCGAGTTATGTTATTATTATTTCATAACAATGGATGAACTACTGAATCCTAAAACAGATGACTTGTATTGAGCGTTTATATAACTACTGTGTGATACGCGCTTGATTGAATCAGGGGCTCAGCTTTTGGTATCGCATCGCAAAGATTAGACGGGGAAAAAAATTTTTAAAAGTACTGGTCTCGCCAAAATGTTCGCGGGCCGCAGGAAATTCTTTCGCGGGCCGCATGTTCGTCACCTCTGGTTTAAACAAACGTTTCTAGAAAACAAGGCCATTGCTTCGCGTCTTTTTTAAAAATGTTTCCACTATTTCCAGAACCCAAAAAAACTTACGATGCTTTTTGTTTGAAAGTTTTTTTTGCTTTTTTATTTGGTAAATACGTGTATTTGTTAAGGAAGCTCTAAAACTGTTCAGTTCCTCCACAGCTTTCTGTCAACAAAATACCAATTTCTTTATCCTTAAACCCGCAATAATTAGGCTCATATTGTAGCTTTGATAGACGACTCTACAAATAAATTTCATGTCATTGTAGGTTAATTTGCTGTGTTAAAATTTTTCTATTTGAACCCAAAATGTATCCATCAAGTATTTTCTCAAGACTTCCAATCTCCAATCGATTTTTTTTTCAATTGCGATCTTTAGGCTACGCTATATAAGCAATTAATATTTTTATTGTTAGCTTATTTTCTACATAATTTCAAAAAATTGCGTTGATTCCGTCAAGAATTTTCGTCACGTATTGATATTCGGGCAAATTATGCAACGTTATATAACTCAGGCAAGGCAAAAACACTAACTGAGCGGTGCAGCTGTAAACTGCTGCACTCTGGTTTAACCATAACGAGCGTAGGCGTGGAGAATCGCATATTCTGCTCATATCATTTTATTCGGTTAATTGCCGAGCAAAAATGATTTTCACGCAAGCTACCGTACTGCAATATAACTAATACACTTCAAAAATCAAAATTGACATTTATAACGTCATAGTAACTCACAATATCAATGCGTTAAAAGAAAAATGCTCACTTGTACGGATCGAGCATTTTTCTTTCGTACGCGACAAAAAAATCCAACGTTACGCAGTAAGGCAATGACGTGGTTGGCAATGACGCACTTGACGTTAAATTTGATTCGTTCAAATTCTTGCGCACGTAACGTCGCTTCTCGAACAAGCTACGTTTGTACGATGCGTCGAGATAGCGAAGAGAAAAAAACGCGGAAATGGAGTAGAAGCGAATAAGCGAAATTATTTCAAAAAGACGAATGAAATGATATCGATTTAGAGAATTCAATACCGGCATATCCATACTGCAAACCTAATTTGCATCGGTATGAGTCTTTATCACTGTACATTGACCATCTCTAAATGTATTGCTTGTGATTTTTTGAACATCAGCTACAGATAATTTTGAAAATTGAAATTTTAAACATGGAAATTCAATTGACTGCGATCAGCTGATGCAGTAGGCCTACTGTTCAAAAGATTCTCATCAAAGTTTTTTTAATATCACAATGCCCTGAAGCAGATGTAATATTGAAGAAGCTAGGTTGTTTATGGCATATAGCGATAGCCCCAGATTATTTACGACCTGCCATAATCACGCCACTGTTTTGGCTTCTTCTCAAAGGAAGAAAAATACTCGATATCGTTCCGTACTTTTATAGAAGTTCGGACGAAGTGGAGCTTCCAAGTTAAATAGCAGTTCTTTCTGTGGCGTGTTTGGACCCGAGTACTTCAAACTGAGCCCAGTGGCTTAATAATTTCTGTATTTCTTGTGCATTGTTTATGCAGCTTGCAGTCTTCATTATCGTTTTGCGAAACACGATGGAAGTTTTTTGTTTAAAAGTTCTTGAAGTAAGCGATAGAAAATTTTGTAAAACCAATTTTTTCTCACTTACTCGCACCCAGCTGCAGCATTGTCACAAATAACGACTCACTTTGTAAATACTGTACAAAAAATAAACCTTTGTTTGAAGTCGTTTGATCGATTTCCCTGGACATTTCATGAGCGTGTGAAACTTGCTTCCACAACCAAGCATCAGGTGGTAACGACGCATATTTTCAAAGAGGCCTTCTTCGACTGCAGGCTTCTCTAATGTAATATCAACGACTTGAAAGGAGAGAGAGTGCGTAGCAAAGGAAAAGAAGATGTGCCAAATTTAATGGACAAACGAGTCGGCGCCCCTGGCCTAGCTTTAAATGAAAGTGAAACCACTGAACTAATCGCAACAATTTCCACCAAAGTTAATGGTAAAAACAACGTGAGTTTATAATTAGGCCTAACACTATCACTAAAAATCCACAGTAGACAGTGTGTCACCCGGGGACGAAATCGATAAAATGAGTTGCTGTAACTACATGCACGTCTGCCTGAACAACTCATAAAGTTTTACGAAGGCAATTTCATTTAACACTGCCTATTTTAAACATTTGAGATAGATCTAACTTTTTTTTCGTCGTGTTGGTGGGATGTTGCATCGGGAAGTAGCATCACTCTACATGGCTGGACAGTTGGGCACGTATCAGACAGCCACCTTGCCAAGCTCTCGCTCACAGTGAGCAGACCTCGAATTCCATTTGGAACGGAATATTTTTTTTTACAATAATTCCATTTTAATTCCATATATATTCCATTTGGATTCCATAATAATTCCATTTGGATGGGTAAAAGGAAAAGGATAGATATATCTGATATAGTATAAATGCTTGATAATCATTCGTAAATCTTTTTTTTTTTCAAAAATGTACATTTTAAAATTGTCTTGAAGCTGTGTCTACATACATTGCGCTACTACGACAGTAAGTTGAATTGACATTGTCGAAACGTTTAGCTATGAGCATATCGTTGAGTATGAAGCAAGTTTTAACGACAATGCGGTTTTCGTTAAAATATAAAATAATTAAACACTTATTGGCAAAGCATTGGCTCCAACGACCTTTGCATCCTTTGCGTTCCTATACCACTCTTGGTCAATACTTAACGCATGTTATGTTCTACCAATATGGTTGTTTACATTTGCACACCTAATTTTGAGAATAGACGAGAAATAGTTTAAGAAATTTTTGGTACAAAATCACCTGTTAAAATCTTCCAAGTTGAGGTTAAGTTTACAATAATAAAAACATTGTTGCGTATGACTCTAGTCAACTCAAGATAGTAATCTATACGAGTGCAGAGCATGGTAATTCACACGCGTCATGCCAGACTATAGTCAGCGGAGCGAAGCTAAATTTGATGCCGCAATGCTGCGATGCGAATAGGAGAATCAGCCGCCGGCGATCTATAACCGTTCACCTGACGTTGCGGACTACACGTTGCGTAATGACGTAAAGCGAAAGAAAAAAGCACGTATTTGACGCAATATATAAAGCCGTTCCTCGGAATGTAGTGAAGTCAAACAAATCGAAATAATGAAGTAGAGAAATGAGTATTTACCAACTTACGTGGTTATACACCGTTAGTACTATGCAGTGATGGTTGTAGAAAGGCTCAAGTATTCACTAAATGGCAGTAGAGAGATTGAAAAGGCAATTGAGAGGCGGACCAATGACTATGTCATTGGGCGGACATTGAAAGTTTAGAATAATTAAAGCCAAGCCGTCGTATTATAGACGGCAGTTTAAATACCTAGGTTTAGCTTATTTAAAACATTAGGCCTATATGAATCTTGAATAAAACTGCTTTTAAGAGAGAATTAAAAATGAGTTTGCTATACTTTGCAGATTGCGTTTTATCAAGAGAGATTGTGCATTTACCGACACTTTAGGCAAGACCGTGGTCAAGAGATGCGTTTTCAATTTTTTGAGGATCGCAAATTCTTTCCGAAAGTTATTTGAATATCCGCAATCATAGATCCTGCATCCTGATATCCTGCAAGTTTTTTTCAATACTACTACCACAGATCGTTTTATGCGAGGAATTCATGTTTAATTTGACGATTACGAAGTTGAAATGACGATCATTATGAAGATTTAAATTTGAAAATATCAATGCTTTCATTACAGATCTGTGATCCCGCATAACAAAGGAAGCTAAGCAAAGCCGTAATTTTTAAATAAAACTGGAATTAAGTGAAACTGTGTGTTTGAACCACGGTACATCCAACGGTATTGCAATGTACCAAGAATTGACCAGTCTGTACGATCAACAATGCAGTGACATCATTCTCCACGATCAATCATCATTTGAAAGCGAAGATAGTGGATCCATGCAGGTAACGAGAAATTTTCTGACTAAACTAATTTCTGACTAAAATACTTAAGAGTGTAACAATTGGTGACGCCATTTAGGATTTCTTAATAATTATTATAATTGACCAGAAATGTTAATTGACCAAAAATGTACAACAATTTATTAGGAATAGAAAATCAACATTAGATAGGCCTATCTGCGTTTTTACATCTTTTGACAACAGTCTTTAAAACAGACATGGGCAAACTACGGCCCGCGGGCCAAATCCGGCCCGCCGGTCTTTTTATTCTGGCCCGCCGGCACTTACACAAACTTAAACTCCCACCGTGAATTGAGTGGAAGACCTTTTTTTCCTTTAGAGATCATGAGTGGCAGTGATTTTCAACAAAATTAGCCTCAACGGTGCAAAATTGGAATAAAAAACGAGGTGAAAACCTTTTATTTTGGAGATCACACTCGTACGTGGATCGTGATCTCAAAAAAAAAAAAAAAAAGAAAGGTCTTTACGTTGTTTTCCAATCAGCGTGCGACCCGCGGCTTCAACAGTTTTTCCAAATCTGTTCTTCGTGTGAAAAGCTTGCCCACCCCTGCTGTAGAAACTAAAAAGCTTTTTTTCTCAATTTAAAATAAAATGAAATCGTCAAATGGAGATTGCATATTTTTAATAGGACAACGCATTTCTGATTTTTAAATTACACAGAAGTTAGGTCTCTCCATAGCCAAAAACTTTAAGCCTGAATGATGACATTGAAATACAAAATATATTTCTTCATTGCCATAACTTGAAGAATCAATAATATAAAATTTCAGCGTTTGAAAGAACAATGATATAAGCGTACATAAGCTATCAGCAAAGACAGCAATTATATCCTGATATAGCTGTCCAGAAAATTATAAGTGAAAACGAACAAATCTTTCTCCGAAGAAACCGTTTGTACAGCCTACTACGTTATTAAACTTCACGTGAGAAATATAGCTCGTGTGTATAAATACATCCAGGGTATTTCCTCACGAAGTAACAATAATAATATTTTTATTTGATCTCTCCATGATGATTCATTTCATTTCTTGTCATTTCATCTCACATAAGGACAGCGACAAGTCTCTCGATGCGCGAAAATACCCAAGTTACAAAAATTAATGCAGGGATGATAATGTGCTGTAAGAACCGCGTTAGCGCTGCAGTCACTAAGTCGCTACAAAAACGCTGATATTTGATTAGAAAATAAAAACAGTTACGAGAAGTTCGCGGCGGGTCGGTACTTTGAAAAGATTCATTTCGAAAATATTCTGAAAAACGAATTAAGGGGAAAACCATTTTTGGCTCATTTCCGATGTAACTGAACAAGTGAACCAAAAGGAAAAGGCAGCGTCCTCTCTTCCCTTTGTTCTGTTTCACGCAAGCTGTGAGAGAGATTGATGGTTGCGCAATAATTTTTTCCTTTTTTCTCACGTCTCGTTTAGCATCTTTCTCGTTTTACCGCTTATATACGCAGGTGATCTTCCTAAGCTGTTCAAATGACGAAGGCATTAATGGTAGTGAACATGCAAATATCTAAACAAATATGCAATACAGTCACATTAACTGTAGTTTTAGAAAACAAAAAGTACAGTATATGCCTGATGCAGCAATAGATAGTCGTTGGCGCAAGTTTAATAAGTGCAGATAAAGATTTTAAAGCAATTCATCAAAAAAATGTCAACTTTGACCGTTTCGTCTAGTAGGCCAACCGCTTGTGATAAATTTTACTTTTGTATAATATAGGCCTACTCAGCTGCACAGTGAATCGCTAAGCTAGACCATAGCAAATATAAAAATAAACCTTGTCAAAAAATAAAGGTAAACAAAACATTTAACCAACCAAAAAGCTGTTTGCCTACAATGGGATTTTCAAAATCAACGAAAAAATGCACTTCGCACTAGTTTTCAAACAGGCCCGATAATAATTTAGAAAAAGAAAATCTTGTTTGTAACTTGAATCATTGAAACAAAACACAGAACTTCATTTAACTTTTCAGTCAGAGTTATCTCAAGTTAAAGAATAAGGTGATAAGATTAAGGAGCACATTTTACAATATTTAATTTCATGTTCGATGTAATAGCAAGGGTATCTTCTTTTTATCTTCTCGATTTATCTGCTAAAAATATTTCAAAATATCAAAAAGGTTTTCGACGGTTTCAGTTTCATTTTCATAGTTTCACTATTTTGTACTTCTTAGAAAACCTTAAGTTCAATTTAACGTAAACAACGAGCTTCAGTTTGCGTAAGCAAATAAATATCAACTGAAAATATGAAATAATAAGTAATCACGACGTAAACATGTGCGATTTTACATGTTTTTCTTGCTTGGTCTTTAAATAAAACTTATTTGTCTTATATTGTTGAACGTGCCCAGTGCAGGCTCGCTTCTATTTAAAGGTAGCCGCACGACACTTGACACTGGCAATTATACTACTCGACGCTATCTTCGCATAAGCCCGAAAGGTATATAAATTTGCTGACAATGAATATTAAGACATTTGTGTCAAAAAAATTAAAGTTCCGTTTCTCGCTGACACCATCATCAGGGAGTCTTTATCAAAATAAATATAATTGATATAAATTTTTCTCTAGAAGTTAGGATTATTGAGTATTCTTGTTTGGTTACACAAGTGAATTTGGCATTTTTTCGCTGAAATTGCTGTCATATCGTATTCACAATGTTATGGTTTACATTCAAATTTTGAGTTTAGCTACCTCAGGCCAATTATTTGTACCATAAAGCTGCAAGATACAGCAACCATACTACCGGTTTGTTCTTAATTATCAATTTTTTGACAGATTTTGTATCCGTTTGATTCCCATTATTCAGAAACAATACCAGAAGATAAAATAAACACGGCTTTTGAACTGTACGTGCATCAAGAAGAATTCAATCCTCAAGAAAGCTCTCCTCCAATGAGCTCCTTAGGATCAAGTCAAGAAGAGACGAATTTGCTTCACCAAACGATATTACCAGCTTCTGCTGATTCGTCAGAAATGCACTGGATAACATCAAGCAGCACAGATTTAAGATCGCAAAGTCCAGTAACCACTTCCTCTCCAACTCATCAAGTATCAAATGTATCTTCTTTCCAATATCCTTCAATAGCGCAAACTTTTGAAAATCAGTCGAGCAAGAAATCTTCTTCCATCTCAACAATTGTGCCCAGTCTTTCGACTCAATCCGATCCAGTTAAAAACAAAGCACAGCCACCTTCAACGCAGCAACCAATAGCTAATAATACTGCACCGACAAAACCAAAAGGTACTCCAGGAAGAAAACGAAAATTTCAAGATCATGAGGTTAGTTGACGCAATTTGTAGCCTAACGCTGTTTTCGGTAAGCGAAGGTATGATACCTACTTTTTGTACACAAACAAGTATTTTGACATTTAACTTCGGTGATCGACCTAAAAAGTTGAACGAAATAAAATGTTGCAAAACATGTTTTTCGATTTTGCTTGCTGTCATCAATCATTTTTGCTGAGGGAACTATACAACTGTTTTTAAGTGGTTGTTGTTTTTGAGCTTACAGGTAGTGATTTCGATAAATTGCTGAGTTTAACCACTAATAACTTTAATTAAATTGTTTTGCTTTACAGCTAAGTCCAGCTGAAGCTGCCCGCCGCCATATTCGTCGTGAGAGAAACAAACTAGCTGCTGCCAAGTGCAGAAATCGAAGACGGGAGTTGACGGATCGTCTTCAAGGGGAAACTGACCACTTGGAAGATCATCAGCAAATGCTGCAACAGGAAATCATTGCTTTGGAACGTGAAAAAAAAAGTTTAGAGTTTATTCTTGCCACGCATAGCCCGAATTGCAAAGCTGGTCTTGCCAATGACATTTCAGTTTACCATCAACAACAGGGAGCAATTGACTTGTCACATACTTCCGCTTATCAAGCAACGGACAATGGGATTTTAACGGAAAGCGATGATAGTGCTTTAGCTTATTTAAAAAAGCAAGGCGAGATGCGCTTGGTCAACTCCGTTTTGACTCCGCATAGTACTTTACCCTTATCCATTCCTCTTTCTCATAACTACAGTCACCAGGATTCACAATTCTCTTCAAATGATCTAGTACCGGTATACTCAGAAAGTCGAAGAATAGCGGAGGTTGATTATACTAACACTTCACCAACTACAAACAGAAACTTTCCCCGTGAATCAACTTCAAACGTTACACGGAGCTTTCGCTCAAGCAAAATTCTCCCCAAAATGAACAGTTTTCCTTTGTGCACTTCCACAAGCCTAGGAGCTACTAGGATGAAAAGATTTGAAGGATCCTCGATGTCAAGTGATGATGATTATGGCAGACTTGGCTTAGCGAACAGCTCGCCATCTATCACCTCTGCAACCGCGAGTTTTTCAAAAAACCCGTATCATCAAGCGGGAAGATCGTCTCAGCAGTTCTGCTCTTTTGACCATCATCAGCAAACATCAGTGGATGTTCGTCAAAGATCAGATTCAGTGAAGTCTCCTAAGCATTTACTTGCATTATAATCGAATGATCTTTATGCGCTTGGTGGAAGTTTAGACAGCAGTAGCTCTTTTTGTGTGATCGCCTGACCAAAATACAATTTTGTGTCTATATAATTCTATTGCACTGTTACCTCTTTAAAAAAGAACAAGTCCAAAATGCCATGCTACCTCCTCGTCACTACCGCTGATACGTTGATTTTCGCTAGTTTTGTTTGTCGTTGTTAGAAACCACATTTTTTTTAAGCAGTTTTTCTATTGTTTAGCCTAATTCCCTATTCAATTTCACTACAAGTAAACCTTGTAGCTGGCAACAGTACCAAAATAAACTAGGTGAACAACTCGCACCTAGGCTGCTGGAAAATGTTTATGTTATTGATCAATGGTGGTACATTAAAGTTCACTTTTTTGTTTTTGTGATTTGAATTAGCTAAAAACTTATCAAAGGGTAACATGTCATTCGAAATTGACATGGGTTATAGAGCAATAGATTTAAAGCATAATATCTAACACGTATCTTTAGATTTTCGAGTCTTTCTTGATATTTTCGAGTTTTTGTTGATTTTCTATGTAAAAGAACGTGATTGAATGTTTTTAACAGTGTTTTCTTATAATTTCTTATGACGATCAAATCTATTTTGCTGATTTTTTTCGCCTATTGTATACCGTGCTTGCGTATCAAAAATAAATGTTTGCTTAACTTATTCATCTTTTTAAACGATCGTGTACTTTTTAATTTCTTCACATTGATATTGCTACGATGGCCAAAGAAGTTCAGTAGATTTTTGTACTTGCCCGATTTCTTCGATTGCAAGTATTTTGTGTTGTTTTTTATGTTGATGCTCTTCACTGATTATCACTTCGTCTTTATGTGTTGTACTGTCGTTAATAAATCTCAAATGCAATTGAGAAATTTATGGCGTTATCAAGAGTTAATAGCGGAACGCTTTTCTGCTGCAATTTTTCGGCATTAAAGCCGCGGTTCCGCACAAATGCCCGTTTTTAACAAAAACTGAAGCTTTCAAATTGCAATCAGCATACCGGTACTGTAAAACTTTTTTCAACGCCTCAACATACTGTAAATTTTGAGACTGTGAACTTGAATACCCTTGCAGAAATTATTTAACGAAGCCTTTGGCAGTGGCACGGGTAGTCAGGGGTGGGTCTTTTTGGCGAAGTGTACTCTAAAGTGTGCTTGAAACAATGTTACAAAATACCGTAAGCTTTGGTTTGCTGCAATGTGGTCCCCTAAGCTTTCAGCTGGGTATGCCCCTTGCCAATAGTTTGCTTTGAGAAAAGAAAAACTTAGCAATGAGTAAAAACATCAAAGTGTGGACTGCCCAATGACCACTTTGGTAGACTAACTTCGGTTACCCTTGTATTAATTATAAAGAACAAATTAGGGAGCGCCCAGGTTCCCAAGTTTGGTAGGTTATTGGTCAAGATAGACTCTTCTGCATCGATTCCGTGATAATGATACGTCACTTAAATCCTCGAAGCGAGAATATCTTGCCTTCCCACGATGCACAATTACAGTTACAGTCAGTGCATGAAGCGACGCAGTTTCGAAAGTAACGGGATATAAGATTTAAAGATTAGCAGAGGGTAGATGACAAGAAAGCATCGCAAAAAATAGCAATGCAGGGAACACAGTAGCAACTACTCTGTTTCCTGCTCCCTGCATTGCTATTTTTTGCGATGCTTTCTTGTCATCTACCCTCTGCTAATCTTTAAATCTTATATCCCGTTACTTTCGAAACTGCGTCGCTTCATGCACTGACTGTAACTGTAATTGTGCATCGTGGGAAGGCAAGATATTCTCGCTTCGAGGATTTAAGTGACGTATCATTATCACGGAATCGATGCAGAAGAGTCTATCTTGACCAATAACCTACCAAACTTGGGAACCTGGGCGCTCCCTAATTTGTTCTTTAGCAATGAGTGTTAGTGATATTGAAATATGTGGAGCCGATGTAAGTCTGCTATACGAAAGATGAAGAGATATTGTGGTAAGGCAGAAGACTTACTAAATAAACGCTGTAAAAACCAATTCTACAACTAGTTTCACGGTTTGACCGCTTATCAGGTAGACTCAGGTTCGAATTCAGGCTCTGCTGATTGAGAGCAGTCGTACTCGTAGAACTGTTTTTTACAGCGTTTATTTAGTTAGTCTATTTGCGATATGTTAGAGAATGCACCAAGTTATAACAAAACCAAAAAATGGTCTTTTCTCTTTCTTAAGCTTCACTTTGACTTAGATAAGTTGTCACATGGACGAAACGGCTAAAGGTGCAACCACCTGACTGAGACGTCTTTATGTTAAAGAGACAATTTTTATTTCTTTAGTTATGTCATCATGTATCATATGTGACGCAACAATAAAACAAAGTAAACAGTTTTTTTATTTTTATTTTTTTTATTGGCATATTTATCCTCCTATGACGAGAAAGCGACCGTGCCCTATACCAGCTCGCTTAGGAGTTGATGGCCATCTGTCTACCACACTGAAATGGGGAATCCCGTTAACTACTTTTTCCAAGGACACCACAAGCGAACTTGCCCGCTTGCTCAACACTGTCCCTTTAATGCTGAACGTCAAGCACTGTGAATACCAATTTTAAAGTCATTGGTTTGACCGGACTCGGAATCGAACCCCAAGTCTACCGATGTAGAAGCAAACGCTCTATCCACTCGGCCATCTGAGAAGACATTCAGAAGTCTCACTCACTGTGATTGCGCCTAAATTCATTACTGCGTAGAATAATACGCCTTATCAGCAAATGAAATATTGGTCAGTTCAACAGTAATATTCACGCTATTATATAATCTGTTTATTGTCAGCCAAACATTAACTTATACAGTCTGAAATCAGGGTTTTGGTTAATCCAGTTTTTCATTAAAACTTGGTTCAATCTTCATAATCCAGGACGCTATATTCTCACGCTAATCGGCAATGTTTCACGGAGCCACGCGAGTCTAGCACCTAACTTGCTTATACGGCATGTTTACTAGAATTTTTACGAACTAGACAAGGTTAAGAGAGGTCAAAATTTGTGCTGATCCATGCATTAAGGGAAAACTTCAGGTAATTTGAGGGCGAACAAACATCAAAAATGAACTCTTGGGAATGGTCTACTATTATTAATGAATTATAACTCCATAATCTTTAACTAAAATTAAACTATTGCTCTTCAATGCGCCAAGTTAGTTTATTTAACAGTTAAAAGTACTATGTATCGGTTAGTGAAGCTGTAATTAGCGTAGTTCACAAAAAGCTTATCCAGTAAGATTCTATGCACTTTTTGACAGTTTGATCGTATTTTACTGTCCCACGGTAAAAAATTATGCAAATTATCTACAGTATATACCACACGTTAAAATGCGATTTTAACCATCGACTGCTTGAGTTATTAGTTCGAAAATTATTTGTCAGAAGCAATAGCACAAAATAACCGTAAACAATTTTCACGCGCACGTAAGCAATTTAAGTGTCGTGTGTCAAATTGTCGTCACATAAATTTTTTTATGCTGAAAAAAATAAACACAAAAAAAAACGCTTTAGTTAAACTCTTAATCGGCAAAACCGTCTTGCAATTTTATAGGTTCATTGATGAGATTGATTTCACGAAACAACTTCGATTTTTAAACGCAATGAATCTATTACGCTATCGATAATGACGTCACCAAATGCGGCGATTTGCCTTTAGTTTACTAGTATCCTGAGCTCTGTATTTAATAATCTTATAACCGAAACTTACCGACCGTTAGCTCAGTTGCTTAGCGCACACGCTATGGGTGCGGAAGGTCTGAGGTTCAAATCCCGGGTCGGTCAAATCGACACAGAGTCGCCATCGGCTCGCCACCGCTACGACGTTCCTTGGGAGCTGAGAAGCCCATGCGCTCAGCCGCGGAGATGGACACCGCCACTCGTTACACGCTTCGGCGTAATACCGCAAGTAGGCTACTGTATAATGAAGATTTGATTTGATAACCGAAACTTTGATAGATTGGCGCTTCAGTCATATATGGCTGCTACACGAGAGCTTATTACGAGAATTGAACAGAGCTGGTGTTGATTTATCCTGCTCATATATTTTTCCTTTTCTAAAATAAAAATGACAATTTACAAACATGAACCGTAGTTGACTATGCACGAACACTTGTAAAAACAAAACCCTGTAGGGCTACTTACTGGCAATTCGTGGCCAGTGGCGTAACCAAGGGGGGGGGAGGGCAATTGACCCCCCTGTAAAATGTCTTGCCCCCCCTGTAAAATTGTACGTAAAAGTTATATTTTGCGCGTTTTCCTCAAAGCCTATCAGATCAATCAAGTTACGGAAGAAAAAGTTTTTGATTTCCTCTGTGTAACAGTGTGTAAACTATGCGAGTGCAAGTTTCCCGCTGTAAAAGAGATAAAGATAGTGGTAGTCGCCTCTGCCGCACTGCGGGGAGTTGTCAACGTTACTTCGTTGTGGATTTATCTAATTGCCGCTGCATCTTAAAGTCTTGTTTGTCGTTTTTTGTGATGAACCGCGAAAACTTTAAGCAGGTTTTCTTTCTGTCTTCAATTTTGTCGTGACTTTAAATTTTCACGTGATCCGTCATGTTATCACGTCTTTTGATAAAAAGTCATTAGTCGGTCTGAAATTGCCTAACTTTTCTTTCAATACAATTCTACAATCATTACAACAACAATAGCAGATTCAGTCAGAACGGTATTAGTGACTGTAATCCAAGCCAGCGCGTTATATTATGACGTCATTACTTATGACCGCTGCGACGTTTCTTGGGAGCTGTTGCCCCCCCTAACTGTTACCCCTAAACTGTTGCCCCCCCTTGAACAAGGCTTGTTGCCCCTTTGAACAAGGCTTGCCCCCTTGTTGCCCCCTCCCCCCGTAAAATGAACGCGGTTACGCCACTGTTCGTGGCAGACTTTTGCAAGTTTATGACAATTTAAATTTTGCTAACAAATTACGATATATTCAATTGATTATCTGCATGCAAATAAAAATTGCATTTGCCTATAAGCTGAGTATTACTACGTTAAGCGAATATCTTGATGCATTCTTTCTACTCGGTGATAAAACTATAGTGATTTCATCAATAAAAGATTAGACGGCAAGTTGTCAATACATCAAACTTTTCTATGTGTTGATAACGAAGAACCAGTTATTGGGTTAATAACGAGAAAAGGAGGCCAAACCGATCTAGCTCAGCGCATCGGAATGACTCACTCATTTATATAATGGCAAATTAATATAAGCGTTGTAACGGCGTGGGTGCTTGATCCAAGGTTCGAAATTTCGAAAGCAAAAATAGCGTTTACGAATCGGAACATGCCTACTTCCCTAGACCCGCTCATTCTTGGGAGGACCGCAGGGCAGGAGATCAAAGTGGAGCCTCCAAGAACTTTGATCGTCCACGACCAAGGGTTGATGCTATGGAAGAATGTCAAAGCTAGACCAAATGAAGCGTGTTCGCTCCAAGTGGAATCGGAAAGTGGGCAAAACAACAACATTATTTCAGAAGGGAATCATAAATAATTTTGGAGAAAAAAATTGTGAAGAAGGTGACGTGTAGTAGTAGTCTTTTTTTATTGTCACAATTTTTAACAAGATTTACAGAAAAAGAAAGCAAACAATGTGAAGTGACGAGGAGGCGCGAAAGACCGTGGAAATGCAACTCATCCGGTTGCTCGGTCGTCAAGTCTGCACGCTCCTCATTGCCATAATGTGGCAAAAAAATAAAAAAAACAACATATGGCGAAAACACAACACACAAAAAAACAAAAAAAGAAAAAAATATAAAATAAATAATAAAATAAATAATGATAAATGATTGTACAGGACATACGAACAATAGTTTAAATATACCAGAGCAAGTAAAAGTACGGTGTACAAGGCTACATAAAAAATTTTTATTACAGATGCTGAGAATTTAGAAAATGTTGTTTTAATAGTTTGGATAAAGTTTTCAAATTGATATTGGCGGAAACCTTTTCTTTAATTAATTTAGGGAGGATGTTCCAAATTTTTACTCCCATTGTTTTTACAGATTGTTTCAATTTGGCAAATGAAAAACGTTGAGGGTGATAATTACCACTAAGAGCATGTCTGGTAGGGTAGGAATGAAGTGAGGACACTTTCCTGAACTTTAGAAAGTTATTGTCTGTTTCAGGAAAATTGTTTGCACGAACATTGGCCATAAATTTTGCAGTTTGCAATTTATAAATACCTTCAATTTTTAAGATTTGCAATTTATGATATAATGGAAGTAGCTTCAGTTTCCTACCATGTTTTTTGCACATTATTTTCACCATACGATTTTGCTTAACTTGCAATTTATGGATGTTAGATTTTGCGGAGTTACCCCATGTAATAATTGCGTATTGCAAGTGCGAATATGCTAAACTATAATAGACTGGAACCAAGGTACGCGTTGGTACGTACTTGCTTAGTTTAAACAGAGCACCGGTAGCAGCAGATAATTTTGTCTCTATGTATTCCACTTGCTTATGCCAATTAAGCTTGTCATCAAGGTATACTCCCAAATATTTTACGTGATTACTCTGATTGATACGACAACCATTTATTTGAACAAAAATATTTTCATTAGTATTAGCCAAATATAAGAATTTAGTTTTGTTTGCATTCAGGAAGAGTTGGTTATGTTTAAGCCAGGCACTGATTTTGACTAACTCATTGTCTAAATTTATTTGAAGGCTCTTTGTATTTTTGTGGGATATCGTCAAAACACAATCATCAGCATAGAGAGTAGTATCTAAGTTTGAACAATTTGCCAAGTCGTTAATATAGATAAGGAACAAGATCGGTCCTAATACGCTGCCTTGGGGGATACCAATTTTTACATCACTTAGTGGGCTTGTAAAACCTTCACAACACACATATTGTTTACGGTAGGTTAAATAAGATTTTATAAGATTTTTAGAAACACCTCTTATTCCGTAATTCTCCAATTTGTGCAGCGAAATATCATGATTCACCGTGTCGAAAGTTTTGGCCAGGTCCATAAATATAGCACAGGTCTTCCTGTTATTATCTAGGTTACTTAAAATGCGTTTATGTAGGTGAGCTATAGCCAAAGTTGTAGAGTAATTTTCTCTAAAACCGAATTGGGTTGTGGTAAGAACATTAAATTTGTTCCAAAATTTCGTCAGCCTTCTTTTCAAAAGAGTTTCCAGAATTTTATTGAAAGAGGAAAGAACAGAAATAGGTCGGTAATTTTTTGGTTCTGATTTTGACCCACTTTTGTGCAGGGGTGTAACTCTTGCAATTTTTAGTTCATCAGGATACTCTCCTTTCTCTAAGCATTGGTTAAAATTTATGGTTAGATAAGGTGCAAGCACATACTTTGCACCTTTGATTAGCTTTGTTGGTATCTCGTCTACGCCGGGTGCTTTATTTGGATTTTGTAGTTTTGTACTGCCGGCATTGCTGCCGTCGAGGGTAGGCTCACGTAGGCTCAGTTTACCTACTTTTTTGCTAGGTTAGGCTCCATATATTTTGGCTTGGCTATGACGTAAAAACGAAGGTCTATAACGCGAACAGAGTTGGGTGCTGTCCTACGTACAAAAATTTTGAATAGACTGTGCGCCTGTTTTGTCAAAGTCACAACAGTGGATTGTAGGTGTAGAACTGTAGATGTTCCACTATTGCATTTATTTGTCATCAATCTAACCGAAATTGAACGTGGCTTTTCATTATATCGCAAGCTGAACGTGGCTTTTCGAAAATGAACGCAACCATGACTTCCAAACGCAACTCGCAAGCAATTCAAGCAATTGATGATGTATCATATAGTATTAATATTATTGTTCATTTCAGTGAACGGACAACCAAGCCATTACTGACCATCAGGGCGCTCGCTAAATTTAGCGATGCCATAAATCGGCCACAGACAATATGGTTGGCTTCGCAAGGTTAGGGCTACCATCCGTCTTTTTTTAGGAAGACTTTTCCTCTCTCTTTCCAAAAAATGAATAATCATCCTAGGATATTATGCACAATCAGTAGCGTACCCACGATTTAGTAAGAGGGGCTTAGCTATAGTGTTGGGGCGAAGCCCCCAGCCGCCAACGAATTTTTACGGTTTTCACATAAAAAAACACTAGTATTAGCACATTTTCTTATGGAAAAAAGACATAGGCCTACCGGTACTTGCAATGAGTGCAGTCACTATAATAATGTCAGACAATAGGCTACAAAAGTATTTTAGCAGCCTATGTCTAAAAGCAGAAGCTTAGCTAAAATAAATAAAAGGAGGCTGCTCAACCATTATTAGTTTTCGCTCATTTGATTGGATGACGTGTAGCTGTCAGGGCTGCGAACTCGAACTTGAACGCGATCATTTTGCCGAACTCGAACTCGAAAAAATATTTTTTCTGAACTCGAACTTGAACTCGAATAAAACGGTTCGAGTTCATTAGACAGATAGGCTTATTTAAATTGTTGAAAAGAAATAAACGATTACTACGAAATATAGTTTTTTCTTCAATTGTGACCACAACACTGACAATTTCGATAGTACCAAACAGCTGAGGTATAGTCTTGAAACTATTGCACGAGCGAAGTATTTTTATCTTTTTAATAGCATGAGCACAGGCGGTGAAAAAGTTGTCCCGATTTTGGATATTCATCTGCCTGAACTCGTACTTGAACTCGAAAAAGCTTACTTTTGTCGAACTCGAACTTGAACTCGTAAATACTTAGAGAACTTGAACCTGAACTCGGGCTAGTCTTGCTAAAATAGGTTGAACTCGAACTCAAATAAAATTCGATCGAGTTCGCAGCCCCGGTAGCTGTGTTGTATAATCTTCAACAATGCATGCTGCAAAATGTTTTTTTTAATTCTAACTAAACATCCAGAAACTAACTTTACTCCTGAGACGAAGCGATTCATTGAAGCAAAAATTAAAAAAACTGGAAGAAAACGAGGGTAGGTAGGCGGTTAGTTTGAAGGATGCAAACGAAATGGTATTGGCTAAATTTTATATAGGCCTATTCTTTAATTTTTAATTTGTTAAATTATAAAAAATAACAAATCTTAGAAGATTTGGGGGGGGGGGGGCAATGGCACGACGCCTCTGCTCGAAGATTTTGTATGGTTATTTTTTGGACACTTCCACAGTAAACTGCAAAGAAGCCGACTTACTTGTCTATATATTTTTTTTTTAAATCTTGGTCTGACGGAATGGTCTTATTTATTTTACTTGCTGGCTAAACCTTTCCTTTTTTTGGGCAATGAAAAAATGGTAGGCTTACGCAAGGCAACCCTTAAAAGCTACGACAACTTATCACCCATTCAAAAAGTCCTTGGCTATTGAATCACAATGACCGTTCACCAGAACTACCTTTTGTAAATTTCAACGCCGTTTCGGCTTTTCGTTCCATAGTTCTTCTTGGTATATCATTTTATATTTGTATGTGAATATTGATTATGCAGTGTATTTCATTCTTTTGATTGGTCCTATGTTCTGCGCCTACTTAAGTCAAGAAAATTTAAGGTTCTGATTTGCTTAATTGGTTTGATTCGTTCCGTTTCAGTTTCCTATCGCGAGAAAGCGGCGCATGGTAGGCCTGCCTATCTTATAGAGTAGGTTGTTGGAAATAACCGAAAATACGTGAATATTCTGGTTAAATTTAGAATTTTTCTGCTATTTACCACTCGTTAAACGCAAAAGAGACAAACATAGTAAAGCTGAGCATTTACTTAATCCAAGAAAGCAACGAAGATACTGGAGGAAATTCAACCAAAAATCTTGCTATCTTGGTACAGTAGAAGCTTAATTAGCGGTCTACCTGTGGCGCATTTGCCACCCTATGTCTTCTAACTGAGTTTACGTAAGACCTGTTGCTATTGACGAAGGCAATAATAATTCCTGAAGGAAAGATGGGGGGTCTGGGGGGCGAAGCCCTCAGACGTTATTTTGACAATATCGGTAGGCTACTGCTGAGTAGAGCCTACCCACTTATTTTTTTAGGACGGCTGCCCTGACTGCCAGCAATATGATGAGTCTTCGGAAAACTAAGCGACTACGGTACGTTCCGAATAAGGTCTCCAGTAGTCAAACGCTCGTGAGACACAAAATGCTAAACAATCATGGTTGAGTGAATTGAAGGCTTGCACCGAAGTTTTAGATTTCGACTACTCCGGCAGAAAGTTACGATGACCGAGTGGTTAAGACCAGGTCTCGGGTAAAGACTCGAAGCAGCCATGGGGCTTGTGACACGTCATCAGTCGGTGCAGGCGCAGGTTTGAACCCCACCTCGACAGAGCATAAGATCATGCGGTGGGTTAGATTCAAGTTCAATTAATTAATTGAAAATTTAGGAGGATTGAGAGTCACCTGTTGTTAATACAGTCTATGGTATTTGCAATAGCCTTTTGTATATTTACATCTACTGAAAGTGTTTTTCGAGATTTTTTAATTGCTTGTTAAGCAGTGTGCGAAGTAGGAGGGGTATGGGGGGACATGGACCACCAGTAAAAGTAGTCGTACCCCCAGTAAAGAAAAAATTGTTGTCCTGGGGAGGATGCCAAAACATAACCCCAGTGATAAGTATCGCAAAAAGTCAAATGTTTTTTACCGTAGCCTATACGTGTAGTCTATGGGTATGGACTGCGGCGATACTTTCCAGCATCTTTAGTAGCCATTATGACTTCCTTCTCAAGCCAATTAAGAACAATCTTTGCTGTGCGCCAATTACCCTGCACAGATTCAGAACAGTTTCTTCCTCATCAACACTAAACACGTCAGCAGTTTTTTATAAGCATTAGTGCAGTGGTTCTCAAACTTGTCGGAAGTATCGAACCCAACAGGTGTCATGCAAGCATACATCGAACCCTTAATTATAACCAGGAGCGGATCCAGAAAATTTTAGAGGGGGGATGCAGTTTTGAATTAGGCTGAATGTTAAATGAGTGCAAAGACGTTAGACGTCTTAACCGGAAAAAAGCGTAAGCTCTTTGAAAATGTTTCACGTCAGGGGCGTATTCAGAATATTTTTAAGGCGGTGGAGGGTGGCATAAAATTTTTACATTTTTTAAGCGTATTTTTTTCCGGAAAGTTAATTTGAAGCAAATTGAGGAACAAAAATATGGCTCTAGGGGGGTCCGGGGGTATGCTTCCCCGGAAAGTTTTCAAAAATTTAGACACTGTAATGGCCATTTTAGCGCTTTTTAAACAATTTTTATGGCAAATTCTGTGTAATTTTTTTGCCTCTAACTCTAAGTCCTTCACTAAATATGATACATTTTGTTCGCACATTTTCGATTTATGCGTGCTTAAGGCGTAAAGATGATTGTTATCAAATAGGTTTGAAAGCATGGAAAAATTGTATTCATCAAAAACAGCGTTGAAAGAGTATGGTGGGGGGATGCATCATTCCACGCAGAGATAGTCATTTACTACAACTGTATGCCTTTTTGTAAAAACTTATTCTGATCTTAGCCGAACCCCTGCTACAGCCTCACCGAACCCCTGGGGTTCGGTCGAACCCAGTTTAAGAACCACTGCATTAGTGAAAGCATGGTGAAAGCACTAAGAATAACATGTCAAACCAGCGGTTCCCCAACTTTTTTTAGATCATATTTGAAATTGAGAGTAGGCCTATATATGAATTAAGAAAATGCTATGGCTTCCGGGGCTCCGTCCCGAACCCCGTTGGGGTAGCTTGCTGCTCTCCCCCTAAACCCCTTTTTCATTTATGAAACAAAAACCTGCCTGAAACAAAGCTGATGAAGTTTTCGAAATTCTCCCGTTAATAATTTTTGTTCATTATGCTTGTTGTAAGCAAACACTCAGAACGCCCTGCGCCACAGTTTTAATTTGGTCATTGATCAATGATGACGCCCCATGAGCAATAAATACCATTTTTGAAATATTGCCTTGTTATTTGGGTTTAGAATTCAGGCAAAATTGTGGATAAAAACATCACCCCCAGGAAAAATTTTCTACTTCGCACACTGTTGTTAAGTTTGGTCTACAAACTTCCTTCCTTTTTTAAAACTCTTGATGCTTTAAAAAATTTCTTCATTTGCTCGGCTTAAGTAAAAGCTGAGTTCGCGAAAGAAGTCAAACCTTTTGTCTCTGAAGAAAGGCGTTCGTTCATCAGCGTCCGCAAGATCCGAATTAGACGCAAAATGCGCAAGGGGATGGCCGAGTGGTTGGAACATTGGACTCCAAAACTAGCTTCCCGTGTTCGGTGATCAACTTGGTCATCTTCCATGATGCATATATTTGATATTATACTTCCAAATATAAACTTGGAATTACGTGGCTTAAAAAAAGAATTACCGTAGACCCAAAATTTTTCCCAAAACTTTGAAGACGAGGCAAGTCCGGCTTTTTGAATTAAGTACAACTCAATGACGCCTAAATCCTTTTACGTAGCCTTTTACTTTTTTACTTTTACGTAATATTGTTTAATAAGAGATGCTTTTTTCAATTATAATATAGGCTTAGTGTAATCACCATTTTCGGCCCAAAGGCTCTTATAGGAGCTTCACTAATATGGGATTGCATGTAAAAAGAACAAAAATCGTACTAAAATCTGGTGTAGGCAATGGGCGTTGCCTGCGAAAAAATTAGGTAAGAGGGCCGGATTTAGACAATGAGAGACCCGGTTTTCATCCGTCCACAATGATCTTAGGTTATTATTGTTTTGTGAGTTTAATTGCGATTAGTTAAAATAAATATTGTTGACCGATCTCCAAAAAGGATCTTCATACATCTAAGGGGCACCGCCCCAGAGGCAACGACACTGGGTGACTACTTATGTTTAGGATGACGTAATATTCAAAAAGCCAGGGATTGATGATGCTCGACGTTTCAATTTTTCTCATCACAAAAATGCTCCATATAGCCATTCGGAAACATGCGCTCACGCTCAACCGATAGTTTTTTCGTCTCACCCTCTTTTCATTTTGTACCAATGCTGCCAACCCGTGGCAAGATGATTCTTTGTCCTAACCGTTCATGTCAAGGCAAAGGCAGCTACTAAAGACTGACGAGGATTTCACAGTGGTTGTAATTGCAAAAAATAATTAGTTTAGAGTGCTTTATTTGTTTTCGATGATACGCAAATGCGGTAATAATATGGAGATCTGAATTAAACAGCAATTTAATTTCCTGTCCTGTACATTCAAATTGGAAATTGCAACTCAGAACTTCCTTTTAAGCATACTTGGACCCGCTTTGAATAGTCTAATGCTGAAAATTTTGCAAAACAAAGATTGGCATGGACCAAATTCGTGACGGAGAAACATAGCCTACTTAAACTGAACACTTATTACTTGGGCAAGTTTCTGCAACTTTTTTTACAGCTTCGGGAATCTTCCAAAGTAACGAAAAACTTCATTGCAGCATGTTAGAAGCAGCTGTTTGCCTAAATTTTATTTTGCAACTTTTTTGGTTTTTAAAGGCAATTTTACGAAATATTTAAAAAAACGACTCACAAAAAGTATAAAGAGTCATGTGTAATTTTGCTAATAACTTTCCTGGTGTAGGTAAGTTTGCGTTACGTCTACTTTGTTTTAAAACAAGCAGCAATTGTCACAGAATGCGCAATGAATGAGGTCTTCCAGCGTCATATATTCTGCAACAATACGCTCGCTATATTCTGTAATTATGAGCTTCAGCATGCTGAGCAAAGCAGCTGTTAGCCAAAGACCGTCAATTTGCTAAAGACGATGTTTGAAAATATTTAGCAGCGTACCGGCATTTAAATAAATCATGTTCATGTCAATAATAGACCCAAACTTTAACAACTGATTTTACGGCTCGTTATATTCTTTCATTGAACTTCACATTTGTAAAAATTATTGCAACTGTTAAAAAAATTGCAACTTTTGTTAAAAATAAACGCAAATTTTTCATTTTTTTAGTGCAACAAAACTTGCCCTACTTATTACTTTTTCAATCCTCATGGATGGGTCAAATTAAGATCAGGTTAGATTACCAAACTTCAGTAAGAGCTGAAAGTTAGCAAATCAACATTGACGCCGCAATGCTGCAGGTTCTAAATTTGTTAGGAGTTTTTTTTCTTTTTCTAAGCCATATAATAACAGCTTAGGCAACCGATCAGATGGCCGAGTGGTATGGAGCGTCTGCTTCTGGATCGGTAGACTTGCGGTTCGATTCCGAGTCGGGTCAAACCAACGACTTTAAAATTGGTATTCACAGCTTCCCTGTTTGACGCTCAGCATTTAAGGGACAGTGTGAAGAAAGCCGGCAAGTTTACTTGTTGTGGGAAAGGCACTTAACGGGATTCCCCCATCTTAGTGTGGTAGACAGATGGTCGGCAACTCCTAAGCGAGCTCGTACAGCGCTTCATCGCTTTCTCGTGATAGGAGGATAAATATGCCAATAATAATAATAATTGCATAGGTGCAATAACAATGCAAAGCCTATTTTTCTATCGAAACCAAACTGTGCATGAGGTGAGGTAAGTGAAAAGGTTTCATGAACAAGATCTCTCGTACTTACAGAACAGACATGTGCTGTAAATTCAGATCTATCTGGTACTTTAACCGTAGTTTATCTTAGATAAGGCCAATCAACTAAAGTAACAAAAAACATTCAGATTATAAAGTTTATCATATTTAATAAAGTGATGATTAATATAAAAAAGCAAATACAAAACATAAACGACTGTAAACAAAAAATACTTTAACCAAGGCAGGTTATTTAATCAACAACACTTCGACCACCATGATGTAATAGGCTGTAAAACAACGGAAAATGTTATGAAGCCTAATATTGAAAGTTCTTATCATCTATGGTGCATAGTGTAATTTCCACGTTGAAGCTGATGAACCCGCAGCTTTGATTTCTTCCCATTATATTGCCTGATCAAAATTTCTGTGCTGCTGAGTTCCATGATTGTGCCACTAGAAAAAATGAATAAAACATATCATTCAAACCGACCGGTTGGAATAGTAGCTGAGGAAATTGCTTACAGTGTGGGAGGTCTGGGATTCAATTCCCGGGCCCGTCAAATCAGATAGTTGGGCCAAGGGCTGGCCATTATCGGAGCGCATACAGAATAAAATGAACTACAAAACTTGGGCAGTTTATTTTAAAAACATTACTAGCACCAAGTGGTCGACAATTTGCATGAAGATTGACAAAGGGTTTGAGATCTTCAACACCATTTTTTTAACAGCAAAAATATGTACTTTTAGTTCACCTATACAAAATCAGCATGAGGACAAATAACTGTAGCCTCTACTAAGAGCGATATGTTTCAGGTGGTTTGGCCAACACTTATGGCAAAAGCTATGTAAGCACACAACAGGTAAAAGTTGATTTAGCTGAGTTTAACCTGCCAGCACCATGCAACGGTAGACTAGAGACTATTGGACCTGGTAGGTGAGTTGCATCGGAGAGCTACAGCAAATATTATCTGTATATAATTGAAGTAACGCGTTAAGCTTTTGGTCCTCTTAAGCGATTTTGAACGTCCACTTCGCGTAAATTTCAAACGATAAAAGTTAATGGAATTAATAGATACTTTATGTCATAAATATAACGTACAAATATTTGGCTTCTGAAATAGTTTTCTTGATTATGATTGCTTGTCCTTTCATAAATGATTTTCCAGCCCAATGAAATTGGCCATCTTCGTATCTACAGTGAGGTGGTTTCTTCAAACCTACAAAAAAAAAAAAATCTTCACTATATTTACGGTGTTGCGCCGAATCGTGTAAGAGAAGCGAAGCCTACATCCGCGGCTATGCGCTGGGCAACACAGTTCGAAATAAATGTCACAGCGGTGCCAAGCTGTTGGCGACACCGTGTCAGATTTGATCGGCCTGCGATCGAATCCCAGACCACTCGCACCAATATCGATGTCTTTCATCTTTTCTCTTGTGCCGATTAGGACTATGAATGCAATCCCGTCGAAATCTTTATACTCTGGCGATAAAATACATTCTCAAAGTCATCAGAAAAAATCAACTTAAAAAATGTTGCAGAGTAATAGTTTAAGCTTCTAAACAGTGAACATTTGCACACTTCTAAAAAATGAGGCATGTTAATTTAAAAAAAAAACACTTGATGAGCGGCCAAACCGCGAAACTAGTCGTAGAATTAGCTTTTACAGCGCTTCTTTAGTAAAATTTCTAAGGCATACCAGAACATCTCTTTATAGGTTCACAAAACCATAAGGGTGAAAATATAGCGACAAAACAAAACATCACATTAAAATTTACTTAAAACTGTAAATTGGTGTCTTACTTTTAAATGTCGATCTTCGGTGGTTGACATGAACTGCACGTCTTATAGTTGTCCAATCATCATCGATGTCGGAATCTTTCAACATATACACAATATATGGTCGTAATATTGAGTTAAGAAAATAGTTAACAAACATTAAAATGAACTATATTATTATTTTTTTATGTAAACAAAAATTAAAGTACGTTATGAACGAAAGAGGTGAATTCACACAGCAAGTCTTAATAAGTATCTACGCCATCAAAGTATTTGCCGTGATTCTTCATGTATATAAATCTTTTTATATTACGACCACCTACAGATGTGTAAGAGTTTTGCTACTCACTGCATAAATTAAGTACAAATCAATTAAAAAACATAACATCGAAGGACTGACAGATCAAGAACACAAAAATTTAAAACTAATGTATGCCAGCACCAGCCACTATTGCATAACATTTAATATAGAAAAGGATATCTGTCACTGTCACTGGCTTCTTTTTTCTTTTCGAATTTCCTAAAGTAAAAAGTGGTATGTCTTCTTTTTTCTTATTTTTCTTCCCTTTTAAGCTTTTGTCGCCATAACTCAAACTCTCGAATCCACCGGGACGAGAATGTTCAGGCCAGTAATCGGTATCCACATTATTGCGATCCTCCTCTAATCGGCGGATCTTCTCATCTAGCTCCGCTTGAATTTTACCTTTCAAGATTTTCTTTTCGTTCTGCACACAAGCAAGGGGTTACTACGGGACGGTACGGAATTATTTTCCATACTATTTTCCTCTAAAAATATACCGTACCGTAATTTCGTACCTCGCAAAAATACCGTACGTAACAGTATGGTACGAAACTTTTTCCGTATCGTAATACTGTACCTTTCCGTACCATATTTTTCAACCAGTTTTCGTCAAAAAAAAATTCAGCAGGAAACTTTTTTCATTGCATTTTTTTAAATATTTAGTTGAATATTTATTCTCCTATCACGAGAAAGCGATCAATGCGCTTTACGAGCTCGCTTAGGAGTTGCCAGACATCTGTCTACCACACCAAAAAGCGGGAATCCCGCGAAGTGCCTTTCCAAACGGCACAATAAGTAAACTTGCCGGCTTGTACTTCGCACTGTCCCTTTAATGCTGAGCGTCAAGCACTGTGAATACCAGTGAAGTACATGTGAATACGTCAGGCTGTTACCAGTCGGCCATATGAGCTGTAAATGTCATGTCAAAATCCAGATTAATCATTCTTCTATTTTAGCTGTTGAACAAACCTTTGCTTTTATAGGCTACAAAAACTTTATTGGTTATCTTCCATACCAGTAGAGAAAAAAAGCGAAAACTTTACGGGGTGCAGGGCCGGTTTGATAGCCAATGATCGAGGAAACTCATTTTCGTTTGCCTTTAGGTAGCAACCTCTTAGAAAAGTTTGCCATCCGGCAAGAGGGGTGGGGGTGTCCAAGCGCCCTTCCTGGTTACATACCAGACGAAATCAAGAATTTTAATACCTCAATGAATTATTAAACATAGCATCGGTATTCAAACATCAGAATGCAAAGGTCCAGGCTACAGGCCTACAAAAATATGAGGTATCACCCCTCCACTAAAAAGCTTTGTTCTTTCAAAAAAGGTAGACTTCGTATGCTATTAACTGATACCTATTGGTAGATTCGTATTTTCTTTTACTGCTTCTTCTTTTCACAATAAATAAGTTTGTTCTTTCCATAGATCGGCACAATTTCGTTAATTAGAACTTAACGGCACATCATGAACTGGCTTTACTATACGCAGGATTATGATTGAGCAATCGAATTATCATTATGGCATAACAATTTAGCATGTTCACAATATTGTTACTTAAAATATTGTGAGGGGTGACCGGTGGTGAGTGTGAGCGGCGAACGCAACTGATGGGGTAAGTTATAAGCAAGAAGTAAAAGTGCAGTACTTGGAAGCAAAAGCGCAATGCGTGCGTTACTGGGGTACAGAAAGAGCACGGTACGGAAACCGTATTTCCGTACCGTGCTTTTTCTAAAAATTCCGTACGTAATTCCGTATCGTACTTTTTACCAAAAGCTAACCGTACCGCACCGTAATTCCGTACCGAACCGTAGTAACCCCTTGCACACAAGATGCTTTATATTATCTAACCCAAGAAAAATAATTCAATCATCAATAAATAAGACAAAAAATAGGATTGCCACCGGTAAGTCTCGCAAGGTTTTTTAACAAGGTTTGGCCAGATCAACCGAAAAGAGGGCAATTAGTTGTTGCATTAAGCTTACAGGTAAGCATTTTTGTTCAATTTTCGAAAATGTATATCACAAACAGCAATAAAAGGATAGAACTGTGTGAACAATATCATACTACTTACTTGTAAATGTTGAGTGTTGCTCAGTTTTTCAGCTTTGACTCGTTCGTCAAGCGATTGCCTTCGAAAATCTCTTAAGACCTTGGCAACCTAAAGTAAAGACGAAGCAAAAGAGCTTAATTAGATTATGTAGGATCAAGAAAAAATTTGTGTGTATAATTTACCGAATGATTATAGTAATGTACAAGTCATGCACACAATGAGCTTATGAGCAAGCAGCACTCGAGAAACTGACCTTAAAATTGCAGTCTAACCAGCATCGCAGCTCTTAAAGCCAATAAATGAAGTTACTCTTACCTACTTACTGATAAAAACTACCATAGTGACAATTTAGTATCAGCACCAGTACAAAGCAACAAAAAAAAAGACTACCGACGACGCTGAAATACCTTTGGAAAATGCACCAGCACAAAACATACTTTTTAGTCGTTTTAGGCATATTTAGTCACAAATTTTCCAAATTTTGGTGTACGACAAATACAAGCCGGCAGAAATAGCAGCTGTGGAGAGGTTACCTCTGCCTTAGATAATATACGAAACAAATCAAAACCTGAAAATGTACTTAAACTCAATCTGCTTCAAAATTTAATCTGCACTTGACAAATATTAAGTCAAAATATATATACACCGGTACAGCTTAGCGTAATCTGCAATATTCACCAAAATAAGGAATCAAAAATTACTTAACAATACTAACCTGTAACTGGATTTCTTTTTGTTGCTGCAAAATATGCAATTGTTGCAAATATTCAGCATCTGTTTCTGATGATACCTCAATTGATTTTTTATTCATTTGGCTTTGACGTTCTTTGTATAAACTAAATTCACAACAGCACAAAGTAAATATAACTGCCAGCACTAGTTTTAAAACAATTGTAACAAACCGGTCGCGGAGATGTTGAAATTGCTTTTCTATCAAGGTAATTTCGTCGGTGCAAGTTTTCCGAAAACTGTGGAAAGTATTTTCATCTAAGTCAGAACTTTCAACTTCAGATTCATCATCCTAATAAGAAAGAAAAATGTGAAGAAATACAACCTATACAAAATACGGTCCACGACTTTTAGGCGAGGACGGTTAGTCGCGAGCGGTTAGTTGCCAAGACGGTTAGGCGCCAGGAGGTTTAGGCGCCAGGGCAGTTAGGCGCCAGCTCTATTTATATTTCTCCGCATAACGTTCTAAACTCGACACAAGCAAAATTTCGTTTTTTTTTAGGGGGAATTTTTTTTTGTTGAAATTTATAGGTTTAGTTTGATGGAGGCTAAGTAAGAATACAGCAGAGCTCTGTAAATGGTACGTGTTTACTGTAGCGACGTGGAGATAAGATACGTTTGTAACAAGTAATGAAGGTGATATTTTACAACAGATGTAAAACAAATTTCAATTTTAAATCAAAGCTATTTTAATTAAAATTGGAGACATTTCACGCAAAAAGTGATTTTATGAATATGCAAAATCATGACGCAATAAACGCGTTTTAGCGTCATTAAGAAGCGCAAATAAGTTTTCAAAAAAAAAATCTTCATTATATATTAACGCGTATTATGTCAAAAGTATGTTTGCAAACGAGTGGCGGGGCTCATCCCCGCGGCTAAGCGCTTCGCCAACACAGCTTCAAACCACGGAGGAGAAACCTTGCAGAGGTGGCGAGCCGTAGGCGCACTGTGTCCAATTTGAATAGGCCTGGGATCAAACCCCATACCTCCCATACCGAAGTCCATGCTAATACGGAAAAAATTTGAAGCTTAATACATCGAAATGACAAATAGTTACGCTCAGCAATACCATATTTGACATTACAGAGGTTGTAAAAAGTGTTCCTAATTAACTACGTGTGTTTAAAATAGCTAACAGTTTTTTAATGTAATTTTTCAGTGAATGTTTTAGCGCAGAGGTGTGCAACCTTTTTCACTGCGGGGCCACTTTCGAAAATTTTAACAACGTCGAGGGCCAGTCACCGTCAAATATGTATAAAATTATAAAATGCTAAACACAACCCGTGTATTATAGACGGTACAAATAGCTAAATAAATCGATTTTTAAAAAATTTTTTTGTCCTGCCATCGTCGAGGGCCACATTGACTGGCCTGGAGGGTCGCATTGTGGCCCGCGGGCCGTGGGTTGCACACCCCTGTTTTAGCGCATTTGACAGCTCTCATATTATCTGCTGTACAATTACATGCATCCTAATTCACGTAGAAAAAAAGACAATCGTTAATTACGAACCTGTTGTGTACGGCTCGCCACCTCAGCAACGTTTCTCCTCCGTTGTTCGAAGCTGTGTTGGCGAAGCTCTTAGCCGCGGACATAGCCCCGCCACTCGTTGCATATTTTGACGTATTACGCGATAATAATGAAGATTTCTTTTGAAAACTTACTTGCGCTTCTTAATGACGCTAACACGTGTTAATTGAGTCATGATTTTGCGTATTCATAAAATCACTTTTTGCGTGAAATGTCTCTAAATTTGATTAAAATAACTTTGACTTGAAATAGATATTTGTTTTACATCTGCTATAAACTATCACCTTCATTATTAACGTTACAAACGTAGGATATTTCATCTCCGCGTCGCTACAGTAAACACGTACCATTTACAGAGCTCTGCTGTATTTCTACTTAGCCTCCATCGAACTAAGCCTATAAATTGCAAAAAAAAAAAAAAATTCCCCCCACAAAACAAAAAACTGCACGTGTCCAGTTGAGAACGTTATGCGCAGAGATACAAATAGAGCTGGCGCCTAACTGTCCTGGCACCTAAACCTCCTGACGCCTAACCGTCTTGGCAACTAACCGCTCGCGACTAACCGTTCGCGACTAAAAGTTATGATCCAAACAAAATAAACACTTTCACAGTCCATATTCACATTCCATTTACAGGAGCACAACCAGCATATTTCGAAGGGGGGTTCTAAAAAAAAAACTTTGATTCCGCATTTTGGTGGGGGGTGAAATTTTGAATTAAGTTGAATGTTAACTAAACACAAAGACGTTAGATCCACAAAAGGTATAAAAAGCCCTTGGAAAAATGTGTTCATGCCTGCGGCGTATTCAGAATTTTTTTCAGGGAGGGGGCACTAAATTTTGACATACTTTCAAGTGTAGTTTTTTTTTTGACAGAATTATTTTGAAAAATATTTAGAATAAAAAAGGCTCTAGAGGGTCCGGGAATATGCTACCCCAGAAATTTTTTGAAAATTTACATACTGTAGTGGCCATTTTAGTACTTTTTGAACAATTTTTAGGCAAATTTTGCTTAAATCTTTTGCCCCTAAATCTGAGTGTTTCACTAAATATGATGCATTTTGTTTGTGCATGTTCCATCATGCGTGCTTAGGGCGTAAGGCCTATTGTAATCGAAAAAGTTCAAAATTATTGGAAAATTGTATATATTCATCAAAAACATGTTTGAAAATGGCTGGTGGGGGGATGCATCCTTCACATCCCCATTGAGTCCGCCCTTGCTCGCACCGATAACAATGTTTCTTACCACTACTCCAACCTGCCGATTTGGCTTCAGTATGATGTGAGGCAAATTCTGTCAAAGCTGTTTTGAAATAACAGCACGTACTGCACTTGGACAGTTTAGACACATCACTTTAAAAACCTGGGTGCGCCACTGACCAGTTACCAAACAATCTCAAAATGTGCGATGAACAATGTGGACAATTTGCAAAATTTAATTATGGTGGCTTATCGTAAATTACACTGTTCAGTGTTATAGCAGCTCATATAGGGGGACAATGCTGTACCACACATCTTACTTCATTGGAAGATTCTGATAAGCTATCATCAGGTGAAGAGTTATCGTTATCTGAAGAATCTATTTCAGAAGGCTTCTCATGTTCTGGAATAACAGATTTTCTTGCATTTCCAGCAAATTTAGATGCTGTTTCAGGCAGATTTGTCAAAATTTCAGAAACTTCTCTAATCACCAAGTTTTCTTTATATTGACTTTCAGATAGAGTGCTATCTGATTCACTAATAGTAGAAGCGTTTTCAAGAACGTCATTTCGTTTCTTGCAATTGTCATCAGAAACACTGGGTGAACTCATCTCAGTGATAGGCAAAAAGATAGATTAGTCCAGCAAAGCCCTAAGTCTATCTCTTAAACACACCTGATAAACGATAATAGCTCGGCAAACCACACAAGTATAGCCTAGCATGAGTTGATAACAAACCCTACTTTTAATATATACACAGTATATGCAGAATAACCTGGGTCAACACATGTAACCGGTACTAAAAACCTCTCAAACAATTAACCAAAAAGTTATTGGTGAAGTGAACAATTGGCTGATTGGCCGTTCAGCGTCAGTGCAGTATTGCTAAAACCTGCAAGAGCACAAGGACCGCCTTTGCAAGCGAGTTTGGAGCACAAGGACTGCTAGGGGCACAATTGAGTTATTAGTAAGGATTAGAGTTCGATTACGGTCCTTGGTAATAATGCACTAGCGCCCCTGGCGGTCCTTGTGCTCGTAACTCACTAACAAAGGCGGTCCTTGTGCTCCTGCAGGATTTAGCAGGACCCCATCAGTGTACAATCAGCCACCTGCAACTTTTCTGACTTCACATTTTTCTGAGGGCTAGGGCTAAGGGGATGGGGTTGTAAAGATCACCATTAACCCTTAGCCTAGTCTGTTAGTAGCTCAATATCACCAGACACTGGACATCAGAAAAATGCATAACGAGAAAAGTCACAGAAAGCCAATACTCTGACAGCCAATTGTTCACAACACCCAAAATTATCCAGGTACCAGGGTACCGATTCCTGGGGCACAAAGCCTACCACTGTTCCCTATAAGTTTTTAGCAAGTGCGAATTTGCCCAAATGTAGATTTTAAGAAAAAAATTGCTCAAAGATTTAGGGGGTTTAAAGAAAGTTTGATGCAATTTTTGCCTCAAAGTTGAGTTCCAGAGAGTGTAACTACTGTTTTGCGCCAAAATATTTAACACTTTGATGCAAATTTGGACAATAATCACCATTTCAGTGACCAAGCTTAAACAAAAATTGGAAAATTTTACCTAAAATTTCTCATTTTTTTCAAATTTTGCACTTTAGAGGGAACAGAGGAGCCTACTTCTTGAAAATTTAAAAAAATACACAGATATATGCAATAGCTAATTCCTAGAAATAACAAAATAAGCAGAGATGAGATGGGCATAATCTACTTAAGTAGATTACTAAAGTAGTATTTTCAGTAACGAACGACTTCAGACTTACTTACGTAGTTTTCATTTCTGATACTTCTACTTTTACTTCAAGTAAAATTTTGTTAGAGTAACGCTATTTGAGCAGTACCGGTAATACATCTTATGCAAACTAGAAGTCGATACCTAGTCATTCTTTTTTACAGTAGTGATTTAGGGTTAAGGTTAGAGTAAAGTTAGCGTTTACCGGTATATAAAAAAGATAGCGGTAAACGTCGTTGTGTTAGGTGCAAGCAGTCTGGGGTCAATTCCTAAGCCAGTTATTGAAGAATGTTGCTAACGACTCGCCATCGCTGCAACACTTCTTCTGAAACTGTGTTGTCAAGGCATCGAGAAACGACAAGGATCCCTACTAAATCGTAACACCCTTTGATATAATTTAAAAGGAACAATAGAAATTTGATTTCATGAATATCGTTGCTTTACTTGAACACTGATTGTAAGCGTTACAACAGCAAACTTTCGAATGATAAACAAACACGTGAAATCCAAAATTACTTTCTACTTCCATTATATACTTACCGGTAAGACAAATTAATTTTGACCACTTCCCTACTTTTACTTTAAGTAGAAATGCTTTGCCATACTTTTACTTCTACTTGAACTGTTGAACGCCATTTGAAACAGTGCAAAGAACAACAAGGTACTTATAACCAACAAGAAGGTAGTTGAAAGTACCAAACAAAACTACGAGGTACTTTTAAACCAGGGGTGACGAACCTATTTGCTGTCGCGAGCCACTTTGTTACTTACCAAAAAGCAAGCGAGCCGCATAACTTTTTAGTCATAAACAGTGGCGTAGCGAGAAATTTTAAAAGGGGCAAGCCATAATTTCCATATTCCTTTAAAGCGTTTTTTTTTTGGCAGAACAAATTTGAAAATGATTGAGAAACAAGAAAAGCTCTTGGAGGGTCCGGTGGCATGCTCTCTCGGAAAATTTTTGAAAATTTACATGCTGTAATGGCTATTTGTACAGCTTTTTGAATAATCCTCAGGCAAATTTTGTTTAAATTTTTTGACCCTGATTCTGAGTGCTTTGCCACATATGATGCATTTGGCGCGCACATTTTCAATTATGCGTGCTTAAGGCGTAAGGCTTATCGCTCTCGAAGAGGTTCGAAGTTATGGAAAAATTGTATACATCAAAAACTATTTTGAAAATGGCTGGTGGGAGGATGCATACCTCTCATTCTAACCCTTGGATTAGCCACTGGCCATAAGCTACAGAAACCATCAAAAGAGTCTGGCATGTTTCAGTCACTTGGCACCATTAGTTTTGTTCTTTTTTTACTAAAAGACAGAGTCAAAAAGGGGGAAGGATGGCACAATGGCCCCCTCTGAATACGCTCCTGGTCATAAACATATCGGATATCGGTCCAATCTTTTTGCAATACTCTTTCTTCATCTACAATATTTCGTTTTTTCGTTGAAGACATCGCAGAAGACAAGCGGCTAATTAAATATTGATTAAAAAAAGAATAACAAATTCCTTAAGAAAGCAGTAAAAATTGCCTTTGATAAATGGTACTGCCACCTCACCAATTCATTTTTGCAAACTCACATAATTCCTACGGTACTACTGTAAGGCAAGCTAAGCTCTCACTTGAATAGTTACTCGTAAACTGGTGCACTATGCTGAAGCTGCAACGAACTCGAGTAATGTTATTATTATTTCATAACAATGGATGAACTGCTAAATCCTGAAACAGATGACTTGTATTGAGCAGTTGAGCGTTTATATAATTACTATGTGATACGCGCTTGATTAAATCAGGGGCTCAGCTTTTGGTATCGCATCGCAAAGATTAGACGGGGAAAAAAAATGTTTAAAAGTACTGGTCTCGCCAAAATGATCGCGAGCCACAGGAAATTCTTTCGCGAGCCGCATGTTTGTCACCTCTGTTTTACTGTTTTAAGCCAACTACAAGGTAGTTGAAAACACTGCAAGGAACTACGAGGTACCAGTACTTTTAAACAAACTACAAAGCAGGCTACTTGAAAACACTACACTGTACAAGGAAGTTCGAAGAAACTAGCTACAAGGTACTTTTAAACCAACCACAAGGTAGTTGAAAACACCGCTAAGACAGTAAGAGCTACAAGGTGCTTTTAAACCAGCTACAAAGTACTTGAAAACACTACAAGGAACTACAAGGTTCTTTTAAACCAACTACTAGGGAGTTAAAAACACCGCAAGGAACTTTTAAACCAACGACAAGGGCGTTAGAAACATCACAAGGAACTACAAGATATCGAAAACACGGTTGCCAGTAACTTCGCCACGCGGTAATTTCGCCACAGTATCTTCGCCACAGAAACTTCGTCACATGGTAACTTCGTCACACTTTGAGAACGTGAGGGGAGGATATGTGGGGATAGTAGGAAAATGTGTTGGGGTGTAGGGGGAGGAAGGGAAGATGTGGGAAGAGGTATAAGAGGTGTAGGAAAGTGTGTTGGGGTGTGGGGGAGGTAAGGGGAGATGTAGGGAAAGGTGAGGGAGATGTGGGGAAGTGTGGGAGGCAGTGTGTTGGGGCCCCACACCCTAACACACTTCCCTAGACCTCCCCCATTCCTCACCAACAAGCCAACACACTTCCCTACTAACCCCATACCGGTACACTCTCCCACACCCCTCCCCACACATCTTTCCTTGCCTCCCCCCACACCCCAACACACTTCCCTACACCTCCCCCCATACCTCTTCCCACAGCTCCCCTCACCTCCCCCTACACCCCATCACACTACCCCACTAACCCCATGCACTCTCCCCACATCTTCCTACACATTTTCGATTATGTGGCGAAGCTACTATGTGACGATGTTACCTTAATAAATTTAACTGCAAAAGCCCGATAATTTTTTTACAACCGGGAATTTAAAGTCTTGTTTCGGTGTAGGCAATGTAAATTTTCGATGTATGAAAGTGTGGCAAAGTTACCATGTTGCGAAGTTACCATGTGACGAAGTTACTGGCAACCGAAACCACTGCGTTTGGGGGGTCAAAAGAGTCAGAATTGGAGGTTTGGGGATTCGGGGAATGAGGGTTTGCAGAGGTTTGGTGTGTTTGGGGATTCCAAAGAGGTTGGGGGTTGGGAGTTCGGGGGGTGTCTCTATTCATGGAATAGTACCGTATGGCATAGTATATGGAATAGTATGGCATAGTAAATGTGCATAGTACAGTACTCCAAATGTGCTGAATCCCATATAGGCCATAGCTAGTGATGGGATTCAGGGGGTTCACACGGGTTCGCGCGAACCCGTTCTTGAAATGTCAGGACAATCAGCGAACCCGTTCTTGTTTTTTTTTTACAGACACTAGACCTTTGTGAGGGAACCTGTTGTTGGTAAGTACGATACAAAAGAGAACCTGTTCTAAAAATTTTGAATCCCATCACTGGCCATAGCCTATGCCCCAGAGCTTCAAACAGCCCTTTCGTCCCAACCGTCCTAAGGTCAGTTTGTCCCAGGGACCAAAACATGCTGAGACCCAGATCCCCTATTGCCCCAAATGCCCTGAGACCCATTGGTCCTACACAGGCGCGGATTCAACAGTTTTTTTCGGGGGGGGGCCAGAAAATTTAATGCGTTAAAGGCTTTTCACGGAGCTGAAAAAAAAAGTTTATGATTAAAGTACGCCATCTAGCAGTGGCGTATGCATGATTTTTCGATGGAAGGTGTTTCAGTGACGTCACATGGTGATGACGTAAAGATGCCACCATTACGGTAATTCAGAGGTATTAAAGTGCATCATCGGATTGTAATGTTTCTAGTCTAAATTATTACGCAATTGCAGTTAACCCTGATTAAGCTATATAACGCCATAATTAAGGAAACAACAGAGATATTTCATTCATACTTTTGATTGATGCTTTGCGCTTCACTTTAGGAGAGAAAAGGTTTCACAGAAACTCAAGCTATCAAGCCGTGGTTAAAAATTTACTGCAAAATTTTAGTTTACCTCATTTTTGGGCCATAGGAAGGTTAACTGACTAAAGCAGGCCAGCTTTTGCAACGTCATAAACAGGGTGTAGCCATGAGGATAAAACAGTTAATTGCTTCCCTCCAAAAATTTGTTTCAAAAAATCAACCTCGATATAAGCAACGCATATAAACCTTGATATAAACATTTAACATGCGCTCAATATAAAGGGGGAAGTTTCTTCCATAACTGTCTGGAAAAGTGAAGATAGTGGAGCATGAGAAAGCACTGCCCTTCCTACAGAAACATTTTTAAGCTAAAATGAATTGCGCGCGAGAGGAATCCTTGATCAAGCGATTAAGGTCAAAAATAGCGTCCATTTTTCACCCAAATCACAGCGTCATTATCTCAGATGTTCTCAAACACATCATTGGGATGTCTGAAAAACGGAGCACTCCAGCTCCTGAGACAGTTACGGTACGTAAAAACAATTTTGTCTCCCTCCCCTGTTTCGCCCCTGGGCCTCTTCAAATCTTTTGTAGGTCTGATCTTCTTTGGCAGTATTTATATTTTATTCTCAGCACTACGTCGGTGTCAATTTAGTTTTTTGTATTTTAATAATTTTTCAACAAACCGGCCGGTTATTGCGCAGTTGTCAAAGATGTTGCTATCGATGCGGAAAGTTTGAGGTTCAATTCCCAAGCAGGTCAAATCGGACGCACTGCAGCCAACGACTCGCCTCCGCTGTGACGTTTCTTGGCAGCTGCGTTGTTCAGGCGCTAAGCTGCCGGGTCGGGCCCCGCCACTCGTTACCATGCTTCGGGACTACAGCGAGTGTAACAAAATGAGTAAGGTGTAATGAAGATATGATTCAATTTTTTGAAACAATTTTTGTGCGCAGCCATAGTCACTGCAGATACACCGCATTGAAGGAAACTCCTACTTACTAAGTGCTTCGCAGTAGCATCTATGACAAAAATGCAGTTCAAGCAAAACACATCAGAAAAGTTGGACTACCAGTATTGTTGCATCGCATCGTAATGAAAGTTTCTCGAGATAAAATTAGAAAGTTGGACTAAACAGAAAAAACATGATAGCAATTGCGACAAGCTCCGCACGAAAAAAAGTCAGTTCGTTTCAAAAAAAAAAAAGGTTTCATTTTTTCTGCAATTGTCAAGGGGGTGAGTGTTGACTGTAAGTGTTGGCTGTTGACAACAAGTGTAGTCCATGCCAACAGTTCAATTTCATTAGTTTGTTTGTATATCTTTTTTTATTGTTTTAAGCCACACAATTGCATCTTGGGTTTTTGTGTAAGTGAAGTATATGCATCATGGAAGATGACCTAGCTGAGTGTCGAACCCGCAAAACCAGTTCCGTAGTCCTACGCACCAACCACTCGGCCAACTCCATGTGCTTTTTTTATATCTTGGACTAATTTTCGCCTGAGGAAGGGGGTACTGCCCTCCAACGGTTAACGCATGCTACTTACAGAAAATAAGGTAGGACCCTAATTGGCAGAAATAAGACTTGTCGGCTCTAAACACTCGGCTCATAGTATCATATTACAAGCAGACTACTGAGCTGAACTACAGTTCCTAGATTTTCAAAGCATAATGGCATATCAGTAACCTACTTCAATACCTTACCTTACAACATAAGCAAACTCTTTTTCTGTATTAAGCTTTTCCGCAATACTGCTTTAATACAATAGCCTACACTGATTCACCGAATATGCTATCCAACTAACCTTTTCATCATGAATTTATTTCTGACTTTCATATGGATTATGATGTAGACCTAACCAGTAACAATAGCTGCAGCCTAGCCGTTAATAAGAAAGAACTTTGATGACAAAAAACGCTGCTACTCAAACAACCTTTCTGAATCGTAGTTTAGAGTATTTCAAAAATTAATACCAATTATGACATTTGCTAACAAGTAAAAATTTATACAAATTTAGGAAATTTCGGGAGGGGCCGCCCCCCCTAATAAATCCGCGCATGGTCCTACAGCCCTATTTATGCATAATATACGCCCCAGTGCCATAAAATAACATCCTATTCCTAGGGCCTATTTACAGTCCTATTCGAACCACTAGTGGCGCTCGCATAGAAACGACAGCTGCAGTGAAAACAATTCGCGCTAATACATGCAGCAATGCTTAAATCAATGCATTGACTTACTGCAAGCTGCAGGATGCGACGGCCCTGAGCGAAAAGTTTGTTGCCTGATTTTGTTCTTGTTACTCCAGACTTTTTTTTTTATCACAAACTTATTTGCGAAGTGCGTATAAAGTCATGAAACGTAGGCTTAATTTTAAATTAGTTCGGAATGCATAAAACAGCATTGAAGAAACAAGTTAGTGCTGATTTTTAATAGATTTCCTGGTAAGCAAAACATTTGCAAGTTTACCAGTGTCCATGGCAAAGAGTACCATCATATTTATTAGAGTTACGCAATCAATAGGGGAAAGCATGTTAATTTTTGGTGTACTGCCAAAATGCTGAGAAAGCCAGTAGCGAAATACGCTGCCACGTAATGTGCCGGTAAGCTACTGGGACCGGGATTGCTTTCAATCAATGTGAAAGAAAGCAGAGAGAAGCTGCGACCCCACTATGACCCATAAATTAGAGAGGTAGCTTAATAAATTGATAATATTGTCCAAACCAAATATTAATTGCAGAGCTGAATGTCTCGAGACGTGTCTCGGTCTCGAAACATGTCTCGAGACACGTTTTTGAGTGTCTCGGTCTCGCTACGCCAATGCCTCGTCTTGGTCTCGGACCTTGAAAATCTCGGAAAATGGTCATGTCTCGATCGAGACATGAAAAAATTTTAGATTTGAAACAGCATTCAGGTCTTTGAGACGGAAGCAACAATGGTACTTACCCAATGTATTCAAACTTACCCGATGTATTCAAACATTGTGCGTGATTTCGCACTTTGCAAAAACATTGGGCCACATTTTGTTTAGACTGCAGGGATCAGGATCACCTGCTTTGTAATTGTGTTTTCTAAACGGATAATTTTATCCGCCCGACTTTGTGTAAAGCGAGATCAGTCGAGCGTAACCTAACCATATGCTTAGTATGTTCGGTAATAATATTGTGAAAAGTGCAGGAGTAGGCTATAATATTGTGCACATTTCTGTTGATAATGACTAGCAGTGACTGTTTAGTTTTGACTATAGCATGCAAGTGCTGTTTAGTTTAGTTAATGCTTAGTTGTGAAGCGTGTAGGGCCTACTGTTAGAGCTGTTTCTATTGTATTAAGGCCAGTTAGGTGCCGGTATTAACTTGTGTCTAATGAAAGTGTGCTCGCATATTGTAACGCTATCTTAGTGTTTTTATTCACAATTCTATTTGAATAAGATTGTGTAAAGTGATGATAAGTGATGTGTTTGGACCTCGTTTTTGTGTGGGTTTTATGCTATTCCCCTACAAAGAACCCTTTTGTGTAGCAAACCTATATGTGCTGAAGTCAGATTAGTCTATCTACAGGTGCCATAACCGCTACATAAAAGAATTGGTGACCTTGCCGACGTGATGATGAACACTGTAACTTATTTTGCCATTGGTTTGTCAATGCACTCGGCATTGCTTGTTATTATACTAGTGACTGTTGTGGTGCAGTTACACCAACTCAAAAATGCTAGGCATACTGCTGTTTACAGTACGCCAGAACCAGCTCTGCAACAGGTAGCACAATTGCCCAGGGAAGCAGCTACACCCAGTACTGGTATGCAGAGACCAAATACTACATTGGATGTTAATCATTCTTATGCCTTGTAGGCTATGGAAAAACACAACTAAAGCTACCGGACTTTTATGACGGTGATCCATTGTTATGGTTCAAGGTTGTTGAAGCATGGATTACTTAGTAATCTATGGTTGAAGCATCCTTTAGTTGCCATAACATCACCGAATCTAAAGAGAGATATGGCCTAGTCCTGCATGCACTAAAAGTAACACAGTTGCAACAAATTGAAGATGTGCTTTCTTGTTCCTTGGAGCAATCAGATGATCCTTATAATAGGTTGAAGAACGTCTTAATTAGTAAAAACACCATGTCTGAAGAAGAAAAATTAGAGACGTTGTAGCATGGAGTCGAGTTGGGAAGTAGCCGTCCAACAGAAATGCTCACAAAACTGAAAGGGCTAATGACAAATGAAGCCGACCTGGTTTTGTTGAAGAAATTATTTTTTGACAAGTTACCTACTGACATGATCAGAAGATTATTGGCAGCCACAGGAGAAACTGATGTACATCACGGGCGTATTCTCCATGCATGCAAGGCATGCATTGTATGCCTTGGCGATTGCCATTCAACCAAAGAAAATTAATAATAATATTTTTGAAAAAATATCTAAAAAATTTTCTCGATTTTAATTTGAGAACTTTCTCCGTGTCAGAAAAGCATTAAATATGGAGACCATTTTGAATATTAACAAATAGCAACACTTAAAAGTAGCCGCGTATCACCGCGGACGACCGCATAGGCATGCAGTTTTCGAAGTTGCTTTTTTTAACCCGCATCTAGTTGTATTGGCGCTAAATCCGCGAATAACTACGTAAGAAGGCATGCAATCGTCAAATTGCATGCCTATGCGGTCGGAGGTTGGGAACCCCCCAACCTCAACCCCCCGACCTCAAGCTATCACCGTTATGTGGCGAATCTTCCACATCGGCACTGTTGCAAACGTTTGTCCGAGGCTTACGCTCAAATTCTCGGTCATATTCGTTGTGTGGCGAATCTTCCATGTGGCGAATCCTCTGGCAACCGCTAGACTAGGCCTAATGTCGGGTTACTGGTACTGTACTTTAAAACAAGATTTTTCAAATGTCAATTTTTCAGATTTTTTAAGAATATCAATTAAAGATGCTGCTGGCTTTTAAGTAGATACGTACCGATACCGGTATGATTATCATATTTTCACATTTTATTCACTATGTTTGTCTTTATTGTTTTATCATTGTCAGAGTAATGCAACAAGATACAATGTATGTAGCCTGTTGTATCGGTACATAGTGGAGTAAGCAAAAGGAGTTACACTGTTACAGGCAAATAATCTGCTAATAGACCAGATAGACTGTAGAGAATAAACAACTGCCTCCGCATATACAGCATTGGGAGTTTTCTGCGATGCTAGTACTCATTTCAAATTTTCAACTATACAATATATATAACCGACAGTTCAACATAACTCGTTAAGTTAAAGCTTACGCTCAAAAAAAGCTTAACCTGTAATGTATAAAAACTTCACCAACAATCTCGCTTGGTAGGGATGCTGAGAATACTATTTTAAAAGTAGGTCCAAGAATGAAACCAAAAACCCCAGTCTGTTACAAAGCGGACGCTCTTTACGGATTCTGTGCAATACGCTTGCAACTCATCACACTTCGATCGAAGTCTTCCTTTCTAGGCTGTTATCCTGAGTTACTGTTGCTGGCATAGCATTTTTCCTTCCACTATTTTATGCGACAAAAACATAAAAAAACAACTAAAATTTACTACTGCACGTATGATAAAAAGTGATGGTACCGGTAGACAAACTCTTCCACGATGGCACGACCCATCAAGAAAGTTTTTGCCACTCACATCTGTGAGACGCCCACGGTTTGAGAAACCTTGCTTTAGAATAACGCCGCTAGTCACTTTAAAGACTTTTCTCACTCATCATAACCTCAAAGCAGAGGCGACTCTAGCTTTTTATGGCTACTCGGGCTCGACATAATCAGTGTTAAAAAAACGGTAAAAAAAGCAATAAAATAGCAACTTACACAACAGTTAAATTGTTGCAAAATACTTTCATTCATACATAAAGTTTAATCTTCTTAATTTGATGGCAAACTCATACTGAGTTTGTTGTGTAGCTCTTTGTTATCAGCTATCCATTGTAAGCCACAGAGGAACAGACATTTATGACCAAACAAAAAGCCTGCATTTACTACATGGCAGCATGATGGCAGGCGTCTTACGAAATCTTTTTTCTATTCCTCTCTCCAATTGTAGCTCGGGCTATTCCTCGAGGGCCCGAGTTTCACATACAAGTTAAGGAAAGAATTGTGTGAAACAACGTAACAAACGTTTGCATTGTCTGACTCAGGCAAATGCGATCAAGCCCGAGTAAGATGTAATAAGGAAAAAGGCTTTTGTCTCGTTTGTCTCTTTCTTTTCTTTGCAATGCGGCTCGGGCTATTTTCCTCTAGCCAGAGCTTATGGCTAGACAAATCGTTGAGCGAAAAACGCAACTGCCACCGCACACTTCGTTGTTTTTTACGATGACTGTTTCTTTCAACGAACTTGATACGAATTAAGTTAAAAAAAGTTTTAAGCTTACTTTTTAAAATTTAAATAATAACAAGCCTTCCATCATTTCGTAACTTAGGCTCAGCCCGAGTAGCCCGAGTGCCGGAGTCGCCTCTGCTTCAAAGGCTTTAAAGAAAATCCTTTTCTTGGTTTAAAGATTTTTTAGCGCAACAGCTCATAAGTACCTACAGCAAAAAATACCGTAACCAACCTTTGAATCTGTGTACTGACAAGACAGTGACGATACAAAAATAATGGGCAAGGAAATATCAATCTGTATGACATCATAATGACTTCTGATTAAAATCGAAAGAACGTAGCGCTTTAGAATCAATAACTTCTCTACGGGAGGAAAGAATTGAAATACCGGTAATAGTAATAGCTTATTTCTTTGATGTTGAACCTTTCATTACGGTAAAATATTCGATAAGGGAGCGATTGTAGTTTACTAATAAGCTGTGTATCTTGGTAGCTGTATCTTAGATTTATTAAAAGCAAGACTTACATCCTTTCACGCAGTGGTTACAATTTCAGATGACGTAGATAGGCCTACGTCGGTGGTAGGCCTACGTGTATGCACATTTCGAAAACGCACTTTTTTGTATATTCCAAAACAATTGACGCTTTGCAAACGTATTACAAACTCTTATGGCCTATTAGCAGTGCCAAAACTAGCCCCCCCAAACCCCCCAACCGGGGGGAGCCCCGCACAAAAAGGGGGCCCGTAAATAGTCAGTAAGTAGTACTATTTAATCAACGGATGATAAAAGTGCCTTAAATAGGCCTATTCTAAGATTCAATATATTTTTTGTCTTAACTCGCGCGATGTGGGGCCTCCATACCATATTTATGCTTTTGGCCATGGGGGGCCCCTGCAAATTTTTCGAAAAATAGCAGTCGCAAAACTAACAAACAAACGTATAGTAGCATACCAAGTTACAATTTTCAATCACGAATGATTGAACGCTGTTAAGGGACATAACATGACGAACAACACATACACAAAACCCTTCGCACTTCCGCTTGTGCCGAGCGCCTGGCGCGAAAGCTGCAAATACTATTTTTAAAGTCTTTAGTATGACCCGACTGGGAATAAAACCCCAGTCTACCAGCTACCAAGTGGACGCTCTTAACCGATACACCAAGCGCCGGTAATGCTTTGGATAAATAAAGCTTTTCTATAATTTCGAACCTCTTCATAAATATGGGTGCAAATTCTTGGAGGGATGTATCCCCCCCGATAATGCGGCAGCATCTCCCCCAATATTTTCATGTTCCAAAACTGGGCATCAGCGAAGGTGATGACCTTTTTTTTTGGATTTCACTTCATTTTGGGCAAAAAATTGGGCATCTGGAAACGTTATGACCTTTTTGTTGGTCTTCATTTCATTGTGGGCAAAAAATTGGATATCTGCAGACGTGTCAATTTTACTAAATCATCCCCCCAATATCTAAAAATGGTCGATTTTGCTAAATCATCCCCCCAATGCTCAACATAGATTTGCACCCCTGTTCGTAACAATAAACCTTAGTCGCCTTAAGCACGCATAATCGAAACTGCGTTTACAAAATGCATCATATTTGATGAAGCGCTCAAAGTTAGGGGCCAAAAATATAAACAAACTTTGTCTGAAAATTGTTCGAAAAGCGCTAAAATGACCATTACAGTATGCAAATTTTTAACAATTTTTCGGGGGAGCATGCCCCCCTAAAGTCGTTTTTGTTATTTAAGTTGCTTAAAATAACTCTACCTTGAAAAAATTGCGCTTGAAAAAATGACGAAATTTGGTGCCCTCTTCCTGAAAAAAAAAAAAAAACCTGAATACGCCCCTGACATGAAACATTTTGAAAGGACATATTTGTTACGTCGCCATAGGGAATCGAACCAGGTATTGTGTATTTTTTTTTTCTCTACGTGAACCGGCACGAGCTGATCTATGGGGCGCCGTTTGGAAAAAAACTATTCGTTTTGTGAACCATGTTTTTTGAGCTTATTTAGACCATAGTTTGTCCGATATGTATATTGGAAATGTCCTACTTATATATCGGACAAAATGTACTCTAAGTCGGACCAAAATACGCCTTTTGGAAAAAAACGATTTTGTCCGATTTATTTTGCGCGTGCATTTTGGTCCGACTTAGAGTACATTTTGTCCGATATATAAGTAGGACATTTCCAATATACATATCGGACAAACTATGGTCTAAATAAGCTCAAAAAACATGGTTCACAAAACGAATAGTTTTTTTCCAAACGGCGCTCCATACTGATCTTCTTTTGCTTACAAAATGAGTTTAAGTTTGAGCTTTTTGCGTTTATCCGCAGCGACTGATTTAAATTAGTTAATCGTTTCAGTTTTCGTAGCTTCGCTGCAAATTTGTTCACAGTTTATTGTTAGACTTGAGTACGGTTGCAAACTAGACAGTGTACAGTTGATTTATGGAGGTAATTTATGTTATTGAAGCCTTAAAGAGAAGCACTATTTGCCATAATATTTGAGTTGTTACAATTTAAGTTCAATTCTATTTATGTTTTAGATATTTGAAAGTTTAGTAGTAAACCTATTGTGATATGACTTTTGGTGTTTGTCTGCAACTGATTATTATTGGTAAGTTTTCAATCATTATTATTGTGCATATTACTCGTTAGCAGTGTTCTAATTATTTGTTGTTTTTTTTTTCTCAATAGAAAACCAGTTCAACACGACCGTAAGGTTGAGTACTGCGTTTGCTTTTATGAGCGTCAGGCGCCTGCAGACCGCTATTTAACGACGTTACATAAAAAGTTTTCAATAATCCATTTGATGGAGAATTTCAAAAACAACAGCCGTCGAGTGATCGATGGAAACGAAGACCATGAAGTAATGGACGCCATAGAAAATCTGCAACAAATGCTTAATTCCCACTACCTGGCTGCAGAGAAAATTATGGCCTTGCGATATCCAAATCTTGAAACTCTCAGATCAGTTACTCAATCTATTGATTCAGTTTACGAGAAGTTGGAAACAAATTTGGAAGAAAACGACGAAATCATTGCAGCATCGTTTGGCGAAACTGCAATTCGAAACAAAAAGGAATTTGACGCCCATAAGGATTCCTTCTTTCGAAAATGGACATCAACCACAGATCAAACACCAGGTTGTAGCTCAAACAAACCGAAAAGTGTGGCTGATACTGGTTCACTTTCAACAAGAACTTCACGATCGCACGCTTCTTCTCGATCAAGCGTCAAACGCCGAGAAGCCGAAGCTGAGTTTAGAGCCGCGCAAGCTAAAGAGCGTGCAGATGAACGAACTATCCTGAATAAAATAGCCGAGCGAGAAGCGCAGCGTGAGCTGGAAGTAGCTGCAGCAAAGCTACAAGTTTGGGACACGGACTACGATGTTGATGAACCACAACCGATTGATTCAATTGTTACCGAAAACCGCCACGAAACTTTTCATTCGGATATGATTAGCAAAGACGGTGAAGCGTCGCACGATAACGTTCAATCTTCCGTTCGTTTTAAAGATCCTACGCCGCCACCTGCTATCCCTGATTTGTCTTGGCCATCACTAGAAAAAAAACGGGAGCAGAGACCAACGACAAGTCCGAAACTTTTTAATAACACAATGCAGAATTTCGGTAAGCCATTATTATATGATGTGAACACTGCCGAAAAACTAGGCTCTGATTCAACTGTTCAAGCTAATAATGATAACGTTGACGCTGCGCTGAATTTAAATCGTCATGTACCTTTTTGTGTTGCATATTCTGTTGTGCCTAATGTAAGCTTAACACACTCTTGGGCTAGGGGATTGTCAGAGTGGAACCCTAGCCATCAGTATAATTTCAATTTGAACGATTTGAGGCTTACCAAGCAGCATTCCGGCTTACCCGGACCCTGCGGCTCAGCTATTATTACTAGTTTACCCTCGCAGCAGTCCGGCTTACCCGGATCGTGCGGCTCAGCTATTATTACTAGTTTACCCTCGCAGCAGTCCGGCTTACCCGGACCCTGCGGCTCAGCTATTGCTACTAGTTTACCCTCGCAGCAGTCCGGCTTACCCGGACCCTGCGGCTCAGCTATTGCTACCAGTTTACCCTCGCAGCAGTCCGGCTTACCCGGACCCTGCGGCTCAGCTATTATTACTAGTTTACCCTCGCAGCAGTCCGGCTTACCCGGACCCTGCGGCTTAGCTATTGCTACTAGTTTACCCTCGCAGCAGTCCGGCTTACCCGGACCCTGCGGCTCAGCTATTGCTACCAGTTTACCCTCGCAGCAGTCCGGCTTACCCGGACCCTGCGGCTCAGCTATTATTACTAGTTTACCCTCGCAGCAGTCCGGCTTACCCGGACCCTGCGGCTTAGCTATTGCTACTAGTTTACCCTCGCAGCAGTCCGGCTTACCCGGACCCTGCGGCTCAGCTATTGCTACTAGTTTACCCTCGCAGCAGTCCGGCTTACCCGGACCCTGCGGCTCAGCTATTATTACTAGTTTACCCTCGCAGCAGTCCGGCTTACCCGGACCCTGTGGCTTAGCTATTGCTACTAGTTTACCCTCGCAGCAGTCCGGCTTACCCGGACCCTACGGCTCAGCTATTGCTACCAGTTTACCCTCGCAGCAGTCCGGCTTACCCGGACCCTGCGGCTCAGCTACTGCTACTAGTTTCCCCACGCAGCAGTCCGGCTTACCCGGACCCTGCAACTTAGCTTGTGACATGGGACATTCCAGTCAGCAACAATCTTACCGTCCAGCCCTCTCTCAGTATCCTGTGTTTCCGTGCTTAAGTGATTATCGTCAACCATCTTACGATGAATTGTTTCTACCGAGGCCAGAATTTAAAAAATGCAATGGCAACCCGTTAGAATACAAGTCATTCATCTCGAACTTCGAAACGCATGTAGAACCTCGAGTTCGAAACAGCAAAATGCTTTTCTGTTTGCTGCTGCAACATTGTGACGATAAAATCAAAGAAAGCATAGAACACTTTTCTGAAAAGGGTGACTTGGCCTACGCTTTGGCCGAATCAAAGCTTCAGCTTGAATTTGGTCGACCCTGCATAATTGCTGACATCTGTGAGCAAAGGCTTAAGGAATCCCCACAAGTTAAGTCGAATCATCCAACAAGTATCAAAGGTTTCTCTGAGCTTCTTGAAAAATCTTTAATCACCTTGCAAAGCCTAAAAATAGCAGGCAGTTTTAATTCACTTGACACACTGACCAGATTAGTGAACAAGTTGCCGTTTGAAATGCGCCGCAGAGGGGTGAGAGAATCTGTTTGCATTGAAGAGCACACCGGGCGTGTGGCACAGTTCGAAGACCTTGTCAAGGTTGTTAAACACGAGTCTAGTGAGGTGAATTCCCTCTTTGGACGCCGTGTGTTCACTACTAAACCTGAAACTAGAAGTGTTTCCCAAGATGATCGCAAGAAGCTTGACAGCACTCCTTATTCCAGCTTTTCCGTAAAAGCTGAAAATTATCAGCCCAAGCAGCACGGTTCTTCACCCAAGTGCTGGTTTTGTCAAGATAACGCGCACTTCTTGCATGATTGTTCAGCGTTCGCTAAACTGGCCTTTAAAGAACGTTCGGAGTTTGTAAAATCGAAAGGTTTGTGTTACAAATGTCTGAGCTCTAAGCACAAAACCGGACAAAGCAAACGAACAAACACCTGCAAAGTGTAAAACTGTACTGGAACGTTTCATCACACTTTACTACACAAACCGAAGCGTTCACCGAATGAGCAAGTTCAACGCAATGATTCTAAAGACTCCAAACACAAAGACGAAGGATGTCATAAAGAAGAGATTAATGACAACCACAGTGTTGTAACTTGTGCTCAATCGAGTAATAACGTTTATCTTTGTGTAGTGCCGGTGCTAGTTTATCATGGTACCATTAAAGTGCGAACTTATGCCTTCCTTGATCAAAGCTCTACGCACACGTTTTGCGACAGAAAGTTGCTAAAAACGTGTAATATCTATGGAAGCCCCGAAACTATTAATTTACAGGCTTTAGGTCACGCCATTTCCACCTATCAAGGGTCAACATGCAGTTTGCATGTTTCGGCGATTGATGGCGAAGAGGCGATTGAGCTACCTAAAGTCTTTTCTATTGATGAAATACCTATTAGACCCAACCTCATTCCTGCTAAAGAAAACTTGAAAGCGTTTTCTCATTTGAGAGACCTTACCTTTCCTAAAGTGGAAGGTGCCACAGTGACGCTGCTTATTGGAGTTGATACTCCAGAGCTATTTTGTCCCTTGGACACTCGCAAGGGCAAACGCGGTGAGCCAATCGCAGTTAAGACACCGCTTGGTTGGTCGCTTCTGGGACCATCTCTTTCGCCTTCAGCTAGTCGCAACTGTTCTGTCAATTTTGTAGCAAAATATGATAAATCACCAGTAAGGCAATTAGAACAGTTTTGGACTAACGAGTTTGAAGCAGGTACTTCAATACTCAATATGCCATCGTCTCGTGAAGATAGAGAGACCTACAAACTCCTCCAGGAAAACGTTAAGCATATGAAAGAACATTACCAACTGGCTCTTCCGTGGCGACGTCAAGCTGCGGTCAAGTTGCGAAATAACCGCGAGATGGCTTTACGCCGGCTCGTTAGTTTGAAAAATCGTTTCTTGCGTAATCCAATGTTAAAAGGTCAGTACACAGAAACAATACATGATTATATTTGCAAAGGATATGCAAAAAGGGTTGACGACGAAGAAAGTAGCGACGGTGGCATCGTTTGGTACTTACCTCATCATGCCGTTACTAATCCAAAAAAAACCGAAAAAACTAGAGTGGTGTTTGACTGCGCCGCGAAGTACAGAGGCCTTAGCTTAAATGACACCTTAATGCAAGGTCCAGATCTGACTAATTCTTTGGTGGGAGTTCTCACGCGGTTTCGCAAGGAACCATATGCCCTCATTGGGGACATACAGTCCATGTTCCATCAGGTCAGAGTAGACCCTAAGGATGCTGATGCTTTGCGATTCTTATGGTGGCCTGATGGAAATATGGATTCTACACCTGTGGCGTACCAAATGTTGGTGCACTTATTCGGAGCTACGTCCTCTCCTGCCTGTGATTCGTTTGCGTTACGTCAAACAGCTCATAATTTTGGAAGCAATGACTATCAAGCTGCAGTTGAAATTGTGTTAAACAACTTTTATGTAGACGACTGTCTAGCATCATTTAACTCAGAATCTGAAGCTGTAAAGGTAAAGCATGATTTAGAGCAACTTTTACAAAAGGGAGGTTTTCACCTCACCAAATGGGTTACAAACAGTGAGGTGATTTTGAGCACCATTCCCGAAAAGGAAAGATCCAAGTCTCTAAAATGTCTCGACATCCATCAAAGCCCATCCCAACGAGTCTTGGGCGTTCGTCGGCTGGTGTAAGAAGACAGCTTTATTTTTAATGTAAGCCTGCCAGACAAGCCCCTTACTAGGCGTGGAATACTTTCTACCCTCAACAGTCTTTTTGACGCTTTGGGGCTTGTATCCCCTATAACTCTGGAGCCAAAACTACTGCTGCAAACTCTTTGTGGTAAAGGTTTAAGTTGGGACGACCCGTTGAACAAAGGAGATGCAGATCGATGGAACAATTGGCTTGGTAGTTTATCCGAGTTGGAGCAGCTTCGCATCGCCAGGTGTCTCAAACCTGAGGATTTTGGCGAGGTGGCGCAGCAAGAACTTCATGTATTTTCAGATGCGTCTTCGTTTGCGTATGGGTCTTGTTGTTACTTGCGACTCGTCAATCAACAAGGAAAAACCCACTGCTGCTTTGTTGCTGGAAAGGCAAGGGTTGCTCCAATAAAAACGGTGACAATTCCAAGGCTTGAACTCACGGCCGTGGTATTGTCTGTAAGACTTGAGACGCTTGTGAAAAAAGAGCTCGGTTTCGCCGACTGTCGTTCTGTATTCTGGACAGACTTGACTGCGGTACTGCTGACAATTAAAAATTCCACTAAGCGATTTCCAGTTTTTGTTGCCAATCGCATCGCAGTGATTGATGAACATACCTCTTTGCAACAATGGAATTATGTTCCTACCAAGTTAAATCCAGCCGATTTAACGTCTCGGGGTGTCGCATTAACCAAGCCTTCTGATGTTGATATTTGGCTAAACGGACCCTCCTTTCTTCGAGGACTTGAAACATCATGGCCAAAGTCGCCGCTAAATGATAAGAAAAGAGATTCTGATGATTTGCTGGAGCTTACTACTAAATTGCATACTGTTGGAGTTAATCTAAAAGTTCAAAAGGAGAAATTAAGTCTTGCTGAAGTTCTGATTAATTATTGTTCCAGTCTGTATAGGGCAGAAAAACTTACAGCGTGGTTAATTAGAGCTAAAATCATCTTGCTCGCTAAAGTCAGACGTGTCGTCTTACCTTATGCTAAGATGCCACTATCAGTGGAAGAATTAAAAGACGCTGAATTAGAACTGATTAAAAGTGCTCAGCAAAAACACTTTCCGTGGCTTCTCGTCGGGGAATCGAACCCCGGTATCCCGCGTGACAGGCGGGGATTCCGGGTCTAAACGTCTTTGTATTTAATTAACATTCAACCTAATTTAAAACCACATCCCCCCACCAAAACTTTCTGGATCCGCTCCTGCCAAGGGCTCCTCATCCTTAAGTGAAAGGCGCAAAAATAAGCCTTAAAAACGTTTTTTCTTCGCATAGATAGCAAAATGTTAGAGTAGGGTTTGCTTGCAGCATTATTTTAGTGGGTTTGGAAGGAACAGAACAGAACTTCATTTTTACAACTCACGTGCAGAGTGTCACAGACATTACAAATATGAAATAACTTACGGTAGCCTAAACAATTTATGTGTGATGCAGGGGCAGGAAGGGACCATTTCGTCATTTAATCTCTACCCCTGTGATATAATTATAAATTGATATCAAGGCAGCAGCTTCTTACGTTACAATCTTGTGGCACATTTAATTAAATCAATAATCAGCAACAAAAAGTGTAGAACATAGGCCTATTCATAATATTGTTATTTAAATCAGAATCCAGCAATATAACAAATCACTCCAGACAATGATCAATACCTATTATTTAAACATTAGCTGTACAGTATTTACAAATCACTCTTCTTCAAGTAAGCATAATTGCAACAAATTTCAATTCAAAAATCATTTCACGCTAACTGTATGTTTTTAGTAGATAATCAAAAACAGGGTGCTTAAACCGACGGAAATTTAGTTCACTTTTAAAAGTATGAGGAAGTTTATTCCAAATTTTGGTACCATTTACAAGCAAACAATTTGGGCATGCTAATGTTAATTAGGCATTTGACACAAAATAATTTTTATGTTCAGCTTGTCTGGTGCAATATTTATGAACAGTATTTACTAAAGAAATGTTATCAATAGAATAGCTGCCGGATTTCATGTTTGCAAGAAGGGACCTAGTTAAACAAACTACTAAACCTTGTTAAAACTGAGGAATTTTAAACGCTTAAAACGCACAAAAAGCTTCCAAAATAAGGTCGAATTCCGCAAAATTTTCTAGGGGGGCCTGCCCCCAGACCCCCCTAGCTTGGCATCACCCCTTCGGGGCTCGCTCTTTTGCATCACTATCCAAGAAAAAATTTTAAGGGGGACCCGAAAGATAATTTCGGGGGGGGGGGGGGGGCGCATTGCCTAGTTTCGGCCCTGCTTATTAGTAGAAAAACAAAAGATTACAAACAGCATAACCCTCCAAAAGTTGACTTAGCTTAGATTTTCACAAATAAATTGGCTGTTCTTGGTAAAACAGGGGTTTCAGAACTTGTCCTCTTGTTATTATAAATACTTTTGACGTAATTTTCCGATCAGTTGATCGGGCACATGGTTGTGAACTTTCGTAGTGCAGTAGTAAAAATGGAGTAGATATAACGGTACGTTTACGCTTAGGTAGGTCGAGTTACCGGTAGGCCTATAAGAAAATTATGATTTGACTACAATCTACAATCTTAAAAGGAATGAAGCAAATCAACTGATTTTTTCCACAAAAATTTGTTTCACACTAGGCCTAATTGCGTTGCGTTTGATGTTTGCAGTTTCTTATTAGAGTAAAACGTGAATTATGAAATTTTGAAGTGATGGCAGTTTGGCCTAGCCCCTCCTCGCAAGGGAAATGCGTAAATTTGTCTTAAATGCTTGGCACGTGTTGCTTACTTTCTCCAAATTTGTCTTTGTTACACCATTTTGTTTGATTTCTTTTTGGCTCATAAGCTATATTATGCTTTAGGTGCAGTAACCATGCTTTTTCTTTTAGTTTTTAAATTCATTGTAGGGTTGTATATTGCATGCTTTAACGGTTAACGTTTTGTCGCTGTTACCTTTTTTTCGGCTGAATGTCGTGATATGCGTTGTTTCTATGTATTTTGATGGTCGTTGAATAAAACACTACTACTACATTTCAGATTTCAGTAGTCATTAGCGATCCAGCGCGGAACTAGTAAACTTGTCACTCGCGTTAACGTGCAAAACCCGTAAATTAAAAATCAGTTTATTCTTTAAGTTTTAAGTTACTCTTGCTGCTACATTTTATTGCTTAGTTTCTGTAGTTTCCGCCGTAGTACGGATACACGGATTTTTTTCGAATACATGGACTTTTTTCGAAATGCAGCATGACGACTTGGGTCGCTGCTCATCAGGGTTAATACTTTAAACTTGAACACAGGAGATGAGCTACCGGTAGATATTAATGTGCGAAAAGCTGGACTAGTGAAGACCGGAAAGTGTGTTGAAAATAGAGTTTCGTCAGCAGTTTTTCGTAATATTTACTATTTAGGCTGTCTCTTTTCGCCGAATGAGCTAGGCTAAAGCAAAATAAATTTACGCCAGTCGTCTTCCGGCTTCTGCCGTTGTACGCCAAAGCAAGAAATCTGCTGAAAATTTCCGTCGACTGGCATAAATTAGCATTTAGGCCTTGTTGCACTGTGCTCTATCTTGTCGTCTCGTGATACCTAACGAAGAACTATGTAAAAAATTGTCTGTAAATATAATTATGGTAGTAGATCGAAACTGGAGTGTCTTCCCGTGCAAGCAGGTGCCGTTTTTGAGATATAACCGTTTGAATATTGAAAAATTTTAGCGGATGAATACTATTGCGCTTAAAGCGCATCACTGCTTTTTCGTCATTAGGTGTTGCCGTGTTGGTTGCTAAATGTTTTTTGCTCAGTGTTCGATAACATTTTAAACTGAAGTAGAAAAAAATATCTGATATATTGATTTTTAAGTTAAATTGTAAGCTGAATTTAATTATTTTTGCATAATTTTTAAATGAAGTGACAGCATCTAACTCATAAAAAATTAACTTATGCAAGTTAAAATTTGGAAACATGTTCTTATCAGCTGTTTCGTCATAGTTACGCCAAACAGCTGATCAAGGTAAAACAACGAAATAGTGGAACTGGCAGTCAAAAAGTGCTAGTGGCACAAACTTAGGTAGGTTTAACTGCTGAAGTGTAGAGATAGATAAAATTAAAAAGTTGAAGCGGTATTATTATACCTTTTGAAAAGTCAGTTAGCCTAGCTTATCGAAATGACTTATAGGTTTACTTGCAGAAACGTCATATAACCTACGTATCTGTATACTGTGTTGCTGGATAGGTTTGTGAGGAAATGATGATAAAAAGTCAGACTATAATTACGTGCTTTTTGTGGTAATCCAGTATCTGGGTGCAATTCCTACGGACAGACTAGTTTTCCATACTGCTCAGATGGGCGAGTGATTAGAGCGTCCGCCTCGGGAGCTGCAGACTTGGGTTTGATTCCAGGTCGGGTCAAACCAATGACTATAAAAATGGTATTCACAGCTTCCCTACTTGACGCTCAGCATTATACGGACAGTGTGCAGAACAAGCCGGCAAGTTTACTTGTTGTGCCGTTTGGAAATGCACTTAGCGGGATTCCCCCATCTTGGTGTTGTTGACAGATGGCCGGCAACTCCTCAGCGAGCTCGTATAGCGCATTGATCGCTTTCTCGTGATAGGAGGATAAATATGCAACTACATACAAAAATACTCTACCAATACTATTGGTGCTAATAGATCTCATTCAGCTTGGCGCATATGATTTTCATTTATCGGTGAGGAATAATTTAGAGAATCAATGGCCGTTAGCTCAGTTGTCAAGAGCATGCTCTCGGTGCGGGAGGTCTGGGGTTTGATTCCCGGACCGGTCAAATCGGCACAGTGTCTCCAACGGCTCGCCACCGCTGCAACGTTTCTTCGGAGTTGTGTAGCCCAGGCGCTAAGCCGCGGAGATGGGCCCCGCAACTCGTCACCTGCTTCGGCGTAATACCGCGAGTATAATGAAGATTTGATTTTGATTTGATGAAATGCATAATTGTTCACTATGATGACGTCTATGAAAGTGATTCAAAAAAGTTTACTGCAACAAGTTTCAGCATTCTAAAGTAATGTGCTTATAAATGGCTGAGTTTGGATTGTACTGAAAAAGTTATTGCTGCTAAAAATTTACAATTATATGGGATATAAATTCATTAACTGATCTGTCACCGAGCGCCCACAGACATGGTTTTCATCAATAATGCTATTTTCGATTTACTAGTGAAAGAAGTATTGAAAGGCGCGTATGTTCGAATTCTAAAAGAATATTTCCAGAAGATGATTCTCCTGAAAGAATTGAAAGTTTGTCCATACAAGCGTTGCGGTCATCAAGTTCATTCAACATATGTGAAAAAAAAGAAATTAGTGACTTGACGAGGCTATGATCTCTGCTTTTCCATCCACTTCAGGAAGATGTCTTTCAATATTTTGTAAGCAATTACGATATGTTCTGTGCTACGCAAGCCTCTGCTTTCCCTACTTTTGCCCTGTTGCAGCCATTTGTTGTCTACTTTATTACACTTTATTAGCTGTAGCCGTCGATTAGATTGGGAAGGTCATTTAAATACTTTGAAAAAGATAACTCCTTGGCTGCTTGCCTACGATCGTGTGAATTATTTTCGCTACGTTCCTGTCTATTTGCATGAAATGCGTGAATTTGAAAAAGCACACCCATTTGCTCTTGAGCATTTACGTGCTGGTGAATTTGCAATTCAGCAACAAGAGCTATACGGATTTTTCGCAACAGCCGCAGATCAAGTGATTGAGCAGACTGTTAACAGAGACAATAAATCAGTGTTCTTGCGTTGGAAACGGCGTATCATGCACCGAACTCTGCTCTTGCGTTGTTTGTGAAAATGATTCGGAGACCGTAATTGAAGTAGAACTAGTGAATGATGTCAGTAATGACGACGATGATAGTGATGACAACCAATTTGTAGCTAGTTGAAAAATGTTAAAATGTGTTTGTCGTAACTAAAGGTTTTATTTTAATGTAACGAAATTTAATATAGCTTATTCACACCAAATTTCTCTTTGTTTTTCAAGTAATAAGACCTGCTTATCAATGTAGCCTATAGGTGTTTTAGCTAGATACGAAATTTAGTCAATGAAAATATATTACGGTGTAAAAATTTATGTTTATATCTTTTTAAAGTAGATTGGCAGCAACGAACACTAACTAATAAAATTAATTTTCTGATCCAATAAAGTTCTTTATCGTAAAATATATTTCTTTCGAGAATTATGATGCCATTATTTAATTGCACAAAACTGACGCAAAGGGTACCGGTATGTTGTTTTTGGTTACATTAAAAACATACTTTGAAGTGCTTAATTTATACCAACTGAATTCCTTAGCGTTAACTTGATGCAGTAGTTGAAATACGTGAAGTAATGTAAAGTTATCAGCTGTTAGAGAGCAGGATAATCGCCTTGTAACCTAGAAAGTATTTGATAAAACTGGACAAAATTTGCAGGTGTGCCAGTATGTACCGTATGCTTAATTTATCCACGTCAAGTTTCACATTGTTTTTTGATGAAAATAGTGGCTAAAAAATTTATGTACACTCTGTTCAGAAAAAGTTTTTACTTATGGTTGATATGACGTCATCAACTTATGACGTTAGTGTTTGGCACAAAAGCAAATTATTGACTGAAAATGTCCCAAACTATTTTTAAGTGTTTGCAGCAATTACTCGATACATTTATTTACTATCTTGTATGATTGCGCGTTAAGCTAGCGGTAAATAACTAATTGTTGTACGTCTATAGAAGAAAAAAAAAAATACTCCATCAAACTAGTCAAAGTTTTGCAGATGTGTTAATATGTATACTTAGATTTTCCAAGCCTAAATTCAGCTTTTTAAACGTACTATATATGAAGTTATAAGGAACTGTATATACACCCTGTCTAGCAAAAATATATTTTTTGCAAAATCTTACTTGTGAGTTATGACGTCATCAACTTATGACGTCAGTATTTGAAATAGATGCAAATTATTGACTAGAGATGTCTCCAAACTATTTTAAGTGTTTGTATTACTAACACAAGAAGTTGGAAGCAATTACTCAATATGATTATTTATTTTCTGGTCTGGTTGCGGTTTAAGCTAATGGTTAATATGTAATCATTGTAGGTCAATAGCAAAAAAACTACTGAATAAAACTGGTCGAAATTTTGCAGATGTGGTAATATGTATATTTGGATTTTTCACACCAATTTTTAGCTTGTTCAACGTACTACAACCGAAGTTACAAGGAACTGTATAAACCCCATCCAGAAAAAATAATTGTTTTTACAAAATCTGTTACTTGTAGGTTATGACGTCATCAACTTATGACGTCACAGTTTGGCATGGACATAGTCTGTCAACCAAAGATTACTTTGAAAGTGATCTGATGCGTTTACATCAACCACAAAAAAATTTAGAGGCTTTTAAGTGTGTGGAATTTCTGCATCTTTGAAAAAGCTATTTTTGTCTTTATGACGTCATTATGACGTAACGGCACCTGTTGGACACGGAAGACACGAGATTTAAATTCAGCATTTCTTAATCTTCAAATTTACGAAGTTTCATGTAGTTCTTCGGTGGGTATCACGAAATCCATTTTCTAGGCGTTTTTTGTGATAGCGTAACAAGGCCTAATTCTGATTTCCACCAAAGATCTTTGGCGTAAATGCCCCTGATTCCAGTATGGGTTGAGTGTTGCTGTAAGACGCGGTATGTTCAGAATGGTTGAAGTTACCATATACAAGTGATCAAAGTCACCCCTGTTGACGGAATATTATTATGTCCACAGTCCACATGCTTTAGTCGTACCTAAAGAATTAATAATACAGTAATATTGTATATTTTAGCTGGGTGTGGAGGAGAAAGAACAATGATTTGGGATACAGAAATAGATAAAATTGTCCTGAGGTCTAGTTGACTTGTGTTCATATTGCACCAACTGTTAGCAGTAACTTGAACCAAGAACAGTGAGGATCTGGTCTGGAGAAAGCCTTCTGCGTCTACGAGAACCCGTTTGGGTAAGGCGACGGAAGGCGCAGACAGCTTACTCGAGACGAGACGCGAATCGTGGGCCTCAAGTAAACAGGTTAACCTACTAATTCGGTCCTACTAAACACCACAAGGAACTACAAGGTACTGAAAACAGTGCAAAGAACTACAAGGTACTACAAGGAACTACAAGATACTTCCAGACGAAGCACAAAGTAGCTGAAAACACTACAAGGAACTACAAGGTACTTTTAAACCAACTACAAGGTACATGTAGGCCTACTTGAAAACACTACAAGGAACTATAAGGTACTTTAAAATCTACGAAACGCTTAAAAACACCACAAGGAACTACAAGGTACTTTTAAACCAACTACAAGGTAGTTGAAAACAGCACAAGGAACTTATGGACTAACGACAAGGGTGTTAGGAACATCCCAAGGGTTGGAGTCGGGGGGGGTCGGGGAGTAGGGATGGGTGGGGTTGTAGTCGGGGGGTTGAAGTTGGGGGGTGGAGTCGAGGGGTTGGGGGGCTTGGGGTCGGGGGGCTTGAGGTCGGGGGGTTGGAGTCGGGGGGGTTGGGGTCGGAAGGTTGGAGTTGGGGGGTTGGGGTCGGGGGGGTTGGAGTCGGGGGGGTTGGGGTCGGCAGGATGGGTCGGTTGGGTTGGAGTTGGGGAGGTGGAGTCGGGGGAGTTGGGGTCGGGAGGGTTGGGGGGCTTGGGGTTGGAGTCGGGGGGGGTTGGGGTCGGGGGGTGGGGTCAGGGGCTTGAGGTCAGGGGGGTTGGAGTCGGGGGTTGGAGTCAGGGGGGTTGGGGTTGGGAGGGTTGGGGTCGGGAGGTTGGAGTTGGGGGTTGGGGTCGGGGGTTGGAGTTGGGGGGTTGGAGTCGGGGGGGTTGGGGTCGGGGGGGTTGGAGTCGGGAGGGTTGGAGTTGGGAGGGTTGGATTCGGGGGGGTTGAGGTCGGAGGGGTCGTGGTTGGGAGGTTGTAGTTGGTTTGAATTTACCTTAAAAGTCTTGTAGTTGATTTACAAGTACCTTGTAGTTTCTGGTGCTGTTTTCAACTACCTTGTAGTTGGTTTAAAAGCACCTTGCAGTTCCTTGTGCTGTTTTCAACTACCTTGTAGTTGGCTTAAAAGTACCTTGTAGTTCCTTGTATTGTATTCAGCTACTTTGTAGTTGGTTTAAAAGTACCTTGTAGTTCCTTTTGCTGTTTTCAACTACCTTGTAGTTGGTTTAAAAGAACCTTGTAGTTCCTTGTGGTGTTTTCAACTACCTTGTAATAGCTATAAAAGTACCTTGTAGTTCCTTTTGCTGTTTTCAACTGCCTTATAGTTGGTTTAAAAGTACCTTGTAGTTCCTTGTAGCGTTTTCAGCTACTTTGTACTTGGTTTAGAAGAACCTTGTAGTTCCTTGTGCTGTTTTCAACTACCTTGTAGTTGGTTTAAAAGTACCTTGTAGTTCCTTTTGCTGTTTTCAACCACCTTGTAGTTGGTTTAAAAGAACCTTGTAGTTCCTTGTGCTGTTTTCAACTACCTTGTAGTTGGCTTAAAAGTACCTTGTAGTTCCTTGTATTGTATTCAGCTACTTTGTAGTTGGTTTAAAAGTACCTTGCAGTTCCTTGTGGTGTTTTCAACTACCTTGTAGTTGGTTTAAAAGAACCTTGTAGTTCCTTGTGGTGTTTTCAACTACCTTGTAATAGCTATAAAAGTACCTTGCAGTTCCTTTTGCTGTTTTCAACTACCTTATAGTTGGTTTAAAAGTACCTTGTAGTTCCTTGTAGCGTTTTCAGCTACTTTGTACTTGGTTTAGAAGAACCTTGTAGTTCCTTGTGCTGTTTTCAACTACCTTGTAGTTGGCTTAAAAGTACCTTGTAGTTCCTTGTATTGTATTCAGCTACTTTGTAGTTGGTTTAAAAGAACCTTGTAGTTCCTTGTGGTGTTTTCAACTACCTTGTAATAGCTATAAAAGTACCTTGTAGTTCCTTTTGCTGTTTTCAACCACCTTGTAGTTGGTTTAAAAGAACCTTGTAGTTCCTTGTGCTGTTTTCAACTACCTTGTAGTTGGCTTAAAAGTACCTTGTAGTTCCTTGTATTGTATTCAGCTACTTTGTAGTTGGTTTAAAAGTACCTTGTAGTTCCTTGTGGTGTTTTCAACTACCTTGTAGTTGGTTTAAAAGAACCTTGTAGTTCCTTGTGGTGTTTTCAACTACCTTGTAATAGCTATAAAAGTACCTTGTAGTTCCTTTTGCTGTTTTCAACCACCTTGTAGTTGGTTTAAAAGAACCTTGTAGTTCCTTGTGCTGTTTTCAACTACCTTGTAGTTGGCTTAAAAGTACCTTGTAGTTCCTTGTATTGTATTCAGCTACTTTGTAGTTGGTTTAAAAGTACCTTGTAGTTCCTTGTGGTGTTTTCAACTACCTTGTAGTTGGTTTAAAAGAACCTTGTAGTTCCTTGTGGTGTTTTCAACTACCTTGTAATAGCTATAAAAGTACCTTGCAGTTCCTTTTGCTGTTTTCAACTACCTTATAGTTGGTTTAAAAGTACCTTGTAGTTCCTTGTAGCGTTTTCAGCTACTTTGTACTTGGTTTAGAAGAACCTTGTAGTTCCTTGTGCTGTTTTCAACTACCTTGTAGTTGGTTTAAAAGTACCTTGTAGTTCCTTTTGCTGTTTTCAACTACCTTGTAGTTGGTTTAACAAAACCTTGTAGTTCCTTGTGGTGTGTTCAATTACCTTGTAATAGCTATAAAAGTACTACTTTGTAATAGCTATAAAAGTACTTTGTAGTTCCTTGTGGTGTTTTCAACTGCCTTGTAATTGGTTTAAAAGTACCTTGTAGTTCCTGGTAGTGTTTTCAGCTACTTTGTAGTTGGTTTAAAAGTACCTTGTAGTTCCTTGTGCTGTTTCCAACTACCTTGTAGTAGCTATAAAAGTACCTTGTAGTTCCTTGTGGTGTTTTCAAGCATTTTGTAGGTTTAAAAGTACCTTGTAGTGTTTTCAGTTACATTGTACTTGGTTTAAAAGTACCTTGTGGTAGTTCCTTGTAGTGTTTTCAACTACTTTGTAGTAGCTATAAAAGTACCTTGTAGTTCGTTGTAGTGTTTTCAACTACCTTGTAGTAGCTATAAAAGTACCTTGTAGTGTTTTCAAGCATTTTGTAGGTTTAAAAGTACCTTGTAGTGTTTTTAACTATCTTGTAGTTGGTTTAAAAGTTCCTTGTAGTGGTTTCAGCTATTTTGTACTTGGTTTAAAAGTACCTTGTAGTTCCTTGTGGTGTTTTCAACTACCTTGTAGCAGCTATAAAAGCACCTTGTAGTTCCTTGTGCTGTTTTCAACTACCTTGTAATAGCTACAAAAGTATCTTGTAGTTCCTTGTAGTGTTTTCAACTATCTTGTAGTTGGTTTGAAAGTACCTTGTAGTTCCTTGTAGTGTTTTCAACTGCTTTGTACTTGGTTTAAAAGTACCTTGTAGTTCCTTGTGCTGTTTTCAACTACCTTGTAGCAGCTATAAAAGTACCTTGTAGTTCCTTGTAGTGTTTTCAAGCATTTTAAAGGTTTAAAAGTACCTTGTAGTTCCTTGCAGTGTTTAGTAGGACCCGTTAAATACTACTAATTTAACTGTTCAGAGTAGCAAAATACTAACAAAGAGTGATGGCAACTGTGCAACTAGTAATACTGTAATACCGGTACTATAAATTAAAAAGTAAGAGACGCTATAGAAGAAAGGTTTGGAAAGGATTATTTTTTTGCGTTTGATTATTATTCAGCCTTAACAGTTGAAATTTTGCTCAGGTAGCTGTGGTCTCTAACTTGAAGTACTGGGACTATGCAGATTTTGCAGAGGCAACTTTCCAATTGCCAAATTTAGCCTGTGTTGTGTTGGTAGAACTGCTGAACCTAGATGAATAACTTTGAAACAAGTTTTACTATCCAAAGACCTCTCTCATCAACAATGGAATTGACCGAGGTACCAGCAGTGGTGTAAAAAGTATTTTCAAACTGTACTTAGGGTCACTTTTTGTCAAATCAACCATGCCAGGTAAACCACCATCTCAGATTGTGATGAAATTTCTGTATGTTATAAAGAAGTCATTCTGAGCAAATTGATATCAGTTTTAGCAAAATCGGTTGAGTATGTCCAAAGTTATGCTTCTTCGAAAATCAACAATTTCATAATCAGTCAAGCGTACAAATTTACCAATATTTTATAAGAAGCGTCTATTTCACTGGAAATTCCGGTTACCGAAGTTCAAAAATCGTGGTTTGCGAAACCGGAAACATCCCCTAACGGTTCCCCTACTGTGAGAGTCGCACTACAGGAACCGAAAACGATTACGCAACTGCGATTTTTCTATCTTAGGTTACCAAAATTTTCGGTGAAAAATACACTTCCTATTTTATATCGTGGATTTGCATGCAACATAACTCAGCTAGTTTTCAAGCTACATTCTTCAAATTTGGTGAAGGACAGGTCCAAAGTAGGTATTCGAAATTTACAAAGTTCCAGAACTCTTGGTCGCGCATGAGTGATTTTGTGCATGTTTTTATAAAGCTGCATTTTGAAAATCACTCAACCGTTATGCAGTTTTGAAATGTAATATCAAACAAAGTCATGAATCAATTTCTTCAAGTAAGGTATCATTTAAAAGGTCTTGATCGGCTCTTTCTGTTCAAAACATAAAACATGTGTGTATTTGAGATTATCAGGTCAAAATCAGCAGAAACATTTTAATTTGCGATTTTTCATAATTTTTCGCAAATTACACTTTGCGCTTTCGCATTTTTGTCTGAGAATGAGTGGTTTTAGTGTTTATAGTTAACCTATGCTCATACTAGCAGTTAAGCTAGTGTGTGTGTGTAGGTGTTTTTATTTAATTCATGCTTAACCAAAGCATTGCTGTAGAATAAGGCAGGGTGGAGTTTGTGCCCCACAAAAAAAGTTTTTATATTATGTATATACTAGCAACAATTTTGCTAACTTTTGTTGTGCTTACAGATTCGAGAAAACTTTACCTAATTTCAAAAATTGCTGCTCGAAAGGTTTGTTCGTGATAAAATGAATTTAGATGCTTAAAGCATGTCAATATCAGCAATTTTCACCACACCAAAGCTAGGTGATTACGTTGCTGCCAGATATGATCAAAACTGGTATGTGGCTGTAATTTTGGACTCTGGTGTAACCAATGGTGGTGACATTTTTATAAACTTCATGCAATTTCATGGGCCATCAACTTCATTTAGTTGGCCAAAGCATGAAGACAAATGTTGTGTGCCAAGTGATCGTGCTGTGAATCATTGACAGCCCAAATATTGCAAACATCAGAGGACAATATCACTTTTCGAAGAAATCAATAGATTGCTTTTCCACAAAATGGAGATCCGTTTGCCAATAATCGACTTACACATTTTGTTGTTCAGGAACATGCAAGAACACTAATTTTGCCTGAAAGTTTCATTATGATACTTTTTGTAAGAGTTATATTATTGTGAATGATTTTTTTTTTGAAAATCCCCTTTGTCTGAACGAATTTCTGACAAGATTGCTACCATATATTTATATCTTTTTACAAATTTAGCAGTTTTTGTATCACGAAAGAAACACTACAATAGCTTCAAATAGAATTTTCACTAAAGCTTATCGCCACCCTCTTGCTAGAATACCACTGATGGAAAATGACAAACTATTTCATATATATAAAGATCATCTTTTTTAACAATTTCTTATTTTACCAGTAGCATTGAGACAAAGTGGTGGCAAAAAGCTTCAAACTTTTTATTTGAAGATATTTTTAAAATTCTGCACCACCAAGAACTTGTTAAGAGGGAACTCTGTACAACCATCCATTAGAAAGCAGAATAAAGCTATTTGAAAACTATCTATGCTTTTTCCCTTGTGGAGTAGGCCTAGTTGATAGACCCGTTGCACAGTAGCTTACTGTGCATGCGCGCCCAAGCGAGGTCTGCGCGAGTTGCCATCAAGCGATGAAGTTACCTTGGAAATGAATGGCAATCAACCAAAAAAATTCGTTTTTTCGCACAACAATGGCAAAATTTTTATTTAAATGAGTATTATTGCAGAGTAAGTGAGTGATAGAACATAAAAATCAGCTTAACCAAAGATATTTAGATGCATGAAGTGTGTTTTTGAAGAGTTTACAGTATCGACGATATGTACCACTAGGCATGCATTGCAACTCTAGCCTGAGATATCAATAATATAATTATGATGAACGAGTTTCAATGTATTTGCAAAATACTCTATATAAGCTATGATTCGTTCAGACCCAGGACGAAGCACAAACTGAATAAGCATTGTAAATTACCGTAATGTGATTTGTAAGTAGTCTCAATTGATTTAACTATTCAAAGCATGAAAACAACCAGTAAAATTGTGCAATTAAAAATTAAGATGGTTACTCGGGTTCCCCAGTAATGCAATTTGGCATCCAAAATCAACAAAAATTTCAGGTCTGAACCAGAAAGAGCCAAAGTATGAGCTTTTCATGGTTAAGATAGTTAAGCTAATTACAGTCCACAAATAGTAAAACCACCGGCGTCAAAACCAATCACAAAAAACATTTTTGGCTTTTTCTGTTTCATAAGAGATAAATAAATGAAGATCTTTTGTTTTGCAGAACAAAATCGCTTTTACTTCATCAACAATGATTACGCAAAACAGCGTTTTTACTATAGTGAAATATACACCTACTGCAGTTGATGGTAACTTTTTGCCAAAACGATTTGGTTAGGCCTATGCTTGATTGAGCGTTAGTGTGCAAAGCGTCTATTGATGTATATACACTCTAATTCATTTGTGTTTGTAAATTCTCTGTGTTTGTACATATGATGTTCAATCGACTGCTACAGTACAATTATGATGATTATTCATTGAGCAAAATATGCTGAAGCGCAAAGTGTAATTTGCGAAAAATTATGAAAAATCGCAAATTAAAATGTTTCTGCTGATTTTGACCTGATAATCTCAAATACACACATATTTTATGTTTTGAACAGAAAGAGCCGATCAAGACCTTTTAAATGATACCTTACTTGAAGAAATTGATTCATGACTTTGTTTGATATTACATTTCAAAACTGCATAACGGTTGAGTGATTTTCAAAATGCAGCTTTATAAAAACATGCACAAAATCACTCATGCGCGACCAAGAGTTCTGGAACTTTGTAAATTTCGAATACCTACTTTGGACCTGTCCTTCACCAAATTTAAAGAATGTAGCTTGAAAACTAGCTGAGTTATGTTGCATGCAAATCCACGATATAAAATATTGGTAAATTTTCACGCTTGACTGATTATGAAATTGTTGATTTTCGAAGAAGCATAACTTTGGACATGCTCAACCGATTTTGCTAAAACTGATATAAATTTGCTCAGAATGACTTTCTCTATAAGATAAAAATTTCATGACAATCTGAGATGGTGGGTTGCATTTTTACTTTTTTCTGGTTGATCTGAAAAAGAATGACCCTTAAGTATAAGTATTGTTACTGACGGCAAAACTACTCGAAGTAAAGTAGAAAGTATTGACTAAAAAAAGCACTTAAGTAAAACAGTGCCGGTTGTCATTTAAAAACTACTCAAGTAAAAGTACGGTATAGCGTTCTCAATCGTTAAAGTGTCAAATGCACACTTGCCGATGATGACTTGCTCAGAAGGTGGCAAAATGGTAAATCAAAAGAAATTATTACCGCTCAGATGGCCGAGTAGATAGAGCGTCTGCTTCTGGAACGGTTGACTGGGAGTTCGATTTAGAGTAGGGTTAAACCAATGACTTAAAAGTTGGTATTTATAGCTTCCAGCTTGACGTTCAGCATCAAAGGCGACAGCGTGAAGAACAAGCCGGCAAGTTTATTTGTTGTGCCGTTCGGAACCACGCTTAGCGAGATTTCCCCATCTCGGAGTGGCAAAGGTGGCTCGAAACTTCTAAGCAAGCTCGTTATAGCGCCTCTATCGTAAAGAAGAATGAACATATTATGAATAAGTCAGCATTAACTCCAAGCAGAAACCTGCATATTTCTGTAAACACTTCAATTTTAGCTTTGCAATTTGCTTTTTTCTATAATTATGATTGAAAGAGAAATGCTACAGTTTTACTGCTAGGCCTAGAGGTTTATGGAATAGAACATATTAAGCATTTTCTGTAACTTGCGGTCATGCGGTTACGGTCATGCAGTAATTGCAGACAACAAGTAACATTGCATGCGACGCAACTTTGCAACGGAAGATTTCAGGTGCAATGAGGGATTTCAAGTGAGACTAATACGTAACTCAACGATTACTTTGTACCGCTATTTTTCTAAAATAAAAACTACCCAAGTGGAATTACTTTATACTAAAAGTACTTAAGTAAACGTAAAAGTAGCCAAAAAAAAACTACTCAAAAAAGTACTCGTTACCGAGAAAAAGTACTCAAGTAGTCTACTCAAATAAAAGCATTTCGTTACTTTACACCACTGGGTACCGGTATCTACTGTCATGGTTCGTAATTACTCTGTCCACATGTCCAATTTTAGTGGGCCAAACGTGCAGAGTGCTTGGGCTTTCTGCAGCATAATCAAATATTTGATGTCATAAAAGATTTTAATTGTGATGCTGAAAGTCCGTGAGCTGTTTTGGCCCACTTAAGCTGGACATGTGGATAGGGTAAAGGTATAAGTCTGTTATAAGAATAAACTGATAAATATGCGCTATTACAGGGATCTTCAACCTTTTTTGCACAATCGCCCCTTTTTGGAAAATGTGGGACGAAATCGCCCCCTGATTTGATGTATTTTTCCATTAAAGCCTAGTGAAGAGCAAAAAAAAAGGTTTTCACCAGTGGCGCACCCAGGATTTGGCAAAGAGGGGGGCCACAACCGCGGAGGCCTAGGGGGTCTGGGGGCGTAGCTCCCAGCTGCCAACAAATTTTTACACTTTTCACATTAAAAAAATAGTTATTTTAACATACTTTTTCTCTGAAAAAGGGCATGCAGTGAGTGCAGTCACTGTGGACAAAGCAAAAATGTTTTCGCAGTTTATGTCTAAAAGCAGAAGCTTGGCTAAAATAAGTGAAAGGAGGCTGCAACCATTATTAATTTGAGAAATTATAGACTGAAAGTTAGGTTTTAGCACCTTGTTACAGGAACCAAAGAGGAGGATATGGCACCGTGCCACACCTCTGCGTGCACCTATGGTCTTCACGTCCGCAGAGCTCCATTTTTCATTAAAAGCAGGTGAAGAGCATTCACAGAGTTTTTTTTTCGAAAGATTATTGCATAATATGTTGTTGCATGTTGGTAATTCTAAAATCGCCTCCCCCTCACAAGCAAAATCGCCCCCCGATTTCAACAATTGTTACAATCGCCCCTATAAAGGCCAAAATCGCCCCCGTTGAAGAACCATGCGCTATTATAATATATATACTCTGTCACAGATTACTACCGATAGTGAAATAGACAGTTGTTGATAGAGGGCGTATTCAGTATTTGTACCGGTACCTTGTGGGTACTACTAATTAGGCAGTGCAGGCAGTGTAGTACCGGTACTGATGGTGTACTTTGCTACCAGTAGGTCTACCTATATGTAGTACTTCTGTTGTTCTGTGCAACTTGTTTTTCTATTGCAAAAATTGATTTTTTTTACTTGCTTGCACTGCCTAACAATGCCTGCTCTATCTACACTGCCTGTGCTGTCTACACCTGTACACTGCCTACAAAGACTGCACTGAATGCACAGATTGCACTGCCTACAGAGACTGCACTGCATACAGTGCCTACTGCACTGCCTACAGTGCCTGCATTGCTATCACAGTATAATACTGTCTACTGTGCCTGCACTGCTTACACTGCCTACACTGCCTGCACTGCCTATTTGGTAGTACCGGTGCCTTGTTAGTTGTTACCATACCACTGTTCTTGCTAAGGTGCAAAATTTCACAAATTTTGAGTGAAGTTTTTCTATAAGCTTGCCGACTGAAATTGTGATTTTTTGTTGAATTTGAGCGAAACCATTAAATATTTTGGTGCAAAATGAAAGGTTCATAGTCTGCAAACTCGATTTTGAGGCCAAATATGGACCTAACTTTCTTAACCCCCAAAATTTTTAGGTAAATTTTTTATTGAAATTTCACAAATTTTTACTACCGGTACCGGTACTAACAAATTTTTACTACCGGTATTACATTGCTGACAGTTATGACAGCATGTACCGGTAAGCTGTATACTAGTTCAAATGGGCTTCAAACTTGGTTTTATGTATTAATGTGATACTCCCTTGCTCTATGCTATGTTTCTGTTGCATTTCGTTCCTGGCTGTATAAAAGTGTGTACAGATGTTGACCTGACATGATTACGTTGTAAATTAAAATAAAATTGGTAGCCATGTATGTATGTGCGTTACACTGGTACGTTTACACTGTTACCTTTTCATACGCCTTTTATTCTAAGTCCCTGGCTCAAAACCTGTGGGGAATTTAAGGTTTTCAGGTGGTTAATTGAACACCTCCTGAAGAATTAAACACTGTCCCATCCCTTAGAGAAATGACCCTTTTTTCTATTTTGCTCTACACTGATATTTTCAGAGGAAAATAGGACATCTGCGATTGTGAAGACCCTTTTTTCTTTTTGACAACAAAAGCCATGGTTTAAAACATCCTCGTTGTGGGTAATTGAAGGTCAGTCACATCAAAAGTGGGTAAAGAAAAAAAAAAAAAAAAGGTTGGGAACCGCTGCTCTAAGTGATGGCATGAAAACTGCTGGTGTGTATCTGTGTATACAATGAAAATTGAGGAGGGTAAAATAAATCAAAGTAAACATTAAAGTTGAAGTAAAAATGACGCTGGTGTTAGCTGGTGTATTATACAGCATTATATACCAGAAATCAAGTTGCTAAGGTGTTAGGTACAATAGTAAGGCGCTTAAGAAACTTAAGTTAGAAATAACTAAAAAGCAATGTCCTTCCTGGCCTACCGGACGGGAAATCATACCGGACGGGAAATCATGACGACTTCCTCATTCGTCCTGGAAGATGAATGTTTCTTACCTGAGGGCGGCTGATGAAGGCTAATAGCCAGAAACAGCGCTGTCTCGCTCTTCGGTTAAGTTAGAAATACTAGCAAAAAATTATTTTTTTTTCGTTTTTGATTTATGCTACCATTTTGCTCAATACAGTGCGCTCTAAAGTCTATAAAGTGTTAACAGGCACCACTTTTGTAACAGATATATGCCAGTACCAATATGCGTTTTAAAATAATATTTTTAAGCTTAATTGTGTTTTCATGTGCCTGGTATATTTTTACGAATAGCTGACGCATTTAGGAAGCAAAATTCTCGCATAATTTGTTGAACTATTTTGCAGAAATTATCTTTTCGTCCTACTTGTCTCTATAAAAAAGTTCTTCTTCATGACAACACTCCAACTGATGCAGCTGGTGAACTAGAATTTTCCAGAACAAAGAAAATAGCCAAGGTTGCAATTTAGTGTAACTAGTCATGTGTGTAACAACTTTTGCAATTGCAACTACATGTTGCCGCTTTATGTTGTTTTCATAGATGATAGTATGACAAATAATGTATATATTTCTTTATGGTATTTGTTACTATTGGTCAAAAAACAACTACAGCAGTGCAAAAATGCTGCGTTATGGGTTATATCGCGTTTATCTTGCTGGGATGATATGTTATTAAGGTTAGTGTTCCAGAGTATCACTGCTGTTAATGTAATTTGTTTTCTGCTTTTACAATTAAAATAGATTACTTTGTTTCAAACCAGTGATATGGTTTTGCAGCATTCTAGTAAGAGCATCTTGAAGTTAAATATAATGATTTTAAATTATTAATTTTTCCATAGTTTACTTGTGCTCTGTGTGGTTTTTCATTAGGAGAGCAAAACAACTATTTATCTGTCAACCAGTTAGTATTTGATTTAATCAAGCGATTGTTACATTACTAGTATGTTCGAGTTTCAAATGAGACCCCTAGCGAAGTTTTGTGTGACATCCTGACCAAGCAATGGAAATTAAAGCCACCACCAATCATCATTTCAGTGACTGGTGGTGCAAAAGATTTCAAAATGAGATCAAGATTAAAAAAAGAGTTTCAAAAGAATTTGGTAAAAGCTGCTGAAAGTACAGGTATGCTCCTCATGACGTTGATAACTTGTTTTCTTTCAGCTTCTTTGCTGTGGAGTGTGGAGGAAGTAAACTATGATGTACTGTGAGACGAATACATACAAGAAACAGCATAACTATATGCACATATACCCAGCAGCTCGGATGGCCGAGTGGTAGGAGCGTCCGCCTCGGGAGCTGTTGACTTGGGTTTGATTCCGAGTCGGGTCAAACCAATGACTTGAAAATTGGTATTCACAGCTTCTCTGCTTGACGCTCAGCATAAAGGGACAGTGTGAAGAACAAACCGGCAAGTTCGCTTGTGCCGTTGGGAAAAGCATTTATAGCGGGATTTACCCATTTTGGTGTGGTAGACAGATGGATGGCAACTCCTAAGCGAGCTCGCATTGCGCATGGATCGCTTTTTCGTGATGGGAGGATAAATATGCAACTAACTACAAGAAATACTGCAAGTGCGTGACAATTCGGCAGGATTAAGTCGACATAGGACAACACAGCTTAGAGCTATCCGTCTTTGGCTCTAACCTAAATGCTAACTCTAATAATGTAAAATTGGTTTATATTTCTTGATGATATCATTTTACTCAGGTGCGTGGATAATAACGGGAGGAACCCACACCGGTGTTATGAAGCATGTGGGAAATGCGATTAAAAAACACAACACTATAAAATCTCGAAAGGTACCATTGAATTTCTATTTGGCCGTTCGTATTAGTTCAAAATTTATACAATTTGTCTCTTCATTGTTGTATTTCACACTGCAATAACCTCCTTAAAGCTTGCTACTTTGTCTTAGATTTCAGTTTATTTATAGCGACGTTGCTCTTGGTCACGTTTTCTGATTTTACAGGTAGTTACTCTTGGCATTGCGACGTGGGGAATTATACATGATCGAGACAAACTACAGCGAAAAAATTATAATTATGAAACTGAAGTAAGTTGGGTATACTGTTTTTACGCTAATCTTAGTAAGTTTTTATTTTTGGATTGCGTGTAATAATTGAGATTTTATACATAACGGGAGTGCCGCACGAACCTGATTGCAACTGCCTGGATTTTCACTGGATCATACCCAAGGAGACGCATGTTAGTTACGAGTTTATTTTAGCGTTAAATCAAAATTTTTCTGGTTGCCTAAATTGTGAATATATTTCAAGAAATTTGATTATTATATTATTTGTATTGAAGCCGGTTTCTTATGTCTGCGAGGAATACAATTCATTAAATAGACACCACACTCATTTTTTTCTCGTTGATGATGGAAGCGTTCGAAAATTTGGACGAGAGATTGAACTTCGAGCAAGGCTAGAAAAATACATAGGTACGAAAAGTCTGTGTAAAGTGTTTTGACGTTTTTTGTACTTCGAGCTCTTTAGCGTTTTTGATGAATAATGTTAACGTTAACATTCCTATTTGTAAAGATAGTACCGGTATGTTTAACTTTAGCAATTCAAAATTCGTCCAAGCTTTTTTGTAACTGAAACGTTGGTTGCGTCTTAAGAAAAATCCTCAATGTTCGTTATTCCCAAAGCATGGCAACTTTTCTGACCTGCAAAGAGTGTTGGTTCCAGCCAAGAACAGGCTTGTGAAAATTTCCGTCACCAACTCCACGTGGTCCAGTTGAGCGAGACCGACTTGGAGATGGAGATGTAACAGTGGTCTGAGTTCGGGTCGGGTTTGGCAAATTCGCTTTTTCTAAAATGTTACAGGGAACAGCGTTACCATTATCTTGTGTTGAAGTTAATTATTTTGCAGCTGAGAAGTACAACGACGTACAAAATGTTTGTGTGATAGTGCAAGGTGGTCCCGGATCTCTTGCGGTATGAACATTTTGTGGTGTGATTGATTCTATTTATTTATCTGTGCTTCCTTTTTCGGTTTTTGGTTTAAGAATTTTTAGTTTTTACTTAAGTGCATTTAAAAAAAAAAAAACGAATCTGAACTTGCCAGCTGGGGACTTTCAAAATCTGTGATCTTTAATTTAGTGCTTTGTCAGTGGCAAGTTTGTTTTAAAAAGGAACAAACCTACAAATGCTGATATGACAAATATTAATCATATCATTTGACAGGTCACATGAACCATTCGCTTCCGCTCGTCTAAAACTTTTGCAACTTTCGTATAGGTGCTTACATATTGTAGCCAGTTTATTTGTCTGTTCTCGAAGTATGTGATACGCCTTATTAATTAAATATTATACTTAATAAAATTGCGTGCAAGCGACCAAAATTGACTATTCTCAATATCAAGTTTTTCAATTATTAGTAAATTATACCGTCGTGAAGTTATTAATTTAATATAAAGTCCACCTTACAAAAAGTGCAATGTTGCACATATACGCAAATATATTTATATCATATACGTGAATACCGTGGTACAAAAAGTTATGCCATTTGAATTAATATTCTTGCAAAAAAACTAGTTAAAGTTTTTCAATGAATTCCGTTAGATTTTAAAAGAAAAATTTGCAGCTGATTACGGTTTTAGTTCCAATGCAAAATTTAATGGTTCAGCAACTTATTGAAGCATTTTAAAAATGGCCACACAAGTTGAAATGCCTTATTCGTATTTCGTACCGGACACTACGGACAAAAAGTGGTTGCGCTTTGTAGTAATTGATAGATTCGCTGCGGCAGTGCATTTTTGTCGGTGTAGTTTAGTTCTTCAGGAGCACCACAGCTGAGAAAATAAAAAAAAAACTAGCGGTAGGTATTATTCACTTCGGTAGTGCATCGTGTTGTCTGCAAGAAAACTTGAAATAGCGTTTTTTTTTTCAAGCGTTTAACGTGTTTACTAGCATTTGGACTGATATGAACTTGGCCAAGTTGAAATTCTACGCTCGTTCCTAGTCTGTACTTAAATTTACCCACGAACTTGTTTTACACGAGAAAAACTGTTTCTACATTATTTTTTCATTCCCTAGTCCTTATGCAAACTAACATTGTATTTTTAGACTGTATTCAACTCACTTCAGCATGGTACTCCCGTGGTTGTAATTGCCGATTCTGGTGGCTGGGCCAACATTTTAGCTGTATTGTGCAATGAAAAATTCAACAATGTTTCCGAAGATACTGTTCTTAATTTGATGAAAGGTTCGAGATGTAGATAATATAACATATTTTATACTTCTAGTCTCAAAGCGTTTAATTGTTATTAAGATGTTTTTGTATGACAGCGTTTGTTAAAATCTGTTTTGTTTACAACGTTTTTTTGGTTTCAACTGATTTAAATGCACTCTCGATATTACGCCGAAGTGTGTTACGAGTGCCGGGGTCCATCTCCGCGACTTGTCGCCTGGGCAACACAACTTCGAAGAAACGTCGCAGCGGTGATGAGCCGTTGGCGACACGGTGTCTGATTTGACCGACGCGGGATTGGAACCCCATACCTCCCGCATCGATAGCATTGTCTTAACAACTGAACCACCTGCCGGTTAATAGTAGTTTTTCCTCATCTAGTATTATATGTTTCTCGGCTTTATTGTTAATAATAATAGTGCTCTGTATTTATAGATTACAGATTAAACAGTAAAATTGAATGGTAGGCATATTTACTCTGCGCAATTTAGTAGGGCACCCAGATTTTCAACTTTTTTTTTTGTTTTCACGTGTTTCGTGACTTTTTTTGTGCTGATTCCAAAAATGTGCTTGAAAATGTGATCCAGTCAACTTCCGGGAAGATATGGGGGGGGTTTTGGTCCTCCACTTTTTCAAAATTTGGCTAAAATTTTGAATAGCATTACTGGTTCTTACGTTAGAACACTGGAAGAGATTTTACTTGAAAGAACATTTAATTCTGTGCAATTTAAAAAAAAAATTTTTCAAATTCACCAAGTAAGTTGGGAGATATCAAGCATTTTGTCATTATTTTTTTGTTACGCTTGAGTGATTTTTGAAGCAAACTTGCTACTTACAGCTTAAAAACTACTGGCATAGACTTAAGTTGAGATAAATAAGGAAAAGCTGAGTAAATATCACTAGGAGGCTCAAACTTCAAAAGAATAAACATCAGAAATTTGTTGACTTACTACTCCTATTTTGTTATGCATGAGTGATTTTAGGTAAACAATTGACCCAAATTTTAATATGAAGTTTTATTTTCGCCATCAACAATAGACAAACTGGGTCAGTCTAAAAGTGTACATCAAAATTAATATATTTTAAATGATAGCGACATCTTTTTAAACAGTAAACACATCAATTTTCTGGGAAAGAATGAAAATCTAGTTTGTTTCATCAAGATTTAGCATGAAAAATTACTGATAAGAATACGATGCAAAGTTTCTATGCATTTGAGTTTTTCCATTTCGGATGTTTTACGGTTGTTTTATTATTTTAACAATTGTCAATAGCAATCTTATTCGTGATCTTGACAAGATTGTTGAATGAAGCATTGCTTTGTTGGCTTCGAATAAATTTTTCGTGATAGCTCGATTTCTTTGAGTATAGCCTGTCTTCTTGTTTCATTTTTTGTAATTACACCAGTAAAGTCACTTCCTAGCTTTACTGTGCGCTCTGCAGCATCGTTTACTGCTGGAATGGATGAAACAATGTTGGAAAGTTCAAGACAAGAAGTATTGTTTTTCCATTCATTTATAGGCAGAGACAAAAATGTTGGTTCGATTCTCAAAAGCTTGAAGAACAACCAGGATTCACTGTTGACAAAACTTAAAAGTGTGGAGTCATCATAAATTTTCGGCTTTTCTGGTTTTCCAATGTCAACTGGAATGGGTGGGCTTTCTTTCATTGCAATGGTTATTGCAGTTTTACTTTCATCGCTGACTCTGCTTGAAAAAAGTGCCAATGGAATACTCCTTGGAGATAAATACCATGTGTGTAAATCTAATTTTTTTAAGCAAACAGCTGAAAGAGCAGGATCTCTTGTAGCCCACTTTTTCAAATCTTTCCACAACATTAGTGTCAGATGTGGTGCATCAGCTGAAACTGGAATTGAAAACAAGTAATATGAATGCAAATAGACAATAAAAAATGCCAAGTCTAAAAGATCATGCTCTTGGGAAGCACCGAGTCCAATTTTGTCCTGGCCAGCAATCACCATTTTCAAAATGTACAGTGAGGCTCCCATCCATCTTGCATGGTGAACCGCACTCACTTTCTTTGACCATTCAAGCTTTGACGTTCCTCCAACAAGAAACTAAAAAGCAAAACAATCATTTGAAACGAATCATTGTAAACACAGTAGGCACCTTTACCACTATAAAAATGTACTGGTTAACGTAAGATTTTCAACTTTTCAAAAGCTAAAATTAACTAATAATTAGCTTACCAACACTATTCTAGCCAATTCCAAATAATCTTCACGTTGAAATGAATGTTTGGTTTCAAAAAAAGACGAAAAGAGTTTTTTTACTCTTTGATGAAATTCACTGGTCACTTCATCTTTTGGAGCCAATAATTTTACCTTTTCATTGGCATCTTCAAGGATATGTTCTTTTTCTTCTTCTGTTAAGTTGTTAAAATACTTCTCAAACTTTGTAAAATACTTCTCTCTTGGGCCAGATGTTGGGCCCAGTTTTAACGTTATAGCTGCTCCCATAATGATTTCCAGAATATAAAGCAAACATGCAAGCCAAAGAAGAGGTTTGTCCAGATATACTTGCTAGCGTACATTAGCACCATTTTGCAAACCCGTATTAGCACTTGTGTCGAAGCATAAACCGATGATGTTTTCAGTTATTTTCCAACATTCAAGCATTTGATGGACAGTTTGTGCGATTTTCTTTCTTATTCCATCAGAAACTGGCACATCTCCAAGAACTTTATCAGATTTGATTCCCAATCCGGTTACACATATTGCCAAAAAATCATGAATTTCTCCAAACTGGTTTCTGCGCTTTCCATCAAAATGAAAAACCAAGTTTTTTGGAAAAACATAAGCACTTCGAATTGATTTTTCAATTTCTGTTTCCGTTTTCATACGCAATTTTCTGATGGTCTCTGTGGAACTTTGAATCTGATTTAAATCGCCACCACCTGCTTGAATCGTGGCAGCACAGAATCTGAAAACATCTGCGTTTGACAGTTTTTCTCTATCAGCATGAGGAATTAGCTGCTTGATCCACTCATCCCTTGAAAGTTTCAACACAAACTCATCACCCAATGCTTTGTTTTGGCTAACAGATAATTCTGGGTTAAACTCTTTCTCAGAAGAAAGACTTCCCATCTCAGATGCTGATGTAGGTAATGCTGATGAACAAGATTGAAATTCAGATTTTCTCATCTAAAAAAGGCAAGAAGTATATATTTTTTTGACACCTCTACTCTCTAGTTAATAGCTGCTATTCTGTAACGGTTGTCGGGTTTTCAAGATAGAACAACATAATTTTGAAGTAGCAGTGAACTGCACAAGTAGTGCTACTTAACAATTTCAATGCTAATTTCTGCAGCCCAATACTATTTATTTTTTTCGGCAGCAACTGATGGCAGGAAGTTAACACGAGACGAAAACATAAAAAAGCGGAATAACTCAATTTATTCTAACACGTGAGAAAAAAACTTTACTTTATTATTCTAACCTTTTTTGACAATAGTCGAGCTTCTAGATCGGCCTTCTTTTTTATTCGCTTTGTTGTTTTTCTGTCTAGTGGGCCAAGAGATACTGGTAAATTCAGTTTCACTTGCTCAACAAACTTTAGGTCTTCTTCTTTTTCATCAGGCATCAGTGTTTTGTCTTTTGTGATAATATTTTCTGCGTTTTTGGATATAATCAAGAATTTCAGGAGTAACCTTTCTTTGAATTTGCTGATTGTGGGGTTTATGTCTTTCGCACTTTTGTGTTTTTTGTATTCATTCACTAGCTTCATTATCTTTTTTTTGAACATTTATTTTCGTCATCAAAGGAATATAAGAAAGACGCCAAATTTTTATCGCATTTTCGGCTGTTTCCCAAGCTGCTGCTTTCGCTTTACGTTGGTTCTTTGGTTTAGATTGAAGTTGATAAAGATAATGACAAATCACGTCTTTGGAAGATGGAAACTGTGCACCTCGAAATTTTAATAAAGGTGTAAAGTTACCTAGTACACTATCATCCTTTTCTGATCCTTTACGCAAGTCCATATTGTTAAACAACAACAGTTATTCTGATATTATGAGTTAGCCTATCAAATAATTAGTACATCTGGAAAAGAAACAAATGCTGTTATCTTCATAAGGTTAATCAACTTACAATGACATGAGATTAACTTCTAAAATCACTCATGCATAACGAAAGAGGAGAAGTAAGTCAACAAATTTCTGATGTTTGTTTTTCTGAAGTTTGAGCCTCCTAGTTATATATGCTCAGTTTTACCTTATTTATCTCAACTTAAGCCTATGGCAGTGGTTTTTAAGCTGTAAGTAACAAGTTTGCTTCAAACATCACTCAAGCGTAACAAAAAAATAATGACAAAATGCTTGATATCTCCCAACTTACTTGGTGAATTTGAATTTTTTTTTTAAATTGCACAGATTTGAATGTTCTTTCAAGTAAAATCTCTTCCAGTGTTCTAACTTAAGAACCAGTAATGTTATTCAAAATTTTAGCCAAATTTTGAAAAAGTGGAGGACCAAATCACCCCCATATTTTCCCAGAAGTTGATTGGATCACATTTTCAAGCACATTTTTGGATTCAGCACAAAAAACTGCATAAAAAAGTCACGAAACACGTGAAAACAAAAAAAAAGTTGAAAATGTGGGTGCCCTACTATTTAGAACTTAAAAATAAACAGCCGTAAACTGAAACAGACCTCTCCTCGTGACAGCTATTTCGCTCAATGGAGCTCATCAGACGAGTGTATATTTCGAACTGTAACTCCCAGTCACTTTTAGCCCTTGCAAATCGCTGATATCTGTAATTTATGTGATTTCCCAGTCGTGAGTGTACCTATTGCGTTGTTTTTCTTTTTATTTTTCACTTTCATTTGTGTCACTTGTTTGCGACAAAAAATAAAGTTGAAGTTAAAGTTCGAGCGGTTTTTTAGGCACTGGAAGCAATATACCGAACGAAGCAGAAGTATCTCGGCTGACCAATATGGCGCGGGAATGTGTTAAAATGAAGCAACTGATTACGGTATTCAGTCTCAATGAGGCGGAAGATAATAGGGATTTGGACCATGCCATTTTGCAAGCCATTTTAAATGGTGAGCCGTAGTTTTGTTAATGATGGATTTTTGCCTTTTTCAGTCTCACATTCTGTAGTTAGAAAATATTTTGTGCAAGCTTACCCAAAACTATTAATGCGTAAGTTTATTTTGATAAAATTCAAAACTATGTTTCCAAAGCATAATAATGTTGAGCTGCGTGGAATTGAAACAGGCAGTAGTGTTTTCTAAAACTTCTAACAGTTCCAGCAGAAAAATTCATTTCTGCATTGAAGATATTGATTTATTTAACCTAATTTTATTTCTCATTGTTGCCACGATTTCGCGCTGTTTGCGAAGCGATTGATTTTTCGTAACTCAATAGATTTATTCATTGTGCACTTAAGGTGTGACATGTCATTATTACCATAGCCTTGTATAGCTACCCAAACTTATTCGATGATAGTTATGTCAAGAAACCTGCAGTATTTATTCTTGTAAATAATGTTGTTCTCGGTCATGTGTATGAGTAATGCAAAAAAACTTAGCCAACTTCCACTTTTAGCATGCTGTTCAGCTTATGCATTGTGGTAAAAAAGCATTTGAAAATAATTGCAAAGTCTTATTGCTGTGTCAACAACTCTTGAATCATAATAAATTTTATTGGATGAATTATGTAAAGAGCCAAGTTACGCTAAACCGATTTGTTTTTCAGCCAACATTTGCATCGACCAACAAACTGAAGTTCACCTGAGGTTGGCGCTTGCATGGAACAGAGCTGATATCGCAGAAAGTGATATACTCACTGATGATAGCAGTGTTAATGATACAGCTATGACAGAAATATTTATTGATGCTCTTAAGCAGGTCATTTGTTATGTTTAAATAACGTCGTAAAAGATATTCAGTAATTCTTGAGGTATCACTTGTATTGCTAGCACCTTTCGCCACCGTCTGTTTTTAACACAAATTATACGCAATTTTATCTTCATTGTCCGATTTTTTTGGGTCTGGATCTCACAATGTAATGCCTTGGGGATTTATTCATTTAGCAGCTCAGATGGACGAGTGGTAAGAGCGTCTGTCCATGGAGCTGTAGACTCGGTTTTGATTCTGAGTTGGGTCAAATCAACGACTTAGTGATTGGTATTCACAGCATCCCTGTTTAACGCTCAGCATTTAAGGGATAGTGTTGAAAACAAGCCGGCAAGTTTATTTGTTGTGTCGTTGGGGAAGGCTCTTAGCGGGATTCTCCCATCTTGGTGTGGTAGACAGGTGGCCGGTAATTCCTAAGCGAACTCGATATAACGCTTTGATGTTTTTTTCGTGGTAGGGGATAAGTGTACGACTAGATGCAAATGTACAAAATTTTCATTGAGTATTTTCCAAAAATTTTGTCTTATTCTTTATAGGTTAGTTGTTTTTAAATTGTGCTCTTAAAATTGTAACATAATATTAAGTAAAAAAAAGGATAAAAAGTTACCCATAAAATAAATCAGATCAAGGCCTGCTGAACTGCTCTGACGTCAAACCTTTTACAAAATTTCATAATTGACTCCTTGTTCTAGTTTCGATGATTAACTTGATCTCGCACTGTTTCTCATCGCTCCCATCTTATGAAAAGGTGAAATGAAATATCTCCACGTCAGTACAGGGAGCGTTAGCGACGCTTTATGGTACTCCTCAATACTTCATCTTGAAATTGTGATTTGCAGGATAAGCCAGGATTTGTGCAAGTATTGCTGGATCATGATTTGCGGCTCCATAACGCTTTCACTGAAAATCATTTATTTCGTTTGTATACTAGTACCATATTGACAAACGAGGGAAGCGACTGTGAACAGAACAAAGAAATTGTGTATGTATTTTTTTTAAAGTTTTTCGGGTAATCATTTTTAAACAAAAAAGTCAATAGATTTTTTTAGGTGAAGTTTTGCTTTTAATAACTAATAAAAACAATGCAAACTTTTGAATGGGTCGTGAGTGTTGCTCGGTGCCTTTATAAAAAATCTATATTCTATGCATTGATGTTTTCTGTATTGATCAATCGACAGGGCAGTACTTCTGTACAGAATGTACACGAAACGGTTTCGTATAAAAATTCAGATTTCTTCATTTTCTGCTAATATTTATCGAACATTAGTATGTATCACGTTGTTACAACCTTTCAGCTGTTCTGATTATTCATTGTTCTTATTATCAGGAAGAAAAAGGACTCATTTATGGGAGCTCGATGCTCATTCGGCATTGAGAACTTTAAAGAAAACAAAATGCAAGTAAGTGTGTAGGTGCCATATTCATTTGTGTGGTAAAGTCGGTGTCGTAGAGTTTATGATTGATTTTCAATGAAGTAATTTGTATGTGTCCACTTTTTTGCACCATTTTTCTAACGATTTGTGTGGACAAAAATAGTCATCGTCGTGGGTGTTAGATGCCGAAAATGTGGATCTTCATATATTTATATTGTTGGCTTTCAATCAAAAATTCCGATTTATTCTATGAGATTTGACTGAATACTCAGAAATGTTTTGTTTGTTTATGTTGAATGTTTTATTTCTTACATTAGGGTGTCTTGCGGGAACTGTTCATTTGGTGTGTATTGAGCAACAAGAAAGATTGTGCTCGTGTGTTGTGGCATGCGTTGAATGAAGAGATCCTCTCCGCTTCAATTGTCGCTGGCAGCCTGCTCAAATCCATGTCAAAACAAGCAGAATCCAAAGACGACGTAATTAAAACCATAAACATGGAGATATCGTGTTACGGAGTTGTTTATTGTCTATGCAATATCTAATTTCCCTTTGAGCAAAGTCAAATTTGCCGATATGTTTAATAGACTTGACAAAAGACTGTAAGTGAAATATAGAAATTACTGTAGTTTTGGCTGATTTTTTGCGCCTTCGACAAAACTTTGTATTTTTGCGTATTATTTTTAGAAAGAAGATCTTTTAGCTCATGCGGATGAATACAAGAACATTTCGTATGGAATTTTATCGGAATGTTTTGACAAAGATTCATGGAAAACGTCACTTCTCTTGAAACGACGAATGCTGCATTGGGGAAAGCAGACTTGTCTGGAAGTCGCTGTTGATGCTAAGGAAATGGTTTGTATTTTTAGTAACTGCAAGCTAGGGATGTCCATTCAGAATAATTACGTATTCTAGAATAATTCCGAATCTTTTTTCGAATCCAGCATTTCGAATCCTTAAGCGAATCCTAAATCTATAAAATGGCCGTTAGTACTATTTTGATATCAGTTCAGCTCGCAACCGCTCGATTACTGCATAACTAAAAAAATTAACCATTTGTTTCATTTTTAATGAATTTATAGCCAGCACTATAAATTTGAAGCATATATAATATATTATACACGCAGTGGCGTAGCCATGGAGCTAACAGCGGGTATGCCCCTATTAAATTATAGAAACACATGAAAAAAATACGGCTCTAGTATATGTACAATATATACAAGCGGTGCATACTGCACTCATGGCCTCCCACAAATCTTTGCGGCCTCCTACGAACACCGCATGATCAAACACACGCGAGGCCGAGCGCACACTTGCGTTTATGCGCAACGTCTGAAAAGATTTATCGCCCGCAATTTTTCTTCACAATTAAACCAAATCCTAAAAACGGAACCGGTTCCGTAGGATTCGATATTCTGAAATGGACATCCCTACTGCTAGCTATCAACTAGTAATGGTGGTCTTGCTTGTTTTCCACGCTCCTTGTTATAGCTGTCCATGAATCAGCTCTCCACAGGTGGAGAAGTCGCTTGTCTCCATGATTATAGGTAATTTTGCGTTGAATAAGTAGTATCTGTAATAGCTATCTTTTATTTGTCTGAAACCACTTATTGCGTTTCTGCACTGTTTTATTTTGGGGATGCTTTTGAAAGTTTGTGGCTCTGAATTTTAGTATTTTATCAGTGTCTTGACCTTTTTCAAGAAGTTCATTCGTTTTGTTATCGGTTAAAAGACCGAATTGTAGAAGATTTTACTAGCTTTTAGCCCAAAAACAGTAGTAAAACAATACTTGGTCATATTATGTTATAAAAAATCAAATCTTCTTCGTGCTCGAGTTTGTTACGCTTGGTTATAATTATAACGAGTGACGGCCGACGGGGTCTATTGTAGCAGCAGCGGCGGCGAGCCGTTGACAACAGTATTCCATTTGACCGGTCTCGGAATTAAACTCAAGACCTCGCCCACCGATTGCGATGTATTTCACCACGAAGCCAACCGACCTGATATTTGTTATTCAGTGATGTGTATTTGTATATGTTCAGGATCTGGTTTCTCATCCTGCAGTCCAATCATTTCTTGACAATATTTGGTTTGGATGTATCAAAAAACCTCAACATGCAATGAGTTACGCTTTTCTTACTCTGTGCATCTACATTGGCGCTTTCATACCTTTTCTCATACCGCTTATAATTCGATTTGAAAAAACTAACGGTAAGTTTTTTAAATGGAATACAAACGAAATGAAGCAACTCTATGTAACTGTAGCTAACAGCTGATTCAAAGAGCTATTTTGTTTACAAGAAACTGTTTATCGTATAGTGTTCTCAGGAGCCTATCATTTTCATGTTTGACTTTTGGTCGAAATTAATGAGGTAGTGAAAAGTTGGTCGTTGTAAGGAGCCGCAGTCCTAGCAAGTAACAACTTGAAGCTGTCGGAAAACGACTGATCCTTGGATGTTATGAGTTTAATAGCTCAGATGGCCGAGTGGTAAGAGGGTCCGCCTCTTGAGCTGTAAACTCTGGTTTGATTCCGAGTAGAGTCAAACCGATGACTTGAAAATTGCTATTCACTGCTTCCCTGCTTGACGTTCAGCATTAAAGGAACAGTGTTGGAAACAAGGCGGCAAGTTTAGATGTGTTGTTAAGAAAAGCACTTAGCGGGATTTTCCCATCTTGGTGTGGTAGACAGATGGCCGGCAACTCCTAAGCGAGATGGTATAGCGCTATGGTCACTTTCTCGTGATAGGATAATATGCAACTAAATACAAAAAATGTTGGTTATTTTTTCGCAAATTCTTTGTCGGTTGTGATATGGTTGGATTTCTCAAGTTAATTTTTTGCGTAGCCAACAAGGTGGATGTTGTATCAACTGAAGAGGGAAGCAACCACGCTGCTGGTGAGACGGATGAAACTTCTTTTCTAGATGCATGTGGTGCGTGTTTTTGTTTTGTTCATCGTGTCCGTCTATGGTATGTTTCATTGTACTGAACAACATTGTGTTCGCTTAGAAAGTGAGGAGCCAGAGTTAATAAGAGATTATGGAATTAAGTAAGTGTTCTGGGTGAAATGCACAATTGTACATGGTTTATAGGTAGCTTTTTGTTGTATTTAGTGTTGTTGTTTCGATATAGTTCTGTAGAAACAACAAGGTAGTGGCAATGAATTCACACGTCAAATTGCCTCGGTGCGGTGTAGGGATCATTACACCGCACTGCTGCTCAAAAGCACCAGGCTTCAATGTCGATCTAGGTTGACATTTTATTCTTATATCTCTCTCGGCTTATGAAATTAGTAAGGCCATGTTAATGGAACGAAAATATAATTCTTTAAAACCACCCGGCATAATTAACATCTCAGATGGCCGAGTGGTATGAAGCGTCTGTCTCTTGAGCTGTAGACTCGGGTTTGATTCCGAGTCGGGTCAAACCAATGACTTAAACATTGGTATTCACAGCTTCCCTGCTTGATGTTCAGCATTGAAGCAAAGGGACAGTGTGGAAAACAAGCCGGCAAGTTTACTTGTTGTGCCGTTAGGAAAGGCACTTAGCGGGATTCCCCCATCTTGGTGTGGTAGACAGATGGCTGGCAACTCCTAAACGAGCTCGTATAGCGCTTTGATCGCTCTCTCGTAATAGGAGGATAAATATGCAACTAAATAAAAAAAATAAAATAATGCAACCTATGGAATGGGGTAACCAATACATCGCATTATAAAATGTTAATCCATTTCGTGCTATCTTGCTCAGCGAGGCATCAGGGGTTGTACGGAAAAATAGGTTTTGTGTTGGTTGAATTTATGTTGAGCATGTCGTTGTGATGATGCAATGAATGTTATTGTAGCCGAAAACCTACACTGTGTGTAATTTAAAGATGAAAAAATATCATGAGCATCACTGGCCATAGGAGAATAGATAGCGCGCATGATTGACATTTTGCTTTCGCGTAAATGGTAAAGTATGGTTGAAAATGTCCTTCATCGTACTTAGGCGTTACAGCGACCGAGTCTAGTTTTTTGAATAAATTAAACGAATGAAGTTGTGTTCAACAGTGCGATAAACATAACATTCAAGAGTGCATTGAGAGAGACGGCGAAGTTAGATGCGCTCTACGAATCAGCAGCCACTCGAGGTGTATGTCAAACGCGATCGATCCCAGTGATGAATCAAACCTACATGATGTAGCGCTAGTGTGTTTTCCAAAGTTGTAGCTGTCCAAATTTATGCTGTCTGGCCTGCGACAAAGTTTTCCAAAGTTGTTGTAGGTCAGACAGCATAAATCATGCAGTTTTGCATTACATTGTTTAAAACAACTCCCATTTAGACACTGAATGTCTATTTCACAGGAACGTCGCTTCAAAATTCTGGAGAAAAAAAAGGGGAAGAAAGAGGTGTTTTTGAAAAATTGCTTTGTTTTTACGAAGCTCCTGTTGTCAAGTTTCAGCTAACTGTTTTCTTTTATCTGGTGGGTTGTTTTGTTTATTTTAAAGGTGTTTGAAGCTAATATTCTGACGTACAATGATCGGATTTTGTATGCGTTCCAATTGTTTAAAGACCGCTTATATGACAAGCAGTTTAAGTGTTAACTCAAGTTAATGTATTGAATTTGATATTATATTCGTCTTGCTAACTGAAAAAGCTTTTTTTCAATTTTTAGAAACAAATTAAATCTTAGTTTGAAATGATAATTTGAAGCACAGCATTTAGTAGGCTTTTCTCGAAATCATCTTTTCAAACAGCTGAAACTGTTCAGTTGTATTTTTGGTTGTGAAGGTCGTTGATTAATGACTTAACAAACGGCATAATTACCCTGTCTGCATGCCCAATTTTTGTGGGCTTTAAGGTTAGGACGACGGTTCTTGGGTCTAGGCCAGGGTTTTTCAACCTTTGCTGATGTCCACTGAAATAATAGAATATGGCGATGACCCGTTTACTTTTATTAAAAAGCATAAAATGAGCGTAGCAGTATCTTTAGGAAGTTCTGTTGCCCATTAAAAACAGTTCCGTGGCCCACATTCGAACCATGGCCCATAGGTTGAAAACCTCTGTTCTAGGCCCACCAAGTTTTCGTGGACTTTCACGGACCGTGTCCACATGTCCAAAGTTGCTATTGTTTTGATTCAAGATATGAAGACATGCCAGAAAACGTTATAATAATCCTATCTTTGTTACGTCGATGAGATCATAATACTGGGCTAAGATAACAGTAGGCTACTGTTCAATTTCGTGGGTTTTTAGAACCACCTGTTTTCGCCCACAAACTTAAAAATGATGAGTGATGACTCAGCAAGCTTAAAAATGATGACTCAAAAAGCTTAAAAATGATGACTCAGCATAAAAATTAGCCCACAATCATGATTACTCAGCAAGAACCGCGTGCCTTGAGTCCACGACATTGTACGTGTGGACTAGGTAAATGACTCGCAAATACTGTTTTGCTAGATATTTCTCATCCTGTTTGGGTACATTCTTCTGTTCAATTTCTTTGACGCAATAAGCGAGTTTGAATATGCCTTGATAGCTTGGGTCGCTGCCCTTATGCTTGAAGAAGTTCGGCAAGTAAGTTGATGTTTCGTACGCTATGTAGAGTGTTGAATTGTGATGATTCTATTGGAACTTCAAGCTTTTTGTATACTCACTTGTTATAATGAAACTTTTTTTAGCTGTGGGGTTCACAAATCAAAGGATTCGGTGGAAAATGTCGGCATTACGTAAAAGGTCTTGGAAATCAGTTGGACTTGCTTAGCTTTGTTCTTTTCGTTGTTGGTCTTGTTCTAAGGTGCGATCAAATATAATCTATTCCAAAGCTTTGCAAAAATTCTATGCATTACTAAATCAATCACAGCAAGACATATGCGTGTGTGTAGATTGTAGAAATTTTGATGGACATTTTACAAACCAAATTCTGTGTAATAAGTGCATTAAAAGATAGTAAAACTACGTGCATCACATCCAATTTTTTACCCGCTTTTTCCAAATGGCATTGCTTACTAATGTAAGCTCTTATTACTTTATCGATTAATTGATTATTTTTAAGCCTTGCTTGTTGTACTCGGTGTACTGCTTGTTTATAACAATGTTGGTTGTGTTGTCTTTTTTTGTGTTTATAGCTGTCTGTAGATAAATTAAATTGACAAATCTACCAAAGTTCAACTGAGAATCAAGTAATCAAGTTGCCTGGTTTACGCTAGCCCTGTTTGCTGCAGTTCAAGATAGCTACGTCAACTTTAATGTTTTGAATATTTTAGAGTTCTACACATGAGCGAAGGTGTCGAGTTGCTGCAATCAGCCAGGGTGTTGCTTTGCTTTTCTTACGTTGTTTTCTCATTACGAATTCTGAGCATGTTCACAGTAAACGAACAGCTTGGTCCAAAATTATTGATGGTCAGAAAAATGGTGAGTTTAATGATCCAAAAAGCTTGACAGCAAGTTAACATTGCTGTGGCACTGAGAGATTTTAATTGACTTCTAAGGATTCATTACATGAAACCACTCCAACTGATCTGATAAATTTATTGGAGTTAGAGTGTCTGCTTTTGGAGAGGTAGAAAAGGTGTTCAATTCTGAGCATGGGCTTATAGAACTCCCTAAAAGTTTGCATTTTTACATCAACTCGGCTAAACGTTTGTATTAAAAGAATTGTACTGAGTACACCAGCAAAGTCATTTGTTATGTTAAAGCTTTTTTTAATGCCCCCGTGACTTCCTCACAATCACAAAATAAAAAGCAAATACAAAAAGAGAAGATTTTCGAACACCTATAGCGTAGAACAATTGAGCTATTTGCTTAATCAAATGGCTGATTGTTTTGGTTAAGTTTGAACTGAGGTTATGTAGTCCAAATGTGAAGAAATAGAACTAATTTGTCTGTAAATCAATGGTTGGTAAAAACTTTTACAAGCTTAATGATTTCGTAAGGCTTGGTTATCACGCAAAGCATTGATAGTATTTCTGAAAATAGGGAAATTTGTGCGCTCTATTCAGTATATATTATATATATTTTCTTTTTGTGGTTAGATGCTAAAATCAATTTTATTTTCCAGCTGAAAGATTTATTCTTCTTCATCTTCATCCTTGCTGTCTTCTTGATTGCTTACGGAGTAGCAAGTCAATCCCTGCTGTATCCGAACGAAGTTGATGCTGGAACTGTGTTTGGGGGAATTTTAAGCAAACCATACTGGAACATATTCGGCGAATTATTTTTACCAGAAATTGTGTACAATCCAAGTGCGTGAGAGTTGAGCGCTATCATTTTACGGATTGTTTTGCGTTAAGGCTCCCTGAGACCTCTGTAAGGTTCTGTTTGAATAAGACTCCGTGATAAATGCATAAGCGTGAAACGGACCGTTGGAGTTTGTAAATGAATGCTTCCAAATTAATTGAGTTATACTGTTTTACATAGTTGTTTATGAGTAAATCGCTATAAACCGTTTCTCGTCGGTAAATAACGTCGAAACCAGCAATTTGTTTGGCTTTACAGGGCGACTGGTGAATAGGGTGTCCCGTTTTTTCACTTTTTTTTCTAATCTTTTTGTACGGTTTCTAGCGAGGAAATTGTCACCTAACAACCACCCAACATTTTTTTCAAGAAAAAATTGTCATCTTGGTACTTTGGGGAGGTGCAAAAGTTTTTTTTTGCTGGGGGCGAATACCAGTTTTTCTCGTGACTCAAAAAGTACAGCACCTAGAGCAATAATTTTTGTACCAATTGATTTAGAAAAACAGGTTTCCTATCTGTCTTTAAACATTATACACCTCTGACTGCTTAATTTTTTAACTTATCGTTAAAAAACTGATTTTTGAGCTTTTCGTATTAATTTGATCTGAAATAGCATTAATTATGCACTAAACAAGAGATGTATGAAATCAAGCATCACGTTTTTGTGACCAAATAATACCTCCTGTGGTTACCTAGAATTATGGATGCTTTAGGAAAACTCCATTAGACTTTGAGTTGTCAGTGTGCAGTTTGAGCTGAATTTGAGGAGTGCTTGAGCTTAATCAATGTGGCCCAACTAAATTATATCGCGGGCCATGAAAATTTGTTTACTTATCCCTCGGGCCAATGTTTAGTAGATCAACATAATTGTTAGTTGCGAAGAAAATCTAGAGTTTGTCGTTCGTTTAACTTTAACTCCAGTATGTGTTAACGTACGTCGCTGTGTCTTTTTTCTGATTTATTGCTGCTTATTTTGTGAATATTCTCTGGCAAGCCAGAAACAAAATGAACTACTACTATTGACGTTAATTTGGCATTTTGCGAAGTGAATATTCTCTGGCAAGCCAGAAACAAAATGAACTACTACTATTGACGTTAATTTGGCATTTTGCGAAGTGAATATTCTCTGGCAAGCCAGAAACAAAATGAACTACTACTATTGACGTTAATTTGGCATTTTGCGAAGAAGATCAAATTTATCAAGTAAAAATCAAATCTTCATTATACTATCCGTTTTAAGCGTGTAGCCAGTTAGCCGTGCCCATTTACACGGCCGTGCAACACAGCTTCTTTCGAACAGATGGCGCAGCGGTAGCGAGCCGTTGGCAACGCTGTGTCCGCTTTGACCGACCCAGGATTTGAACCCCAAATTTCCGCTTCAGAGGCGCGAAAGTTAACAACTCGGTCATCTGATGTAGATAAGTTTACTTTGCATGAAATATAACCATCAACCGCACCAAGTAGCTGTTGCTACCTTTTTTTCAGTAAGGCTAGGCGATTTGAAGCGATCGTGAAAGACTCTAAAGTCTATACGACCGAGAGTTTTAAGCAAGCGTGTGGAAATCTAGTGTTTTATCATGTTGCTTGTTGGTCCGGGCTCGTTCTTCTTGCTACCGACGTGGACCTGCCCTTCGGCTCATACAATTGCAACAAGTTGAAAAGTAATCCGTTGCAATTCGGTGAATAAAGCACCACATAAGTTATGAAGCGGTACAGACTGTTCAGAATTAAATTTAAAAAAGAAAAACGGAAGTGCAGTCGAAAACTACAAACATAAAGATTAAGTAAATATATTCAGACCTAAACGTGCAAATCGCCGTAACTCATTGCAGGCCAAGAAAATTACTTCGCGGGTTAAAATTGGCCCGCGGGCCTGCAGTTGGACCACACTGAGCTAAACAAAGTGCTGAAAAGTGAGCAGTATATTTTGAGATGGAGGAATGCAAATTTGCTCAAGAGATAAAAGAGCATGTTTTGCCTACTAAAAAAGATGTCATCGGGTATTACTACCAAGGCGGAATTTGCTAATGTGTCGTAACGAATAGTATTTAAAAAGAAGGTTAGATTTTAACGTTTGCAAACTGCACACTGACAACTAACATTCTAATGGAAATTTTTTCTCAAAGCATCCATAATTCTAGGTAACAGTCGGAGATATTATTTAGTCATAACAACGTCATGCTTGGTCAGTTTGTGCGCAATAGATTTCTTACATCTCTAGGTTAGTGCATAATAATAACCAAATTTCAGATCAAATTAGTACAAAAAGCTCAAAAATCAGGTTTTTAACGATAACTTGAAAAATAAAGCAGTCAGAGGTGTATAATGTTTAAAGGCAGATAGGAAACCTGTTCTTCTAAATCGATTGGTACAAAAATTATTGCTCTAGGTGCTGTACTTTTTGAGTCACGAGAAAAAGTGGTATTCGCCCTCCGCGAAAACCTTTTGCTCCGCCCCAAAGTGTGAAGATGACTATTTTTTTGAAAAAAAAAAATGTTGGGTGGTTGTTAGATGACAATTTCCGTGCTAGAAACCGTATAAACTAAGGGATTGGGGAAAAAAAGTGAAAAAACGGGACACCCTACTGGTGAATCCAAGCAGCCTTGAAGTTGTTCGAAAATGGTGTTATCTTCCCGGCACTCTGTCTTGCTGCTGATTTTCAATGGTGTTGCGATTGTTACATACTGTGTTGTTTGGTTTCTGTGATTACGCTTCGGTATATTGCCTGCGGCAGATTAGGTACAACTCAACCATTCACTGAATAATGGTAATCACCAAATTCTTTTTTTTTCAGCTGCGGATGAGTTTGCTTGCACTGACAATGCCAGTCTCATCGCGCAAGGACATCGACGCTGCCCAGATCAGAATGTTATCGTCCCAATTATTTCTGCTCTTTATTTACTACTTGCCAATGTCCTGCTGCTCAATCTTCTAATTGCTATGTTCAGGTAGATACTGTAAAAATGTTGCATTTTGACTCATGATTGTTATGCAGTAGACGGATGGAAATTGGACTCGCGTGTATAAATTGACACATCCTAATTGTAGGCGCGTAGAAATCTGACGTATTCACAGCTTGGCGCGCGGTTATTGATGGCGCGCAGAAATCTGACTCCATTACAACTTGTTGCATGATTAATTGGTTAGTGTGGACCGGTAGAAATCTGACGCAGTTACAATTGGACGCCAACAGTTGCTGATAATTGATATTTGTATTATCGTTTGCGCGCAGTAGTCTTACTCGCAGTAATCTGATTCCATTACAACTTATTGCATGATTAATTGATTATTGTGGACCGGTAGAAATCTGACGCAGTTACAATTGGACGTTAACAATTAGCGGAGTTGCTGATAATTGATATTTGCATTATCATTTGCCCCAATGTAGTTAGTTCGGTTGATGGTTACTCACAGTACACTAATGAATATGATTTTCTGTGCTCAATAGCAGGATTTACAACCAAAGGCAATTTTTTCTAGTTACACATTCGGCAAGTTGGTGGATCGGACAGACATAATCTGGAAATATCAACGTTATTCTTTGATCAAAGAATACTACATGCGACCTGCACTTGTTGTCCCACTAAGCTTCATTCCGTTTCTCTTGTCATTTTTCTGCAGTCCTTGCTGCAGAAACAAAGCAGAGGAAGACACAGCATTTGGTAATTTTTTTTACTATTTACTGACACTTTGAATTATTCTGGTCATGTTTGAACAAAGCCTTAAGAATTAGCGTGCCATTTTTAGAGCTTCAACACTATGGTTTAGGTTAGCATTGTCTTAAGGCTGAAGGACGGTGAAATGGAGTATGTCAAAAACACTGAGTTTGGGCGCAGACGTCAGTTACATTACAGCCGTTTTTACGATAGCCATGATCGCAAGGTTGATGGTTCAACTCCCACCCTAGTCTCGCTACGTCGTTGGATAAGATGCTTCACAAGTGTCTCTGCTGGGCGGAATGTAACAAGCAGCAAATTAGTGAAATCAGAAGCAAAACTCAACCGCAAAACTCGGAAACAAACGCAACTTTTAAGCGAGGCGGGATTGGGTATATGTTGTAGCGCCTCCGCCGCTTTTTCGTGACAGGAGGATAAAATATAGTTACAATGAAATGTGACCAACTGACCATGTTGCTTGACTAGCTTCTTGAAATTTTACGAGTGATTATTTTAAGCTGAAATTTTTTCAATCACTTTGCAGAAAAAACTTTTACTCCAAACGAAAAAGAAATAGAAGACAGCTTGATGGGATTTGTGAGAGATAAGGCTGAAGCTTATTTGGAAGGATTGCAGCTAGAAAAAAGGGAAAGCGTATCATCCCGGGTTAAAGGTGTCACTGAAAGGTAGGTTGTCTTTACTAGTTAAGAGAGGTGGGTTTGTTAAATTAAGAATAGTAGGCTTGTTAGTCTATTACAAAACCTTAGACTCTTGGAATGTCCTTTTACATTCTACTGCATGTTCGGCTTTCGGAGAAGTTATGCGTTGCTCGGTGTCCGTGAAAAAACTCGACGACCCTTTTTTTAAATGAGGATTGGGAAGATGAAACAAAGAGATGTCAAAAACCTTGTCATTGGATATCATTTGATTGATGAAGTGATTTGATGTAGAGAGATAGTAATGCATTTCAAAAGCTACCAAAAATGTCTTATTTTTAAATACATCCGCGTTATTACGCTGAAAAGCGTGTCGCGAATGTCAAGCCTCATCTCCGCCGCTTAGCGCCTCATTGAACTTGCTTCAAACCAAGTAATGCCTCAAAAGTTAGCGACAGTGCATCCGATTCAACTGGTCTTCGAATTAGCTCAATACTTTGCTCACTGATATCACAAAGTTATCTTCTGCAAATAAATTGCTACCTTTGCAGGCTTGATGCTTTATCAAGCACAATCAACACTGTGCAAGAAAACCTCGACTACCAGCGCACTGTAACTGCAAGGGTCGAATCACTAGAGACGAAGATGAATGCGTGCAACCAGTCGCTGCAGTGGATTATATCTGCATTAATTAATAAGGAATTTCTCCCAAAAAGCGTTCCAGGAGCAAGTAAGTATTGTTAAAGGTTTGTTCGTTTTTGGGTAATGACAAAATTATGTGGTTGTTTTAGCTACAGATTGGGTAATCTGATTAGGATTATTAAAAATCTGAAACATGTTTAATAAAAATGAAGAAAGCAAATTAATAAGCAAAGTAAGAAATATCAAGGAACTTGAGCGACATGATTAGCTTCTATCCAAAAAACAAAACAAACCAGGTCGTTAAATTAGACATGGTTTGTCTTGTAACTCGTCTTGCTTACGCTAAGCATTAAATTGTATTGTTACAGTTCACATTAAAGCTCGTAGTTCTGTATACCCACAAAGTGAAGTAAAAAGATTCCCTCTTCAAGATCACATGGTGCCTTGGAATGTAAGTTGCTTACACCTATTATATGATCATTAAACCATAAGTTGATGAGTTTGACTTTTCGATGTAGTAATAATGTTTTCCTCTGAATAACTGTTGGTCTCTCTTAGTGTTGTTTTAGTAGCTGGTTTTTAAAACATTTCATTGGAATACGCGCATTTCAAAATAGTTTTGATGCGTTTTTTTTTTTTTTTTTCTGCAATAAGACGGCCTTGCACTAATGTTGCATCTGCCTCTGGAGGTTTGGAGTATAAAATTTGAGTTCTATTTTTAGTCTGGTCAAATTAAAGGCTCTGAAATTGGTATTACGACTTCCCAGCTTAACGTTTTGTGTGTTAGATGAGGCGGCAAGTTTACTTGTGCCAATGGGAAGACACTTGACTAAATTTCTTTTTCTACAAGCAGTTGTCTGGTGATAGGCAGCAGTGGCAGCTGCTAGCTCAGCGCTTACGATTGGAGGATGAAAAATATAAATGCAAATTCAGAATTTGTGTTTTTAGATTCCATTGTCTTATCATCCTCCTTCGTATACTGCTCCAAAGATTTTGAAAATGCCTTCGTATGCCGACAAAGAGGAAGATCACGCTGCCCTCCCGTACAATGAATTTGACGAAGAACGTAACGTTGACAGATCGAGTTACGTCGGCAAATATGATGTTGTTGATGGGTTACCAAGGTCAGTAATGTTAACTCTACAATCTATATGGTTTTTGATTAACAAGGACAGCCGATGACTGGCTCTTCCTTTGATTGTTTTTGTTTTGATTTCAGATTCCTGTTGCTTCAAAAAAAAAAAAAGGAAGTCAAGTCTTCATGATACTCGCGGTATTACTCCAAAGCGTGTTACGAGTGGCGGGACTCATATTTACGACTTAGCACCTGCGCAACTCAGCTCCAAAGAAACGCTGCAGCGGTGGCGAACCGTTGGCGGCACGGTGTCCGATTTGACCGACCCGGGAATTGAACCTGATTCCTATCATCAGCGCGATTTCTGTTACTGTTTAGTGAAAAACGTGCTCTTAGTTACATTTTGTGTTTTTGAAACAATGTAACGTTTCTTTCTTTGCTCCCCGTTCTTAATTTTATGCGCGAGACTGAATTGCTATGTGAATCGAGCCTAACACTGATGCTGTGTTTCCAAATCTTGTTGACTTTTTGTTCATTTGTTGCCCGAGGCTTCTTGAAATTGAGCGTAGCCTACTATATGCATTAACCTAAAAAATTTAAATTCCTTGATTTTTATAGTTCGGAGTTAACTTTGTGTCCCAGAGTCTTGCACACTTGAAAAATCATTCCACAGCTTAGAAAGGAAGAAAAAGATGGCGTTTTTATGAGCTCTTCATTTTTTTGGTCAATGTTTTTTTCCTTATGTGACCCAAACAGCATGTGCTCTTTAATTTCTTGAGGTGGCAATAAGTTTTTAGCTCCGGGAATAGAATCCTAATCCATTTACACTAAAAGTCGGGCGCGCTATCACTCTATTTTGCACTTCATCTTTCATCAACTATCAAACTTGTAGGAATCCCATCGGGCGCACTGGCTTGTCTGGCCGAGGTGTGCTTGGACGATTCGGGCCAAATCACGCTGCTGATCCGATTGTTACACGATGGATGAGAGACGGAAAAGGAAGTGTGGTTGAAGAGCAAGGAAAACCCGTCTTAGAATTCATTGCTATTAAACGAGAAGACACGAGAGAATGGGCTATACCAGGAGTAAGAATTACACGTGATAATATTCTCGATTTTTTTAAAGCTTTTTGACTTAGTTTGTCAGTAGAGCGTAGAACGACACATTTTCTTGATCTGGATATGGTTGTTTTTTTATTTTTGCATCATTGGCACATTTTAATTTAAACTCAGTCTAAAGACTTTCTGAATCAGTTGTTTTTACGAGTAGTTAATTTTGGTTCTTCGTAAAATAGGAAAGTTTCTAAATTTTGATCCATCCATCTTAATCAGTGCGGTTAGCAAGCTGTCAAGTCCGTTGTATCTTGTGTTTTCGTACACTCGTCTTTGTAAAGCTCATTGTCCAAGAATAGGTTTTAGAACAGAAGAAGCACCCATTTGATGTGTAATTGTGTGTACTAGCTACTGCATGTGATTGTGCGGAATTCAATTCACCAGCAATTATTTAATATAGATTTTCCTACAAGGGTGGTTTCAGTGCTTATCCCATTCATCTACACATATTTGTGATTGATTCAATAGCTGCGACGAGATCTAAAAAAAAATTGCAAGTTTAATGTTGTCACATTGATATGAACAATGAACATATAAATTATTTATCATTAAACCTTCTCTAAACATGTCACGTAGAAATGAAGTATTTGCAAAAAAGTTAATATCAAAAACACATGACAATTACTTTTTGGGCAAAGGCTGCCCATTAGTTGCAGTAAAGATTCCGGTTGGCCACCCAGTTCTCAACTTGTTTCTCGAATAAGAACTCAACCTTCATCTCTCGTGTTTCAGGGAATGGTGGAGCCAGGAGAGAACGTTTCAAACACATTGAAGAGAGAATTTTTCGAAGAAGTTGACGCTGGACCGAGCGCAGCTTCGACTGACAAAGAACACAAAATTTCCCAATTTCTTTCTTCGAAAGGAAAAGAGGTTTGTTTGCTGACTTGTTTATGCCAGCATTAAAGCATTATTTAATCTCTGCAAAAAGTACTATAGAGTCCTTTATAGTAGAGCGTTGGTCAGACTTATTGAAGATCTTTTGCCAGCATATTAGATTCTTAAATAGCTTTCTTAACAACTTAATGTAGTTGGATGGCAACTTTATACACGTAATTTTTATCAACATAAGTTGAAAAGGGCAGTTTTTTCTCAGTTTGTTTCTACCTTTTTTTTTTGTGGTGAAATTCCTTTTTTGTTGCAATGATGGGGTTCCTCTTTGCGTTGTTGTAATCTTGGCGCGGTCGAACTGGCTGGTTTCATGGTTTAAAATGGACTTTGTTTTTTGACAAGTTTTGGCTTTGTAGTTAATGAAGCACGTGATGCGATGTAGTTGGCTTAAGTTTTCAAAGGCGAAATTCATGTTTTGCTTCCGCGTTGATCATTGCAACTTTTGGAAAAACATTTCTTCAGTTTTCACCTGTCCATTTGGAAAAAAGTAGTGTTTGGGGTTGAAATCTACGATGTTTTTTCTATGGTAAAACTAGCCTTCACACTTTTTTCACTAAAAAATCAAAAAAAAAGATCTTTAGTATACTTGCGATATTACGTCGAAGCATGGACCATCTCCGCGGCTTAGCGTCTGAGTAAGAAGTAACACAGAAACGTCGCAGCGATGGCGAACTGTTGGCTAGTGTCCGATATGACCTGCCCGTGAACCAACCTCAAAGCCTCCCGCGCCGATAACGATATCGTTAACAACTATGCTAAACGACTCACTAAAAAATAAAGTTGTAAATTGTGGCGTGAAATAAGCCATTGCCATTTTAATATATAATAACTTTTCTTGCGTTTTGGTTGCAGATATATCGTGGGTATTGTGACGATCACCGTAATACCGATAACGCTTGGATCGAGACCGTAGCTTGTAACTTTCATGATGAAGATGGTTCATTGTTTAAGTCCATTAATTTAGCTGTAAGTAACTAAGTATGCTTGATTTAATGACTAACCATTAACCAAACATCAAATAATATTTTCTACGAGGTGATAGATTGGCGCAGATAGATGCACAATTGCACTCCGTGCAGTGGGCACACTGGCACAGCATATCAAAGTTTGATGCTGAAAAGTATTTAGGAAAAGTGTCTTCGGGTTGTATTAAACTATTCTCGTCGCCGTCTTCTGGCTTTCTGTTCGCTGCCTACACCGTTTATAATAAGCTTAGACAAATAGACACTTAGACAGCCTTTTCTGTCTTCACGTCTATTAACCAGCCTACAAATAGAAGTGACCAGTTTTGACCACTGTATTTCGTCAGCGACATGGCTCCTACGTGACGGGTTCGATTCGCGGCTGAAGCCGTTCGCATTTGACGTATAACGGGTAGCTGCTGACTGGAAGAGCGCAAGCTCGCTTCGCAGTCTCCCTCAATTACTGTTGGGTTTTCGGTTCAACATAATTTAAAATAACCTCAGCCTACTACTGATTCCCTTTAAGTTTTTAGCAAGTGCGAGTTTACCCAAATATAAGTTTTGATAACAAAAAACTTGCCCTATGATTAAGGGGGTTAAAGAAAGTTTGAACCAATTTTTGCCTAAAATGTGAGTTTTTTGAAAGGGAACTTTCGTTTTGCACCAAAGTATTGGAAGGTTTCATTTGAATTTGGCAAAAAATCACTATTCCAACTGGCAAGCTCAAAATTTTTTGGAAGATTTTTTGCCCTAAATTTTTCATTTTTCTGAAGTTTCGCACTTAAGAAGGAACAGTGGAAGCTGTCTGCATGTTGCAATGGCCTATGCAGATGAGCAGACAGAATTGGAAAGACATCTCGCGTTGAAGAATTAATACATATTGGATAATAACCTGACCCTAAGTATTGCATAATAGTTCTGTTGTTTGCATTAGCTTGCAATATGCTGTAATGTAAGCGATTGCTTTAGTTTAGTGCAGTTCTTAAAGTTGATCGAGATTTTTTCATAGCCAAGCAAATGCAAATCTATTTCATTTGAAAATGAGAGTGCGCACACGGCTGCTTTTGTTTCTACCAAAATATAACTATTTATTAACTAAGCAAGATGTTACTAGCTCTGCTCTAAAGGTTTAATTTGCGTCTTTTATTGCGAACTTATAGTATTTCTATTTGATTGACAGGCAGGTGATGGAGTTGTGAAAGCTCAATGGAAGAAGATAGATGATGATTCTCTGAATTTATATGCTGATCACAAAAATTATCTTGAAAAAGTTGCAAATTTGCATAAAGCGCATTTCAAAACCGTATCGATTTTGAACAAATAATGGTGTACTTTGATGCTTATTGAACCTACTTTTTCTACACCTGAGCTTGTTGCCCTGTTCAGGATGTTGCAGCACCGCTTTCAATCTGTTCCTTCTGTGAGTTTTTTGTTATAAGCGATGAACGTTATAATTACAGCACCTTGATTCATTTCCTAAATTTAATGTAGATGTTCTGATTTTTTTAACCTGTTACAAATTGTTATTTTTCTGCTTTGTTGCTTTTCGCTCTTTCACTTTCAAATGTCATGCAATGTCAAATTCTTCTGCAAATTTTTTGTATGCCTTGTATTTTCCAAAAAAGTTTTATGCACGAAAATTTTACTTGTAAGTGTTATTAATGCTCTATTGGTATGAAAAACAAAGTTATTTAATTGTTACCTACTGTGGAAATTTCACTCTTGTATACAGATTTAAAAGCTGTTGCTGTGTTTTTCGCAAAGTCCTTGTTTATTTCGCTTTATTTTGTGCTACGTAAGTTATGTGCTGGGTTTTTGGAAGAAGGGCCGAGTTGGTGAGTGCAGAGTTTGGACTGTGGAGTCGACGTCATTTTTTTGGTGGTTTAAGCCCCTAATTCAATTGTTAGGGATCTCATTGCCATTGGCACGCACATTTGTCTTGTGACACAAGCATGCCACCAAATGTACGTTTCAGTAAGATGGGCATTTGATGTCGTGATGACGACATCGCTGTCGGTGCGTGGTTTGGGGTTCGATTCCCGGGCCGGTCAAATCGAATTCAGTGTCGCCGACGACTCGCCATTTCTTGAAAACTGTTGCCTTGGCACTCAGCCGCGGAGATGGGCCCCGCCACTCGCTGCACGCTTCGACATAATACCGCGTGAATAATAAAAATTTGATTTTTATGGGAGTGATATCGTTTTTAGGCATCTATTAAAATAATCCATTTGATTTCTTTGCGTTGTACGTTTTCTGACTTCAATTTCGCTTCTTTGTTGTATACCATGTTCCAGGGAATGTTTCAAGTTAGTATGTAATTTGCACTGCAGTATTTTTGAAGTATAAATAGCAATGATATGCATTTTTTGGAGATAGAACCACTACATTTAAAAAGTTCCGAGTGTATGATTTTAAACACCGTGTATTACTTCATTTAGTGTATGCAATCTAGCTTTATTTGGCAGATAGAGAGTTTGCTTAGCACTGATATATCCTACGAAGCACTTAATGATATATCGTATTAATTTTTGATAGGTTATTTTCAGAGTGTAAAAAACGTGTACCTGGAAAGTTTATTGAAGGCTGGCGTCTTCGTTTTTTTTTTTTCGAAAAATCTTATTGTATTTCAGCTTATGTCGTAATTGGGTCAGGCTTTTTAAAAACTACATAATACTTATTTATGATAATGTTAAAAGCGCTGGTGGTTTTCAAAAAATTGTAAACTAGCAGCGTAATAAAAAGCGAGTTAGGTAATAAGTATTTGCAAAAAATACTCATTGTTCTTCAGTGGATGATTGACTAAAACTTTTTATCATCAGTAATACGCAGCTTAATTTGATCACTTATTTTCTATAGTTTTCAATCTAATATCATAGTACTCGAATTTGCAATTTGGACAATAACAGGAACTAGTGTAGTTGTTTGAGCCGGTGCTTTTTAACATGACGTAGAGCACGCCAAAGGTGTTCCAGAATTTTTAAAGGCGTACTACTATAGTAGGGTGCACTGAGGAGGTTTACACCATACCACAGAACAATAGAGTGTAATAATAGGTGTAACAATCATTATGAATAGGCAGAGCTTGATTCTGGCCTAATCATACGTAAAGACATGTCAATGTAATGTGTTGTGAAGGGGAGATTGCGTTAAAAAGATAGACCTTTCTAGAGAACTCCCCTTTAAGACCCTTTTTTTTTTTTTTTTTTTTTGAAGAACGCCCCTGGATGTTTTTTTTTTTGGAGTACCCGCAAAGGCCAAACAGAAAGTCAGTAACCCTCTGTGAATACCGGGGTGCACATGTATTAATTGTACTACCTTTGAAGTAAAAGTTGAAAATATGCGATTTCGAAAAAGGTAGACATGCTTTGATTTAGGCCACTTAGGGTTATTTTTGTGCATGTTTTGTCGGATAATCGAAGCGTTAAGCGTTGTGCAAAATCCTGTTTTTCATCTTCAGATTGCTGAATGTTGCAGATTGGTTGTATATTAAATCAATGCAAATTTCACGTGAATTTTACCCCGCATTTTATACATTTACTCGTGTCGTGATTACAATTAAAGTTCATGAAATCTACATTTACTCGTGTCGTGATTACAATTAAACTTCATGAAATCAGTAGTATGTCTAATGCTTCAATGTTTTTCAAACAATAAAATGTTTATTTTTGGGAATAATCTCCATAAACAAGTAATGTCTGCAGAAAAAACGGTGTAGTAAAATTCACTCAGCTTCTTTTTAGAGTCGGTCAGTTTCGGCGCACAAATAAAAGCAGACGGAAGATAAGAGTTGAAAGAGCGACGTTTACCAAGTGTACTGCTGCAACTAGAGTAGGCCTAATGCGATGGTAACGTCATAAACAAACTTAATGCCCCGTAAAGCTATTCCGAAAAGTCGAGAATAGCATTTTTAGGTGCTTAGTGAGCCTACTTTTCGGCTGGGTTAAAGAAAACGCCTCCAGCCAATTAGTCAAGCACCAATCCTTTCTTTCACCACAAAGATGCGACAGACTCGGGCGATATTGGAACAGAAATATCTAACCATAACCGGCCCGTGTAGTTCAGTTGTGAAATACATTGTTGTAGGAGGTCTATGGTTCGAATCCCGGGCCGGTCGTCGGTTTGCCACCTCTGCGACGTTCCTTTGGAGCTGTGTTGCCCAGGCGCAAAGCCGCGGAGACGAGCCCCGCCACTCGTTACACGCTTGGCGTAATACCGCGAGTATAGCAAAGATTTGATTTTTTTTAAGTGATTTTGATAGTAAACCATGTCTAGCACAATATCAAAAAATTATCGTCTTCTAATGTTAGCTCAGTCATAAAAAACTTCAGTACAATGATAGACTTAAATACAAATTCAAAACACATCATTGTAAAATCTCCTTTTTAGCACTCCCAAAAACATTTGCTACCTAACAAGCTAATTAATCGAAGAATTTGCGGTTCAAATAAAATCGTTTTGAAAATAATTGCAAAAATGTTAAGGAGTGTGTAGTACGCTAAATGCGATTTTAGTTCGAATCGTTGTGCGAAACTTTATCTAATTTTTGACGTAGGCTAAGCAGTTGATGGAAATATCTTCCACACGATTCGAACCAAACCAATTTTTCGACCACAACAAAAGTCTTGTCAGCCTTGCTACGCACAGCCAATTCAGGCAAGACTCATCTCAGACTGAAAGTGTAAAAAAGACTTTTTTGAATTGCTCTTCCTAAACATCTCGACTTCATTTCTTTTCTACGTTGTTTCCAGAGGTGGGCACAATTTCGTTAATCGTTAGTTCGTTAATAACGAAGTTAACTTTTTCATTAACTAGTTGTTTCGTTAAATTTCTTTTTAAAATTAATGGACTAAATTAACTTCCGTTAGTGCTTGATAACTTCCATCAATTTTGTGTGAACTCTTATTTCTCTTATTGTTGGTTAAGTTTGAAATCGATAAACTTGCAAAATACGTCCAATGAGGTCAAAAAACAAGATGAAAACTACAAAACATATTGCTTGTGAGCAGAAAAATTTATTTATTGCTTACGCAAACTTACATTGATGTTACAATTCTATACCTTTTTCTAAATGCTGTTTTAAGTCAAAATTAACGATTTAACGAAATTAGTTAACTTACGTTAATTGGAGCTGAATTTAGCGAATTAACGTTAACGGAAGTACATAAACATAACTGCGTTAACGAAGTAGTGGTTAACTAAGCTAACGTTTTGCATTAACTTGCCCATCTATGGTTGTTCCTCTTTTTAGCAGGTGCCTGTAACTTAGTTTTGAATTAGAAGTAATAGGCTTTTTCACTGGGCATCGTTGTTTGCGGCTAGTCACCTGCTAAAAAGAGGGAACAACCTAGAAAAGAAATGAGAAGTTGAGATGTTTAGGATGATTAATGCAAAAAAAAAAAAAAGACTCTTTACAGTCTGGAATGAGTCTAGCCTGGATTGGCTGTGAGTGGCTGCAAGGCTGACAAGACTTTTGTTGCAGCCGAAACATTAATTTTTTCCTTGCAACTTTCTCACCAAACCAATTTTGTTTTTCTCGGTTGTTTTGCAAAGTACAGTACCTCAGGATAGTATTTTAGAATGTGGCGCAAAGTGACGTAAGCCTACGTGATAACTTCTAACCGTTTCGTAAACTACGTCACTTTGCGTACGAAAAATTGTATCGTATTCTATGGAAACACACCTTCAAGCTGTTTTTCAAATGCGTTGCTGTTTGACGCGAACACCATTGGTCCCTTCGCAGCTGCTTGTGCTGTACTGCAGCGAATACCGTATTTTATTCGATGCCAGTGTTTCGCTCAGTCTTGTTCGTCTATTATGCTCAACGAAATAGACTCGTTTTGTTCTGCTTTGTTCAGTGCAGTATGCAGTAATCGAACCCGTAGCCAGAAGTTAGGCAACTAAACATTCCGGCTTGACTGGGAACTCAGTTATGACTGAATCGGTTTATAGCTTCCAGGAGCGGACTCAAGGGGAGGCAATTGGGGCGTTATGGCGATTTGACCTCTCTGAATTGTCTGGGTTGAGATGTTCATGCCTTATCATGAGCATAAAATCATGATAGTAGCCCCCCCCCCCTACCCCTAAATCCTGGATCCACAAAATGGTGGCAGTATCTTGCTGAGTGGTACCAAAGCCGAAAAACTAACATGCATTTTGTTTCATTTTCCGCAATTGCAATATGTACTTCATAACGTAATATGTACGTGATAACTCATAACGTAATTTGCGGTCACGCCAAGTCACGTTTCAGCTAAACCGGCGCTGCACAACAGCGTAGTAGCCTACAGATGTCGATTTATCGCAATCTGTTTGCAAACGTCATTCTGGCGTATAGGTTTACTCATTCATTGGCAAATGAGCAAAAACTGACTGAGTTTTTCCGCGCAAAAAGATGTAAAAAATTGTGTGAACAGGTTTTTAGCTCAGATCTCAGCAAAATTAGTAGTTTGAAGCACGAGTTTGAATCATGAGCAATTACCGGTAGGCCTACATTAGACTTAGTTACCTGTATACTATGAAGTTAGACTTGAACAGTATTCGTACGAAAAATAATTTTGGTAACAGACCTAAGAGCAAAAAGCACCTTAAAATTGAACAAAAAAACATAGTACAGCATTCGCTGCGAACTGTGGACGATATGCGGCAACCGATGATATGCGGTCCAACCATGCCCGTCCCCAAGGGGGCATAACCTCCCAAAATATTTTCAGCCCAAATATGTTACATCCTTTATTGCATATTCACAAGCTGCAGAACCCGCATCATCGAGCAATGTTTTTCCCGGATTAACGCGTATGACCTTTTTTGCATTATTCGGAAAACACCTATCGACGACAGTTATTCTTCCACAAATTGTTGCCTAAAACCTTTTTCTCGGAAAAACACCCTTCATGCCTCCCCAGTACAATCAAACGCTCTGCATACGTGCCCAACGCAGTACGGTTTTGTGTGGTCAGTGCCGGAGCTACAGGGGACAATCGCCTTCCGTAAAGCGGCTCTTGAGGCTGTAAGTAGGGTTGGATTGAATTTGAATCCGCTCCCGACTTATGGATGAATTTGAATTTCGTTTTTTCAAAGTCAATCAATCTAAATTTCGTTTTTTCAAAGCCATTGAATTTAAATATTTCTATTTAGCATTCGATGAACTTAGAGTTTTTCGACTTAAATCTTGCAAAGCAAAAATAGCGGTTTGTTACTGGTATTATCACAGTAGGCTACATGTTCCAAACGTTCCACAAAATTTCATCAAGCAAACAGAAAGTTTGTGGTGGCAGATGTGACGCTACAGGGCGCTTTGAACTTGCCTTTGGCCGCAGTTAGCTCCCTAACAGTGCAGTCTTGTTTGAGAATGGACTTAACACCCGATCTTTTCTTTAAGTGATGTTTTTGCATCTCGTACTGTCATTTTTGCAGCTAGCTACTTTTTTACTTAATTTTAAGCATTCCTTGAGTCAAAATGTTTTGAACAAGTTGCTGCTTGCGGAACCTGCAGTATTCAAAAGTGTTTCTTGTTTTAACCTTAAAATTTTTAATAATCTGGCTTACCAAGTAGGGAATTAACAGTGATGGCTGGTGAGTGGTGAGTTTGATCGAATTTGAATTTTGAATTTGAATCCGCTTACGAGTTTATGATAAATGTGAATTTGAGTTTCGTTTTTTCCAAGTCAATGAATTTGAATTTCGTTTTTTTAAAGTTAATGAATTTCAATTCAATTTTTTTAAAGTCAATGAATTTAAGTTTAAAAATTAGAAAAAAATGAATGGATCCAACCCTAGCAGCTGCAGCTGTAAGTGCTTATGAGTGGAGAATATGTTTAGCGTCCTATTCCTTAATCCCCTTTTCGCCGCAAGCAGAAATTTTTGATCCGCTCTGCACGTGGTCGATCTACAGGAAAACAAACATTATGCGAAAAGGATTCTCTGGTGACGGTATAACGTGTTAATAGCACATATTTATCAACATTATTTTTTATTGTTCGGTTGTCAACTATTTCTTCTTCCTCAAGCGCAGAGTAGACCAAAATATATTTTAGGAGCCTCGTATGTGATTGTTGTAACTACTTACCGAAATGTTGATAAAAACTAGAAAACTTTAGGCACGTGATTCAGTCTTTCGCAGTACCGGTATGCGTATATCAGGCTCGCTACAGAAAGAAGTTTATTTAAAGATCAAGTAGTGTATTACCGGAAGGTTAACGAAAATATTTGAAACAATGAGCTGTATTTGTAAAATTCGCGTTCTGTGTAGGTTGTTTTGTAAATGTATTTTTGCTTTCGCTGTATGATAACCGGAATGACTGAGATGCTATAAATTCTTTTTCTTTTAATACCGTAGCTGCGCTGTTTTGGCTTTGAACCGTCATTGGAGGAGTGCTTTTTACTTTTACGTTCGCTCGCCGCTATTCGTAGACATGCCATTAGTCGTCTAGTTACTTGACTGTAGTGTACTATTATAGAACGCTTTACGCGCAAAAGAGGGATGGACTGCAGTTGTGCTGAGATTTTTGAAGTATTTCATGTGATTTTATTAATTAAGAAAAAGTGTACGTTTATTTAGTTAAGCATTAAGAAATTGTAGACACAGAAATTATTATTATTATTATTAATATGATGATTACGCTATATTAACGCTCGATTCTACTTGAATAAGAACGAATAGTTCATACAGTCGTTAATTACAATGAAACAGTGTGCATGCAGTACAGCGTTATTATACTGAAACTTGAAGCTGAAGTGTATTTTGGATTATAATTTTGGAGTATTCAACCCGATCCCGATCGTTTGTGATTATGATTTGTTGGCTGCGATCGATAAAAAATTGGTATGTTTTGTTTTATTACTTCCCTTGATTAATTTGGTAAATTTGTATTGTGTTGATGAAATAGCCGTATTTCTATTGCTATGGGACATGCTAAATTATTATTTTTGAATTACTAATTAATGATTAATATTTTCTATGTTGACGCATATCGGTGTTTTTAAACAGTTTTAGAGGTTATTTTTGGCAAGATTTACTTTGGCATAATTATTGTTAGTTAGCTTTGTGTTTGTCGTAATTTTGTGGACTTTTGATGGATATTCGAGTAATGCTGTTACGTGCGGTTAAGTATGAAATCATGAAAGTACGTTTAAATTCGGTTACAAACTTGCTAATTCGCCGTTGTAGTTTTCCGCTTGATGTAACGCTGTTGATAATAACTTTATTGGATTTTTAATGAGTAATTTTTGGATAAGTATTTTGCTTTGGTTTTGTAGTTGAAGGTAATCAAGCTAAATGAAATCTGCTAGCGTTGACGTATTAGTTATTTTCTCTTTGTTTATGTTTGGTTTTAATTTTTAGAAAACTGCTTCGATTGCTTCATTGCTTCGATTGCTTCATTGCTTCAATTGCTTCGATTGATTCATTGCTACTTTGCTTTAATCCCAATGTACTTTGGACTAAACGCAAATTATACGCACTGGCGAGGTGTTTTTCCCCGAGAGAAGCAAGTATTCAGACGTCGCTTTAAGCCTTCAAATTCCCGATTCCCCGACCCCGTCTGTATCAACAGCTCGACGTCGCCAACACGTTTTTTGGAGCTGTTTTTACAGTATTTGTGAGGCGAATACAGCAGCGCATCAGAAAAATCCGATGCAGCAAATTTAATTTGTTTAACTGCTGGTTAACTTTTGGCAGACTGGCTTTTGAGGTGTTCAAATGCTATGAAGACCGATATCGTTTTTTATTACCATTAGAGGCAACCGGCCGGAAAACGTAGTACTTAAGGCAAGGGCGTACCCAGGTGGGGGGGGCGGCCTGAAATATAAGCTGAGGACGTAAGAACGTGAAGACCTTTTTTTTTGGTCTGCACTACATTTCGGGTGGTAAATTGTTTTTTTTGGTCTTCATTAGATTTCGGGCGGTAAATTGGACGTCGAAAATTGCGCCCACCCTCCCACCCCCATTTCCAAATTCCTGGGCATGCCCCTGTAAGGGCATCATTATTGATAATGATTAGTGTGAGGTTTGATTTCCGGCCCGGTCGAATTGCTACCAAACTTTCACCGCTGTTGCGACGTTTCTTCAGTGGTGTGTTGCCCACGCACTAAACCGCGGAGATGGAAACCGCTCGTGGTTACACCCTTGGGTGCGATACCGCATGTATAGCGAAGATTTGATTTTTTTTGTGCAGGTAGCTAAAGTAAAACCATTTTTGTTTCAATTTTTTATGCTGTCGTTTCTTAATGTTTCAAGTTTTCTAAAATAAAAATTTTTGTTTTGGTTTTGAATTTTCACGATAAAATTACATACCGGTATTCTGTTATTTTTCTGCATAATACAGTAAAACGACTTTAGAGATTCAACAAGTAGGGATGTGCCGGATACCGGATATATATCCAGTATCCGGCACTATCCGGCGCTTTTTGAGGTATCCGGTATCCGGCCGGATAGTACTTCGCTATCAGGCCGGATACCGGATATTTTCAAAGTTCAGGAAAATTGCCTAGAGTAGACTCGGTAAAATTAAAATTAACCTTTTCGATCTATGTGAAAAAATTTGGTGCAAGTTTGAAACCCTTAATTTTGTTCAGACTCTACAAAAAGTAGAACCGAGTCCATACCTTAGACTGCGTTGGTAATTTTTTATATCAAGTGGATTTAAATTTAGTTTACAAGTTTATTTTTTCGGCGCTGCAAGTTTTGTCATGAGGAAAGCCACTTCAATAGTGTAGCAGTAGGCAGTAATCAATCGGCATCAAACCGAGACGGTATAATTTCGATGATCACCATCGTTGTCTACCGTGAAGACCATGCAAATAATTTACGTTTAAAAGCCTGTCTTCTGTCCTATAACTTGCACGTTCGTTTTTTGTTCGAAATGAAAAAAAAAAAAAACAAACGCAATGCGCAGCCGACATACGTGCCAATTTTTTCTCGAAGGCAAACGGCAGGGGGAGTAAATTTTTATAGAAATTTTGTTTTCTACATTCAAAAAATGACGTTTCAAGGTATCAGTAGCATTGTAATGGATGTGCTTCTGCTTTTAAGTGTTGTGCGGTTTTGTAACGTTAAGTGAGTTGAAGTCTTTAATTCAACCTCCTTAGTTCATCAATTGACTGTTTGTGTTAAAAGTTTGACGTAATTTACCCATCCTAGTAGAATTACCGCAGGATCGATTTTCTGCTGCAATTTTATGGTATTTATTATGGGGCGCCGTTTGTAAACACTAATTTGTGCGACGATTTTTTGTTTATTTCAATAAATAATCACTTTAAACAAATGATCAAAGATAAATAAACAAAAATAAATATACAAAAATAAATAATCAAACTTTTTTGTTTATTTATTAAATAGTCACTTTATAATAAATAGTCAAAAAAGTTTGTCTATTTATTTTTGACTGTTTATATTTGTCTTTTTATTTTTGTGCAATCATTTTCTATCTATGTTATAAATTTTCAAAAATAAACAGACAAAAAAACTGGAGTTGTTTAACCAGTTAACAGCTTATGCAGCAGTGCAGTTATACTACTTTGATTCATGAGAAAACTCTGAAACGTTTTTGCCTCGGTTGCTCCTCTTTTTTTCTTAAACTGTCTTACAATTGTCAATGACGATACTGACTCCCCTATTTCCTATTGTTAATGATGAGACGCACAGCTAAACCCACTAACAACTGAAGAACAGCCCGGCTTGCCTACCTTTTTACCAAATACAGACTCCATTCCACACTACCAGCATTCCCGGCCAAAGAAAATGACTAAACAATTTTTTATCCAATCAGCATCCACCATGCTTCATTTTATGGACGGGAAATAAATAGTCAACATTTGTTGTTTATTTATTTTTCACTGTTTTGTGCGTAATTTTTTTTTGTCTGTTTATTTTTGAAAATTTATAACATAGATAGAAAATGATTGCACAAAAATAAAAAGACAAATATAAACAGTCAAAAATAAATAGACAAACTTTTTTGACTATTTATTATAAAGTGACTATTTAATAAATAAACAAAAAAGTTTGATTATTTATTTTTGTATATTTATTTTTGTTTATTTATCTTTGATCATTTGTTTAAAGTGATTATTTATTGAAATAAACAAAAAATCGTCGCACAAATTAGTGTTTACAAACGGCGCCCCATAATAAATACCCTAAACCTTGCGTTTTTTAGTAGCTCTATGACAGTGCAAAGCAAGTGAAAATTCAAATTCAAACTTGCCTTTTACCGACCGCTTAGCGTAGCGGTTAAAGACATCGCTATCGGTGTTGGAAGCTCGCCACTGTTGCGGCATTGTTGTTTTTTCGGAGTTCGAAATTGTGTTGCACAGGCGCAGAGATCAGCTTCGCCACTCGTTACATGTTTCGGCGTAATACCGCGACTATAATGACGATTTGAACTTTTTTGAAGTTGCTTTCGATGGGTATCACAAATTGCTCACAAGCGCAAAACCGCCAAAATCAACACAATGTGTGGTAATTCTTAACTCGATTGCTTTAAGGCGCGTTTACACACAGATCGCAATTTTGGAGCCGCAGCGCAGCGAAACTCAAATCGCCAGATTGACTGCTTATCTCTGATGGCAACTTCTTGGTAAAACCGCTTCGTTACGCTTGATTGAACTTTAATAGCCAGGCTCATACATTTCAATCTGCATTCGCGCGTAGTTGAAATCGCAAATCGCTCCTTGAGCGATTTCTGCGTAGCGCAGATCGAATCGCACGCGCGCACTCGCACAACTTTGCACAAAGTTGCGCGTAGTAGAAATCGCCGATCGCGATCTGAACATAATAAAACAAACAAACTTCCCGATCACAACTACGCACGTGTAAACGCATCTTTACTCGTAAAATCACGCCGCTGACGCAGGCCACACGCTTGATAGTTTTCCTCTCGCTTTACATTTAGTAGGGATGGTGAACCTTTTTAAGTGGTGGGTCAACTATAAGTCGTAGACCAAAAAAAAGTGGGTCACGGATGTAATGACATTGATGAGGGGCTTAAACTAGGAAAGCAAAAAATAAAATAAAAAAAGGTTTTCGCGCCTGTGATGTCCCAAATTCCGCCGAAATCTACGCGAAGAGAAAAAAAGGTTTTCACCTCATAAATTCCCAGTTTTCCGCAAATAGGCTATTGGGTGTGAACAGCAAATAAAAGGTCTTCAATGCCACAACATAGGCAGATAAACTTTTCTTCACTACGTAAATGTTTGTCACCGTTTTTTCCTACAGTTTTCGAAACTACAAGTGAGTCACTGAAATCTGCGAGTGGGTCACTTAGTGACCCACGGGTCAGTGGTTCGCCATCCCTAATATATAGCCAGGGCTGTGAGTAACGCGTTACAATTGTACAATTGTAACGCGTTACAGGTGCCCGTTACATTTGCTGTAATGTTAGATGGTAATTAATTTCATTTTTCCAAATTAATGGTAATTTGGAATTAATTACAATTTGTGAGAAACGAGTACAATTTTAGTTTAATTGAAATTACTAAGTTACAAATTCCTTTTTTTTTCTAGAAACTTTGTTTTTTGATCAGCTTCCAGAAAGCACAAAGTGTATTTTTCACAGCGACAAGATCTTATCATGCACGGGCTTGTTTTCGGCTTCTGTTGGCATTTGTCAATATTCATGGCGATCAAAATTAGCCCGTTAATGATCATGTTAGAATATCCTATCTATTTTTAAGCGAAACTCTGTACAAGTAAATTGGTTACTTCCCATAGCAATGGAATTTGTAATTAGTAATTTAAAAATTACTTTTTTCCCCGCGTAATTTTGTAATTGGAATTAGTTACTTCTTTAATGAAGTAATTTTACTCGGTAATTTGTCACTTTTTTGGCCAAGGAATTGTAATTGGAATTAATTACTTTTTTTCAGGAATTTTTACAGCCCTGTATATAGCATGAGCCGAAAATTTCGTGAAAACAATGCTAAGATTTTGCGCTGTTACATTTTGGAAGTGTTTTAGCTGCCTTGCAATGTGCATGCAGTCAACTTTTAATGTAATAATGAAAACACCCCGGTGGCCGGACATATGTTGCCTTCTTCGGTATTAGACCTGAGGAAGCACTGTTCCTGCTCCCGCCGATTAGACGCCTATGGTGGCAGACCGACTTGGCGTCCGATTTTCGGCACACTCTTCTCCAAAATCCACACTTTTTAACATGATTCTTCTTACTCGAAAATAAAGCCCAGCGTTGAAAACGTGTTGATACATAAACGTAGTTTCGTGGGTCGTAGTTGAATCAAAAGTGATCAGTAAGATGGTCATTATATCAACTGAGCTCCTGCGGCTCGACCGCGTTGCCGAATCCGCCAACTTAGAGTAATGAAGTCCATTCTTAATCACCCAACGCTTTTGAAAGTTTCCTGTGTGTCACATGACTTCATGCAATAGTTTCAAGGCTCGCTAGTCGAGCAAAACGACAGCGTGGAGCCGTGGACAAAAAACATCAAAATATTAATTTTGGCTTAGTGCTACTATCCCGTATCCAGCCGGATATCCGGCCGGATAGTGACGCACCGGATATTCGGTCGGATACCGGATATACGGTAAGTTAGATTTGCCGGATATCCGGTATCCGGCAATCCGGCAAATTTGCTATCCGGCACATCCTTATCAACAAGCTTTTTAGGCCTAGTTTTTAAACAGGAATTTTTGCAGCGTTTTGTGAAATAGTGTGGTGCATGTTGATGTGAAGGCAAATGCTTAGCCTCGACACAAGTTGCTTGAAAGCACATTGAATCAACTAGCGATTGACCATGGAAATATCAGAAACCTCGCTAACGGTGAGTTAGTTTAAGTCATATTAATGGCAAGCTTGTTTTGCTAAATCATTTTAATAGCTTTTATCATTAAATTCAATAAAAAAGCAACTCGTTTTAAGTACTCATCACAATTACTGCAACGTGAGTAAAGAGTCTTCCCGCAAGTCAGAATTCTGTGGAATAAAAGTGTTTACCCACTTCAAAGTAAAACTTCTTTTTTTACTGACTATTTTGACCATTGTAAAAGTTTTAAAGTGTCATTTTTGGTGATTGAGTTTTCACGAGTTGTCTTTTCTTCGTAAGTTTTGGACTACCTACATACCACGGACAATTAAGGTTGCTATTTTACGGTTAATTTTTACATTAATTAGCGCTTTTGCATTATGCTGTAGAACAAGCCAATTTTTGTTGGTAGTTGATGATTAATTTGTTAAAAAGTGAAAGCAACAAAACATAAACAACTTAGATGACGACAATAAAGGCATACAATGCTGCTCGTGTTGGCTAGTCAGTGACATTATTTAATGACTTTCGTGGCACATGTAATGTTACCCTTTTACAGACATACTGTATTGTTGAGACTTTCCTTTTGAAAATCATCCCTAGGGTCCTCTTTGTTAATGTCACCATTAGGGATTATGTTTAACATAAGATTCTGTTGAGAGAGACATGCAAAGTTGATTAGCAAATAAAACAAAAAACACAGCTGTTAAACGAAATATTTGAAATGATTTGAAACAAATGGTTTTTGATTATCAATTTGTGATAAATTTTGTGTACCGAACCTATGACGCAAAACACTTTTTGAGCCATTAATTATATTTAAGAGTACGATAATTTTGAATCATGCTTCCATATGATAATGATGCCGAAATGACGTATGTGGTCCAATCTCATGCACTGATGCACGTTTCATAAATTAAAATGGAATAGTTGATATCATAGGTAGCACAATTGCTTTGTCATCGTCGAGGGAAAATGATCCGATTAGGAACGTGTCATCCGAGTCTGGATTCGAAACTTAAACTCGTGAAAACTAATTCTCTGCAGAACCAGAAGCAGATCCAAAACCTTTTTAGATAGGGGATGGGGGCTAGAAATCCAAGAAATGTTTACCATGTAGCTCTGCACGTCTAAAAGTATCAATTAAAAATCTACTCATAGTGTATATACAGTGTCACTAAAAACGTAGGGAGAGGGCATGAGCTTCCATTACCTTACTCTGGATCCGCCAAGACAACCCGATACCAGAACCGTTAAATTTCGAAACCAGAAAAGTCGCCAACTAAACCCAAAAGTCAACAACTAAAGGTTTAAATCATTTTTCAGTAAACCCAAACACGAACTGAACTGGATGAAATGCCTTATGCACAGCTGAAACAATCACCAATTCATAAACACACATTATTATGCCTCTGCTTTTTCTTGTGCCAGAACGTTTAAAACGCCTTGGACTTGTGTTTGAATTGTAACAGCACTTTTAGATGCGTACTCCCGCCCTGCTGAATAAAAGCTTTCACTTTTTAAAAGTTTCAAATTTCCAAGTTTCGGTCCCTATAATGAATGCTAATTAAGTACTTGAAGCAAATGTTTTCCTGTAACTATGAAGGGTTTAGGGGAGAGCGCTGTAAGCTAAGTTGTGGAAGCTTGGCTTGTGCGGAACGCATTTTACAATTTTAGCACTATCGAAATTAGTGAAAACTGGTTTTAATTTTGAGATTTGCGGTTGCGGAAATACCAGTGCACTCTTTGATGATTTAAAACTAAAAGTAATAAAACTTAACATTATGCCGGCGTTTGCAAATTGATCAATTTTTGAGCGAGTCTAGCCTATCGTTGTTCCAGTATGTAACTAAACACAGTCTCAATGCTAATGTTATTTTAGTTGTGGATTTTTTTTTTGAAATAAGTCTTCTTTGCGTTTACCTCGAATTTTTGTTACAGCAATCGTCTTTCGATGTCAACTGGTATCGTAAGAATTTACAACTTTCCGATCAAGAGCCCACTGATGCTGCTGGTGAATTGGAGTTCTGTCTCGTCAAAACTAAGGTTGGTACCAAATTAGGTCTTGTATAAATGTATTCCTTGCAACAATGCTACAATATATCGATAAATTAAACTGTCAGCCATCGCTATATTAAAGCATGTGATTGACCCTTTCTTCAGGAAGTCAACAATGCACTGCACGATATATTAAGAGACAACAATGCACGATATATTAAGCACGATATATTAAGAGACAAAGTCAACAATAAAGCATTTTTCTCTTGCTCTGCAAGTTTATGGTTATAAAATGAGCAAACCGGTCTGTTGAAGTTGTGGTTAAGGACATCTCTATCGGCATGGTAAGTCAGGTAAGTCAGGGGTTCGATTCCTTGTCCGGTCAAATCCGACACGGGTCTCCGACTGCTCACCAGCGTTGCGACGTTTCTTGCGAGTTCGTAGCTTTTTTGCTCAAGTGCTAAGCCATGGAGATACGCTCCACCATTCCTAAACGCTCTGGCGTAATGTATACCACGATTATACTAAAGATTTAATTCGATTCTTTTTTTACGATGCAAAACGATTTTTTATTTAGAAAAATAAACTACGGAAACCAAACTCTGTGGAGAATTCCAGCAATCTCAACGAAGAAACAAAAGACAATAACAGTGAAATCGAATTGCGTAGCATCCAGATGACTGCTCAAGTTAGTGGAATGCGAAGTTTACCAATTTATTTCCAAAAGCTTGTTTCGTTTTAATAGATTTACGCCGTATTCGCCTTCGCGTTTTCATCCGCATTTGCACGTATGAGAGCAGCGAGTCGAAATTTTGGGGCACTTTTATGGTAGCCTAATTTTCAAAAAATTGAACTTGCGAAAACTGCTGTAGGCCTATCAAAAATATTACCAAAAAATCGGTTTCTGTACATCAGGACCAAGATACAAAAAATATTGTCAAAAGAAGTTACGGTGAAATTTGTTTTTATTGCAAAAATGTTTTACCCTATCTGTTTCATTAAAAATCTAACTGAATTTGTAAAAAATCCGTATGGAAAGCAGCTGTACAGACGTGTTCTAGGTCACGTATTCAGCCTATTTCGATTGCGTAAAAACTTTTCAAATTTCCTAATCTTTTAGAGCACTGTCTGAGTACAGAAATCTTAAAGCAGTCATTTCATTTGTAATCAGCAATCACGCGAACACCGTAAACTACAACTTCCACTTCAAAAATAAATGAGGGTGAGAAAGCTGAAAAGGTTAAAACAAATAATTTTTCCAGAGCAAACTTGTGAATTGGCTTAAAGCAACAACGTCAGTAGCAGGAGCGTATATTAAGGGGAATGCCATGTCCCCTCATTTTGATTTTGTTTTTTTGGTAATAAAGAACAAATGGTGCTAAGTGACTGCAATACAACAGAATCTTGATAGTTTTTGAAATTTATGACCCCTTCCCCCTTTTTAAACTGCTCAGTAGAATTGTGGGGACTTACCCGCGGGTGACACTCTATTGAGGTGATCTACGAAAATGGAAGAGTTCACCTTGAAAACTGGTACTTGGTTTGTTTTAGGAAAAAAGGCAAGGGGTTTGCCCCAACAACATAATTTCAATGATTCGACAAAAGAATGCTTTATGCCAGATTTCGATTGTTTTTTGAGTGCAAAGTTTGGGTCGGCAACATGTCGTTGGATATACAGTAAATAACTAAGCATTTTTAAATTCTTGTACTCAAAATTGAACAGTATCTGAGGAAGACAGCGAAGTGAGCTTGCGCCTTTGATCATCAGCCTCTCTAAATACAGGTGAAATTGGCTTGGCTCCATCCTTGAATCGAACGTGTCATCTAGGATCCGTAATTTGCGCGGAGTATCGCTGGGCGATGTCACTGACATTAAATAGCAGAATTATAAGATTTGTATTTGTATTCAGTACGTACGTCTATCAAGCGAAACACCTGTTGAAGTTTTGTATGAACTGCTTACGCAGCAATGGGAGTTGACTGTTCCGGATGTTATTATTTCCGTGATAGGAGGCAATGACGACATCCGAATCCGAACGCCACTGCGAAAAAAATTCCAGAAAACTTTAACGAAAGCTGCCGATAACGCAGGTATATTTTTAACATCAAAATCAAATCTTTATTGTACTCGCCATTGTTACGCTGAAGTGTGTTACTATATACATAGTGGCGGGACGCATCTCTACTGCTAAGCGTTTGGGCAACATAGCTCCGAAGAAACGCCGAAGCGGTGGCGACTGACCGGGAAGTCAAACCCAAGACTCCCGCTACGATAGCCAAGTCTTTAACCACTTTAAAACTGTGTAACAAACATGTTTCAACTAGAATCGGTCGCACGACTTGAAAGTTTAGAAAAACACTCGAGCTGATATTATTTTTTAAAACCAATGTTAGTGGAAAAATGTTTGTGTGTGAAAATTTACAAGCTGATTTGTGAAGCTGGCGGTAGCGCCCGGTACCCAGTTCCTTGGCTAAGACACTGTTTGTAATAATGCAAATCTTAATTAGCATTAGCGATGCCTGTGTTGCTAACTTATTTGTCTATCTTCAGTATTAAATTATACCTGTGATTGACAGGTGCTTGGATAGTGACCGGTGGAATTCACAATGGAGTAACCAAGACAGTTGGAAATGCCATCAGTAAATACTACACAAGCGCAACCCGCAAAGTAAAAGAAACCTCAAGTACATTTCTACCCTGACCACATGCCCAGTTTCACTGGGCCGAAAACCCGCTGGATTTTTGAGTCATATTAAAATTTTTGATGTCGCAACCACTTTGGTAGAAACTTCGTGGACTTTTGTCTTACTCTAACTATGCATATTGACTATGTTTGGCCAAACAATAACCGCACAACATCCGGGGTAACGCAATGCTTGAAAATTTTAGGAGGATTTTTTTAGTGCATTGTACAGTTTGAATTTTATATAGGATGAAAGAATCATTTGCTGTTAGTTTTCTCCTGTGCATCATCAGTTTCATCGCAAAAACAATTTTTTGATCCGGAATATTTTTTAGATTCTTGCTCTTGGCATTGCAAATTGGAATGATGTTGCGAACAGAAAAACATTAATAAATGAAGCAAATGGAAGCGAAGTAAAAAATTTAGCAGTTATATTTTACGCTTTTTGCCGCCGTGCACTTCTTTTGATTGCTGCAATCTAATAGCCATGTGACAACTAGCTAATTTCACTGATACCTTTTGGTGTTTGATGCGCAACATAAAAACATGCTGTAAGCATATTTTTGTGCCAGTGAGCACATCATTTAAGATTGGAGTATAATTTGTGGCACTTTTTACAGAAATAAAGTGTTTGCATCTTTTGAGTTGTGTGCGTTTGTAAAAAAGACTTAAGTTGTTTAATACGTGCTTGAAGAAGACGGCCCGCTAAGTCGGCCTCGCAATTCAACATTATGTGTTGAAGTGCTCCTGCTAATAGAGGCAGGACTTGCTCCTTACTGGATTTTGAACACTTTGAAAAAAAGAAATTAGCTGGTTCAATCTAAGCTGTTGTAGTTGCCATTTTGTAGGCTGTCATTCGGCCGGCTGTAACAATGTAATTAAGCACTGGCCGCTTTTTCTCCCAGCAGTTTTGCCATGAATATTGCATCCTTGTTTGGAGTACCTATATGTCTATCTCAAGTTGATCAACTCTTACTTTTTTTCTTTAGCCTGTAAAATATCCAAGCTCAAGTCATAATGGTTTGAACACCTATCATAATCATTTTATTTTGGTTGATGACGGAAACAACTGCAGCAAAGTTGGAGAAGAAATCGAGCTTCGAAGCAGAGTAGAAAAATACATTGGTAAGAATTTATCAAAAGTCTTTGTTAGTTGTTTACGGTAAAGCAGTTTTTATCGAATATTTTATTTATCAAAACTTCATTGGCCGAGAAGAGAGATCTGCTTCTGGAGCGGTAGACTCGGATTCGATCACGAGTCTGGTCAAACTAACCACTTAAAATTGATATGCACAGCTTCTCCGCATGACGCTCATCAGTAAAGGAACGAAATAGAAAACAACCGGCAAATTCGCTTGCTGCGTCGTTGGAAAAGAAACTCAGAGGGATTTCTCGTCTTTAAGTGTTAGATAGGCCTACATGACCGGAAACTCTTAAGCAATCTTTTTATAGCGCTTTAATCTTTTTCTGCTGATAGAAAAATGAAAATGCATCGAAATGTAACTATAAAACTTCCGGTTGGTCGCAAATTTCAAACATCGAGCATACTAGTGTTTCCTCCCGAGAGGTCGGGATGGAAAATTTCCCGGGAAATTTGGGGTTTTGAAATTTTTCGTTTCCCGGGAAATTTATGTCGGGATGCCGGGAAACTTTTTTTTTTATTTGGAGGGTTTCAGTGGTAGGCTACTGATATTTATCATTCCGACGTAAAAATGCGTTCATGTACAGTTAAAATTTTTTTTAATCGTTAAAAATTATTTTTCAAATTTTCCAAAATTTTTTACGACCAAATGCTTGCTTGGAAGATCAAAAAGTTTTTCTTGAGTTTGTTGAAAAATGTGAAAAGTTTGAACTCAGTTTATCAAAACAACATTAAAAAATGCTTAAAATTGGATTAGAAATGCTGAAGTTTAGAAATAAGTTTAATGTCTTTGTCACTCCTCTTATAGCCAAATAATCAAGCTGGGGAATTTTGCCGGGAAAATTTTCCGGGAGTTTTCCGAATTCCGGGAATCCGAGGATTTTCGGGATCTCGGGTTTTTACCGGCATTCCTGGAAAAGTTTCTGAAATTTTTCCGTTTTGAAAATCCGGGAAAATTTAAAGAGAAACCCTAAAGCATAGAGTACATGCTTTAAACCGCACTAAAATTAAAAGTGGTAAGCAACAATTTTTCCAGAAGAGCGTCATAAAAACTAAAAATTTGTTTTTTTGCAGTTGAGCGAAACAGCAATGCTCACGTGATAAGCGTACTTGTTCAAGGAGTAAAACCACACTCTCTCATGGTGAGAAAAACTCTGTAGATACAGTAAGAGTGGATTACCCCGTAGCAAATAATTCTATGTAAACTTAATTTTGGTATAGCAAAGTATAGTGATTTCATCTCGAAGCTTTTCGCCTGACACTCATCGGGAGAAGATCGTCAGAAATCAGAAAACTAACTGTCGATCTTCTCCCGATGAGTGTCAGATGAAAAGCTTCGAGATGAAATCACTATACTTTGCTATACTAAAATTCTGTACCACAAACCAATTGTTTAAAAACTTAATTTTCTTGAGTAACTTGGAATCTAGTGCGATATTGTGACTGTGGAATAGCATAGTCAAAATACAGCAGCCTAACAACATGCAATGTCGGTACATTAGCAGGCCCTGAATATCATGAGATATTTTCATCAAGCGTACAGCAGTGCTTTCTACAGAATGTCGTACTTTTTTTTCATTATACTCTCTCAGTTCTTAAAATTTGTTAGTCTTTTTGTTCTTTGTAGTCCGTTCACAACTCTCTGCAACATGGAATTCCGGTAGTAGTGATGGCAGATTCCGGAGGATGGGCAAATGTTTTAACTGCCATGTGCAAAGGGAGAGTGGATTCCTCATTGCTTGTCGAATTAATGAGAGGTAAAGCACAAAGAGATAAACGGGCCGACTACTTCAGGCGCGAACACAAATTTAACATGAAACCCTCAACAGGCCTCCCAAAAAAACGAAAGATAAGAGTTTGGTCTAAAACACATTGTGTTAAATTCTTAGCTTAACTTTGATGATTGGGCATTTGGAAAAAAAATCCTACGTTGCCCGAATAAGAGGCAACAGAATGAATTCAAACCCACTTGAAGATGGGTTGGCATTAATGAAATTAAAACAACTAGTTACAGTGGTATAGTTGCTCAAAAAAGTGGTGTATATCTGTGAGTTCCGACCTTGGACCGATCGAGTCAGAATTTTTTTCAAACTAAGGCCCGAATCCGACCGTAAATTAGCAAAGATTCGGTTCGACTCACAAATCCAAGGTAACGCAACTATAAACGATGTAGTTTGCCTCAGCACTAAAAGATTTGCTAGACATTTTTATTGAAACGTTTAGTCCAATGGAGTTCGTTTTGCTTATTAAATGGTTACTGCTGTAATAGTTAATGTAGAAAATATTTATGAGGCGCCGTTTGGAAAAAAACTCTACGTTTAGTGAACCATGTATTTTGAGCATATTTAGACCATAATTTGTCGGAGATATGTATACATATGTACTGTATGTATAGCAAATATCCGTCTTATATATCGGACAAAGTGTATTCTAAGTCGGACCAAAAAACATAGGCACAACAAGTCGAACAAATTCTGTGATACATGTTTTATCAACTTATTTAGACCATAACTTGTCCTTTATGTATACATTGGAAATATCCGACTTTTATATCGGACAAATTGTACTTTAAGTCGGACCATAAAACACACTAAAAAAACATACGTTTTGTGAACCATGTTTTTTGAGCTTATTTAGACCATAGTTTGTCCGTTATACATATAGGAAATATCCGACTTATTTTACGCGTGGTTTTTGGTCCGACTTATAGTACAATTTGTCCGATATATAAGTTAAATATTTTCTATATTATGTATATCGGACAAGTTATGGTCTGAATGAGTTGATAAAACATGCATCACAAAATCGTTTTTTCCAAAAAAAAAAAAAACGATTTTATGTGACCTGTTTTGTGGGTGTTTTTTCGTCCGACCAAATGTGGTCTAAATAAGCCCAAGAAACATGGTTCACAAAACGTGTTGTTTTTTCCAAACGGCGTCCCATAAATACCGATTCTTGTAATAAGCATCATCAATTGGTTTTGGTTCTAAACAATGTAATTTACCGCAAACTTTTTTTGCAGAAAATAGAATTGATGTCTCCGACCAAACAAAGCGAAACAGTTTGATAAAGATAGTTGAAAATTGCGTTAAAATGAAAGACTTGATCACAGTTTTTGAGATCAATCAACCAAACGGAAGCTTTGATTTAGACAAAGCTGTTTTGCAAACTGTATTCAAAAGTAAGTGAACCCTTACAAGAAGTGCATGGGCGGCGGCGGATCGTGAGAAGAAAAAGGTCTAAGAATCAAGCAAATGCGTATTTCGCAGTTTTTTGACTCAAGAAGTATCCAAGTTCCCATGGTTTAAGAGGAATTAAAATAATTTAGGGGGATTAAGTTTTTTAACCTCCCCCCTCTCCTGGATGCGCAAATGATGCCGCAAGTTACAAATTTTAAGTTGTTAAAAATAATTAGGGATGTGTCTTATGTACATGGCGTCTGTTTGTCATTAACTCGTGATGGGAAGATAAAGACTTTAATGAATTGGTCCAATTTTTCCTGGTGTAACAAAAAGAGTTTAATGTCACTGGCGATGATTCAAAATTTTCACTTAGTACTCCAGTTTTTTTCTGTATGTTAGAGCAGGAATTTGCCGCATTTTTCAGGCATCTAACGAAACGAATTGGCTTTGCTCATTCCTAAGTAGTATTGTGTTCCGTTGTACAAAATGTTCAACTTTTGTTAAGTGTGGCTACTTTATATTAATATCACTACGCTTTGCTCTTAAAGCAATTGTTACGTTTATCAATGCAAGTTGACCATAATTTAGTTTTCTCATATGGAATCAACAAAATAGAGATGCGCCAATACATCGGCGTCGCTGAGCATCGGCAACAATTTTTTGAAAATCGCAAAATAGGAATCGGCATCGAAATTCGTAAAAATTTTGATATCTGTGTACATCCTTAAAAAAGGCGGAGAAGTATTCAATTCTAGGCCGATTTAAATTTAAGAGCAATTTTTAAGATGAGGTTTCATTGAGTGTTGCATTAATTTAAATGCTGGTCAAAAAGAATGAAAACTTAAGGTTTTTTCTTCTTGCAGCCTGCTCACACCAAAATCACACGAAAAACCATCTCCGTCTAGCTTTGGCATGGAATAGAGCTGATGTAGCTCTGACAGATGTTCTTACAGCTGGTGTCACACTGGATGATCTTACCATTTCGGAAATCTTTAAAGATGCCTTATTACATGTATGGTAATTTTAAGCGTGCATTAGATTGTGTTTGAAGATTCTGCAAGTTTTTGCGTAATTAAAAGATGAAAATACGGGTATCACCATATCGTTCAGTAAATTAATTATTATTAGAACAGCTTGCAGCAGTGCATGTCTGAACCACTGATTTCTAATGGAAGAAGGTTATGTTCTCTTTGTGAGTTTGTAAACGTTTACAGTCAAAAGAGATCTCAAATGTACGTTACATTTATTTATGTCTCCTTTTGCTTTGATCTTATCTCTGAAGCAATTGCATTCAGAGCAGCTGAATTTTCAAAATATTGTTTTTGCATTCGCCTGTCAGGTTTTCCATAAACCTACAAATAAATTTAAACTAAAATCGAAACTCACCGCTCAGCCGATATCAACTTCCTGGCCAACCCAAAATCGAAATAGATGCGGAGAAGACAACAGTTGAACCAGTACTGCTGATGTATCGTCAAGATATAATGATTCCTGCTTGACGCTTACCATTAAAAAGACAATGTGGAAAACAAGCCGGCAAGTTTACTTGTTGTGCCGTTGGGAAAGGCACTTAGTGGGAATCCCCTATCTTGGTGAGGTAGATACATGGCTGGCAACTTCTAAGCGAGCTCGTTATAGCGCTTTGATTGCTTTCTACTGATAGGAGGGTAAATATGCAACTACTGTAAATACAAGTACAAAACATACAAAATTCTCTTTCAAGCCATATGAGTTGAAAGCAGCACGTTATAAATCGCACAAATATTACTGTTAACCAAAGCTGCGAACTCGAACTTGAACTCGAAAGAACTCGATCATTTTGCCGAACTCGAACTTCAACTCGCATAAAACTGTTCGAGTTCATTAAAAAGATATTTAAATTGTTGAAAAGAAATAAAAGACCACTACAAAATATAACTTGTTGTTCAAGTAGTCACAATCCGTGTAAATTGAAGTTATGATTTTACCAAAAGAAAAGCTGCATGTCGTTTATTTGTTCATGCCATTGCAACCTATAAAGTCCAGGGCTGCGAACTCCAACTTGAACTCGCCGAACTCGATCATTTTTGCCGAACTCGAAAAATAAAATTTTTAGAAGTCGAACTTGAACTCGGACTTGCAAATATCTCTTGAACTCAAACTTGAACTCGCTTAAAAATCGATCGAGTTCGCAGCCCTGCTGTTAACTCTTGTAATATTTTACAGTATGAGCTCTTTTTACAGAACAAACCTGAATTTGTTCAGTTGCTGCTCGATTATTATGTAAACCTTCGGCATTCTTTCTCAACAAGTTGCCTTATTGATTTGTACAAAATAACTGTCTTGAAAAACTTGAGAGGCGATTCAAATCAATTTTATCTCAACGAAATTCGAAAGTATGAATAAGCATTTTGTATTGCGTAAAGTATTTCTTCTTGATGTATTCTATTATTGCAGATTGTACATAGCAAAATGTTTTCTGGTACCTCACTATAATATACAGTAATATCACCAATGGCCTTGATGGGCCGTTATCAAAAAGCAAGTTTCTTCTAAACAATCGACTTTTTTCTTGGTGCCGTCCTAAGCGAAAACATTATTCACAACAAACGCATTCAGACTCGTTGAGGAGTTATCTTTTGTATGCTTCACGTTTTCTGATAGAATTTTGTCTTCTTTTTACTGGTTTAAAAACCACCGAGAAAAGGGCAACAATTTACGTAAAACACGAATTTTGATGCCACTGGGGAAGGTAAGGAATATAATAATAATTTGGCGATAACACAGTCCTAAACGTCGCCTCTACTACACCACACTTTAACATCAATGTTTCATTAATCAGAATGACTACCACATTGCTCGTTTTTCGATTTTTTGACTTCGATTTTGTACAGAAAGAAAAACTCCCGCATGGGCCCAAGATGCGATTTCAAAACAGAAAACTTTCGAAACTGCAGAACGCAAGTATGCCTGTAAATTGTAGGCTGCTAATCGTGCCTATTTTTGTTTTTACAATCCTGTATGCATAATTACGTTCTAACGCTTAAACGTTATACATAATTGGAAGGTGCCTTGTTTTTTTGTTGTTCAATACAACAGTGACTTGGTGAAAACCATGTTGGCATTTTTACAGAAATGATTCATGGTTTCTCTTTCTCTAGAATCCAGATAGTCGTGGTTCCTCTTTCTCATGGTGGAGACGATAGAAGAGAATTGCCAATTAAAAATGTTGTTTGTAATTTCCTCTTTTCCGCTTTTTCTTTTTAAAATCAGAACATGAAGTTTTCTTTCAGTAAACAGAGGCTCGATGACACAACCCAGAGTGTATAATCATTTATTCAAATTTAAAATATGATTAAAACATATACAGACTGTTTCACTACGGGTCTTCAGGAGGCGCTGTCTTCTTTATTTGCATAGAAGGTTCTAATATCATCCAATTTTTTTTTCAATTACGCAAATAGGCTGTTGAAAATTGAAAAGTGTTGCGGTGAGTCACTTTGATTAAGGTTGAAACATCGTATGTCATATGGACATTATCACCAATAGCAAATGAGTACTGTAATGTTCGTTATTCCTAAATTTTTTTTGTCAGGATATTTTACGGGAGTTCTTCATTTGGTGTATTCTCAGTAAAAAGAAGGAATGCGCTCGTGTGCTGTTCAAAGGATTGAGAGATTCACTCTCAGCTGCTATTGTAGCTTGTAGCATGCTGAAATCAATTTCGAAAGATGACGACTCAAAAGATGAGGTAGGACCAATCTTTTGTGCCGCTTGTTACCCACCACATGAACCCGCAAGAGCAGTTTTTTTTTTAACCCAATTTGAGCTAAGAGCCCCATGCAGTGGCAGTCGTACCAACAATGTGTTCGGTTTGCCTCTTGAAGAATCTTTTCTGACTTTATATCGTAGACCCGGTAAGAAAAATTCTTGTTCCAAAAGAATTGATAAAACTTTGTACAGTAAGATCACAACCCAAATACAACTACCGATATCTTCAATCTTCGTTGGTGTATCGGTAAAGAGCGTCCGTCTGCTTGTAGCCGAAAAACTGATTTTCTTCCCGGTTGGGTCGCACTAAAGATTTTAAACATAGCATCGCAGCTTTCCCGCTAGACGTTCTGTACAAGCGGAAAGTGCGAAGGGTTGGGTGCTGTGTTTATTTTTTTTTTAAAGCGTTTTGAGGAACTGAAATAGTCTCTCAAAATTGTCCAGCGGTCTCTCAAAATCTGCAAATTTTCGTTGAAACAGTAATTCTTGACAGCAGTTTCATTTACAAATTTAAAAACAGGCTGGCTTTCAAGGGTGTCTAATGGTTCTTCTAGCCAAACCTTAAAAAGACACCGGTTGAATGTGTGAGTATTGTTTGTCTATGGTATGCCTACTAGAAGCATTTAATCATTCATGATCAATATTTGTAATTGAACGTCGTTTGAGAATGACCTACGTGTAAATATAGCACACGCTGTTTCATACCTTTACTATTTGATTTACGCATTTGTTGAATTTAGAAAGAAGACTGCTTGGCTCATGCTGCGGAGTACAGCGATATATGCTATGGAATTTTGTCGGAATGTTTGAGCAAAAATTCCTATAACACTTTGTTGTTTCTGAAACGACGAATGATTCGTTGGGGCAGACAAAGTTTTCTTGAAGTAGCAAGGGATGCTGATGAAATGGTACGAATATTATTAAATAAGTAATGAATGGGGTTGATGTATTAACATTTCATGAACTTTTATTTTCTATTTGTTTTGAGTGTTTATTGGATAAAAATACAGTAGGCTTATGCTTTTTCAATAACTATTTACCTCACACCATCAAAAGATATAACCATTGCAAGCATATGATTTCAAGGTAACTATTTGAAATACAAGCCAAAAGATTTTTATCAAACTCAAAATCAAATCTTCAGCACACTCGCGTTATGTCACGCCGAAGCGTTCAGCAAGTGGCAGGGCCCATCTTCGCCGCTGACCGCCTGAGTAGCACAGCTCCTGTTAGCGACACTTTGTCCAATTTGACCTGTGCAGAAATCGAAATCATGACCTCTGGCACCGACAGCTATGTCTCTAACTACTACAACCACCGGCTGGTCATGTGTTATTATTTTACATCTACATAAATTAGAGTATTACACAACTTTTCAGGACGTAGTCTCACATCCAGCAGTTCAATTATTCCTTGATAGCATCTGGTATGGTTGCATCAAAAAACCGCAACATGGACTTTCACACTTGTGGTTGACGATTAGGATCTACATTGGTGCTTTTCTACCATTTCTTATTCCACTCATTGTTCATTTCGAAGATTATGGAGGTAAGATTTTTAAAGCTCAAGAATAAGCTATTACTCTGGAAATTATCGAAGATTCGTTAGAGGATAATAGCTTTGTATCATTTGAAGAATATTCATGTCAACCTATTTTTTCTGACGAATCTTCAACAATTTAAACCGTGGGTCGAAATTAGTACTGGTATGCCATCATCTTTTGGAGGCTAATGGACCCACACAACATTACAACAAAATCTGAACACCCCCTTGCTCCCCCTTGGAGAAAACAAGTAGTAATGGCAAATTATATTTTTATTTTAGCTTAGGAACTCTTTGAAGCACCGTCGCTTGGCTTAGTGGTGAAAGACACCGCTAAAGGAGTATAGACCCGTGATGCGTTTATCGGATCGGTCGAAGTGTCGCCACGCTGCGACGTTTTTTGGGAGCTGTGGAGATAGGCCCCGCCGCTCGTTGCACACTTTGGCATAACACCGCGAGTATAAAATGAAGATTTGGGGCGGTATACTGCTCAACTTTTGTGCACTTAACGCAATGCGTAAACATAATGAACAAACAAAGTTAACGCATTGCGTTAAGTGCAACAAAAGTTTAGCAGTATACCGCCCTTGATTTTGACTCTTTCAAGCAACTTTGGGACCCTTTTAAGAGTTTCAGAACTCTAGGTTGTGGACACTCTGGTCCGTACCTTAGTATGCCTAAAGCAGACCGCACCACGTTAAAGTGAAATGAATACAAAAATTGATTATAATTTTTATAATGAAGCAGATCAGATGGCCGAGTGGTAGGAGTGTCCGCCTCTGGAGCTGTTGACTCGTGTTTGATTCTGAGTCGACTCAAATCAATCACTTTAAAATTGGTATTCACAGCTTCCCTGCTTGACGCTCATCATGAAAAGGGCAATATGGTGAACAAGCCGGCAAGATTACTTGTTGTGTCGTTAGGAAAGACGCTTAGCGGGAATCTCCTATCTTAGTGTGGTAGACAGATGGCCGGCAACTCCCAAGCGAGCTCGTCACAGCGCTTTGATCGCTTTCTCGTGATAGGAGGATAAATATGCAACTAAATACAAAAAAAAAATGCAAAAATTTTGTTGCGCAGAAAATCAAGCGTCAAATTCGAGCTCTGAAGAAGGAATTTATCAATCAGAAAATACTCTTGAAAATAATGATGATGCTGGTAAGATCAAGACATAACATTGGCAAAAATAACTTTGCGATTGCATATATATAAGCTCAGAACAAAATCATGTCTACTCACACCTGGGCGTTTATTATCACAAAGCAAGACTTTGCTGTTTGGGACCATTAGTCCTCATCAGCTGCACTCCTTTCTTTCAGTAGGCCAAGAAAAACGTCATTTGTGTAATTAATTGTAGATGCACTTCAAAAAAATACACTTTTTTGTTCGGTTTTCTACCTTAGATGTGCTCTATGCAGTGGCGTAGCCACGGGGAGGGGGGTTAGAGGTTACATCCACCCCCCATTGAGCCTCAAATGACGTCATACGTACTTCTTCTTCTGATATATATTTCAACGTGCTCGATGCTTTGTCATTGATAATCTGGTTTTGTAATTGTCATAATAACAAGCGTTGTTTCCTGAATCTTGTTCTTTGCCGTTACTCTCCATGAAGCAATGACGCAATTTTATTAGCAGGGCAGTGCCGCTCCTGTACATGCAACTGCCCTCAGCCCCTCAGATCTTCCGTAGAAAAAAAGGTAAACGGTTTCAAGCAAAAATGATGTACGTACTGTAGCTCAAAAAAGAACTAAATCGCTAACATTTGAATATCGTTTAACCAGTTTCACCAGAAAGCATTCCTTTGACTTCCTTACAACAATCGTGCCTTTACTGCTTTCGGTATTTCAGGTTTAGAACATCTCTGTAAAATTTGAGGCCATCTATAGTTATTATACAACCAAAAGCGGATCCAGGGAGAGAAGTGGGGTATGCTGCGTATGCATTCCTCCACCAGCCATTTTCAACAATGTTTCGGATGAATAAAACTTTTCCATAATTTCGAACCTCTTCATAACAATATGTCTTAGTTGCCTTAAGCACGTATAATCGAAACTGTGCGAACAAAATGCATCGTATTTTTGGTGAAGCACTCAAAGTTAGGGGCCAAAAATATGACAAACTTTCTTTAAAAGTTGTTCGAAAAGCACCAAAATGGCCATTGCAGTATGCAAATTTTCAAATTTTTTCCAGGGTAGCATGCCCCCGGACCCCCCTAGAGTCGTTTTTGTTATTCAAGTTTCTTAAAATTTAATCTGTCGAAAAAAAAACTGCACTAGAAAAGTGACGAAAACTGGTGCTCCCTCCCTGAAAAATTTTCTGAATAGGCCCCTGACATGAAAACATTTTCAAAAGGCTTATTTACGCCCGTTTTCGGGTCTAAACGTTTTTGCAGTTAACATTCAAACTGATTCAAAATTACATCTATCATCTACCCCACCAAAACTTTCTGGATCCGCTCCTGTATACAACGCATGGTCAACTGTGATGTCATTCTCAACCCCCCACCCCCCATTGCTAAATCCTGGCTACGCCAGTGGCTCTATGCATGACATATCGAAGCAAATCATTTATTTCGCAACAACAAAACACACGTGTAGCTCAGAGGGCAATGCATTGTGTTTGATTACAACATGACAAAAACGACGATTTTTGTGAGCCATACTTTTCAATTTCTCTATGTTTTTCAGATACAACTGTAAAAGGCCGTCTTCAATGTTTCTACGGAACCCCTATTGTCAAGTTTCACCTAACAGTCCTGTTCCATTTGGTAAGTTGACATTTTTAGTCTTGAGCGCTCGTGATTCTCGGTATGTTAACCGTGTCTACTCGCAACATGTACGTATAACGCGTCAGCCAGTAACTTCCCACAAGAGGGAAATAATTCTCCGGTCATGGACTTACAGTATATGTAAATCGAAAATGAAAATTTACCGACACAAGCTTCACAGAAAAAGTGGAAGTTGCCTACAAGAACGCGTTATTTTGACCGCTGTGCTACACTGATGACCCCGACATGATAGAAACACGTGTGCAACAAAGTTTTATAAAAAGTTAGCTGCACTGTATGACCGCTGTGCTACACTGATGACCCCGACATGATAGAAACACGTGTGCAACAAAGTTTTATAAAAAGTTAGCTGCACTGCATTGTTTATTGGTTGAGATTTGAATGAAATTGTTACTAGAAGCTTTTTAGTGGTACAGAATTTCTAAACACATTTAAAAAGCGTAGAAAATATCTTTTAAGTTTAGGTAGTCTTGAAAAAGACTGTTTTTAAACCAAACATTTTCGCGTAGAACCCTGAAGAGAGCGAGACGAAAATGTTTGGTTCAAAAACAGTCTTTTTCGAGACTACCTAAATTTAAAAGCTGTTTTCGTCGCTTTTTTAATCTGTTTTGAAATGAAATTGTTACTGTCTATACGCTGTTAAACCAAACTTGTCTCTGATTGGTCAATCGATTTTTTCCCTAGTGATCAGGTAGTAACGAAAATATGCAGTTTTCGGTCATATGAGTTATGTACGAAAACTGGCTTGTAGTGCTTGTCCAAGTAATGCTGCGTCGCGAATCTTAGCAAAATAGAGCCCTCCAATGTAGTTTTGAAGGGATGCAATTACTTTTGTGGTTTATTGGTAGTATTTTCCTTAAATTAGTCTGATTTAGTGCATTTGAAAGCTGATTAAGGCTAGGTTTTAGACTACAACTTTACAAGCTATCAAACCCAACAAGTCCAAGTCGAGATACGGAGAAAGTTGATTTTATTTCCATAAACTGTTAATAATTTGCTGTAGTTTTGCTGGTTTATGCAACAACTCTGTTTAATTCATGACAAAAAAGCTGTTAATTTACCAGTTTCTGAACACTTACCGGGTAAATTCCCCAGTACGGTACCGTCAACTGGGGTTACTTTGTACACTGGGGTAACTTTGAACACTGCGGGGTAACTTTGTACTCTATTGTGAACCACAAAGTCTGCTTTCACAGAAAAGCGTAATGGGTGGCGTAGGTGTACCGTTGGTAAAGCTTTGTCAGATTTGGTCGACGCGGATCCAAATCTAACCAAGGTAACTTGCGCCATAGTCAAGAATGGTACCGGTAACCAATTTATAAATTTGCCAGTTCACATCACCAAAAAAGGGCAATCCAATTTAAATCACGAGCGGATCTTTCATTTCCCTACAATAGACACAGCACTTCTATTGTAATTACTATATTATTTGCATTAACAAATACCTCACAAATTTCACTCTCACCACATTCACCAGCCTCGTGTAAGTATATGTCATTGCAACCAGCCAAGCCCTGGATCAAATCCAATAAGTTAAATCGTTTGATCATTAATATGCGTACGCTTTCGATCGGCCATTCCCCAACTCAATCTGAAAAAAGCCTACACACGCTCCCCATGCTTCTTGCACGCCCTCACCCCCTTCACTGGTCCTGTCCTCAGTTTTACAATTTTTGATTTGGAAGCTCTGCGAAAAAACAAGTGTACAAAGTAACTCCTTTAGAGGGCAACTTTGAACAGTTTAAAGTTAGAAATTCATTGCTTATGGAACTTGGTGAAGTGTACAAAGTTACCCCAAAATCGGGGCAACTTTGTACACAATAAAATATTATTTTTCTTGCCACGCTTGAAGTCCGTGTAAAAAAATTAGTATAACTTTGGATAGCTCCAGTCCCAAGTGTCAAGATCCGCACAAAAAAAAACTGGTCAACCGGTAGCATCAGAGAGCTAAGTTCTCACAAAGGGAAAAAATGTACAAAGTTGCCCCGGTTGACGGTAGCTGTTAGACTACCGGTACATACCGTCTCATGTCACTCATGTGTGGGCTACTTTGAGATGTACCAGTAATCATTGCGATGGAGAATGGGTCAGCAGTTCAAATTTGCAGATACTGTATCTAAGACAAACTCATCAGTAAGGTTGCAGGGTGCAGTACTGTTGATTACTGGTATTAGCAGATTAGGATACCGGTAGTCTACTGGGCACAGAGTGGGAGTGCAGCAGTACAGTACGGTACTTGTATTATCTGCTGTGCATCTCCTAGTCTGTTTGCAGTTAACAACTGAAGGAAAAAACAAATAAATCTAAGATCTGCGGCGCGATGGATTTACGATGAGGTTGATAGACTAGCAGTGTGTACAGTAAGCAGAAGCAAATTCAGATTCATACGGTAGTTTGTCAAGCTTTAAACTGAAATTATTTTGAGAGATTTCAGTTTGAGTGCGCGAACAATGATCTGCATAATCTTCAAATCTGCTGGTATACACGTAATAGGCTTAACTTTGTTTTATTTAACAATTGTATGTAAAGATGGAGCCACAGAGCCACTGCATCTTTTCAAACAACAAGTATAATGCAGATTCCAGTGAAGCAGGTACGGTACCAGTAAGTAATCAAAAGGTGTTGTGAATGTGCTAACTAGGTATGGTACTGTACGGTAGTGTTCCCTCTAGAGTGAGAAATTTGAGAAAAATGCAAAACTTTTGGGCAAATTTTGCTGATTTTGAACCAGAAATTAATATTATAAAATGCAAAACTGAAAAACTTAAACAAAAAACTTGAATATTTTGATGCAAGACTCTAGTTTGCATCTTGGAACCAGAAATTAATATTATAAAATGCAAAACTGAAAAACTTAAACAAACAACTTGAATATTTTGATGCAAGACTCTAGTTTGTATCTTGGAAAAGCAAATTTAATGCAAAAAATTTGTAAAAGGGGTCCTCAAAGTAGTGAAATCTTTGGGCAAAAATTCCAATGAATTTATATTTGGGCAAATTCGCACCACTCAAAATCCTAGAGGGAACACTGCTGTACTGCACCGGTATGTCAGGGAGTATTTTTAACACTTAATGCAATGTACTGGTACGCTTGCATGGTTTTTAGATTAATTTCATGTGTCAAAGATGCCACGTATTATTGGTGATTGTGATTGCAACTTAATTAATACAGCACAAACTTGGACAAATTGATATGAGGTGCTTGATATGATTTGATATGAGGTGCAGATTTTGTAGTTCCTCAGCCTCTCTATCACATGCTCTACGTGAATTTGGGGCTTGCTTGAATTAAGCCATGGTCAGGATTGGGCAAAATCGATTGTAATCGAATCGATTGCGATATTCTTTATTTTTTGTTTATCGAATGCACTGGAGTTTTTACTTTTTTGAATGAGTATCAAATATGCCTTGTCTTTACTTTTTTTCGGCGCAATTCGATATTTCATATTCGATTCTTTTTGTCCAGGCTAGGCCTACTTTATCTCACTTTGGTAAATTTAAAATAATCATCAGTGTGTCATTACCTTGTTTTTGCTGATAATTTTTTTTTGTGCCAAAAAAAAAACAAAAAATTTTTATATGGCAAAGTTGCTTTGCATATACTATGTCCATCGTTTGTCTGTAAGTTACCGCATGAATGTGAGGACATCACCAAAAATGCTTGGCGTACACCGCTAAATGCTCAGTGTAATATCAAACATCGATTACAGTATTCTTTATTCTTAACTTTTTTAAACTATCATCGAAATCGATTATTTCTTTACTTTTTGGTGAACTATCGAGTATCGATTATTTCTTTACTTTTTGGTGAACTATCGAGTATCGATTATTTCTTTACTTTTTGGTGAACTATCGAGTATCGATTATTTCTTAACTTTTTTGGGTATCGATTCCCAACTCTGGCCGTGGTTTAAGTTTGAGGTTAGGGTTCAGGGCTAGGGGGTTGGGCTTAGGCCCTAACCCCAACTAATAACTCACTAGTGGTCCTTGTGCTCTTGATATATCTACCTGTTGAAAGATGCGGCTTAATTCAAACAAGCTCCGTGAATTCTACATGCAGCAATTTTATGTGTACAAATTTGACTTCTGAACTTGTACATTGTGTTTTGCCAACACGAAATGGTGATAAATTGAGAAACACATATTTAGGCATTTAGTTGTAGATCAAGAAGTCTTTGTCTGCACTCTGCATGTGCGAGAACCAAGTCTCCAGACTGAATGAACTTCAGTCCCTGACTAAACTCCAGGAATTTTGTCATGCGTGGTGAAAGCTCGAACTGTGTATCGGTGTGGCAATCTGCTAGTGCTTGGTCCATCAAATCACTTTCGGGTCGTAATTGAAGGATCAGGTTTGGGTTCATCAAATTCTTGTCAACCTGAGCAGGTCACCTCCTAAGTGACACCAAAATAAATATGATGCATATTATTGCAGAAATAAGTGCATATTACACTACTGTACCACCACAACTTTTGGAACGGAACAGACCTATGTGAGCTTTTTGCATTTGGTAGAATCAGAAGCAATGCAATCCAACTTTTTTACAGAAAGTTTAAAACGTCGCTTTAACTTGTACAGAGCTGTGGTGCCACCTTTACTGCAAAAAGTGCAAAATCATGATGCAAAATTTGTTTTGAAATTCAACACATTCTTTAATCAGTACGAAACTATGATGGAACATTTCTGTAAAATCTCGAAATTTTTTGAACTCTTTACACTATTTCCATGATGGCGGAAAAGATTAACTTTGCAAATATTTAATTTAATACAATTGCAATGCCCAACCATTGTGCAGTATTTGGCTGCAATGCAACTTCTGAAAAAACAAAGATTGATCATTTCATCGCCAACCATTAGAACCCAAAGCGAGAATACAATGGTTAAAATGCTAAACAGCAAAAATTATTTTCCAGGCAAATAATTATGCCTATGTTTGTTCTTATCATTTTATCGATGATGACTTCAAAGCCACTGCTGCCACCGGCACAGCAGTTCCACATTTAAAAAAATAATCCTAAAGAAAGATGCTGTTCCTCGTTTTAATCTTCATGGTCAGCGAAAGGATCAAAAAGGACATCGCTGATCAACTGCAACATCAAGAAATACCAACAGAAAGCGACATTGTTGGATTTTCTCTGACACTATCAGCTCAGGTGATAATACAGAAAGTTTCAATAAAGATGTAGCTGCTCAAACACCCGTAAATGAAACTAAAGAAAGTAATGACAATGAAGACCTACAGCTTGCAACAAAAGAAATAGCCAAACTAAAAAAACAAACTGAAGCACTCAAAAAACAAATTTTTAAATGGAAAAATTTGCCAGGTGACGAAATAAAAAATTATACAGGAATTAAATGATCAATATATCAATATTGCATTAAGTGTTAAAAATACTCCCTGACATACCGGTGCAGTACAGCAGTGTTCCCTCTAGGATTTTGAGTGGTGCGAATTTGCCCAAATATAAATTCATTGGAATTTTTGCCCAAAGATTTCACTACTTTGAGGACCCCTTTTACAAATTTTTTGCATTAAATTTGCTTTTCCAAGATACAAACTAGAGTCTTGCATCAAAATATTCAAGTTGTTTGTTTAAGTTTTTCAGTTTTGCATTTTATAATATTAATTTCTGGTTCCAAGAAGCAAACTAGAGTCTTGCATCAAAATATTCAAGTTTTTTGTTTAAGTTTTTCAGTTTTGCATTTTATAATATTAATTTCTGGTTCAAAATCAGCAAAATTTGCCCAAAAGTTTTGCATTTTTCTCAAATTTCTCACTCTAGAGGGAACACTACCGTACAGTACCATACCTAGTTAGCACATTCACAACACCTTTTGATTACTTACTGGTACCGTACCTGCTTCACTGGAATCTGCATTATACTTGTTGTTTGAAAAGATGCAGTGGCTCTGTGGCTCCATCTTTACATACAATTGTTAAATAAAACAAAGTTAAGCCTATTACGTGTATACCAGCAGATTTGAAGATTATGCAGATCATTGTTCGCGCACTCAAACTGAAATCTCTCAAAATAATTTCAGTTTAAAGCTTGACAAACTATGAATCTGAATTTGCTTCTGCTTACTGTACACACTGCTAGTCTATCAACCTCATCGTAAATCCGTCGCGCCGCAGATCTTAGATTTATTTGTTTTTTCCTTCAGTTGTTAACTGCAAACAGACTAGGAGATGCACAGCAGATAATACAAGTACCGTACTGTACTGCTGCACTCCCACTCTGTGCCCAGTAGACTACCGGTATCCTAATCTGCTAATACCAGTAATCAACAGTACTGCACCCTGCAACCTTACTGATGAGTTTGTCTTAGATACAGTATCTGCAAATTTGAACTGCTGACCCATTCTCCATCGCAATGATTACTGGTACATCTCAAAGTAGCCCACACATGAGTGACATGAGACGGTATGTACCGGTAGTCTAACAGCTACCGTACTGGGGAATTTACCCGGTAAGTGTTCAGAAACTGGTAAATTAACAGCTTTTTTGTCATGAATTAAACAGAGTTGTTGCATAAACCAGCAAAACTACAGCAAATTATTAACAGTTTATGGAAATAAAATCAACTTTCTCCGTATCTCGACTTGGACTTGTTGGGTTTGATAGCTTGTAAAGTTGTAGTCTAAAACCTAGCCTTAATCAGCTTTCAAATGCACTAAATCAGACTAATTTAAGGAAAATACTACCAATAAACCACAAAAGTAATTGCATCCCTTCAAAACTACATTGGAGGGCTCTATTTTGCTAAGATTCGCGACGCAGCATTACTTGGACAAGCACTACAAGCCAGTTTTCGTACATAACTCATATGACCGAAAACTGCATATTTTCGTTACTACCTGATCACTAGGGAAAAAATCGATTGACCAATCAGAGACAAGTTTGGTTTAACAGCGTATAGAAGAATGCTATTGGATGTAGCATCCGCGAAAATAAGTTTGATTACACCTATATCATGTTGGTGTAACTTAAACGTTGGTAAGAACGGAGATACGTGTCTATAACTTGGTTCTTGAAGCTTTTTCAGTGACAAGAAATTTTATAAAGGTTTGTTTTTTAGATTTTTCTTGCCCTTTATGCTTATATCCTTCTATTCAACTTTTTTGACACCATTAGTGTCTACGAATATGCGTTGATAGCGTGGGTTGGAACTCTGATGCTAGAAGAAATGCGTCAGGTAAGCACCAAGAACGAAAAAGCCACTGTCTTACTTCTGCAATTTGATATGAAACAAATAGCTTAACTTATTTTTTAATAAAAATTATATTTGATTTCAGCTGTGGCATTCCTCAGTCACAAGCTTTGTAGCACGAAGCCGTTTATATGTTGCCAAAGGAGGAAATCAGCTTGATTTACTCGGCTTTGCTTTTTTCATCTCTGGTCTTGGTTGTAGGTAAGACACGATGACAGCTGAGAAATTTCTACAATACAATCTAATTTGGCGTTCTAGTAACGGCATGGCTATCGGTTTTTCATCTCTGGTCTTGGTTGTAGGTAAGACACGATGACAGCTGAGAAATTTCTACAATACAATCTAATTTGGCGTTCTAGTAACGGCATGGCTATCGGTGCGGTAGATTTGGGTTTGATGCTCTGGCCAGTCAAATCGTACACGGTCGCCATACGCTCGCCGCAGCTGCGTCGTTTCCTCTGAATTGGAAACTGTGTTGCTCAAGTCCTAAGTTGCTGAGATGGCAGTTGAGCACCATTTCACGCTTCGGTGTAGTACCGCCAGTATAATGAAGGTTTTTTTTGCTCTGTTTTATCTTCATCTCTCTAATTTACCCTTATCTTTTCACCATTCATATCTCATTTAGAGCCGCAGGAAATGCTGAAACTTTTCTGGAAGCGTCTCATATCTCGTATTGTTTTGCTTTCATTATTTTCACACTTCGAATTCTGAGCATGTTTACAGTGAGCGAGCATTTGGGTCCAAACCTTCTCATGGTTAGAAGAATGGTGAGCATCAAGAAATTGTTTTATTAACGCAGTATTTCTTCTAAAAATTTTCACGGTTTGATAAAACCACACTTGATTCCAATCATAGCTGTTGTCTGTACCTCAACGAAACGTTGAAGGTTTAGCGAAGATCCTAAACACTTTCTGCCATCATTTAGCAGTAACATATTTTTCGAAAATATAGCTAAAATTAAAAATGATCTCTCAACTGCTAAATGCACGTTGATGTATCACTCTGTCCACTTGTCTATTTTTCGTGGACCAAAAACCCACAGGAGTTTGAGCCGCAAAAATTTTTGATAAAATGATAATTTTTGCAATTTCGGTTTGGAAAATTTGATTAATTATGAAGCAAAATGCTCAGGAGTTCTTGGCCAAGAAAAATGATGATGTAGACGGAGAATATAGTTGTGAATAATAATGCGAGGCAACTTTGGACACTGCACATTCTGCATAAGTTTAGTACGAAAATTAGCATTGGTTATAATAAAACGACGTCGTCCTTTGTGGTCTGCTGAATGGAATGTCATGAAGACTTACTCGCGCCGGGTCGGAGGATAGAGCATTCTTCATCACCTACATTGGCAAATAACTCAAACAAAAGAAGCTTCTGCTGTATAACGTGCTTCTGTTACGTACCACAATAGTTAAAATTTCTTGGGTATAAAAATTCGAAGGAACGATTGGCACCTCTGAAGTCAATTTTTGAAATGGATGATTTTACCTACTACGTGAGCGTGGCTTATTGCTACCAACAGTGTATTAATGTAATAAGGCAAACAAAGCACTCACCAGTTTACAAGCAGAAAGTAGTACATATCAAGAAATAATCATTAGTTAAAAGTATGGTCAAGGTCAAATATTAATTCCGAATACTACCGTAAATTTAAATCACTGGAAAAATATTCATCATAGTCTGTAGCTTTGCCGAATTATTTTAAAACCTTTAACTAGGCTTACCATATTTTTGTTATTACAAACCGGGACAATACCGAACAAGCACAGTACTAATGATTAGCATAATTATAGCTGTTTGCTTAATTTGAAAAAGCAGCTCCTTGCTAATTGGTGTTCTTTCCTACTAAAAGTATGTTAGCTCTTTCAACAATTTCGTTTATTTTCATTTTTTTACAATGAAAATGCGTTTCTGAATTGCCGTTGTTTCGTAGAAATAGTAACTGCCCTGATTTAAATCAGTTGTTAAAATTTTGTCCGCCCTTGCACTTTTGATCGTTCATACTTCATCATGTATGTAAAGCGTTAGAATATGTTACAAATCCTGCTGTTTTGTTTTTTGCTCATATTAGTTTGCCCTGCGTTGACTTCTCATTTCTGATCATGCTTTGATAAAGGACAGTCGATTTTTCCGGAAACGTTCAGCTTATTTTGTTTTCCGTAAGCTTTTTTGTACATAATTTAATAAATAATGCTAATGTTCTGCAATTATTAGCTGTTGCTACCATACCGATATTAAACATCTCCTCTCTACCAAAGTTATAACTATCAAAAAAGCTTACAAATCAACTGAAATCTACTAAAGCGATCCATAAAGTAAAACTTTGCCACGTGGTCTCCGGTCCCCCTCCCCAAAACAGTGGTAAGTGAAAGTCGGGTACCTAGAAGCGCAGTTAAGTTCTTAGGCCTATACACTGAGACAGGATCTGCTGGTTATAAGTCTACATGAAACCGTTTGGTTTTGACTTCAACATTAACCCGGGCAATTTTATTTCACTGCTGCAGCATTTTCGCTTGATAGCAGGTTTGTCCAAAAGCTTTGTAGCAAGTGCTAAATCTGATTGCTCCCGCTAGACCACTGGTTGTCAAACTTTTTTAAAATTTCGACTTTTCGGTCCCCGATATCGCATATAATAGCCTCCCCAATCGACATGCTTGGCCCCCCAATTAACAAGCTCACTTTTTTGAAGAGAGCAGTTTTTGGGCTTAATTTCAAACTTTGGCCCCCCCCTGATAAACGCTTAGCCCCCCTAAGTCGACTGCTCTGGCGCCTGCTCAACGTTGGTTTGACCTGACTCAGAATCAAACCCAAGTCTACAGCTCCCAAGGCGGACGCTCTTACTACTCGGCCATCTGAGCTGTTAATTTATGCCACATTAATGACGTAACAATTGCACTGCAGCCAACAAAACGAAACAAATTGCAATTACTCATCACTTCGCTTTGATTAATAAGTCGGGGCTATGTTAGCTAGTTGGAGGGCTTAACCGGGAGATTTTGACCGACCGGTCGGGACGCCGGGGCATGGCGTTAAGTCCGGGACTGTACCGGCTAAACCGGGACGTATGGTAAGTCTACCTTTAACTGTAAAATTGTTTGGAATTTGCTTCCCATGAAATGCTAAAGTTTCATTGCCTTTTTTCACCAGACAAACTTGTGCACTTTTTGTGGAAAAAATGATGAATTAGTTTCACATGTATTTAATCGATGCAGCGAACTGCGAGATGTTTGGGATTATGTTGATATCTGTTTATAAATTAACCGGTGTAAATGTAAATCTTTCGATTGCTCTTTGTTTGTATTTGGATGTGAAAATTGCATTCAAACAAATTAGCGCTGATCAAAAAACTGCAATTGTTTTACTTTTTAAGTAAGAAGAAATATTCAATATGGATTCATAGAAACAGTATAGCGTATGATAACGCAGTTTTAACTATTGGTAGTATTATTATGGATATTAAGAACAAAATTTGACCTTGACATTTGGCCGAGAAAACCAGAAGCATTAAAACTTATGAATGTGCAATAACAAACCTTTTTCAATGTGTTTATAATTGTGTAGTTACAAGCGTAACTTTTGACATGGTTTCCCACTCCATTAATTGTTACGTGAGATGTCTCATTTTTTTCTGTTTATAATATAGTGTTTTGTCTGGTGTGCCCACTACGGTGGTGAATATAATAAAAAGAACTGAGCGTGGCTTATGAGAGCTATACTGGCCCGACACAGTGCTGTACCGCTCAATAGATTACACTGTTACAAACATAGTTTAAAATAATAAATAGTCTAGATTTTACGACTTTATGCACGGTAGGTTTACGCGAACTTCCAGATAGATGGATTATATTCTGAAAGAAAAGATGAAATACGTTTTTTTACGAAACTTTTTGTGTTTCAGTTGAAAGATTTGTTCTTTTTCATATTCATCCTTGTTGTGTTTCTGACTGGTTACGGCGTGGCAAGCCATTCACTTCTCTATCCTAACGAAAGCGACTTTATCACGTTTGCAGAAATTTTTATCAAGCCCTACTGGAATATTTTCGGAGAACTGTTTTTAAACGAAATAACGTACGATCCAAGTGAGTTTTTTATTTCAGTTTTTCGACTATTACGTGCAGTATTTTAGTAGCGAAGATGATCACTGCTACTTTAACGTTGGTTGGTCTATAGTGATGCCTAAAGTGTGTTATTATTATTATGATTAGGGGGGGTGGTGCCATTTAGACCAACAAGGTTTGTTCTCCTCTGGCACATTGTGTAGACCAGGGGTGGGCAATTACTTTTCTGAGTGGGCCGGTTACAGGAAATGAACTAGCTTACTGGGCCGGAGACTCAAAACTTAATACAGAATTATACGGTAATCAAAAAAGAATTTATTTACCAATAACTAGTATAACTACCGGCCGTTAGCTCAGTTGCTCAGCGCACGCTATCGGTGCGGGAGGTCTGGGGTTCAATTCCCGGGCCGGTCAAATCGGCACAGTGTCGCCAACGACTCGCCACCGTTGCGACGTTTCTTCGGAGCTGTGTTGCCCAGGCGCTAAGCCGCGGAGATGGGCCCCGCAACTCGTTACACGCTTCGGCGTAATACGGCGAGTATAATGAAGATTTTTGATTTTGATTTTTGATTTTTTTAGCATAACTGCCAGTGCACACAACAATACAGCTAGCATACCAAGTGACACAACGATTAGTGGGACTGATGTAGCCTACTGCATGTGCCCAAAAGTTTGTCTAAATCAGGCTTGAAGCTGCTTGTACTGACTCTAATGACAGCTTGTAGATTTGAATCCGTTAGCAGAGATCGGTTTTTGCTTTTGTTAATCTTCATGCTTGAGAATGTTTGCTCGCATATGTTTGTAGATGCAAACACCACAAACATTTTTCTTGCAAATTCTTTGAGATTTCTGAATTTTTCTGGGTGAAGCGATTTATAAAACTCAATCAAAGACTTCTTTTCAAAACTACTTTTTAAAGCATTGTCAGCTTGGAGATAGATGAGCTCCACCTGTAACTCAGTGGCTACCGTTTCAACAGAACACGAGAATACCGAATACCGATAAGAGTTGGAAACATTTTTCACCGCTAAATCAACTTACAGTCACGTGACTTTATCCTTGCTTTATCACGGACGCTGAGAACGATGAGTGAGACCACTGTATAGTAACATGGGTACACTGTGGCCTACATACAGTACATCAGTAGCACAATCATTTTGACTACCATTATATGATTGTGACGTCACACAACACCACAAACTTAAACAGACTCTTCACAATATAATAATGTATTGATTTTAATATTGCTTTTAGCAACGCTTTAATTTATACTCTTTTGGTAAGCAACACAAATTAATATCCGTGAAAGTTATAATAGTGGTTTCAGCAGGCACAAGTGGGCCGGATAAAACGCTTCAGTGGGCCGGATCCGGCCCGCGGGCCGTAATTTGCCCACCCCTGGTGTAGACCATTATTTAGGCCCATTACAAGTTTCACCACTTTTTTTATTTGTATGGATCGCTGTCCGTATTCAACGAGTCTTCCGGCCTGCTGTCTTGTCAGTTTATTTAGATTGAGGTTATTGACCACTTTATATGAAATGGACACAAATAGAAAGAAAATGAAACAGTACGGCTTGTTCCCATAACAAGAGAAGGAACACTGCAGCAGCAAACATTTCTTGAATTGTTAAACGGCAGTGTAAAACTTCTGTCAATGAAGCCTCTACTCCAGAGGGACTTAGAGTGAAGGGGAGTAGTGAAAAATTGCTTTCTGCCTGGACTTCTCCTTTGTTGAAGGATAAGTCTTTGGTAAACATGGAGACAACAGTAACAGCGGCATCGTCGGTTGAATAGTCGAGTACCGTTCAAATTTATGGTACATCTCCTCAGAATCTATCAACGTCCACGGACGTTGGTAGCACGTCTGAGTAGTGTCCAGGAAAAAAACTGTGAAAGAAATAAGAAGCGGAAGCAGCAACTGAAGTTGGTAATGGGATTAAGGGGTATTATTACCCTTACTAATTCCGGAGGTGATCTCCCAACTGCCTCCAACTCTGCATCAACTAAAAGGTTGAGAGAGTCTTCAAGCACTCAGCCGACCCCAACATCAAATCCCAAGCAAAAGCGTGGTCGGATCGAGTCCAAACATGCTGAGCAAGAGGAAACAAAACGAACATCATCATATGGTGGAGCTGTTGAAACCAGCATCCAGAAGCTCGTGGTAAAGAGGAAAGGATCTAGTGGGCATACCCCGATGGTAGAATCCGATTTACGAATAGTCCTAGGGACTATCAACCAGATGATCCAGAAGAAAAAACTAGATTTCTCTGTTTGCATCAAAAAAACTTTTATTCACTCGGGTAGAATTCTCTTGATATGTTATGACAAGAAGTTCTTAGAGTGGGCACAAGAAGTTGTGCGGGCAGTGAGTGCCTCCACTAGGGTGGAGCAAAAAGGGAAAAAAAAATTTTTTTGAATATTAATTTGCTAGATATGGCAAAAGTTGCCAATATTTCACCAAAACACGATGTAAAATTTTGAATAGTTTTGAACAACTTTTTGATCTTTCCCCGGCAACACAAAATTTTAGGCGCACACGCATACGAGAATTGCATGCAAATTTTTGTTTGATTTAACTACCGATTTACACATGGCAAAATGTATAAATATACCACCAAATGCAATGGAAATATATATGAATAAAAAGTTTAACTTCACAATTTTTTAACATAGTAACCTTAAAGTGACTTGGTGGATGGATCGCCCGGGCTCAACAAGTAAATTCATAGTAATTTTCACCACTAGATGGCGAAACATAGACCTAAAAGCTTAAACTTTGAATGACAAATGACCAACCTCAAAGACACTTTTTAATAATATTCGCGCTGATACATACAAGAAATCCAAGCAATTATACAGTTACAAATTGAAGTGAGTAAAGTCACGTTTAGACTCAAATACTGGCATTAACTGGCGAGAAGCAATTCGGGCTCGAATGAAGCCGTCTCGAGATTTTGGTCCACAAACTGCTCGGGATGCCTCGGTAACCAGCTTAACGAGTCTTTCAACAGCCTGCGTGTGGCATGGAAATTTTGGAAACAAAACCGTAGGAGTGATATCCATCACGATGAATTGTTGGAGCTCGGCATCAGTCATTGTTTTAATCACAGGAGGCTCTGTGATAGGAAGATCCGTCCAGTTAATCATTTAGAAGTATTCCACTGCATCAAAATTAAGGTTAGCAGGAATTTCAAACTTTCGTATTTTGGCGTTTGGTTGTGCAGCTCTTGCTTTCATCACTCTACGCAGGCCTAGTTCTCGAATATGTGATCGATGGTCAGTTATTACAGCCAAAATTACATTTTCTGGATGAGCAAAATAAGAATTGCGGCGTAAAACTGGATCGATAATTTTCTTGTGCTGCTCACTGAGATACCTTGATCTGGTTATCATTCGGTGAAAGTGTCCAGCTCCATATTTGCAAGATGAGTGTGATTTTATTGCGAACTACATTGGAGCATAAACACGAATAATGAACATAACCAATGCTTGTAGTTTCTCAGATGGATGTTTATCGCTGACATATAATCTAAGGATTCTGTTTGCAGTGGTCAGCCATCGAGAGTGATTCAAGCATTCAGAATTTCGCATTGCCAGATCAACACTACATTCACCAGTACTGATACTATTGCAAATTTCAAATAAATATTGCTGATCTGTGCTTAGCTCCTTAGGATCTAAGTTTGATAGTTCTTCGGTGAGCCTCACTGGTTTAAACGAGGTAACTGGATGTTAGGTACATGTCCCTAGCCGTTTTCCAATAGACCCAGAGAATCCCCGTGGGCCTGTAGTTGTTTTATGGAGAGCTTCAAAGAGATGACGCAGAGGTAGCTCATTAGCATGGAGTAGGCATACCAGCCATTGCAAAGGACGATTAAAAGATTTTTCTAATCGTCGAATAACTCCAGCCCTTTGTCCTGAATTAACATTTGTTCCATCGCACCCCACAACCTGAATGCTGTCTGTATTGACATTCCGATCTTTTAAAATTTTGACCATTGAGTTAGTTATATCTTGACTGGAACCAGATTTTGGAGTTGTGTGATTAAAGTAGGTAGCGTTGGGCTCAGCAACCATGATGATGTGCTCTTCTAAAAGCGTTTTTCTGTGAAACTTTTGGCCTTCTCCGAGAACTTGCTTTAGAGTCTTATCTTTGCGGCCATCAAAAAACAGTCTCTCTATTTGGGAACAAGCATCATTCTGCTGGAGATTCTCACAAGTTTTGCTTCTTTCTTTACGAACCTTGTTTCAGTCAATTACTTCAGTTGTGTTGGTTGGTGAAACGATATCAACATCATGAAGTACCGAAGTTGCTATTACAGCAGCTGATCTATCCGAGACTCCAGTTCGGTCACAAGCTTTTGCAAGAGAAGGTAAAGACAAAGTCATCTTTTGGCGTGTTTGTTTACACTCTGATTTAGGCTTACTAAGGTGTGAAGGGGGGATATACTCTTCTTCAGTAGAACTGTTTGAGCTCTCTTCATCAATTTCATGAAAATCGGCTAGAGTTCTATTGTTTTTACCTTCTTTGATTGTTGGAGTTTGGACATTTTTCTATCAGCTCTTCTCTTCAACCTTGACGTCTCTTTTTTGTCAATACCGCCAATTTTCATCCTTCGTAATCCTCTTTGATCTTCGAGAAATGCTCTCTCTTTTGCTGGAACTTTGTGTTCTTTAGGGCATTTGCAGTTAAACATATCATCAGTTTTAGCGCACTTGCATTTGCAAAGATCAAAGGGAAAGTTTGCTTTCAAACGAAAATCTGATAGTTTCTGCTGGTATGAAGGTCGATCCTTTCTTTCTTTGTAGGATTTGAGAATTGTGTTATATTTTTTGTGAAAGGATCGAAGCAATTTCACCGCTTGCTCATGAGTAACCGTTGGAAGTGAAGCTTTTTTCCAAATCTCTTCGATTTCATAACAAAGTTTGTGAGATATATCACTAAAAGTCGGGTACTTTCCGTTAGGTGTTTTTAGATCTTGTCGATACTGAAGGTATTTCTTCATGACATCAGCATACGCTGGCAGAGTATTCAAAGGAATATACGTTGGCAAAGGATTATACGTCAAGGAGCATACGTTGGCAGGGTATTCAATTTGTGGAGCGCCAAATATCACACAGGACACTTTGTCTCTTGTTACCGCCATCTCTGAAAATAAGTACTTAAATAACTTCTAGCCAATCAATGAATAAATTTGTTTGATCAGATTGACGGGCTTATGCTAAATTGTTACTGAATTCTAACATTTCTCGCCACTATGATCATCTTTGGTCAGGGATACCACGTTTAATTCCATTTCGAGCAAACCAGCAAGTTACCTGATAGGCCTACTGCCACCTATGCAACACCAAAATACTAAAGTGTGATTTACGATGTTTTTTTTTCACTAATAACTTTGATTCAACCTGGCAATTGCTGTCAGCAATGGTCAGTGGCAGCACGTGCCAAAAAGTACAAACTGATACACATTTGCAGTGGAGAAATCTAGACATTTTTGAAATAGCGTTTGTAGATAAAATAAATGCTGCTATAAGCGGATATTTTCAAACTATTCTAATATTATATATTTAATGCTAAAAACTCACCACGATGGTCAAAGTTGGAGCCTGAATGATGAAGAATGATGTAAAAAAGCAACAACTAATATTAACTCGGGTATGACAGCACGGTTACATTAAACTAAAAACTTTCTGTAAGAACTAATAAAACTCATTAACTTATATTAAGCTTTATGAATCCTGCAGCTCAAGCAATTTTCAATAGCTGCACTAAAAAGCTAGTTTTATTAGCTAGAATTCTTGTGAAAAACCATTATGCTATCGGTTAACTCAGCATTACTGGTTGCTGAAATATGTAAAAACTAACAACTAAAAAGCAATGTCCTTCCTGGCCTACCGGACGGGAAGTCATGACGACTTCCTCTTGTTCGGTCAGAGGCTATAACAGCACTCCATCACCAACAGTGCAAAGCACTCCAGTAAAACGTACCGTAGAGCGAGACAGCGCTGTTTCTGGCTATTAGGCTTCATCAGCCGCCCTCAGGTAAGAAGCATTCATTTTTCAGGACGAATGATCTTGTCAGGATCACTCATCCCTTCGGATTAATATTTCTTAAAGAATTTAACTTTTGTGGTACGCAATCCACTCGTGTGGCTACGTCACCATTCCAGTTAAACTCTTTACGTGGCCCGGGTGAAAAGCAAACAACTAAAAAGCAATGTCCTTCCTGGCCTACCGGACGGGAAGTGAATGTTTCTTACCTGAGGGCGGCTGATGAAGGCTAATAGCCAGAAACAGCGCTGTTTCGCTCTACGGTACAAAAGTAAAAACTGTCAATTCTGTCTGCTGAAACAAGGTTGTATACTATGACGTCATAAAGTTCATAAGTTCAACACAAAGCGCTTACGCTTTCAACCAAATGTGCAGCAAACATTTTGGCCTAGTGTTAATGAAAATAAAACTTCGCGGGGGGAGATCAAAAAATTATCAAAATCGAAAAATATTTTGCGTGTATATTATTATGGTTATTGCGCACCTTTTTGACATACTTTATTTATTTATTTGTTTTACCACAACGCACAAGAAAGCACAGGTAGGAAACAGCGAAAAGACCATCATTCGGTCATCCAGGTCAACTGCACCTTTTTGCCATATCTTACTCTGACGTTAATTGGTAAAAAGTAAACGCAAATACACACACATACGTAATAATAATAAGGGGTTGAGCAGGTTGTCAGTGAAGGCATAACTTTACGACAATCAGAAAGGGAGGTTTAGTTTGAGATTCAAAGCTAATATAAAGTAGTGTTTAAAAAATAGGGTAAAAAAATGATAGCTAAAATAGCAACATCCTACAATACTTCAGAAAACACAAATTACAACTTCAGAAAACACAAATTACAACTTCAGAAAACATAAATTACAACTTCAGAAAACAATATGTACACAAAGCACAAAAAACAAAAACTTTGGCTTTGGAGAAGGTAAAAATACATTTAAAGGGATACCGATATCAACTGTTTAGTTACAATATCAATTTAGATGGTGACATTTGTATAAAAGTGATAATCTGCTGAAGGCAAGATGAAATATTGTGGATAAAGTAATTTCATACATATTTGGAGACGGCAGAAGATTTAACGTATTTTTTAAAAGAAGAAAAGGAGCAGTGCTTAAATTCTTCGGGAATGTTTTTCCATATTTTCAGGCCAATGTATTGAAGAGATTTTTTGCCAGTTTCTGAAGCAATAAAAGGTTGAAAAAATTCAGACGTTCCTTTTTGTCTAGTGTTATAATGATGTATTACATCAAGTTTTGTGAATTAATTGTTGAAAGAGGGTGGTAACAGACGGTTATTGTATTTAAACATAAATTTAGCGAACTCTATATTAATCATGTCAGTCAGCATAAGTGTATTAAATTTAGAGTAAAGAAAGTTAATTGGTTTTTCTTTCGCACAAAAAAGACTTGCTCTTATGAATTTGTTTTGGAGAATTATCAATTTTTGTAAGTGAGACGAGGCGGCTCTACCCCAGTTTAATAAGGAATATTGAAGATGAGAGTGAAAAAGACCGTAATAGACTAACTTGAGTGAGGATAGGGGAACGTAGTGTCTTAGTTTGTAAACCATACCACAAGCTCTGGAAAGTTTTTTTGATAGTTTATTAATATGTATTTTCCATGACAAACGATCGTCTAAAAATACTCCAAGATACTTGACATAGTCGGATTTTACAATGACATTGCCACCAATACTAACGTTAAATTCGTTTGTGTCAATTTTCTTTTTGTTACCCGAGATAATCATGTAGCAGCTTTTATTGTAATTGATAGTTAATTTGTTGCTGGTAACCCAATTTTCAATTTTATCAATTTCCTCTTTCACTTGTTGCTGAAGTATGTTGAAATCATGATGTGCTAAATGCAAAGTTGTATCATCGGCAAAAAGCGTCGTTTCGAATTTGGACACGTTGGGAAGGTCATTTACGTATAAAAGAAAGAGTAAAGGCCCCAAAACTGAACCCTGAGGAACCCCATATTTAACTGGACGTAGTGAAGATAATTTGTCATTAATTTTTGTACAAATTTGGCGCCCAGATAGATATGATGATAATAGATTGAACATTTTACCACGAAAACCGTAATGATAAAGTTTTTTAAGCAAAATTTCATGACTTACAGAATCAAACGCTTTTCTCAAGTCGAGAAAAATGGAACATGTTATTAATTTTCCGTTTAAGTTGTTTAATAATTTGTCATAGAAAGTGGTAATAGCTAATTCGGTGGAGTTGTTTTCTGTAAAGCCAAATTGCGAAGGAGTGAGGATGCAGTTTTTAGTAATAAATTTAGTCATTTTGCTTTCAAGAATTTTTTCAAATAATTTAGAAAATACTGATAGCAGAGAGATTGGTCGAAATTCATCTAGTGAAGTTGGAGATATTTTTTTCGGAATAGGAATGACACTAGCTACTTTGAAATCATTTGGAAAGGTTTCTAATTCAATGCATCTATTGAATAATCTAGCAAGAAGTGGAGCTAAAACACACTTGGAAAGCTTTACAAATTTAGGAGAAATTTGGTCAAGGCCAGGAGCAGTGTAGGGTTTTAGTTTGTCTATACAATCATTCACGTCTTCTGATAATATTTCTTCAAGCATAAAAGATTGGACACAGGACGAGTGGTGGATTTTAAAAGAAGTCCCTTTGGAAAAAGGTAGATTTTTGGACATAATTGTACCGATGTTTGCAAAGTATTCGCATAATTTTTCGCGAAATTTAGGGGAGTCCGTTTTAACACGCTCGCCCTCAATCACTATTGAATGTGGCAATTGAGATTTGTTTGAAGAATTTTTAAAGTCAATGATTTCATTAATTGTCGACCATGTTTTTGAAGAACTTTTGCAGTTGCTAAGTAAATTTTGATAGTAATGTTGCTTGGAAACATTTTTAATATGAGTTAATTTGTTCAAATATTTCTTATAGTGCTCTTTTTCAGAATTAGTGGAATTTTTTTTAAAAACCTTTTTAAAAAGATTATTTTTTGTCTTAATCGATGCGAGAATACCCGGGGTTATCCATGGCTTCTTTTGTAGACGTTTTTCTTTTCTAGTCAAAACGGTTAAAGGGGCGTGTTTGTCTAACACAGAATTGAACGTAGAAGTAAAATTTGAGACGCCTTGGCTAATGTTTGATTTGTTTAAATCAGTTATATTAATAGATGAAAATGCCGAGTCTAAATCAAGAAGATAATCTTCAATTTTGAAATTTTTCATAGAACGTTTAAACATAGTTTTATAGAGGTACGAACATTTAGTGTTTTTAGCAGTAAAAAATGTTGGTAAATGATCGGAAATCTCAAATACGCAAACACCACTTGCGGTATCTTTTTTAAGAATATTTGAATAGATATGGTCAAGCAGGGAAGATTTGCAGTTGTCAGCAAATCTAGTGGGGACATTAATCCTTGAACTGCAACCGATGGAAGTTAAATCATTAACGTAAGATCCTACCGCTGAGTTATCCTTAGCTAGAATATTAATATTAAAGTCACCAGAAACTACATAATTTACTTTTTTGTTTTCTAGATCCTTTAATTGGTTATAGAATTTGGTATGAAATGAAGGCAAATCTTGGTTAGGGTGACGGTAAATAACAGCTAGAATAAATGTTGAATTTTTGCATTCAATTTCAAGCCATAAATCTTCGCAATTATCTAAGTTAAGAAATAAGTCATTTCGTAAACAACACTTAATTGCATCATTAATATAGAGACCGACCCCGCCAGCATTAGTTGGGGAGTCATTTCGAAAGAATTTGTAATTTGAAAGGTTTACATTTGAAACGCTATTAGGATTAAGTTTGGTTTCTGAAACGGCAATAACATTGGGTTTTGTTACCATAAGATCAATAAGTTCATGCATTTTGGTTTTATTTTTAGAAAGGCTTCTGACATTAAAGTGGATGAGAAAAAGGTCGTTTTTTAATAGATTGGCAGTTAAACTTGATAAGTTTGAAAGGGAAAAATATTCATCGCTTCTATTGACTATGCAAGAAAAATTAATATTAAGTAGTGATTTTAGCTCAAGGCCACCTAAAGAGAAAAAAGGAAACATAGCTGCACAACATTTGGAACATACACAAATATTCGACTTCGTACAAGGCTCCATCGTTTACAATGTATATAAATATTATTATCAATATCGAGAAAAATAAGAAAAAAAAAAAAAAAAAAAACAGTAGATCAGTCCTAAAAAAATAGAAAATAAAAAAAAAGTTTACTACAATACGAAGAATCAAATTAGAATCATAACCGCTATATCTCAGGCTGCAGATACTAAGATTATATACCTGGAAAAAAATTACGTTAAATAAAACGTGAGGATAGTGGATCTGGACACAACAAATACAGTTAATATTGTGGTTGCAATACTCCATTTCTACGGCTGAATAAAATAACTTTTTCACCAGTATTAAATCGCAATACGATAAAATGAATTACACTATATAAAAATAGGCCTACACCACTAAAACCTAGATATTTTTTCACCAGCACCAGAATAACCCAGCTTGGCTAAGTCATGAAACGACGAAATTTTAAAAACCTTGGTGTCCGTGTCTTGTCTTAGAAAAATTTTTCCCTGGGAGGTCCAAGCAAATTTATAATTCAACGCGGCTTTGGCTTGTTTTGCGGCTTTGTAAATGGATTTTCTGAGCGGAGTGAGGTTTTCCTGGATCGTGATGTTGGGAGAGGAATTATGACTCATAAGTTCAGTTTTGCAGTTTAATTTTAACAATTTTCTTTTCTTGTAAATCTCGTTTCGCTTGTCGCGATTCGCAAAACGAACTATAATGGGTGGAGGTTGTTCCGTGGCTTGGCTTCTTTGAATCTTTTTGTAACTACTAGCTAGCCGATGTGAAGTTGAAATTTGGTGGTCATCAAGCCGAACATTGAGAGAACTTACCACCGACTTAACAATTTCATTTGTGTTTTCGTCTCGCTTTAACGGCACACCGTGAATTTCCAGGTTCTCTCTCCTACCGTATTGTTCTAAGTCATCCAATTGGGCTTCAGCCACATTTTGTTTACAAATGATATAATCCACTTCCTTTTTTAACTCACAAATATTGATCAAATTTCTTTGACTTACTTGAGAATTGGCAGTAAGCTTAACGTTGAAGTCATCGTATTCGTCAGCCAGGTATGTCAAACTGCCAAGAATATGATCAGTTTTTTCAATCAGTATGCTTACATCCTGTTTTAATGAATCTATATTCTGTTTGCATTGCTCCGTAACTAATTCTTGGTTATTTCTAACCACATTCAGTTCATTTCTAAGGGAATTAATTTCTTGCTGATAATCGGCTTTTACTTTTACTATTGCTTCAGCTACCAGTTTTTCCAAAATACTAGTCTCAATTGTCTTCTTGGAGTCGAAGTTTTCATTAGTCTTACGCTTGCCCATTTCTTCGTGAATTTCTGGCTTGTGACGTAATAATAAATTAATGGCTGTCGTTTTCGTTTGAATTTACTGATGCTGGTGACTTGCTGATAAGACTAAATTTATTTCTTTTTGTTTGACAAAAATCAGCCAATTTACTGCCTCTCAATTTTAAAATATTGTTCCTCAACACTTGTTGGTTAAACTGTAGAAATTTTAGCTAAATATTCTTCCTTGTTCTACTGAGAATTTGATTCTAAGTCAGAGCAAAAAAAACGCGTCCGACCTCTAGACTAGCCTAGCATAAGATTGATACTAGCTTCAAAAAATAAAAATTTTAAATTTTTCGATCCACCCTAACCTCCACCTTGTATAGATCATCAAGGGTACATTGCAAGAGGCCCAAAAAATATAAAATCCGAAACCTTTGGTATCTGGCTTCCAGACAACGAAGGTCTGGATATCAAAAAAGTCCTAGAACTGGTTGACCGGTGCAATCCGGACATCCATCTGAAAAATATTGGAGTGAAATATAGATGAAAAGGTTCGGGTGGAATGCTAGTATGCTACATGTTCCAGCAGTCCACGAACCGTCGCTAAAATCATTGGAGGAATGGGACTGGGCACCTTTTGTTGGATTCAGAAGGGTGCAGTTCCAAAAGCAAAATGACAAGCAAAAGAGAACAGTGCTAAGATGCACTCACAGAGGTGCAAGTGGATACCGCAACTCAAGTGGCAACAGAGGTTAGGAGCGTCAGTGTTGCTTCAGGAGGAGCTGAGGAGCCTAAAAGTGTGCTTTAATGCGATTATTAAAAGGAATCTTAGGCAATTAGTATACCTTTCACGAGAGTGGATATACTGCTATAAAGCTATAAAACTGTAAAATAAAGTTGTTAATTTGGAATTATTTTGCAGCATTTACTGCTACTACAATACTTGTAATCTAAATTGTGTAGATTTTCGCATATACTTTAATGATGGCAAAGTAGAATAGGGTAGTTATCAAGCAAGGGGAAAACCTGTGTTTTTTCAGCCACAAAAGAATTTTCCTGCACAGACGACTCAGATTTAATCGCACGAGGTTACCGACGCTGTCCCACACAAAATGTTGTTGTTCCTATTATGGCAGCGGTCTATCTTCTTCTGGCTAACGTGCTGCTTCTCAATCTACTTATTGCTATGTTCAGGTAAGTTGTTAGAAAATAGTGATGATGTTGCTAGAAATTGTACGTTCCAGATATTTTTTATTTCGTCAAATTTTACAATAAACGTTAGCCACTTTGGAAAACATTTCTTTTTGAGTTAGTCGTAGTAGCTAATGTGGTTAGGGATTTAGAGGGCATACCGTTAACGTTTGTTACTACACCGCTGCAACTTATTTAGGCTCAGTCTACAAAATGACAATTGCGTCCACGTAGTTGGGGAAAGGCAGGACGGACGAGTGCCTTCATCAAGAGTATAGCGATTGAGCTAGATGCACTACCCTTTTTTTTCGGTTTGTGTTTTAGAAAAAGTAAAAACATGCTGAATTTGTAAAGGTAAACTTCAGGTAGAATCGTGAATTACAGTCTAGGTTATTCATAATTTCTATTTTCCATTTGTCAATCTCCTAAATCGAAAGACATAAAAACATCACTATTTTGCAGTTACACATTTGACAAGCTGGTGGATAAGACTGATAAAATATGGAAGTTTCAACGTTATTCTTTGATCAAAGAATATTACATGCGACCTGCACTCGTGGCCCCTTTCATTTTCATTCCTTTCTTTATTTGGTTGCTCAAGTTGATGTTTCGTAGCAAGTGCAGCATGCACGATAAACCAAAATGTAAGAAAGCAAAAACAAACACAGCTTTTGGTAAGTCCTCTTTCTTGAAGCAGATCTGCATCCTTGTTTTTTTGCCCTTTATTTCTTCTGAGTCTTTGTCAGTTTTAGGTCAAAGCCTTTTGTTTAGGTTGGCACATTGAATCTTAGACTTCTAAGAGTTATTTTTTCAACCTTTTTCGTTGTTTCTATTTTTTCGCCACCTGAGTGGATACACCACGCAAAACACTTATGGTAAATACGAAAAAGCGAAAGATAGCTCATGGAGTTGGCTGAGCGTTCGGAGCATCACTGCATTGAGCTCCGGAGTTGACTTCGCGGGTTCAATGTTTAACTAGGTCATCTCTTATGACCCACATACTTCACTCCTGCTGTAAAAATCTTAGGCTGCAGTTACGGAGCTTGAAATAACAAAAAAAGCGGGAGGTATAGCGTAATTGATCAAATTGGAAAACCATATCAAAATCACATGCTATATTATGTTAGAACAAACAGTAAAAAAGATTCCTTGGTGCGTATTCATCGTTTTTGTTAAATTTATTGCTGTTTCGATCTTAGCAGATCTCGTCAAAGGAGCTGGTAATAGTGTATTGTAAAGATTTTCATTGCCGGTTTATTGAACTTCGAAGGCTTTACAAATCACAGAACAAAATATTCTTCACTTCTTCCAAAGTGCTCAAATTGGTGAAGCGATGAGCAGTGTTAGATGCAAATACAAGAGGGCCTCGAATAGAATGTTGAACGTAGAATAAGGGCTGTTTGGTTTTCTCATTTTCATTTTTTAGAACAATATTTCAATGGAAAAGATAGCCGGGATTTAATGACATGGGTGCAAACCAATGCCGAAAATTATTTGGAAGATCAAATTCAAACTACAGAAGAATCTAAAATCTTTTGTAAGAGTATTGCGATGAGGTAAAAGAAACTAAAGGATATAGATTGCTATAGCCTATTATTTTCCTTAAGAAACTTTTAAAAACAACTGCTAAAACAGCAGCGTAATAGAATATTTTTATTTTCTGTAACAAAGTAGGCTATAGCTGCTGCTTGAATTTTCAAAATATTTTGAACAACTGACGAGTTTAAAAATGAAATTCTACCACTCACTGAAACGCATTTTTTTGAGGTTTTTTTCTTTTTTTTAGTTTTTCGATTAAAAAGTTGTATAATTTGAATTAGCTGGATTTTTTCCCTTTATCCGAAGAGAACAGCTTAGACGCCGTAACGAGCTCGATTAGACGTTGCCAGTCATGCATTATGCGGTGCTTAGAAGTGGGGCGACACCACGCCTTTTTACTCTAAGATAAACCTTACATTAATCGCCAAGTGAGTGTAATGTGTCACGGACTGTATGTGTGCCATAGGCCAAACCTCTTTTTATAACGGTCTAATTAACCTTAATTTATTTCCAGACTCGATAACGTAGCAAAAACCATTAACAGTGTCAAAGAAAGTATGAATACCAAACATACAGTACGTGCTGGGGTTAATTCTGAAGAAGCCAGCCTAAAAACTTGCAACCAATCACTTCAATGGATTATAACAGCTCTAATAGACAATCAAATTCTTCCAAAACATCTTCCTGGAATCAGTACGTAAATCAACTATCTCATTGTCGGGTCAAGGAAAAATAAGTCAAGGGGATCAAGCTTCATAAATTTTAAAATTTTTAGTTGCGCATGTTAATACAGGCGGTCCTCGGGTTACGACGGTCTCGACTTACGCTGTTTCGAGGTTACCAACGCACTCCAAAAAATATAAAAGGTAATAATATCGAGCCCGTTAGACTGCGGATCATTGTGATCAAGAATTACCGTTCCGTAGTTTCATACCGGTCCAGCTTTTTTGGGCTCATTGGCCTTCGTCATTTGCATTGTAAGTGACGTAAACAATTGTATTGTGGTACATTTTATTCTACTGTAGGATGTAACTTTACAGTACAGTGCAATATGTATACGTTTATTTATGATGTTTCGGCCCCTGCTGATATTCGAGTTACATTGCTTCTTAAAAACGGATCAGCGTCGCAAGTCGGTGACCCCATGTACATTAGTGCTTCCATATTTTAGGCCAACAAAACTTTTTTCACTTTGTAGCCCCCACCTCCCGCCTCAAAAAATGCTGGTTCCCCTCCCCCTCTTGTGTTTAAGTACTCTGCATTCTCTTTTTTGATAGATGTCAAACCGTTCAACTTATTGATTCCAATCCATAAATTTTATTATTTCACATAAAAGTATCGTATTTTACTCACCATAATGCGCACCAGACCATAGTGTAAGCTGCACTGTCCATCAATAGCTGTCAAAGCTTTCATGTTTAAACCATAAGGCACTCTAAATAAAACTAGCTTTACTTTATTTAATATTTATGCTTATTCAATTGCTTACCACATTGAACTTACGTACGATCAAAATCTTAGTTCATGCATAAGTCGCACTTAACCACAAAGTACAAAATCATGTTTAGGAAATTTTTATGATTTTAAGTGCGCCTAAGGTCCGAAGAATACGGTAAGTCCTAGGCACTGTTACTCTTGCTTACTATCTTTATCAACTATATTTCAGCTGTACATACAAAAGCTAGATGTAGCGTGTATCCTGAAAGCAAAGTTGAACGATTTCCACTTCAAGATCATATGGTTCCATGGCATGTAAGTGCACATACAGTATACATTATAATTGAAACTCTTGGAATGATGGTGATTATAAAAAATTTGTGGTATAAATTCTTGTGTAAAAATTTACTTTTGGTTTGAACCAAATAGGATTTAAGTCAGATGGAGTTAAAAATTGATTAAACCCACGGAGATTCAGAGCAAAATTTTTTTCAATGCTACAATGCGTCCTGTGGTAAACTTCAATGAACAGACTAGTGAAGTTTTTGTGACTCCTTTTTTAATCGCATTGTATGGTTGCTGAAGCTTGCTGCATACCGAGCCTTCAAGTTTATAGCCTAAGCCATCTATACATGCACTTTTATATCACCAAGAGTCCAGCTAAATTAATTTGAATCATATTTTACTGTTAAAATCATTTGATTAATCAAGAAAGAAGCAATTCTTTTTGGTACATTAAAAAAACAGCATATTATACTAGAATGAAAATTATTGTTATTGACTGAGGTTAAGCCAACATTTGTACAGTACATACCGGTATATCTACCTTTAATATACCGCTTTTGTTGCAGATCCATTTACCTTTTTACCATCCACCTTGTCACATCCATGAGCCTAATCGTGGACATAGCTCCGTTAGGTCGGGTAAAAGAGACGATTCAATGAATTTTCGTGGCGACAAGTTTGATCCAGCACGCAATCTCAATCAATCAAGCTACAACATTGCATTGAACTCTAGTGACAATGTACCAAGGTCGGTGAATTTTTTTCTTTGTGTTTTTTATTTCGTAATTGTATAGAAAACTTGCTTGAAAGGTGTTAGTTTGATTAAGTTAGTTTCAACTTATAATTGATGTTTTTGAAGCTGTACGTAGCTACATCTGTCTTCCAAATCACTAAAAATGTCATCATTTTTCGTTACCCAAGCATAAAAACAAATCTACAAAATCTTTTCTAGAAATCCGATCGGTCGCACTGGCTTATGTGGTCGTGGTTTGCTCAAAAACTTTGGACCTAACCCCGTCAAGTGCGCAGTGGTTACGCGGTGGGAAAAAGATGAGCAGGGACAAACCATGCTGCTGGAAGACAAACCTGTGTTACAGTTTCTAGCCGTTCAAAGAGAGAGGACAGAGTGGTCTATTTTTGAAGTAATTATGTTACTTTACATACATCCATTAAAAACAAAAGCACGCAGGAGATAGCTCATATAGCCAACCCTTCTTTGGAGATACCGTATAGCGACGGGAACACAAGCAGTAAGGCGCTGGTGTCGTGACTTTACAATATAATCTATGATTACCAGTTACTGCTATCGTGTGAGTGCTATTTTGATCCTACAGTGTTCTGTCTCTCATCATTTTATGCATCAAGCAATAACACGCTCCGAGATAATAAAATCTTAGAATGTATCTTGTCCTCAACGTAAGATCCGTCGTAAGATTGACAAAATTTGGTGGAATACAGAGATAACCTGTCTCTGCAGAGAGGCTCCTAAAGCCTATCTTAAAGCCATCAAATCAAAACTTGGAAACGATTGGGAAGCTTTTAAAGAGGCTAAATTGATTTCTAAAAATGCCGTAAGGAAAGCCAAGAGAGATTCTTGGCGTCTTTTTACGGAATCGCTGAATAGTCATTTTGCAACCGCTCGTGTGGCTAAGATTATGCGTCCAAACGAAACGGTGTAACTAAGCAACGTTTTAAGACCTAATGGTGAATTCACCGAATCTTCTGTTGAGACTATGAATTGCCTCTTAGACACCCTGGCACCGGTAAGTCAAGAGTAGCAAAGCAGCAGAAGAGCCAAATGAAAACACTGTGTGAACAACGCACGACGAAATTGTTAGTTCCATCTGTTTACTTGAAAAGATGGAAAGAGCAATAAACGATCTTCTGCCATTTAAGACGCCGGGGCCAGATGGTATTTACGCGATGCTTCTACAAAAAGGCGGGGATATTATTAGAAACATATTCTAAACCATTTTCCAGTTGTGCTTGAAGTACAGCTATGTGCCTTAAGTATGGAAGGAAGGGACTGGTATCTTCATTCCTAAACCCAGTAAAGAAAACTATCATGAAGTTAAATCTTTCCGGATGATCACTTTAACTTCCTCTCAACCTAAATGGTAGGAGAGGTTATTACTTTATCATTTTAATGGTGATTCTAATTTGCAAGCAAGGTTTTCTGAGTTCCAGTATGGATTCAGAGCAGAAGTTTCAACCAAAACTGCACTGCACGAATTTGTACGACGCGAAAAACTTAGCTTAGCAAAGGAAAGAACAACACTAGGAATATTTCTCGATATTGTTGGTGCTTTTGCTAATATCACACTTAAAGGCAGTGCCGGTGTTCTGCGAGAATTGGAGGTGTCGCACAGTTCAAGTAGAGCTAAATGGTGAGAAGATGAAAAGAGAAGTAGTAAAGGGAAATCACCATAGCGGTATTTTGTCTCTTTTTCTATGGAACTGTGTATTAAACTCCTCGTTGGTAGATTTACGCAACAAGGGTTTTCATGTACAAGCCAATGCCGATGATGTAGCAATTTTGGTCACTGGCACCAACATGTTGTGGATCAAAGGTAGGGCTCAAAAAGCGCCGAGTATTGCAAGTGATTGGGATCACGACCAAGAGCTTCAATTCAGAAATAAAAATACTAAAATAGTTCTGTTTACTAACAAAAGAAACCCGGCTTTTGGAACCTTGTGTTTAAACGGAGGCCAGCTAGAAATTTTCAGAGAAGCAACACTACTAGGTTTAACTTTTGATAGTGAGCTTACTTGGAAACCTTACATAACGCGAATTGCTCGCAAGGCAACTGTTGCGTTATTGCAATGCAGACAAATGATGAGCAGAGCACGAGGTCTAAATCCAACTAGCATGCGATGGATATACTGTGCTATGATACGACCTGTCATTACATATGCGTGTACATCTGGGCTAGTGGAGTAAATAAAAAATATCCACCAAAAAAACTTTCAAAAGTACAGACACTGACGGATCCAAGCTAAATGGAAGAGCTGGTGCAAGTTTTTACATTGGATACGCATCAGCCTCTCAAACAGATTAAAAATTTTTCCATCTGGGAAGATATAGCACTGTCTTCCAGGAAAAAAACTTTGCTATAGCTGAAATAGCGAAAAAACTGATCATGGAAAATTTTCTGAATGAAAAAATAATGATTTTAGTGGATAGCCTAGCAGCAATTTTGGCAATCCAAAATAATATTGTGAAATCTAACTCAGTATCAACGTTCATCAAAACCTGAATATATTGGGTGAGGACAATGACGTCACTATTGCCTGGACGCCGGGCCACACCGGTATCCAAGGTAATGAGAAGGCGGATATCTTGGCTAAATCAAGATCGGCACTGCTTGGGGCCTGAACCTTTCATTTCATCCCATATGCTAGTTGTCGCGCTGCAATAAAGAAATGGAGTGTTAAAAAATGGAAAACATCTTGGATAGAACGAAAGGACTGCTTGAGAACAAAAGAGTATGTAGAGTGGGCGTCGGCCCAGTTAACTCAACGACTTTTGAGGCTCAAAATACCTGGATTAAACGAAGTGTTGCAAGTCCTCACAGGTCACTGCAACTCACAGAAACACAGGAGCACCATGGGACATGACGTATTATCGACACGTCCAAAATGTAACCTGGAAGAAGAAACTCTAAATCACTTTGTTGGAGAATGCACTTACAGTACTACCAAGCCCTACGAAAGAAAGCTTTTGGTAAAGAAAAAAACACTATAAAGTTGGTGGCAAAAAACTAAGTATTAAATCTACTGGCAAGTATTTGCAGCAGGCCGGAAGACCTGCTAAATACGACCAGTAGTTAATTAAATAAATAAGAAAGCGGTGAAAGTTGTAATGGGTCTAAATAATGACCTACACAATGTGCCAGTAAGGATTGAACTTGGTCAGTTTCTCTGGCACCACCGCCCATTAATAATAATAATATTAATAATAACACGTTCCTTTATCAATACAATACTGAAGCTGTTCTTTATCGTTGTTATAGAACATGACAGGGATCCATGAAAATGCTGCTTTTACTCGGAGCCGATCTAATTTTACTGATGTACGAACGTTTGAAGAACAATCGGAAACACTAGATCAAAAAACGTTCACAAGTCATTTAGAATTTAGAGAGACGGAGGCAAGTTTAACCAATAACATTGATGAACAAAAGTGGCTTATGATGCCTAATTTTGGGCCTGTATCGAACACGATGGCTCTCTACTCAGAGTAAAGTGACGAGGCATCACGATAATGCACTTTGCTAGAGGTGGTATTAAATGTCAACGCTGACGATGATGACTGCAAAGTGTAGATACTTTCCAAGAATGGTGTTGCTATTGCGTATTGGTAGGGTGTACCCGATTCACTTCAGGTGTGTGGAGGTTTTAAAACCTTACGAGAAAAATGCATCTTCATCGTTGACATGAGCATTTTCGTCGCAAAGCGATATGAGAAAACTATCATTGGAAATTTTAGGTGTAAGTCCAGCAGTTAGTGGAAGATCCTTCGAACCTTTGTCGACCATTACCACGTCGAGTTGGTGGTCAAGGGTGGAGTCCATTTTAAAATTAAACTCTTGTCTTGCAGATATGTCGTGAATACTGTGATGATTGTCGTAACACTGACAATGCATGGGTTGAAACAATAGTTTGCAACTTTCATGATGACGATGGCTCACTGACTGAATTGACCAGTCCATCGGTGAGTTTGCGGCAAGTTTAATTAGTTGAATCAGTACCACAAACACCAGAGTTGAATGAATTACAGCTCAACAAATCCATTATGATTGCATTTATATCATGATAATTTTCAATTGTCTGGGGTTCAATTTCCGGACAACCGAAGCGCAGACAGTGTCGCCAACGACTCGCCACCGCTGCGACGGTTCTTCTGAGCTGTGTTGCCCGTAGGCGTTCAGTCCCGGGGATCGGTCCTGCTATTCGTTACACGCTTCAGCGTAATACCTCAAGTATGATGAAGGTTGGATTACAATTACTCCGTACTGAAAACATCTCAATTACAATTACAAGAAAAATTGTAATTACTTCTAATTACGGATTGAATTCTAATAAACACCTGCAACATTCACAGGTCGGTGATGGAAGAAGTAGAACTCAGTGGAAAAGGATCGATGATTCCCTGAACCTGCTTGCTGATCACAAAAAGTACCTTGAAAAAGTTGCTGACCTACACAAAGCACATTTCAAATCTCAATAAATGATTTGCTGCTTGTAGATTCCTCAGCTGTGATCAGTGGCGTAACAAGGGGGGGCCAGGCTCATAGCCTCCGGCGGCTAGGGGCTTTGCCCCCAAACCCTCGCTTGTGACCTCCCTTTGCCAAATTCTATATGCGTCACTGATCTCTCCACTCTTCTTCGTTTCTTGCTTTGTTAATCTTTCTCCTTCGTTGTTTTTTTTTTCAAACCGCGATTCATTAGCAACTCGAATGAAACACCAAATTTCACTGTCATTTTTATAATTTGTGCAAAATTCGAGGTGAAAGCTGGGGCGCAGAATTCTTTTTTGCCCCCGGGCGCAGGGTATCCTAGTTACGCCACTGGCTGTGATGCAGTTTTATCCTAATAAAAGTCTCGCACTGTTGTATTTTTAATCAATGCGCCATAGAATGCCACTTTTGGCACTGTGGCAAACGTGCTAACTTTGCTGTGCATTATCTGAGTGTTAGTGTATTTTTTGCTGTTTTTTTTTTAAATTTTGTTGCTACCACATCACTTATCATGATCCTGAGCTTTGAAACCTTCTTCCATGTTTTCACGTATTAGCACTAATACTTTGCTGTTTTTGATTTGTGTGATTTGTTCTGATTTCTCATTTAGTTAATTCTAGTTTTCTGTGAAGCGAATTAAAAAACGTAAAACAATTATTACAATTATCAGATATGCTGCACTTATTATGTCAATGTATTTTCGGCAAATGCATTGATTTATAATTAGGGGCACTGTTTGAAAAAAAAAAAACTATAAAATTTTGTGAATGTTTTTTAAGCTTGTTTAGACCATAATTTGTCCGATATATATGTAGGAAATATCCGACTCATACATCGGACAAATTGTACTCTTAAGTCGGACCAAAAAAGCACAATACATTGTATGAGCTTGCCAAGTTTTCCAGCGAAAAGTGCTCAATGACTACAAAAGCCAGAGCTGTTACTATATAATTTATTTCAAACTCACAGCACAATATTAAGCTGTATAACACAGTACACGGCTTGTATTGTATAACCCAACGGTTGGCGCTGTAGCATGCTGTGAGTTTGAAGTTAATTAAATTAATTATGTATAGATCGAAAAAATTATGATGTAAATCATCTCAAAAAACATGGTTCATAAAACGTAGTTTTTTTTTTCAAACGGCGCCCTATAGATTTTTCACAGCGTATGGTTTGTGTAACCCAACGGTTGCCACAGCAGTTAGACATTGCTGACGACACAAAAGGTTTTCAGTTCGATCTACGGACCGGTCAAATAAGTCTCAGTGTCGCAACGACTCGCCACCGCTGCGACCTTTCTTCGGAACTGTGTTCCCCAATCGCTTCTTGGCCACGGAGATGGGGCCGCTGCACGCTTCGGCGCAACAACACGAGTATAGTTGATGTTTTTTTAATGGTTTGCATTTACGGGATACACTGAAACGGAACAGTTATTAAGTTCTTTGGGATGAGCCCGTTGCGTTGTTTACGTCAGGATTAACTTGTAAACAATTTCAGATGAATCGTTTAGCAAAAGGAAACTGAATGATTCTGTAGGATGTGCATTGTGCAACTTACATACCGTAAGGCAGATAAACAAAAGAGCAACATGTTTTGGCGGCAGCGTGGCACACCTCTACAATATAGCCTATTAAGGTGGTGTCCAGAGCACCTGCCCGGTTTCCATTATCAAAACGCTGCTGCACTGGACTGCTTGTTTGTTTCTTTGCATGACGTTGGTGTCACGCTGGTATGACGTCATGAGCAGTAACTTGAAACATTGAATTAGGAGCATTAGAGTACAGTTAGGGAGGAGAGATTGGAGGTAGGGTTAGAGACCTAAACTTAATGTAACGTAGGGGTTGGTGTGTACAAAGAGCAATTTCAAACGAAAAAGGTCGCCGGTGCTCTAGAGTCTAGACACTGCCATGTATTAATCATCAGTGACGTAACCAAAACTGTGGCTCCTATTTAATTAAATTTGCATTATCACCTGAAAAATGAAAGGTCACAATAATCGTTTACACAATTTCTTGCTTGCGATAAGTAAGACCTATCTCAACAGTAGCTGCTGCTGACATACTGAAACGAAATGTAAGGTTGTGTGGTTTTATGGCGCTTTTTAACTACAAAAGTCCTTTAGCGCCAGGATTAAGTTTTGTCAAAAATTCACTTACGTATTTTATTCTCTGTTCATTTCATTCTCCGCGCTACACTTAATTGCTGAGCGTTTAGCAAGTGTAGCAGCAGATACCATTTTTAAAGTCTTAGGTTTGACCCGACTGAGAATAGAACCCAACCTATCTGCTTCCAAGGCGAACGCTCTAACCACTAGGCCATGGCGCTACTAAAGTTACAACACGATTTAGCAACAGAGCTCATACACATTGACAACTAAAAAACGCGCACTTTACCTAATGGAGAAAGATAACAGTTTGCAGCTATAATAATTGCGCTCAAAAGTACAAAGTTGTGTCATTCCGGGTTCAAGCCTTTATTTTACTCAGATGGAGTTTAACCAGTGACGTGCGGTAGGGTTCGTGATTGGTGAGGCACAGTTTATTTTAGCGTCATGTTGCCAGCAATTTTTATTCGCAATATTTAATAACAAATAAAAGTAGCGCCCTAAAAATCAAAATACAACTTTATAAAATGTTTTACATTTGTTTGTTATTTACAAAATCCATACGTCCATGTTTTTGCACCATGATATCTATCTATCTATCACTTTTTTGTAGACATCTGCTTATTTTTCCGTAACTCGTAAAGTTTCTCCATTTCGATGGAGATTGTTTCCAGCTATATGACAGAGGCCCTTCTTCGAAGCGACTTCCGAACGGTGCGAACATCTTGTATTAATGGGAACTTATAAAGAAAAGCTGTTGAAATTAAGCCAAACGCCGAAGCAGAAAAAGTCATAAAATTCGAAAACGATATGAGTTGTACTTTTAGCGCACCAAGTTTTAAAAATTTCACTTGCATTTTTTGTCTACCCACGCGAAATAGGGTTAAAATTTCTCGATTTTCCACACTTCGGAACTGTGAGGGCTTATGTTAATTCTCAGCTGTTCATTTAAAGCGAAATCAGGTTTTGATATAAAAGTCTAGCGATTTGGCTTTGAATGTGAAAATTTATGTTTTGTGTACATTTGTTGATGCTCGGCAATAAATGACTACTAGGCCTACTGCTACTTCTCATACTTCTTGGTACATTCTTAACTTCACAAAATCATGGTTTAGTCCCAACATTATTATTTGCTGAAAACAAGAAACAGGGAAAACAGAAAGACAGTTTTTTTTTAATCACAACCACACTGCCAGTTTTTGCTTTTGTATCAACCCACAAGGAGCGGAGTTATTTCGTTTTGCCCTGAGTGAAGCAGAATTTTCTTCTTCCAACACTAACAAGACTGCCTGAGACTATACTTTAATAAAGGTAAAGGTACAGGACAGAGGGTGCAAGCGCGCATTGTTTAGGCCATTTTCAATTGTCGGCCCATTACAATTTTCAATCACGAATGATTGAACCCTGTTAAGGGACATACATGACGAACAACACCTACACAAAACCCTTCGCACTTCCGCTTGTGCCGAGCGCCTGGCGCGAAAGCTGCGAATACTATTTTTAAAGTCTTTAGTATGATCCGACTGGGAAGAAAACCCCAGTCTACCGGCTACCAAGTGGACGCTCTTAACCAATATACCAAGGCGAACAAAGTGAATCCAAGCACTGTCGAGCCGACCGCGCAGTTTATTAGCCACTTAAGAACTAGCGCACCCCCGAAACTACACAAAAGAGCCAGCCATACAATAGCCTACAAGCTTAAACTAACATTCCGCAGCATTCAAGTAGAATTCCCAAAAGATTCAGTAAGGATTCACTAAAAGCATCGCGGTGATTTCCTAAGCAATGAAAATTAAATAACAATACAGCAAACTTACCAGCAACCGAAATAAAAGATGATAAACAAAGCATTCGCATTAGCCTAACACGAAAAACGTGGCTAATTCTTTCGGCTAAATAGTGAAATTAAACTCCCGGATGTGGAACAGAACTAAAGTCAATCGATAATCGCAAACAAATTATTTAAATAAAAACAAGGTTTACACGGAGTTCTCGCGTAACCTAAATGCTGTAGATGGGTCTTCCTTCGTTTATAACTTAGATTTAAATTAATAATTCAGTAGTAAAAAGTCTATTAAATTCGACACTAATTCTTCACCCACTTTGTTTTAAGTTATTAACTTAACTTCATACTATACGCCTTATATTGCTTGTATCGTTGGGTATAGCCCTTGTTGTATAGTGTTACTGCAGTGAGCAGTGGTGCTTGCGTTTATTGAAAAGTAGTACGGTGAGTACCGTAGCTATAAGTGAGTTAAGTTGGGTCGATTATTATATTCGTTCGGTGAAGAAGGTCTAGGTTTTTTCGTGAGGTCAGATCTAAGAACGAATTAATTCGTACGGTTGTGACACAATTCTTATCAATCGTCCTGTCAGCGAAGTAATACGATTTCCTATTTCGCGACAGTGCAACAATGGCCCGTTACATAATGAATGGATATTGAACGCGCTATCCAATATTGTTGCACTATCCAATATTGAACCGCGATTTGATAAAATGTGTACAGAGCAACAAGCTCACACCTCACGTTAAGTACATACGTTTTTCAATATTTTGCTACAGCACAATAAATAATTATATTTTGCATGCAATATTTAGGTAAAATTTAAAATTTGTTACTTGTAGCTTCATTACGGCGCCGCGAGTTTTAATGAGTTTTTAAAGGGCGCCTTCAACAAAAAAGTTTGGGAACTGCTGAGATATTCCATAACGGGAAGCTTTAATGTGACGTAACTGAACATTGTTGATGAGGTGATTCAAGTCACGATATGCAGGAATAAGGGCTCCTTCGTGTTCCAATAAAAAGTAGAGTGTTAGATGTTTATTGCAGTCGCAAAAAAGCTTTATTGATTACAGTTGGTTTATAAAATGGCGCAGCTGGAATGGATTCTTGTTTTTGTAATTATAATCAACATGAGCTGGAATAACGTGGAAGGTCAAGGTAAGAGTATAAAGTAAATGCTGTATTTTTTGGAAGGTAGGCAAAACTGTTTCTAGATGAGATTATAATGTTTTAAGTTTTTTAACATTAGTTTAACATTTGGTAGATACTATGTTTTTTTTTGTTTTTTTTTTTTTTGTAAGGTAGGCTAAAATGTTTCTGCATTTGATCACAATGCTTTAACATTGGGTCAACTTTCAAGTTTCAAATATTGTGTCGGAAAAGTGTTTTGTGCTTGGAGTTAAATAAAGTTGAATTGCTAAATTAGATGTTTCACCTGGTTTCTCAATTCTTGCTTTTTCATGGTTTTAACCTTACTGCTGATGAATAATGCTTTTTGAAAAGAGACTTTGGTTTTAACAAATCCCAGAAATTTAGCGACCGACAGAAAAGAAAAGAGAGTCTTAAATATTTCGAAAAATATTAGGTTCTTTTCCTCCTCTCAGCTGCCGGGTTTACAGTATTTTTTGCCTCCAAAATGCTCTGTTGTTTTTCAAATATGGCTGATTTTTTATATTAAAACTGTAACTTTTTCTGCTAAAACGTAGCTGCTGGCTCCAGTAGTAAAGGAAAACAACCTTTAGAAATAGAATTTTAGAAATAGAGTATAAAATTTAGAAATGAAGTAGAAATTTTTTGCGTGCTCCAAGAAGTGTGTAAATCTCTTGGAGCCAATACTCTCCGGCATAAGCACTTCTGCTGTTTTGTTTTCAATTTCAAGATATTATAACGGTAACAATTCACCATCAGCACTTCTATGAAATATAACTGCGATTGTTGTTTTTTAGACAGCGCCGTAATAATTGAAAATACAACCACAGCACTCATCTTTCACCGTTCAAGAGTTGACTACGAAGGTGCATCCACGCTCTGTCGTTCTAATGGCTCTGTTTTAGTAAACATAAGAACCGCAAGCATTCAAGAAGCGATATTTCTTCAGCTGTTTCGGCAGCCCAGTTTTGATCGTGTTACACGGAAAGTTGGGTTTTGGGTTGGCGGAAAGAGACTGGAAAACAATGAGACATGGTATTGGAATGATGGAACTGCTATACCCAGATTCAATCAAAGTGCATTGAATTACAGCCAACCTGGAGCGTTCAGCAGAGATACGAATACATCAGTTTCTCGATGTCTTTGGGCTGCACCTCGAGACATTACAGCTGTCGTTGATACATCTGGAGCTTGGAAAATTTCTCCCTGTTCTGAAAAAAACTTCTACATATGCGAAAAACACCTTTCCAAACGTAAGCCGACAGTTATTGTTAGTTGCAAATAGAATTTTTATGCATAAATGACTGCGCAGGACTATCAAAATCGTATAAATCATTCTGATCTCATTTAATTGAAAAATCGAAACATACTGGCGGTGTATCCTGTCCGCAGTTAATGCAGTTGTAGCTAAATTGAAAAACGAAATCGTTTTTACGAAACATGTGGAAATGGCAATCATATCAAAATACTAGTAGTCAATTATTTGATTGGCGAGAGATGTTCTGCAGCGACTAATTTGAAATCTGTATCAAAATGGGTTTTTGCCATACTGCATTTGCAAAATGCAATTAGGCGTTTTGTGAACTTCGATGCGAACCTTACAGCTCAGCAATGGACTTCAATAAGTCAGATATCAAGGTAATCGATGTTCCACCTTTTTTTTGCTCAATTCTTACGACGTAGCAGACACTTGTAGAAAACAAGCCTTTCGTATGGTAAGGATGAACTGACTAAACATTTCCTGCTTAACTAATCTGCTGCTAGTCTAACCACAAGTCTTACAAATGCAACCCAAGGCCCAAAATGCAAGGATTATGTTATCTCATCAGTTAAACCAGGGGTGGGAATAGGCCAAGCACAGCGGACTACATTGATAGTATGATGTTTTTTCAACGGGCTACGTTTACTTTTAATTTGTAAATTTTGCTTTAAAAATACACAATTTTAAGTCGGAAATTTACTAAGCATTCACGGTGAGTTGATTTTTACTGTAAAATCAGAGACTTTTACGCGGTTTTTATATCACGAATGTAGCGTATAGTTGAATGTGAAGCTGTTTTTAAGAAAATATTAATGCTTTCTATTTTACCCGTGTGTTATACTCTTAACAAAGATCTGACGCGGGCCACATTCAAGACCTCAAGACCTAAGCGGGCCGCAGGTTTTTCACCCCTGAGTTAAACCACACCATGCATAGGCTTTTGATCTAAACTCACCAACCTTTTATTCGTGAGAAACGAAGAAAACCAGTATTGCACAAATTAGGTTCCATTGGTTCGAAATCAAAACTATGCAAAATGCTGATACGAAAACGAACAGGAGCAAAATAGCTGTATTAGTTGTTTTTTGTTAGCATGTAGCCAGTAATGTTGTAAGCTCATAAACCGCTATAATGGTTGTTAAATTTATTCTAAGAACTCTTATAGACATGCATACTTTTATAATGATCAACAGTTCCTAGAAACAAGAGAATGCATGCTATCACTACGACGATGTACAGAATCATCTAATAGTAAAGGTCTAATTTGCATTTAAGTTATGTTCAATTTGGTGATCCCGAAGTCCTGCGGTTGCAAGAGAAGGTATTTATGTGGGCAAAAAAATTATGAAACGATCGAGTCTGTTTAGGTTTGGTTTTATGCTTTCTAGTTGAGATAAAAGTGTGACACTATGAGTACAATTAGGGTTAAAGAAAAAAAAAAAAAACGAACAAAAAATAGTCCACGTAAGCAAGAATGCATTTGCGTTTCATCCTACAAAGCGTTTGTTTAACACGCTCGTTATAAATCGCAGCTGCCATCCGTGATTACGACATGATTATTTGCCCTGTCCACATTTCCAATTTTATCGGGCTTTACGCTAGTTTCGGCATCATAATTAATTTTTTGGTGTCACGATTAGAAAAAGTGATTATGACATCAAGAAATTGATTAGGAGACAGAAACCAAAACCAAGAACCGTGGACCTAAAGCCCACTGAAATACAGTAGGACATGTAGACACTGGACAGGGTATTCAAGTCGGCTGAGGACAAGCTACTGTACCTACGAACTGGCTTAAACCTATCTTTTCGTACTAAGACTTTCTAACCTGATGTGAATTTTTTGATTTGGATCGTTTTGTTTTTGCTTTGCGATTGTCATAATTTTTGTCGCGAGTTTTGAACCGAGGGGCCCTAACTGTTAGCTCTCTGATTATTTCTAATGAATCAGGTTGGATGCTTCCTTTTCAACAGTAAAATGCGAAAATTTGTTTGGCATTTTACACAATTGTAGTTGATAAATGAGTAATATTAGTCCATTAAGCTCACACTCAAAGAATTTTCAATCGAGTAGGCCTACTTGTCTTAAGCTTATAACAATTAAGGGTTTCGAGAGCGATGGTGCAAGAGAATAAAAAAACATTTACAGTACTTTTTGTCGATTTGGCACCAGTTGTATACAGCCAAGCATATTCATTCACGTGATTTTACGTCATTTAACACTTATATTTTGACTTTTGATCAGTTTTCCGTGATATTAGTCAAAAATTAACGGCTAGAATATTACTCGCGTAAGAAAAAAGACTTATTTTAATCTGACAAAAATTAGAAGTCATAATTTTTTGACAAATATGGTAAAAATGAACCAATTTTGTGAACTTTGTAACAACTTTAAAAAGAGTGCAAAAAGTAGAAAAGAATGCCGCTGGAATTGAGCCATAACACAACGTATGCATACGTCTTACCGCGTTTACAAATTTAAATAACTTTTCAGTTTCTAAGATTGTCTAACTAACTACTTATTCGGTTTGAAAATTAGACAACATGAAACTACGCCGTTTTTGTAAGAGCAACGTTCTCACATCATATTTAGAAGAAAAACTGACATATTGCAAAAACCAAGTAAAACAAGAAAGTTTGTGTCAAACTTTTAGAGGTTTCGATCGCTTATTGTTTTTTGGTTGTTCTAAAAGTAGCCCAATATTTTTACAAAGTAGTTTTTTTACAAAAAGCCTGCTGTTTTTCCCAACAGTCATCATTAGGACCCGCTAAAGTTAATGAAGCCAAAATTTTTTCAAGATCTTATTTCGTGATCAAACATCTACTAACGTTCGTTTCAGGTGTTCAGGAGTCTATTTTGCTAGATTTTATAGGTCAAAATAACGTCAAAATTTTGCATAAAGTCAAAACTTGTCAAAATTGTTTTCATCAAAAATTTCCTTACAAAAATGAAAAAACTTAATATATTTCTGTCATGTTTTTTTTTTTTTTTTGAATTTTTGAGCTAATTTTTTGCGCAGTTTTATTTGATTACTTTGAAATACAGGTAGTTGCAATAGTAAAAATGCGTGGGGTAATTGAGAAGGAAACAGCACTTAATATGCACGAAATCGTTCTAGTGATTGTACTTTGTGGTTTTCGTAAGAAACATCCAGTGGCGCCGCCAGGGTCAAAAAAGTGGGGGGGGGGCAAACTGACGTTACAACTTGATGTCGTCACATAGGGGAAACGGAAACCAAAAAGTGTTTTTGTCTTGTCTCTAGCTACCGCTGAGCAAGTTGCAATTATTTAAAATCGATCTACTATTTAATCAATTAACGCAACTATTTAATCTAAATCGATCTAACCTTAACCTTTCACTGCCCGATCTTGCTACTAATGGCACATACGGTACTTTTGTTCAAATTGATTGAGGAAATAAGGCAGTGGCGCATCAAGGACTTGGCAAAGTAGGGGCACAACCGGGGGTCTGGGGGCGCAGCCCCCAGCCGCCAACAAATTTTTGCGGTTTTCGCATAAAAAAAAACTCATTTTACCACACTTTTTTATCGAAAAAGGGCATGTAGTGAGTGCAGTCACTTATAGACAATGCAAAAATATTTTCGCAGCTTATGTCAAAAAGCAGAAGCTTGGGTAAAATAAGTGGAAGGAGGCTGCAGCCATTATTAGTTTGAGAAAATATGCACTGAAAGTGAGGTTTTAGCATCTTATTACAGGGCCAAAGAGGGGGGGCATTGCACCGTGTTCCCCCCTGCGTGCGCTTATGAAATAAGGATATCATAAAACTTTTTTTTTGTGTTGCATAGAACTTAAATTCTACAGTAGATAAATACTTATCGCTTTGTAATTGAGTAATAAACTTTGTAATAAATTGAAGTACTGAAAAACATTACTCCTCAATTTTATCAGCTACAAATATTTCGGAAAAACTTTGAGGTTTAACGCATAAAAGACCATTATTTCATGATGACGTAAGAATACTACCCCTATAAAACCGGGAAAAAAACAAAGTCAAATTAATAAGTTATTTCGCAAAGTAACTGAATTCTGGCTTTTTAGGTTTTCTTCCGCAGTACACTAACGCAATGTTTTTGCGGTTATGTGAGGAGATTACAACTGTAGAATAGATTTGAGTTCTGCTAGGTTACCTTGTCTTTCTGACGTAACAAAGGCCATTGACGAATTCAGTATAACTCGAACGGTATCGGTAAGCCTGGTCACTGGTCAGCTTATGTTTGACCAAAAAAAAAAATATTCACAGCTCAAACAGTGCATTTTCATGGCTTGTTCCATTAGTGGAACAACAAACCGACAAAAGTTTGGGGGGGATCGGAGGGGTATACCCTCCAAAATTTTTTCACAACGGATTTGCACAAACTGGGGAAAAACACCCAAATACGAAAGTGAGGAGGCAACTTGCCCCTTTTGCCCCCCCCCCCCATCTGGTGGCGCCACTGGAAACACCCATGAACACAGACACACTGTTAATGTACTGTATACAGTTACGATAACAACGCATTTTTGCACTACACAGATACACACTATCAATTCATTGAACCGGCATTTAGCTCAGTTGCTTAGCGCTCACGCTATCGGTGCGGGAGATCTGAGGTTCGAATTACGAGTTGGTCAAATCAGCACAATGTCGCCAACGGCTCGCCACCGCTGTGACGTTCCTTCGGAGCTGTGTAGCCAAGGCGCTAAGCCGAGGAGATGGGTCCCGCCACTCGTTACACGCTTCGGCGAAATACCGCGAGTACAATGAAGATTTAATTTTTTTTGACACTATAAATTGATACCAGTACGCACAACGGCTCGTTAACCCAGGTTTTGACGTCATGCGTCGCTTTGTTGCATTAAATTCAAGACTGAGTGATTGGGAAAATGTCCCGAGTAGGCTACCTTTTTCTTTAAAAAATTTTGTAACTAGCGAATTATAAAACATTTGCAATGAAAAAAGTGCAACAAGACATAACTACTAGGCGAAAACGGTTGGGTCAAAATAAAGTCAAAATTTTGCAAAAATGAAGCCAAAAATAATTCTTTTAAGTAAAAAAAATAGCCCTAATCATCGAAAAGAGTATTTCTGCTGTAACAAATTGCTTAAAACAGACACTAACATATTTTACTTTTTCACACCATCACTTAAACTCTAGAGCAGTGGTTCTTAAACTGGGTTCGACCGAACCCCAGGGGTTCGGTGAGGCTGTAGCAGGGGTTCGGCTAAGATCAGAATAAGTTGTTGCAAAAAGGCATACAGTTGTAGTAAATGACTATCTCTGCGTGGAATGATGCATCCCCCCACCATACTCTTTCAACGCTGTTTTTGATGAATACAATTTTTCCATAATTTCAAACCTATTTGATAACAATCATCTTCACGCCTTAAGCACACATAAATCAAAAATGTGCGAACAAAATGTATCATATTTGGTGAAGGACTTAGAGTTAGAGGCAAAAAAATTAAACAGAATTTGCCATAAAAATTGTTCAAAAAGCGCTAAAATGGCCATTACTGTGTCTAAATTTTTGAAAACTTTTCGGGAAAGCATACCCCCGGACCCCCCTAGAGCCATATTTTTGTTCCTCAATTGCTTCAAATTAACTTTCCGGAAAAAAATACACTTAAAAAATGTAAAAATCTTATGCCACCCTCCACCGCTTTAAGAATATTCTGAATACACCCCTGACGTGAAACATTTTCAAAGAGCTTATGCTCTTTTCCGGTTTAGACGTCTAACGCCTTTGCATTCATTTAACATTCAACCTAATTCAAAACTGCATCCCTCCTCTAAAATTTTCTGGATCCGCTCCTGGTTATAAATAAGGGTTCGATGTATGCTTGCATGACACCTGTTGGGTTCGATACTTCCGACAAGTTTGAGAACCACTGCTCTAGAGCATTCATTTTTGCGTTTAGCAACAGACATAAGTTTAGACAAGCGTATAGCATCTTATCTTGAATTATGTAGTGAAAATTTTTGAAACACATTTGTACGTTTCAAAAAATCTCTCAATGAAATTTAGAATTTTTATCGTGGGCCTACAACTATTTAACGTCGTACCATTTACTGATTGTTCGCAATATAAGTTTTAGTTGCAATTTCTTGAATTTAAACTTATTATAAACGTAGTTTTTCAACAAAAGATGTAGTTCATTCCGTTTTTTAAAGGCATAATTGAGACGACAACAGAATCTCCTTTGCCACCCACATTTCAAGGTAAAGAGTTTTCATCAAGTTTCAGATATTTTTTCTAACTTTGAACTGATTTCGAACCATATTGTCTTGAAAAACAGACAACTCAGGTTATAACGCTACATTGAGTTTGCTTATTTTTTCATGGTTTTGTTTCTCTTGATTCCACATTTTGAATTTGCAATAAGTTTGTTTGCAGCACTGCTTTTTATTTACGTGCATTATTCAAGCATCATCAAATAATGAAGACTATGAGGAGATGCAAAGATGCTATGTCAGGCGGTATAATGCTGATGATGACAGTTGAATGTAAGCCCTATGTTGTTAAATTGCCCAGTTATTTGCAAAGAGTTATTAAATTCGATTGGCATATAGCTAATGTGAAATATTATGGAAAGTATTTACCGTGCATCTGAAAACTTCAGACCGCAGACAAAAAAGAAAACTAGATAACATTTAATACGCAGGTGAAAGTCTTATAACATCAGCATTTTTTAAAAAAGAAACGCACAGACACTTCAGTTAAAATAAACTTATCTAGTCCAATGAACCGTTGTTTACGTTTTAAAAATGCATGACGAAAGTTTTGCAGTGTTTCCATTTGCCTTTGCCAAAAACTGTTTATCTTTTTAGGAAACGTCTTTCCAACAAATCAAGACAATGGTCTTTCATCATCAGACGCTATTCAGTGCAGTGACAAGTCTTTTTATCCGGCTATCATTGGTGTTCTTAGCGCGATTCTTTTTGTGCTTTTAGTTGTTGTCATATATCTTGCTTACAGGTAAAGAGATTCGAACTAACATTTTCTACTATTTTTTTTTATCGCAGGCTTGTGCTTGTTACTAATTACTTTTCTTTTTTTGTAGCGCAGAGTTTCGCTGGTAGGCCTACTGCGTTTCTTCTTGTTTGGCGAAGACACGTAGTGACTTATAGGCCTACAGTAAAACCAGAGGTGGGCATTTTTTCTGAATAGACTGAAACGCAGAGCTGGAAAACGCAAAGTTTTTTAAAATTATTGAAACGCAGCGTAACTAGCGCAATCTGATTTTTTAGAGTGTTGAAGCGCAGCGTAACTTTCGCAATTAATATTTTATGAAAGTAAAAGCGCAACGCAACTTTCGCAATTAATTTTTTAGGAAAGTAAAATCGCAGCGCAACTTTCGCATTAATTCTGTGCAAAAATAAAAGTGCAGCGCAACTTTTGAAAGTAATTTTTTACAAAAGTAAAAACGTAACGCAACTTTTGCTATCAATTTTTTTTTAGCGTTGCAATGTAGTCAGGGGACGCGGAACGAAATTCTGCTGGGGGGGAATGGCACATCAAAAGCGAATCCAGGAATTTTTGAAACATTGTGTTTTTTTGCAGCAGTGAGGTACGCTAAGAACTTAACCTTTGTGGAAGGATCTGTGGAGATTCTCCCAAGCAAAAAATTGAAAAGCAGAATGAATTAGGTGCAAAATTTACTGACAATAAAGGTACGAAACTAATAAAAAAATGAGAACAAGATCTTATTGAAAATTTGCATTATGTTCTTAAAACAAAGAGTTGACCAATACAATGTCACAAGAAGTGGACAACGAAACATGTGCTAACAAGGCGAAGCGATAACTTGCATCCCATAGCTATAGCCAGCTCAGCATGCTAAAATCATCGATTGGTTAACACTGCTTTTTATTGAAACAACCTATTGACTATCGAAAGTTTTGACCTCTATCTCCAGGAGCAGACCCAAAAATTTTTGGCGGGGAATGAGATTTTAAATTAGGTTGAATGTTCACTAAATGTAAAGACGTTAAACGTTTAGACCCGGGAAAAGACGTAAATAAGCTCTTTAAAAATGTTTTGAGCAAGTGGCGTATTCAGAATTTTTTTAGGGGGGATGAAAGGAGAGCAAATTTTGACATTTTTACCGGCAGAGTTACTTCAAGGAAAATCGATAAACAAAAACAGCTCCAAGAAGGTAGGGGAGAATGCTACCCCAAAAATTTCTTTACAGTTTAGGCAGCGTAAATAGCCATTTTAGTGCTTTTTGTATAATTTTCAAGAAAAATTCTGTCTAAATTTTTTACCCCTAATTTTGAGCCCTTCACCAAAATGATGCAATGATGCATTATGGTCGCACACTTCGATTTATGTTTGCTGTAGTTGTAAGGATTTTTGTTATCGAAGAGTTTCAAAGTTGGAAAAATCGTATTTATCAAAAACATTGATGAAAAGTGACTGGTGGGGGGATGCATACCACACATCTCCCCCCTGGATCCACCCTTGCTCATCTCCAGCGTAAACTAGTTGCCACAATTACCCTGTCCACATGTTCAATTTATATGGGTTTTAAGCCAGTGTGCGAAGTAGAACATTTTTAATTGAAGGGATGTTTTTGTCTACAATTTTGCCTGAGTTTTTCAACCAAATAACAAGACAGTGTTGCAAAATGGTATTTATTGTCCATGGGGCGATGTCATTGGTCGATGACCAAATTAAAACAGTGGCGGAGGGCGTACTGCGTGTTTGCATACCATGCACCAGGAATCCAGGATGATGAACTAATATTTTATCATCTGCAGAGTTTTGAAAACTTCATTAGCTTTGTTTTGGGCAGGTTTTTGTTTCATAAATGACACAAGGGGTTTGAGGGGAGAGCAGTAAGCTACTCCAGCGACGTCCGGGGCAAGGCCCCTAAAGCTATAGCATTTTCTTAAATCGTACCCTCAATCTCAAATATGATTTAAAAAAAGTTTGGCAACCGCTGCTTTAACATATTCTTAGTGCTTTCCCTAATGTTCATAGAAAGCTGCTGACATGTTTTACTGTTGATGAAAAACAAACTGTTCTGTTCTGTAATAGGCGCATTGAATAGGTTGTTCTTGATTGGTTTGTTAAGGAAGTCATAATGGCTACAAGATATGCTGGAAAGTATTGCCGCAGTCCGTAGGCTACCGGTACCCATGCTCCACAGGATACACGTATAAAAAACATTTAACTTTTTACGGTATTTATCACTGGGGGGTACGTTTTGGCATTCCCCCAGGACATTTTTTTTTCTATGCTGGGGTAGGACGACTATTTTTACTGGGAGGGACAAGTCTCCCCGCCCCCCTCTACTTCGCACACTTCTTTAAGCCCACATCGATGTGGGCTTTTTGCTGTGGGTTTGATGTCAAAGTCACTTTTTGAAACTATGACATCAAAAATTTAATCGTGATGCAGAAAGCCCACAGCAACAAGCCCACATCAATGTAGACTTAAAGCCTACATAAATTGAACTTGTGGACAGGGTAACTGTGTAGTAGCTGATCTATTTTCAAACAACTTTTTATTTTATGGACAAGAAGACCGGCGGAATGGACGATCGTATCATCATAAACAAGTTATCAATACTCATTACAACTTGCGATTCTACATTGTACAATCTTTACCTTATTATTCCACGTAGAATAACGATCTATAAGACAAATTTTCTCGATAACTGAGTTATTTTTTAATCAGCTATATTTAGGCCAACACTGCACTATACTGATTGAAGCTAGACGTTTTTTCACCTAAAAAGCGTCCCCCCCTGTCCCCACTGAAAATCTTCTGGGAGGGGACGCGTCCCTCTCTGTTCCGCCGCCCATGAGTGTAAGTTTAACTTCCGCCACGAAAAATTTAATAACGCGCAATGCATAAACAATAAGCAATTTTTCCTTTGGAGTTATGGTTGCTTTTGTTTGAACAGTGAGCATGGCAAGCAAGAAACGAAAAATAACAAAAAAGGAAGAAATTGTTTTTATAATCGCCAACATATTGTCAGGGTTGTATTTAGGGGGAGGGGCGTTGTGCCATGCCCCCCCCCCCTGACTCTGCTTTTTAGTAAAAAAAAAAAAGAAAAAAGTTAATGGTGCCAAGTGACTGAAAAATGCCAGGCTCTTTTGATGGTTTCTGTAGCTTATGGCGAGGGGCGGAGATAGGGAGGTAGGATGAGTGGTATGCATCCTCTCACCAGCCATTTTCAAAAACGTTTTTGATGTATACAATTTTTCCACAATTTTGAACCTTTTCGATAGCGATAAGCCTTACGACTTGAAGGGGAACTGAAGTGCAAAACTATTTTTTTACGAAAGATTTATTAAAAAATACGACTAATTCAAAAATGGCAGTAAAAGTTTTTAAATACTTTTAGTTGACAAAAAATCGGCGTTTCAAGTTATAAGACGGACATTATGAGTGTACATTTTACGCATCGGTCGAATATTGCAGCTGTAACTATTGCACGCGTCAATGCGCAAAATTTAGCCTATAGGCTACACTTTTATGTCATGATATTAAATTTTGAATGCCGATTTTTTGTTAACTAAAAGCATTTAAAAACTTTTAATGCTATTTTTGAATTCGTCGTATTTTTTAATCCCTTTGGTGAAAAAATAATTTTGTACTTCAGTTTCTTTTTAACCCATTTGTGCCGAAAGTAGAAATACTTTCAGCTTTGATCTTAAAACTTATATGCGGTATAATTTAGACCTAAATATCTCATTGAAATTTATTTTTTTGAAATTGGGTGTCTACTTTTTGAGATAGGCCTAAATGCCGTCCTACATATAGGACGCTAGGCAAATCCGTTATCAAAAATTTGTAAATTGCGCGTGCGCACAAAGCGCTTGACTGCGATGCGATACAATTACGGCATTTCCATTAGTCGTTTCTTTCAAGGTAATAAGTATGCTGATAGCATAGAATTACAAAACAAGCTGGTAATATTTTGTTTTATTGAAGTTTTGATTGCACTAAACGACAAAATCCTAAGCAGCAGCATGACTGAAATAACCTACAGTCTTTACCGAATGTGATATTCTTTGAAGCATTTTACATGAAGTCCGATATCACATTTTTCACATCTTGTAGTGGTTTTTGCATGGCAATGGGCATGGCGTGACCCATGTAAATGACAGTGTTTATAATAAATCTGCATGCAAATCTCAAAGTTGTTTTCTTTTCTCCATATAGTTCAAAAGAATTCCGGTACTATTGAAATAATTACTGTAGAAGAACAATAAAATTATTTTGAAATCAGTTATATCAACAATAAGTATTTGACATCAAAGGTTTGATGGCAAATAATTCTTTATTGTTCTTATAATTACGAAATTCAGATGTAACTTTAGGTAGGTACGGTATTCTTTTGAACTATTAAAGAAGACAATCAACTTTGAAAACTGCACGCAGCTTTATTGCAAGATCGATAAAAATGCTTGACAATTGATGAAAAATAATTTTATTGATGTCAAATGATGTCATTGTTCAGATAATTACCACTTATCAGAGTGTTAGCATAAGAATCGCGGTTGGAATCTAACGCTTGCTTTCGTACGGCGTAAGAATCATTGCCGCTGCCGGGACCGCCATTTTGCTATCGCTTGTGCCTAGCGACCTACATTTAGGACACCGATATTTGAAACAAAATATACCGAAAACGGTTGAGAAAATAAAACAGCAAAAATTATTTTAGAAATGGCTGTTATATATAGAATAAATACAACACAAATTTTTCCAAACTTATTTGCAATAATGCGATAATTTAAAGAATTCCAAGTGCACCTTCATTTTTTTGGCCGAAGCGAAACTGCGCGTTTTTAAAAGCACGCCACATTCTAACTAGAAATAATTTTTTCAAAAATGGAAATGAAGTTTCCGCAAAAAATACTCATAGTTGCATTACAGGTTCATCTACCTCCATAAATGGGATGTGCGAAGCGCAATTTTAGTTTGAGTAGGTGTCCTACATATAGGACGCTAGGCATAAATGGGTTAAGCACGCATAATCGAAAATGTGCAAACAAAGTACATCACATTTGGCGAAGCACTCAGAATTAGGGTCAAAAAATTTAAACAAAATTTGCCTGAAAATTATTTAGATTAAGCACTAAAATAGCCATTACAGCATGTAAATTTTAAAAAATTTTTCGGAAGAGCATGCCACCGTACCCCCCTAGAGCCTTTCTTGTTTCTCAATCAGCTTCAAATTGGTTTTGAAAAAATGTGGAAATTATGCCCCCCCCTTTTTTATTTAAATTTCTCGCTACGCCTCTGCATATTGTCGCAATGGTGCTAAATCAAGGCCTGCAAAAACTTTTGAAAAGCAGGTATGGCCCGCCATTCAAAAAAGTTGGATGCCCGTGACCTACTCTGTAAGATGGCTTGCGCTGCTTTCTCGTGATACAAAAACTGTGACGGAACAAATCAAACAATTAAGGTAACCAGAATCTTGAATTTGTTATTTTTTAACATTTTTTTTTACATTATTTTTCTTTAGCTTTGAAACTAAGCCCTGCTGCTCTAGAGTACACTGTTATTACTTTGACAAAACAGGAGTACAGTCTATTCAAGCTTTTTGGACTTAAGACGGCACGCACCTCTGTTCGGGTTGCTAAGCCTCAAGGCAGAAGAATAAAGAGCCTAAAAAAGCAAAAAAGAAGGTATAGGCTGAGCCTGCCTTTGATGGCAGCACTGCATGAAGCTACGTCACTTTACGCGGTATTCTAGAAAGCAGTCGAAAAGTGGTTTGCAGAACAGCCAACAAGAAGAAAGCCGTTTGAAAAATATTTCTGTCAACTGCTTCTGTGAAAATTCGCACGAAATGTCGTAGGATAACAAATGCGATAAAATTTGAATTTACTGTCAATTGATTCTAACTAGTTAATGAACCGATATTTTATTAAATTTAAAACAATCATTGCTTTTTCCAGCTTGAGCAACCTGCGCTTGCAAAGCGCAACCAACTTTTTACAGTTCGCTACGTAATAACGTGCCATTGTTGCATTTATTTCAGTTTGCAACGTAATACAGCGCAAGCATCATTTACTGTACTTTGTTTAAAGCGCAGAACAAGTTGCGCAACAACCAAAAGTAATACGTTAAAACGCTTTGCAAGTTCCGGAATTTGCGTAAGTTGCGCTTTGCGCTTCAAATTGCGAAATGCCCACCTCCGAGTAAAACATGATACATTTTAAATGATTTTATCTCCAATAAAAATTAATAGCTAATTGTTAACAATTTATCAATAATTTTCTCCCCATATTGTAAATTGCAGCCGCGTTTTAAAAGCTTTTCAAATAGCTTTAGACTAATTTTTGAAGTTAGACGTAAGAATGTAAATATTGTAATTTTATTCATTTCAGTAATAAGTTTGGATAAAGTGCTCTTCTTTGGCTGATGTCATTGTATAGGCCATTTTGCTGGTACGTAATCACGTTTAGTGACAAAGGGCTAACCTTTTACTTGGACATTGGAACAAAGATATAAATTATTTGCAGCTTTGCTTCAGTCATACCCTTCTTAATCACAAAGCACGTGATTGCTTTATTTTTCTTTGTGTACCATGACTGGTTGGTTTCCGAGCGGCCACTCGCTGCGTTTTCGAAACAACTAGCTTAGTAAATGCTAGGGTTATGCACAATTTTTTTACAGTTTCATCAAATGTAGTGGGCTTTACTGTAACCACATAAAAACCACAGTATTAAACATTTTCGGACTGAATGAGGCAGTCTAAAATCGTTGCAGAAAAAGCCCTCATTTCTTTGCGACAAGAAATAAAATTCAATCTAAACTCCAAAATAAACATAGCTTTTGCTATCAGTTTAGCTAAGACCTTTATAAGCAGGGTTACCATTTCGTGCTGATTTCTAAGATTTGTGCTTATTTTCAAGGGCAATGTCTTAGAAAATGTGAATGTGCTTATTTCTAAAAAACGTGCTTATTTTTGAGTCCCGTGCTTATTTTTGAAGTTTTGGCGGAAAAAATACATTTTGCGGACGTGAAGGCCTTTTTTTTTATATTTTGGTTTTCGCCGATTTTTAATGGAAAAACAGGACTCTGTGAAAGTGAAGACCTTTTTTTTGGTCTTCACCGATTTTTAGCGGAAAAACGGGACTCTGTGGACGTGAAGACCTTTATTTTGTTGGTCTTCAGCGAATTTTTTGTGGTTTCACAATGAAAAGCTTTTGACGTTTTGGTAATCTAACTGCAGCGTGCTTATTTTCTGGTGTGGTCCGGTGGTAACCCTGTTTATAGGTGAGTTCGCTTTTGTTCATTAATTTCAATACAGTATTTTGTCACAGTATGCTATATTTTGGCAATCACTATTCTATCTAACCAAGACGGTAACTTCAGAAGTCGCTTTCTGAGCGGAACTGTTTGAGTAGTCGCAATTCCAAACCAATTTTTTTACGTTTTGTTAGGTTGAAGCAATTGAACAAAAAGTCTTCAGTAATGAGCAGCAATCCTTCTGCTGATGCTCCTTCAAATCCTTACACTTTTTATGAAATACCACAAGGCTCAGTGCGTGCTTCCACATCTCAGGCTGAACAGAGCACGACTGAAGCAACGTACCTGAGTCCGAGGGGATTATATCAACCAGCACAAGATTTAGAAGAAGTTGATTCAAACCAAGTTCACTCAGGTATTAAAATTGCTTGCAATAATTAAGCTTTTATAGACGAACGTTTTGACAACCGAAATCCAGTTGTCATCATCAGCGGTCCAGGCGATACGAAAGTGAAAGCAAGGCAGTATACAACATTCAGACATGTACTGCCGTGCTAATGCTTTCTCTGCTGATGCTGACAGCTGAATCTATGTTGTCAAAACATCCAGTTTCTATAGCGTTTTTCGTCCCATATTTATTGTACTTCCAAGCTTTTATAGTTATGATAATGAAATAATTTTTTGATATTGTTGAAAATGCAAACTGAGGGTATTCAAACTTTGCACGGTTTTGCACAAATTGAGCCGTTCACTGTTTCAATTACCTTCAGCAATGCCAAAATTATGTGGTTCATGCGTCCAATTGCTTCGTGTCACAGTGCGGGTCTTATGTGAAGTGGTCTTTCCGACTTTCATTGTTGTATGCATGTGAATGATTTTATCTGCATTGTGTTTTTAAAAAAATTTTGACTATTGTTTGTTACATTGACAGCGCAAGCTATCGATTTTAAAAACTAGTTTTGCTTTATCTTGAAATTTAATAACTGCGTTTTTTTTCAAACGAAGTTAAATTTAAATTGTGTTACAGGAAAAAAAACAGCGTCTCACCAAGATTCAAACCCATACATGGAAATTCCCATCAATGCGCTGCAGCTTCAGTCCAGGTCACGTGACCACCACTATTTGAATATGAAAGCTCCAATTGCAAGTTTTTCTAAGCAGTAATCACTTGATTTCGAATGTTGCAATCGATTTTTTTTTAATTTTCTGATCTTGCAATAATTTAATTAGAGCATTATTGCGGATTTGATAAGGCTTATACTATTTTGCAGTTCATGCACATGCGGTCATGTAAGCCTACCCTTCAAACATAAGCTGAGCAGGTAAATAGGTTTGTATGAGCTGCACAATACGAATTTACCTGGAAGTTAAAAAACAGTTTGAAATTTCAAGCATACCTTGAACACTGATTGTTAGGTCCAAATTTGTCTCTAAAAAGTACCGTAATGCTGTAAAAGTTGCTGAGCACTTGACCTCGAAAGATGTTTTAAAGTAGGTTTTGATTTTTTAACACCGAGATAAATGGATACCGACGCTTGAATAGTGTTAATGTAGTATCTCGTCTTAAAGCTAAAAACTGAAGATCTTGCCCTATTTTGCTGTTAAGTATTCTCAAAATTGCTTTATAAAGGTCTAAATGGGATGAAGATGTCAAAAGACGAACCAAATATCTGAAGTTTACAGGAGTATTTGCGTACATACAGGCAAAAAAGCATGTATATTGTACAAGTCAAATGAGTGACTAGCCTACGTAGTTACTGCCTATTTCTTAGCGCAAGTATTCAAAAAATTTAACTATTTTGATAATTTATATTTAATAAATTATCATTTTGTATGATCTAAGCCAGTGGTTCTTAACCTATTTTATGTTTTTACCCCTGAAAACCTTTAGTGCATATCAATCACTCCTTTATTGAAAAACAGCCTCTATGATAGCTTGAAATCAAAAATAAAGAAACAAAACAGTAGGCTCTCGGGCTTTTTTTTATTGCCAAGGCAGTTAATAGGCCTATCAGCTTTTTCCTCTCCCAGTGCCAAATCGAGTGGTTGCTTCAATGTGACAGGGCTTCATTAACTTCCTTCCCGATTGTGTGAGTTTTTTGCCTGAGAAATGCGAAATAACTCCTTAAATACTGATTTGTTTTGCCCACATTCCCCCCAAGTCAAGACGGCAGTATTTCAAAAGCTTACATTTTCACCTTTAGTGGTTAATTGGCTTTCCTACTAATTCGCCATGGCTATATTCAAAATGTTGCTTTAATTTCCTTCGTTTAATACTTCCCCAAGTTCAGCAAATAACACACTGAGATTTTTTGGTAGAATTTTTCAATAACACTAGTCTTGTAAAACCAATGACCAAACAAAATCAAAAAAGATCATAAAAACTTGGCTTCTTTGGATGGATCTTGATAATTTTTTGTTCTAAGTTAGCCTCGTACTGCCGCCAGGAATTAAATGCCATCCTCACGCCTATTTCTAACGTGAGGCTAGACTGTGTGAATGGTTTGCGAAACAAGAACCTATGGATCTGACAAAAGAGTATTAAACTACGATATCGCAGAAAGTATTGTAATAGTGATGCTCTATGAAAGATTTAGCATTAGCAACTCCACAGAAGGTTTACCTAGGAGGTTAATTTTTTTTCTTCTTGAAATTTACATCACCTATTCCAAAATGCAAAATTACCTCTTTGGGGGTAATTACTCAAACGTTAAGAACCACTGACCTAAGCAGTCAAATGTGTTTGCAATTTATTGTCTTGTACTTCGGAAAAAATTCGCTACTTTTATTACAACTATTTCAAATACAACTTTATAAAACGTATGACCGTTACATGTTGTGTTTCTGCTATGGTCAGTGCTGCCGTCCTAAAAAATAAGTGGGTAGTTTCTATTCCGCATAAGGTCAAAGTAACCGATAATGTCAAAGCAACGTCTGGGGGGCGAACCCACATCTTTCCTTCAGGAATTCTTATTGCCTGCGTCAATCGTAATAGGCCTTACGTGAACTCAGTTGGAAGACATAGCGTGGCAAAGACGCAGCACGTAGCCTAGACTGCTATTTGAGCTTCTACTGTACCAAAGTAGCAAGATTTTTGGTTCAACTCCTTCTAGAATATTTTTTGCTTCCTCGGATTACCTTTGCTACGTTTGTCTCTTTTGCACGTAACGAGTGGTGAAGAGCAGAAATAATTCTAAATTTAACCATAATATTCACATACTTTCGGTTATTATTCCCTGCAACCTTCTCCATAAGATTGGTTTACCATGCGCCGCTTTCGCGCGGTAGGAAAACTGAAATGGAACAAATCAAACCAAAGCACTCCTCAAGTTTTGTTCATTTAAGTAGGCTGCAGTACATAGAACCAATCAAAGGAACGAAGCACACTGCATATTCACATATGAATATACAATGATATATATACCTAGAAGAACTGTTGAACGAAAAGCCGCAACGGCGTTGAAATTAACAAAAAGTAGTTCTGGTAAATGGTCATCGTGATTCAATAGCAAAGTAGACCTACTTTTGATTGGGTGATAAGTTGTCGTAGCTTTTAAGGGTTACCTTGAGTAAGCCTTTAGCCTACCATATTTTCATTGCCCAAGAAGTTGACAGGTTTAGCCGGCAAGAAAAATAAATACGACCATTCTACCAGACCAAGATTTTAAAATAAAATGTACAGACAATCCATAGGCGTAGCCAGGATTTTCAATTGGAGGAGGCTAAAGTTAAAAAAATCTTACCCAACAGCTGGAACGGATCCAGAAAATTTTGGTGGGGGGATGCAGATTTGAATTAGGTTGAGCGTTAACTAGATACAAAGACGTCAGATGTTTAAACCCAGAGGGCGTCAATGTTTCATGTCAGAGGCGCATTCAAAGTTCTTTTAGGGAGGACACCAAATTGTGACATCTTTTAGCCTATAAGCGTATGTTTTTCCGGCAGAGTAAATTTGAAGCAAATTGAGGAAAAAACGACTTTAGGGGGTCCGGGGGTATGCTCTCCCGGAAAAATTTTGAAATTTTACATGGTGTAATGGCCTTTTTAACTTAGTGCTTTTTGAACAAATTTTGATCAAACTCTTTACCTCTTATTTGGAGTTCTTCACCACATATGATGCATTTTGTTCGCACATTTTCGATTTATGCGCACTTACTTCAGGCCAGGAGGGGATCCAGGAAATTTTGTTGGGGGAATGCAATTTTGAATTAGGTTGAATGTTTACTACCGTAAATGCAAAAACGGTTGTGTACGCGGAAATGGGCGTAAATAAGCCCTTTAAAAATGTTTTATGTCCGAGGCGTAATCATAAATTCTTTTCAGGAACACCCAATTTCAACATTTTTTCGAGCGTAGTTTGTTTTTTCGGTAGAATTAATTTGACGTAAGTTGAGGAACAAAAAAAAACGGCTCCAGAGGGTCCGGGGGCATGCTCTTCCGGAAATTTTTTGAAGATTCACGTACTGTAATGGCTATTTTAGTGCATTTTGAACAGATTTGGGGCAAACTTTTATGAAGTTCAACAGCTCAGATGGACGAGTGGTAAGAGCGTCTGCCTCGGGCTGCTGTAGACTTGGGTTTGATTCTGAGTCCGGTCAAATCAATCACTTTAAAATTGGTATTCATAGCTTCCCTGCTTGACGCTCAGCATTAAAGGGGAGAGTGTGGAGAACAAGTCGACAATTTTACTTGTTGTGCCGTTGGGAAAGGCACTTAGCGGGATTCCGTCATGTTGGTGTGGTAGACAGATGGCCGGCAACTCCTAAACCAGCTTTAATAGCGCATTGATTCCTTTCTCGTGATAGAAGGATAAATATGCAACAAAATACAAAAAAAATACAAATACAAAATTTTTTTGCTTTTAATTTTGAGTGCTTCACTGATACCGACACATGGCGTTGTACAAACCGGGTTTCACGTTAGCCGACAAGATAACATTTTGTTTCTCCGGACTTGACTAGAGACATCTTTTTTGATGCAAGACTTCAACAACGCTGTTTCCTTCGCACTGGTCTTAAACATTTTAACCATTTTTTTTTGTACAACGTTTTTAGCATTTTGTATTGCTGAAACTTTTACAGCTGCAGAAGCGCTCAAATTTAGGCTATGCGTAGCACAGTAAAAATGATATGTCAAGGGAGATTCGTTTTGAACAATTAAAGTGACGCCTAGCCGTTCACTGGCCATTGCGGCTGCGCCATCACAACTCTGGCCAACGCAAAAAGCAAAGTTGTATTGTATTTCTCCTTTGTAAGCCCATTTATTAAAAGCCCAGCAAGAGAACAACCACGCAATGGCAAGAGTTTATCATAATTACCAAGATCTAGTTTTTGTCCAGGATGGATTTAGGGGGGGAAGCCATGCCTCCCTCTGGCTACGCCCATGGGACAATTAAGTCAGCTTCTTTGCCGTTTATCGTGATAGAGTTCAAAAAATAAACAAATAAAAAATCTTCAAGTAGAGGTGTCGTGCCATTTGGGCCGGCCCGGGGGGCCCAGGCTCCCCCCAAGTTTTCTTAGATTTATTGTTTTTGTTTTATAATTTAACAAATTGGAAATTTAAAAAATATGTAAAATTTAGCCAGTATACCATTTGGTTTTCATCCTTCAAACTAACCGCCTACCCCTTTCATTCCTCCATCTACTAAATCGTGGGTGCGCCACATGTCCCTTTTACTAAATCGAGGGTACGCCACTGATTGCGCACAATGTCCATAATTAAGAAGCGGTCGGGAACGTCAAAATTTACTTCGATTACTTATCCAAAATGTGGGACATCACGAAATATTTTGGTATCTTTTCCTAGTTAAGGTCTTTTATTTTTTTCTCGATATTACTCAATGTTAAATACGGCTTTTACAAAGGTTGTGATCAGTATCTGTTTAAGCTGTCACTCGGGCCCCTCCAAATTTGTTTGCACGACGCCTCTGTCTTCGACTTGTTTTTATGCTCCAACGTGCATTCGTTTTCCCTAGACTAGAGTGTTAAAATTTCGAAGGGTTTCCATTCCACCTCATGGCAAAAAAGAAAACATTTTGCTATTTCTGGGTCCCCTAGGATGATCATTCATCGTTTGGAAAGAAAGAGGAAAAATCTTCCTAAAAAAAGACGCATGGTAGCTCTAACCTTGCGAAACCAACAATATTGTCAGCAGGCAATCTATGGCATCGCTAAATTCAGCGAGCGCACTTCTACTTCGTATGGGCTCGATCTTTCCTTGAGAAACCCAATTCATACAGCTGAGCATGTGTTCAAAAGCGAATCCTTCAGCGTCATGTCATCCGATGCAAGACCTCCAGCCCCATTTGGATGGCGATAAATAGGGCAAAATATTATTAGGTGGTCTGCAGTCTGCTCATCCGCTCCACACTCGCATGTCGGTGAGGGAGCCATACCCCATTTACGCATTGTTGAGCGGAATAGACCAACGCCGGTTCGGAGGCAATTATGCCTGACCCAAGCGGGTCTGGGGAAATGTATTCCTAATGGCAGAGAACCGACGTCGGCAATTTCATTTCATTTTCCATTTATTTTTATTTGGAAAAACACTGAAATATAAAAAAGAAAATTCCGCATTGACGAGAAAAATTAAATAAGTACAAAAATGAGGTTTTTCTTGAGAGAGGCTGCGAAAAGACCATGAGTCCAACCCAAAAAAATTGGCGCGGTCGTCGAGTCTGCAGCCTGTCACATTCTGATGACATAATTAATACGTTACAAGACATAAAACATACAGGCAAAGACTCGTAAACATATAGTTAAGTACAATTAAGCTTACAACTTGCAGCAATAAGTATCGTTTAAGGCAGTGGTTCTCAAACTTTTTTGCACGTTGATCCCTAATGTAAGTATAAAATTTTCTATAGACCCCCTAGCTTAGCTTAACAATTACAAGGAAACAAAATACGTCAAAATATGGTCTGTGGTCAAAATAAAGTCGAGTTTTTAACTGAAATGCATGCTAAAATAATACGCAACCAGAAAATATGCCTAGGACCACAGATGCAAGGATAACATAAAACGTAACTGTCAGTGCAGCACAACCGTTTCTCTACTTTTAAGCTATTTACAGTGGCTATCTCTCAGGTGTACAACGATTGTTCTCCGCCTTACTGCGTATATGCCTAACTGCTGTACCCGCCAGTGTAACAACTGCGCCACATTCACGACGATAATGTTTGTGATGTAACAACGGAAAAGAACAGTTTTCATGATGCCATCACAATAGATGATTTAATAAATAAACTTGTTAAAACGAATGCACTTTTAAACTACTGTAGCTGAGATTCAATCAGCCCTCTTAATTTCGTTTGATTTGTTCAATAACAATCTTCATTATTCTCGTCGTGTTACGCCGAAGCGTGTAACGAGTTGCGGGGCCCATCTCCGCGGCTTAGCGCCTGGGCAACACAGCTCCGAAGAATCGTCACAACGGTGGCGAGTCGTTGGCAACACTGTGTAGATTTAACCGGCTCGGGAATCGAACCCCTGACCTCCCGCACCAATAGCGTGCGCTTAGCAACTGAGCTAATGGCCGGTTTGATTTGTTCAAAAACGTCTTTTACATTCCTTGGCGGGTTAATGATAATTTTGAGTTGAAGGCTTTATCGCTCCAATCAGGAGCATATTTAAGGGGCATTGGGCCATGGCCCTCCCTTTTGACTCTGCCTTTTAGTAAAAAAGAGTAAAACTAATGGTGCCTAGTGACTGAAATATGGCGAGCTCTTTTGATGTTTTCTGTAACTTGTGGCCAGAGGGGTAGGATGAGGGATATGTATCCTCCCACCAGCCATTTTCGAAAATGTTTGTGGTATATACAGTTTTTTCATAATTTTGAGCCTTTTTCGAGTCTTTGATAGCGATAAGCCTTATGCCTTCAGTAACACATAGTCGAAAATGTGCGAACAAAATGCATCATTTTTGGCGAAGCCCTCAGAATTAGGGGCAACAACTTTAAACGAAATTTGGTTGAAAATTATTCAAAAAGCACTAAAATAGCCATTACTGCTTGTAAATTTTCAAAATTTTTCCGGGTAACATGCCCCCGGATCTCCCTAGAGCTTTTCTTGTTTCTCAATCAGTTTTAAATTTGTTCTGTCGAAAAAATGCGCTTGAAAAATGTGGAAAATCATGGCCTCCCCCTTTTGAAATTTCTCACTACGTCACTGGGTCCAGTAGACCCCAGCAGTTATTCATTGACCCCCATTCGACCCTTGGCTATTTTCGACCCCTTGGATGGTCCAATTGACCCCTGGGGGTCGATATCGACCACTTTGAGAACCACTGGTTTAAGGTATCAATACAAACATCATTATTAGATGTATTTTTCACATTGGAGAACAACACACAATTTGTTTTTGAATAATTTAGCGAAGTCTGCTCGAATTAATCCTGTTTTCAAGTAGAAGAAACGAATTTTCACATTTACTTTTGAGTTTTTCAATATTCACATCACTACAAAGCAATACAGAGTCATCTGCATATAATACTGTTTTAGATAGGCAGCAAGCCAGACGAAACCCGCTCCTCCCTGTTAACTGTATACCGGTACTGAAAGCGATTAGACAAGTAGGCCTACGAAGTAAGCAGATTGTGAGCATTACCTCTGACAACATGGTGTTTAAATTTATCTAATAATATCTGGTGGTTAACACAGTCGAAGGCTTTGGCAAGATCTAAAAAAATTCCTGTTCTAATGTTTTAATGTTGTCAAGTTAGATGATAAATTTGCAAGGGACAAATTAATGTTTCGACTATAACAAAAATCTCGTCAGCCTTGCTACGCGCAGCCAATCCAGGCTAAACTTTTTTTTTTTTTAGGAAGGTGGGAGGTTGCTATGCTGCACTGATGAGACCATAATAAGGTCGAAACGCGTCTGCAGCTGCAAATGAGTGGGTTGCCATGGGGGCTTCTAGTGATGTGGGCTAGTTAGGCTACCGGTAACTTAGTTGAGGGTTAGTAGTTATAGGCTCTTTCATTGGGTATCGTTGTTTGGGGCCAGTCGCCTGCTTAAAATAGGGCACAACCTAGAAAAGAGATGATGTCGAGATGTCCTGGTAAAGCAATGCAAAAAAGAGTCTTTACAGTCTGGAATGAGTTTAGCCTGGATTGGCTGTGCGTAGCAAGGCTGACGAGACTTTTGTTGTCAAGTTGTTTTAATGTTGTCAAGTTCGTTCAGGATAATTTCATTCAAGTATGCAATAGCATTATTTGTTGAATGTTCTTTTTTTTTCTAAAGCCAAATTGACAATTTACAAATAGATTATATTTTTCCCAGAATTTGTAAAGACGTTTATGCAGAATAGTTTCAAATATTTTATTAATTGGGGACGAAATGAAAATTGGCCTATAGTTCTCTAGTTTGAGTGTAGATCCGCCTTTATGTAAAGGAACCACTTGGGCGATTTTCAGAACATTGGGGTAGGTTCCAGATACTAAGCTTTCGTTAAAAGAATCTGCAAGGTATTCAGCTATTAAAAATTTTGCTTCTTTAATTATGCGAATCGGTATGTCCAAGTAACCAGGGAATTTGTGATCATTTACGCTGGAGATAATTTCAACAAATGGAGTCGCGAGGCGCATTCCTGCCACTCCATGTTCCACTTGTGATCTGCCCAACTACCTGCCGCAATAGTGCTCAAAGCATCGGCGTTGCTTAGCAAATCTAGTGCAGCAGGAACAAAAGAACGTCTGGATTTGAGCTGCCGACGCCCACCGTGAGGAGGGGACGAGAGCCTCTCATATAAAACATGTGCTTTGGGTCTTGTGCACGGCGAGCAAGAAACAGCGTGGCTCTTTTGCGTCGAAGCTCGGATGGTTGGATGCCCGCAAGGACATACAAGTCATCAGTTGGTGTTGGTCGTAAACATCCGGTCATTAGACGTAAAGCGTCGTTAATTGGCCTATCGATGAGACAAGTGTGGGCACTGCGACACCAGACGGGTGCACAGTACTCAGCAGTGGAATGAACCAAAGCCAAAGTGGCTGTGCGCAGAGTAATGGCACCAGCACCCCAGCTCGACCCTGCTGATCGTCTCAAAAGCCCAACGCGAGTAGTTAGTTTTTTGTGCAGTGACTCAAGGTGTTGGCGAAACGTGAGAGCCTTATCCAACTTTACACCGAAGTAAGTTGGTGTGGTGGAAAAAGGTGGGGCACGTCCTTCGACGTTGATTGTTAGCTCTCGTCGTGCCTCCCTGTTGTAGAGGTGGAAGGCTGCCGTCACCGTTTTGTTTACGTTGGGCTTCAGCTTCCATTTCTGAAAATACCAGTTGATAGCTCAGTTGCAAAGCTCACGCTATTGGTGCGGGAGGTTTGAGGTTCGATTCCCCGGCCGGTCAAATCGGCACACTGTCGCCTACGGCTCGCCACCGTTGCGACGTTTCTTTGGAGCAGTGTTGCCCAGGCGCTAAGCCGCGGAGATGGGCCCCGCAACTCGTTACACGCTTCGGCGTAATACTGCGATTATAATGAAGATTTGATTTTGGGGTGCGTATCATCAGCTTCCTCGTAGCGCACCCTGGTAACTGGAAGCATGCTCTTCTAGGCGAGTGATGATTAATACGGAATGCTTACGGGGTGGTAAAAGCATAGACCCTCGGCCCCGGAAGCAATTGAGAAAATCCAAAGATGTTCGCTGGGGGCTTTTAGTGTCCCGTACATTGCAGCTGAACGTCGAGGGGATAACCGCAAATAAGATCAGCGTGCTTAGCCAATTAGCGAGCGTACTGATGACCACTAATGGCTTGGTGGTCCGTTTACTGAAATGAACAATAATATTGATACTATGATACATTATCAATTGCTTGCGAGTAGCGTTTGGAAGTTATGGTAGTGTATATTTTCGAAAAGCCACGTTCAGCTTGTGATATAATTGAAAAGCCACGTTCAATTGCGGTGAGGTTGATGACAATTAAATGCAATAATGAAGTATTTACACCAAGGGTGGGGAAATTGCGGCCTGCGGGCCAATCGTGGCCTGTTTCTTTATGCCTTCTTGGCTTCTCTGTAGATATCACAGCTAACTTTAGCTAAGCGTTTATTAGAATTAGTCCGGCAGCCCAGAGGTCTGAGCCTAGCTGGAAACCTACCAATTTTTATCCCTATTATCGTTTAAAGTACTTCAAACCACGCACGGAATCAGATTTCTGCCGGGTCAGGGGTGGTGGGTGTGGCCAGAATGAGGGGGTAAAAAAGGTAAAATCAATGAGCTGGCACAACAAGTTACTTACCCTACACAAGTAGTTTGAGTCGTTTATGGTCGCAGTAAAGCTCTCATTTTGGACTTAAACGAAAGAAGATAAAATACGAAATATATTCAACAAAAAAATTTCAAGTTTATTTTATTATGACGTCATCATATTGAGCTTGAACTTGATTTTGCTCAATTTTTTTGTAGTCGAGGTGCATAACTTTAGCTATAGCGTCTAAGTTTATTGAAGCAAATTAATAAAACTTGTTCCAGCAGGAAAGTAGTTTCTTACCCACAAAATGAAACTATTTGGACGCTTTTATGATGAACACAGACCAAATAACGCGCTAATACACAAAGACGCATGGTTAATTTTAGATGGTTTTTAATACAACGCGGTTTCCGCATGAGTGATTTCTCTATGAAATTGTATGGCGTTTGGGCTATTTTATGCTTTTTCGCTGTATTCTTTAAGAAAATTGCAAATAATTGATGCGAGGTATAAGGATATAGACTTACAGAGGATTTTAAATTTGGATATAGAGATCTAAAAAGCTTCAGTTACAAGCACCCCAAAGTTAACGATTTTTTGTGGATTGAATAACGCTCAGAGCTAGAACGAGGACCGAACCTGCCGAGACCGAGACGAGACATCATAGCTTCGAGACCGAGACGAGACTTTAAAGTTACGAGACTCGAGACGAGACACGAGACTTCATAAGCCAAAAATTAGAAAATATAAAAACGATAGTAATACTCTGGAGTATGGGCTCTAGTAAGCCAAGTTATTGAAATAACTTTATAGCAAAATGACATTAGCAAAAACAAATGAAACAATGAAGCCGTCGCGGTTATGAACTGATGTAGCCTATTATAAATGTGTTATTGGTCATATTTTTAACGATTACAATTCATGATTTAACGAGTTCACCATAATAACAACGAAACAGCTTATTATCACTGAAGATTTAAGTCCTTGTAGCTTGCAAGGCAAGCAATATCTCTTGCAGACGATTACACGGATTAATATTCATTTTTTTTTTCTAACGAAAAAGATGTCAAGAAAACTTTAAACAAAAAGTCATTGGTAGGCTATGTTGAATCAGGGATGTCGGCATTGCAGCCCACTATCCTCCGTTAAAACAATTTTTTTGCAAGATTATCAAGTATTGAGCACAAGAGTGTTCATGAAATTTAATCAAAATACTATATATTTAATAAATAATAAATTAATTAACATAAACATTTTAAAGCAATTGTGACACTATGCATTTTTGAAAATCTATCTGGTTAATAACTTTCTCATAAAAAGAGCTAGCTCAAATCTGGAAGCACTTCCCATGTCGGTAACCAAATTTCCCGCAACTGTAATCCCTGTACTTTTTTCGATTTAAAGCATTTTTTGGGCCAGTACTACTTTGAATAATCTTTTGATAGCTGTTGTAAACCAGACGAGAATAGCATTTTTCATAGGGAACAAATTTGTAGAAATCTTAATTTTATGACATATGACACGTTACTCTCTTGAAAATGTTTTGATTTGACACACCGTTTGCCCATAAAAAATATATTCATTATTTAGACGTGGCTAGCGGTCGTTACGTCTTTGAGTCAAGGTCATATAGTTAAAATTCAAAACTAAATTAACAGTATTGGATTAATTATTACAATAATTAATTATATTAATGGATTTTTAAATTTTCTTTTTTAAATTTAAAAAAGATGCATTTTCAGCAAAATGCGGCTCAGCACAAGGCCTACCTATCAATGGTTAATTTTTTTTTCTTAGAACTATAATATAAAATATTGGAATTCTGGTCGCTTTGCGGCCCAGTTAAATATTGAATTTTGCAATAGGTCCCTAATAAATCAAAAGGTTAGACATCCCTGGTCTAGAGTAGATTACCATCGAATGCATGCGCTTAGTGGTTGAAATAGACCAGTTTTCATATAAGCTGCTCACAAAAAGAAAGCAAAAGCCTGCAATTCTGCAGGCCTGAACAACAAAGCAAAATGGTCTGAACAAAATGTGGCCGAATGTTTTTGCTAAGTGCGAAATCACGCACAATGTTTTACTTTCAATACAGCGGGTAAGTACCATTGTTGCTTCCGTATCAAAGACCTGAGTGCTGTTTCAAATCCAAAATTTTTTCATGTCTCGATCGAGACATGACCATTTTCCGAGACTTTCAAGGTTCGAGACCGAGACGAGACATTGGCATAGCGAGACCGAGACGAGACCGAGACACTCAAAAACGTGTCTCGAGACCGAGACACGCTCGAGACATCCAGCTCTGATAACGCTAATACGAAAAACCCACAGGTAAGTTAAATATTGGTTTCATCAATCACTTAGTTAATTCGTTTGCAATGTCGTATTTCGAAGTTGAGTTAATTCTACTTTAACCGATGGAGGATCACCACGTTTAATTGATAAATTGGATTACCACGTTCGATTATTTCCATAAACCCTGAAAATAATGTTAAAATATCATCGGAATTTATTTCACGATAGTTAAATCAAGTTTTCGGTTATTTACTGTAAATTGCATAATATAATATTTTTTGTCACGCTGTTGAGTCCTAATTGCTAAATTCATCATGTGTTTGCATGGTTTTGCCCAAAAGTTTAGCGGATCGCGAGTCATAAACGGGACAAAATATAAACGAAAGCTAATCTCTAAAACCTAAAACTTTGACCTTATTTTTACCTTATCACTGAATAAAAAGTAGGTTTCATCGCGATGCTGTGTCCATCTACATCAAACACTTATCCATAATTATGGTGATCAGTATTTCAAAAAGTGCTCAATGACTAGATTCAGCTTGAGCGAATATGCAATATCAGCTCAGTTAAAAAGTAAAATTTATTAAACCCAACAGTCTGTTTCAGCCAGCGCACAGTGTTAGTTACGGTTCATACGTAGATTTGTGAGGCGCAATGTCTTAGTGAGCTAATCGATTTTAATTTCATTTTTTTAACCTCTACTTGGTTTTCGATACCCCTGATGATCCCTTTTGGATTAAAAAATTTTACTTTTTAACTGTGGTCAAAAACGTATCCGGGGGAAATATGAAATTTACTGTTGTTTCAGTCAATAGTAACATTGCTAAATATTTCATTTCGGTAGCTTTTCATTTCTGTCGTAGAAATTGATCAAAAAATAGTTGCTAAGTTGTCACAAACATTCCTCGTCTTCATCTCCCTAAGAATTGTTGAGGATTAAGTTGCTACAATCTTTGATAGCTGTGCAAAAAAAAATTGCAAGATCCTGTAAAAATGTAATTTGACTGCCGAACCACATTGACTTCGGAATGTTTGCATTGTTTTTGTCCCATACTTGCATTTTTTAAGATTGAGCTTTATCCCACCATCTTCCAGATTTTCAAATTTCATTAGCGATTTTTAATCTTTCGTAGCCATGCTATTTAATATATACAGTGATGGAGTACTGTACTCGTACTCGAATACAGCTTTTTTGAGTACTCGTACTCGAAAAGTTTAATCTCAAGAAGTACTCGTACTCGAGCCTAAAAGTACTCGGACTCGGTCTAAAAATCAGTCGAGTGCATATTATTATGAGTCAATCATCAGCCAATAAACTCTGAGACAAAATTAAGTGACAAAAAATTAAATAAACGACTTCAAAAAAAGTGGTTTCAATTTATGCAGTAAAAGCCTTCAATTGATTTTAAAGTGTAAAGTTTAACTTCGAAAAATGTACTCGGTGCTCGCACTTGTAATACTCGTACTCGAAGTCAACCACCAGTACTTGTTGCACTCGATTCTCGTACTCGAAGGTTGAGTACTTGACTCCATCACTGAACATGTACCACCCAAAATGTCTCGGGTTCGCATTGGCCATAGAGCTGAAATATTATTTCATGCCCTCCACGCCTTCTGCATAAAAGAACAGCAACATGGTATGCTTTTTCAAATTAATTAGTTACGAAGTGGCATAACACCAGGAAAAACATTTTGATAAAATGTAGAACCATATCACAAATGCTCTTTCACCAGGAAATCACACGTTATCCCTAGTCAGGTTATTTATCCACCTGCATGTAGAGTTTTGTAGAGTAGTAGAAACCACTAACCAATTAAATTCTTTACATGTCTAGTAGAGATGCAACTTCCCTGATATCTTTGCATGCTATGGTTGATAAACTTACCCATAGACAGTGATGGGCACGATAAACCTTTCTGTACTAAAGCGATAACGATAATCGATAACTTTAAAAAAGCCCTGGGCGATACCGATAATCGATAAATTTCAATTTCTTAAAAAGATATCGGTAATCGATAAATTATCGCCGATAAATTTTTCCGATAAATGTTGCGGTAAATTTTTAATGTGCTCGACGAAGTATTTTTTTTTGTAAGTTAAATTGCGAAAATGTTTTTCTAGATTTTTCAAGAAAAGAAAGCAGTTCGCGGACTCTGCCGTGGCATTAAACAAAACAAAGAGAGATTTTTTAAAAATTGCAACAAGACTTAATGGATCCCGCGCATTTTTTCCGTAATGCCAACTCACTAAACTTTGAAGTTTCAACACTGCAGGCATAGAGAATTGTTTATCGCGATAATTTATCGGCGATAACAAAAGATATTACAAAAGCGATATCGGTAATCGATAAATCCAAACTATTTTGAGCAATAACGATAATCGATAATAAAGTATCGCCGATAATTATCGCCGATAAATTATCTCGATAAATGCCCATCTCTACCCATAGACACGTAAGAAAACATGAACGGTTGTACAGGAATCGAATGCTTCAATTTCTGCTACCTAAGACGTTTAGGTCATTGCGAGTTATATGTCAGAAAACAACCGTACGACTGATGGAAAATGGAAGAGATCTAGAGGACTCTGTTTCTTCCTGATCAGAAAGGTATTGCTGAGTCGCAGTCGCAACTGCATAAAAGTAAACTAATCATGTGTTGCAAAACACCTAGTGACCATAAAACTCCCTTGAAAATTTATGTCTGTTACTTTAGGTAGGCGTTCCCCATAGGTTAGGAACCACTGCTACGTACGTATTTTGCTACATTTTTAAATATTAATTTAATTAACGTCTTTCAATAAAATTATTTAACCAGTTGATGTTGGTGCATTCATTCGGTGAAAAAGTTGAAGTGCAAACAACAAAATTGATGTCCCAGATTTCTATTTTAGCGCTGTGGCCAAGACAAAGACTCTTGCTTGCCTTGAATGTACGCCATAGCTACTAAAATAGCCGACAATGAAGTTTGGTCATAATTTGATAATTTGGACAATGGTGGGATAAAGCTCAATCTTAAAAAATGCAAGTATGGGACAAAAACAATGCAAACATTCCGAAGTCAATGTGGTTCGGCAGTCAAATTACATTTTTACAGGATCTTGCAATTTTTTTTGCACAGCTATCAAAGATTGTAGCAACTTAATCCACAACAATTCTTAGGGAGATGAAGACGAGGAATGTTTGTGACAACTTAGCAACTATTTTTTGATCAATTTCTACGACGGAAATGAAAAGCTACCGAAATGAAATATTTAGCAATGTTACTATTGACTGTAACAAAAGTATATAAATTTCATATTTCCCCCGGATACGTTTTCGATCTAGATGGGCACGGCATCGCGATGAAATCTACTTATTATTCAGTGACAAGGAAATAATTTTGGGGTTTTAGAGATTAGCTTTTGTTTATATTTTGTTTCGTTTATGACTCGCGATCCGCTAAACTTTTGGGCAAAACCATGCAAACACATGATGAATTTAGCAATTAGGACTAAACAGCGTGACAAAAAATATTATATTATGCAATTTACAGTAAATAAGCGAAAACTTGATTTAACTATCGTGAAATAAATTCCGATGATGATATTTTAGATCTCTATATCCAAATTTAAAATCCTCTGTAAGTCTATATCCTTGTACCTCACATCAATTATTTGCAATTTTCTTAAAGAATACAGCGAAAGAAACGTATTCCATCATAAAATAGCCCAAACGCCATGCAATTTCATAGAGAAATCACTCATGCGGAAACCGCGTTGTATTAAAAACCATCTAAAATTAACCATGCGTCTTTGTGTATTAGCACGTTATTTGGTCTGTGTTCATCATAAAAGCGTCCAAATAGTTTCATTTTGTGGGTAAGAAACTACTTTCCTGCTGGAACAAGTTTTATTAATTTGCTTCAATAAACTTAGACGCTATAGCTAAAGTTATGCACCTCGACTACAAAAAAATTGAGCAAAATCAAGTTCAAGCTCAATATGATGACGTCATAATAAAATAAACTTGAAATTTTTTTGTTGAATATATTTCGTATTTTATCTTCTTTCGTTTAAGTCCAAAATGAGAGCTTTACTGCGACCATAAACGACTCAAACTACTTGTGTAGGGTAAGTAACTTGTTGTGCCAGCTCATTGATTTTACCTTTTTTACCCCCTCATTCTGGCCACACCCACCATCCCTGACCCGGCAGAAATCTGATTTCGAGCGTGGTTTGAAGTACTTTAAACGATAATAGGGATAAAAATTGGTAGGTTTCCAGCTAGGCTCAGACCTCTGGGCTGCCGGACTAAATGAATCGAGACCGGACATTTACGAAGCAGCATAATAATGAGTATCATTGCGCACAGTTGGTGTTCATTAACAACAGGTCAGACGGAGTTGAACCCTGTTGAGTGTAGGAAGCTTAATACGCATCATTACACAATAGCTTCCAATAACATCCCTTTCACTTTAAATTTGAAAAAATCACGTTTCACAAATCATCATGCATGACAATAACACTAGCCATAACGTATGGGTGGACCACAATTTTTGGGCGTTCGTCTTAAAGAAATCGGAGCCTCATCGTCACTATCGTAAGATGGCGAATTTAAATCAGCATCATCACTATTAGCATCACATTATGCGAACTGAATGTCGTGTAATGGTACATATCGCCCTTTCGTGAGTTTCAAAAATTTACGATTCCTGCGAATAATTCGGCCGTTGCTCTCGATTAGATATGATCGTGGAGCAACTTGGTTAATGCATTTTCCCATTTCCCATGTGCCTTTACGAGTCAAAGGTTGCACACGTAGGCTACTACATCTCCCTCTTTTAACACAGGTGACTTTGTAAAGTGTACAACTCACCGGTACAGCGGCGTACGCAGAATTTTTCAATGGGGAGGGGGGTTCAGTGACGTCACATCGTGATGACGTAAAAATACTACATTACAATTACAGTAGTTTAGAGGTATTAAAGTGCATCGTATTGTAGTGTTTCCAGCCTAAGTTGCAGTTAACCATGATTAAGCTATAAAATGCCATAACTAAGGAAACAACAAAGATATTTTATTCATACTTTTGCTCAATGCTTTGCGTTTCATTTAAAGCAGCGGTTCCCAATTGGGGGTGTTCGCACCCCCTGGGGGTGCGAGAAGAACTTGCCTATTTTACCGCTGATGAACGGTATCGTTGATTCTCCCTAGCTGCGTGTTTGTGGTGTCTAAAATGTGTCTGTGTGCGATTGGGCCATGCCTCCCCCTCCCCTTTTGACTCTGCCTTTTAATAAAAAAAAAACTGCTGGTGGTGCCAATTAAGTAACTGAAATATTACACACTCTTTTGATGTTTTAGTGTAGCTTATAGCCAGGGGCGGATACAGGGGTGGTAGGATGAGGAGCATGCATTCTCCCACCAGCCCTTTTCAAAAATGCTTTTGATACAAAGGCCTACAATTTTTCCATAATTTCAAACTTTTTTGATAGCAATAAGCCTAACGCCTTAAACACGCATAATCGAAAATGTGCGAACAAAATGCATCATATTTGGCGAAGCAATTAGAATTAGGGTCACAAAACTTAAACAAAATTGCCTGAAAAATATTCAAAAAGCACTAAAATAGCCATTGCAGCATGTAAATTTTAAAAAATTTTCCCGGTAAGCATGCCTCCCGAACACCCCTAAAGCTTTTCTTGTTTTTCAATCAGCTTCAAATTTGTTCTGCCAGAAAAAATACGCTTAAATAAATGTAGAAATCATGCCCCCCCCCTACATCTCGCTACGCCACTATCTGCATAGAAACAGCGCGTGAGTGAAGTTGTGTGCAAGGGGTGCGAGAATGATTTTTCCTTGCTGAAGAGATGCGGGCTTTAAAACGAATTGGGAACCATCGATTTAAAGAGAGAAAAGGTTTCACAGAAACTCAAGCTGTCAGGCCGTGGTTAAAAATTTTCTGAAAAAAATTAGGTGAAATTATTTTTGGGCCATAGGAAGGTTAATTGACTAAAGTAGGCTGGCTAGCTGTCGCAACGTCACAAACAGGGTGCACCCAGGGGGTAAAACAAGCAATTCCTTCTCTGCAAAAAAACTTTTTTCAAGAACCAACATTAATGTAAACAACGCATATAGGCTAAACCTTGTTATAAACAGTCAATATACGGTACACTCATTATGAAGGGGGCAATTTCTTGAAATTTGAAAAGTGAAGATATTGGAGCATAAGAAAAAACTGCCCTCCCTACCCAAACGTTTTTAAACTAAAATAAATTATGCGCGAGAGGAATCCCTAATCATCCGATTAAAGTCAAAAACAGCGTCGGTATTATCTAAGCATTTTTCTGCCAAATCACAGCGTCGATATCAGATGCTTTCAAACACATAATCGGGGTGTCTATGGGAAACGAAGAACTCTAGCTCCTTAGATAGTCAGCTTACGGTACGAAAAAACAATGTTGTCTCTCCCCTCGTTCCGCCCCCAGGCTTCTTGAAATCTTTGTTGGTCTATGGTCGTCTTTGGCAGTATTTCTATCTTACTTTTGGCACTTAGTGCAGTGTCGATTTAGTTTTTTATATTTTAATAAAATTTCTAAAAGATTTCGCTATCGATGCGAAAGGCTTGGGACTCAATTTCCAGACCGATCAAATCGGACACAGTGTATAGCCAACGGCTCGCAACCACTGCGACGTTTCTTTGGAGCTGCGTTGCCCAGGCGCTAAGCCGCGGGGTCGGGCCCTGCCACTCGCTACCACGTTTCGGTACAACAACGAATTTAATAAAACGAGTATAATCAAGAGTTGATTTGATTAAAAAAAAAATAATTTGTGTGCAGCCATAGTTACTGCAGATACACCGCATTTAAGGAAACTCCTACTTCTTGATTGTTTCACAGCAACATCAATGACAAAAATGCACTTCAAGCAAAACACAACAGAAAAGTTGGACTACCGGGTAGCGGTATTGTAGCATTGCATCGTAATCAGTGCTCGAGTTGTAAAAACACTTATGGAGGGATGGTACAACTTTTCACGCAGACGTAAGGAGGAATGATCATTGTACTTGTCAGGGAATGGTTTACGTTAAAATGTTTTGTGGGGAATGGTGTTGTTTGGGATGAAAACATGATAGCAATTTCGGCAAGTTCCGCATGAAGAAAAGTCGGTTTGTTTTAAAAAAGAAAGGTTTTATTTTTTCTGCAATTGTCAAGGGGGAAGGGTAGTGCTGACTCCCGACCCCTGCAAACGTCACTGGGGCCCATCTCTTAGCGTTTAGGTAACACAGAATTTATTAGCGCTTAGGTATACTAGCGCTTAGGTAACTGTGCCAATTTGACCATCCCGGGAATCGAACCCCAGACCTTCCGCACCGATAACCTGTGCACTTAATAACTGAGCTAACGGCCGGTACCGGCCCAAAAATCGAACCCAAAACCTCCTGCGCCGATAGCGATGTGTTTAACCACTACGCCAACTAGGCGGTTTGGCTCAAAATTATGACATCGCAAGCGGAATATCTGCATGCGTTGCAACCGTTCTCTTCCAAAAATGCCTTCTGCGCTGAAACGTTGTCTTGTCCGGCCATAGCCGCAGCGATGGCGGAAGCATTTCTAAAGTGGGGGGGGGGGGGCCAAAATCAATGACCAGGTTTTTTCACCTACAATCAGGGTTGGCAGTGGCGTAGCGAGAAATTTTAAAAACGGGGGGCATAGTTTCCACATTATTTTCAGCTTCTTTTTTTCGAAAGAACTATTTTAAAGCTGATTACGAAACAAGAAAAGCTGTAGGGGGACGGGGGGACATGCTCCCCGGAAATTTTTTGAAAATTTATCTGCTGTAAGGGCTATTTTAGTGCTTTTTCAATATTTTTCACGCAAATTATGTTTAAATTTTTTACCCTAATTCTGATTGCTTCGCCAAATATGATACATTTTCTTTGCACATTTTTAATTATGCGTGCCTAAGGCGTAAGGCTTACAGCTATTGAACAGGTTCGAAATTATAAAAAATTGTATGCATCAAAAACATTTTTGAAAATGTGTGGTGGGAGGATGCATATCCCTCATCCTACCCCTTTGGATTCGTCCCTGGCCATAAGCTACAGAAATCATCAAAAGAATCTGGCATATTTCAGTCACTTGGTATCATCAGTAGTGTTCTTGTTAACTAAAAGGCAGAGTCAAAAGGGTAGGGGGGCATGGCATAATGGCCCCGCTTCTAAATAGGTTCCTGAGGGCCAGATTTAGACAATGAGAGGCCCTAGGCTATTGGATCACACTGATTGGAAGAGCAAAAAAAGGTCTTCACGTCTTCAGATGTCCTGTTTTCACTGAATATATCGGCATAGCGAAGAGCAAAAAAAGGTATGCACATCCTCAGATGTTCTGTTTTCCATTGAAAGTATCACGAAGAGAAAAAAAGGTCTTCATTGTTCTTGATGAAGCCCCCCATTTTCTACGAAGCCCTAAGTTTCAGTCTGCTTAGCCTATATGTAAATCCGGCCCTATGCCTACAACCCATATTTAACCTGTTCACAAATGACAAGTCCAATTTATGTGGGCTTCGGACTTAGGGTTCTTGCCTCTAGTTTTTGTTCCCGCCACACCACAAACAAAACTTTTAAAGAACACACTGTGATTTTAAGTTCTTTCCTGAGTTTCAATTTTGATGGTAGGCCTATTAAGGTTCAAATACATTCATGCAGAGGCAATATTGTAGAAATAAACGCGTAAATTCCTTCTGAAAAAAAAAATGGGGGGGCCAGGGCCCCTCCCTCCGTTCCGCCACCTTTGCATAGCCGTTGAGAATAATGTCTTTATGACATCACAACGCGACTCCAGCTCTAGTGCCCATTGACCTTGTCCAGGCTTGCATTTTGAGCCAGCCATGGGTTCAAGCGCTACACATCAAAAAAGTTTGACTACCGGTATTATTGCATCACAATGAAAGTTTCTCGAGATTATATAGGCAATTTCATTTAGCACAGAAAAACACAATCTCTGAATGAAAAAACGCTAATCGGTCCAAAAAGAGCGGTTTATAATTTTTTCCAATCGTCAATGAGGGAGGTTTTGACCTAACCCCCGAACCCCCCCCCGTGCGTACGCCACTGCACCGGTAGATTAGAAAATGTTAATCGTTCTTAAAAACTCTTCGCATTTTAACAACGTGCTGCATTTGTGACGCAAAAACCGCGCAAAAGTCTTTAATCTCACGACTCACAATGAACGGCTGATAAATTTTTGACGTAAAATTACGTATTTTAAAGCGAAAATTAAAAGTTAATGTGGCCCGCTTAAAATAGTATTCAACCGATTATGGCCCGCTGTGCTTTACCGGTTGGTTCCCCACCCCTGATCTACACCTACTATCCACTGTTGTGATTTTGAAAAAACAAGCGCACAGTTTATTCACGACTTTTGGACGTAGGACGGCACCCACCTCTGTTCGGGTTATAGGCCTTCGTTTTTACATTATGGCAAGGCCAAAATATATGGAGCCTACCTGAGCTTACTCTAGCAAAAAAGTAGGTAGGCTTAGTCAACGTGAGCCTACCCTCGACAGCAGCTACACTGGGTGGTGCATTAGCTTTGCTTCGATAAGGCCGCATATGGCCGCACATTGAGAATGATTTAGCAAAAAATCATTAGCAGAAAAAGATCTCTTTTACAAATTGTGTCGAAATTCTGCAGGCATTATTGCAGCCTATAGATGGCGCAAAAGGTTAAATTGTTGAGCAATACGGAATGAATGTTGGAATAGGCAATAACAGAGTAACAATACAAACATGATTAATAAGCTTATTTTATCTCGCAAATGCTTTTCAGTATAAGTAAAGCTGTAAACTTATCACAATTTTGATGTACAATTGTTTTCATGGAATGCAGTTTCGTGTAGAAACTTGTTAAAAAAGAACTCATCATTCCCTTACTCGTGTTGATGTAAGCGATACTGAACAAACTTCAAAACATTTTAATTGCGAGTGTATACTATCAGAGGCAGATCAAGAAACATTTTGAAATGGAAGCTAAAAATCGAAAAACGCTTGTCATGCAGTTCTGTACGCTCAAGTATCGAAATACTAATGCATTAATATGCATAGCTAAAAAATTGAAGGAAGGTTTAGATCTTTGTATCCCTCATCAGTTCATTAAGTCAATGTATTCGTAACCATTTATTAACACCAAGCTCTTTTATCTTACTCACAATGTAGCTAATGTTAATTGTTGCCGTATACGGTAATAACTAGGGCGATTCACGGTCAATAAAGTCAATTCTTTTTTGGATGGAGAAAATATCTCTAACAATGTGGAAACAATTTTCACGGTCGTAGGATCAGTATTGATGAAGTTATAAAGTCAGTAAATGTCAATTTTTTGTTTTTTAGATCAATTTTTGCTATTAGGTCAATTTTTGCTTTCTTGCTTTTTTTGGGCGATTCTACTTTATACTCAAAAAGAGATGACTGAGATAATTTAGAGATGGAGGTTCGTAACTGTTGGTGGTACCAGGGAGGTGTATGCTGTCGCCAGACTGTTATCGGTATTACAGTTTACACATGCTTAATTCATTAATGTAATGTTTGATGTGATTTGATCGATTTCAATAGTAAAGGTACGTTCAGACAGCTTAGCAAAATTGCAATCTCAGCAAAATTGGTTTATGATGAAATAAGCTTTTCGTCGTGTTTTCATTTGTCACATATTTTTGTCGCTACGTGCCGGTAGTCAAAAACATTAGAATTGAAAAGACAATGCGGTTATTCGAAACATACTTTGATGTTACAGAGATTGCAATACAGCGAATAGCGAAACACTTGAATTACATCTGCGTGCATTATAATCTATATAAGCACTAACTCAAGTGACTTTGGTGTTGTAGTTTTTTTTCTTATGGGCTGGTTCTTTCATTTCATTGTTTCGTTAGGTCAATAAAGTCAATTTTTTGATAAAATAAGGTCAATTTTTTGATATTTTTAGGTCAATAAAAAATCGCCCTAGTAATAACGATGCGTGGCTGTGACGCAGGCAATTTTTTTTTTGTTGAACTTTGCCAGAAGATCTATCGTAAACCAACTTCAAACAAATGCGAGAGATCTCTGACAATCATTAACTTAATCAGCAACTAAACAAACCTTTGAGCTTTTTTCATAGCCGAGAATATTTCACGCATGATTGAGAATGCGATTTTGATGCGTACGTGTTTGCATTAAGCATATTATTATTTCAAAGTTGCAAAATCCTGTTTCGAACTCATATGAACTTTGTTATGCTTTGCATGAGACTGCTTGGTGTTGACATGAGAGAATTCAGCAATTCTCCATTTGCCATTTATTACTCAAAGCTTTATGGCCGCCTGTTGGTGTAACGGCTAAAAACATCAGTGATGATGTGGGAGGTTTGAGGTTGAATACCGGGGCAGGTCAGATTGGACAGAGTGTCGTCAATTGCTTGTCATCGCTGTGAAGTAACGTAGTTCGAAACTGTTTTGCAAGCTGCTAAACTGCGGAGATAGACCTCCTTACGCCCTAGTATAGGCCTATGATCGGCGTAACACCGCGAGTATAATGAAGATATGATTTTGATTTCTACCCAAAGGAAGGAAGAAAAGAACTGTTGCAGATAAATAGCTAAAAGCAGTAGCAACCCGATCTAAAACATGTATAATATAAAAGTTTTAATCTATAGGTTATAGTTTCAGTTTTAACCCAACCTAATACAACGATGAGAGGCTTGGCGAGAGAGAAGTAAAAGGTTTTTACAGTAGGTCTTCCAAGTCGCTGCGTACGGTGGTAGTGTTGATCAATTTTTGTTTCTGCCGGTAGTCCCGTGCAGGATCTCTAGATCCTGAATGAGTTTGACTGGCCTGTTTTGGTGAAAAAAAAGCGAAGGGAAAAAAAAAAGAGAAAAAAGCCGTCGCGTAAATCTGGCGATTGTTGGTCTGACGATTGACCAAGCTTGAATGCGATATTCACTTTCTAGCAGAGAAGCGAGTGCTCGTATTGTTAGTTCGCAGAAGCGCTGTAAATCTAATAAAGCTGAGTGATCATTCTGTCAGCACTTGGACGAGTAAACTCTAGCGAGTGTTTGGTGAAAGCTGTTTAACTTTAACAGAAATGACAGTTGCCTTGGTATAGCAAAGATGAGTGCGAAAGATTGGCAGTATCCAGGGGCGTACGCAGAAATTTTGTGAGGGGGGGCGCGCGAAGCAGTGGCGCACCCAGGATTTGGCAAAAGGGCTGGGGAGACACAAACGGGGGACTGAAGGCGTAGCCCCCAGCCGCCAACGACTTCTTGCGGTTTTCACATCAAAAAACACTCGTTTTAACACACTTTTTTATTGAAAAAGGGCATGCAGTGAGTGCAGTCACTACTGGTATAGGCCTAGGTCTAGACCAGTGCTTTTCAACCTTTAGAAAAGCGGTTCGCACTTTTTTATTTCGCCGAAATTTCATCCGCACTAATTAACCACAGTTATGGTTTGCTGCTATTTGTCTTTCCCATTTGTGCAACAACAACGGTTTGACATATAATCATGCACTAATATATGTCAAGCAAAACTACTACTGTTTTACAAATAAAATTATTATTACCGAAATAACTGTGCTTTAGAATGCAGTCAAAGTGAGTTGAGTTAGTGCAGTTTCAGTATCGATAGCTTAATCCGCAATAAATTGAAACTATCTTCTGCTCTGATTTACCGTACTTCTCTCGCTAGAACTGGCATAAGCTGTAAAGACACTACAAAAATGAAAAAAAAGTTGTTCAAACAAAACTTTTTATTGCATTTTTATTCATATCCAAGGGCAGGCTCCTAATAACTCGTTTACTGCTGCATATTTCTTGAAATTTTAGACCAGTTAGGCACAACGTCTTGCTCCAAATTTAAGCCCTCCGCATTAGGTCATCAAGTGTATCGTTCAGCAGACATTTTTTTTTTGTTTTGTTAATAACTAGCACATTAAACCCTTTTTCGGCCAACCAGGTTGGGGCTATTTGTGAAAGAACGTTGAGCGCTTGAATCGCAAGGTCTTTGTACGATCCTACGATTCGTTAAGGTTAAAAGCTCCCATCCAAAATTCAGCTTTTTTCCCCGCGGCTGAAAAACGCTTGCTGACAAAATCGTTCTGAAATTTTGAAAATATGACTCGAATGTCGTGGTCCTGGGGGTTGCTGTTCTCCAAAAGGATTTACAATTCGCGGCTTTGATTTTAATTCGGTTGCCTGATGTTGGGAAAACACGTATCAAAGCTAGAAAGCAGAGCCAACATGAAGACAAAATACATAGTGATCTGCAAGTTTCCTATGTATAAGTTCCTTGTCTGGGAAACGAACCCAAACAATCAATTGAGCTTGGCTGGTAATATGAGTCGTTACATCCAATTAAAGCGCGAAGCAGGGCGCAGCTTGAAAGCGTGGCACGGACAATTTCTTTGAGTGATGCAGCAATCATTAAACATCTCCGTTGCATGCTATTATCGAACAATGCTAGCTTTTCACCTTGGCTGCAGCCGCGGTTCCTCCACAAATTTCCTGCGCTACTATCCTTAGACACGGTTTTATGACACTTTCTGCTAGTTAATTTGCTTTCTTTGAGACATAAGGACATGAGCTATTTTTAGTGATGATACATTTTTAGGTTGATCAAAGCGTGTCACCATGCTCGGCTCAAATTGATGCTGTTGTTTAGCAGCTTGTCGTGTTTGCTGTTTAGCCTACGAATGATGACTGAAAGTTAGGTTTTAGCACCTTATTACAGAACCAAAGGAAGTGCCATGGCACCGTGCCCCCCCTCCCCTGCGTGCGCCTATGGCGCGAAGAAATTTTTCCGCATTAAGATATAATTTTTCCAGCAGTATCTGAGCGACACAGGTTTTTAACATGTATCGAAGAAGGCCCGAGGGGAGGCGCACGCATAGGAGCCCCCCCTGCGTACGCTACTGGCAGTATCCTTGTCTTTTTTTAGATTAGCTTTATCTAGTAAAAGTTTTTGTTAAGGTAGCTGTGATGTGAAATTTGGAACCGTTTTAACTCTATGCAACAGCGTAGATGAACTCTGCAAACGAAAACCTGCAAAGTTCTGTTCATTCTCACGGTAGAGCTACTATACCAATCTACCGAGGCCCTGGCAAACGACGTGATTACACCAACCGGTTATCCTCAATGGCCCCAGATGTCTCGGGGCGTTTTAGCCACGATTACTGCAAAGACAGAAACAGCCAAACTCCAGATGTAATCCCAGCGGCTGAGAAAACCCAACTAGATCTTGACAACAGACTAAAATGCGTACTTCTTGGCGACGGCGCTGTGGGAAAAACTAGTCTTGTGGTCAGTTATACTACGAATGGTTATCCTACGGAATATGTTCCCACAGCTTATGATAACTACTCTGGTAAGTTCTATAGTTACGCAAAGACTTTTTCGTAATTAAATTCTGCTAGTGCCGTACAAATATTAACGCCACCAACTATTCAGCCGTTGCTGATCGTAATCAGCATCTTTTGTTGAGTAATTGCTCACTGTAGATGATATTACAGTAGTTGCCGAGTTCCTTAAATTAGTGGTCTCTAAGAGAGATTAGTAGTTATTTTTGTTAGATTTATAGATTTTGGCAGTTATGGGATGCTTGCTCGTTGTAATGTTTACAGGCAAATCTCGAAACTGCCTTTTGTGTGGCAATTTCTAGTGAGCTGTAAATAATAATTCACGAAACCGTTCATCCGTAATAACAACAACCACTTAAAACTAAAAGTACATTCTTGATTTGTTCTTTTTCACACGAACTCAATGATAAACATGCTTTTGAAATGAAATGTGTTGAGGCTTTTTCAAAAAAAGGGGATACTTTTCCAATTTACCGACTACTAATATACACTCATTAAATTTGTGGCTATATTACCAAAGTGTTAAATGCAGCTGTTTTGTAAAATGTAAATGTGGCTGTCCGTAAAATACAGCTCTGTGATATTTCACGCGCAGTGTGCGAAGACTTCGAAATGAGCTTCATTCATTTGAGTTGGCAGCTACCCGAAAATACGAGTAACCTCGTATCCGATCGGTTCCACGCAGGAATCAACCCTGTCACGTAGAACCGTCAGGTCAGCACTGCACCCATTTTAGCTAAACCGACGCTGAAAAATATTTCACGTAGTTTTTGAACACTTCATTGTCCACCAAACCCTTAAAATAACCATACCAGTAAACCCTGGAACTAGGTGCAACAACCAATGAGTTTTGCGTATCAGACTATTTCGAATGGTTGAAAATATAGACATATCAGTATTTTGTGTAAAACTGGTATGTAAGCTCACTTTTACAGTATAATGATTAAATTTCTCAGAAGGCTATACCCATAGATCATTGCAATCAATGCAGTTTCACCTAGATTCATCGCAGAAATTATGGTCCTGAGCTTAGATTAAAAAGTGCAAATGTTTTTTGAGTTATTACACGGCATCGGGCGTGAAAATACGTGAAATATTTGCTATGATAACCAAAATGGATAACCAAATTTTCATACGTCTACTTTGTCTTTTAGTTCGAATTAAAGTGGACAGCATTCCGATACGATTGCAGATTTGCGACACTGCTGGCCAGGTAAGTGATGTTTTAAATATCTTTTTAACTGCCCAAATTTTTTAATATACAGTAACTATATCAAAAAATCAAAAAAATGTAATCTTCATTATGCGGCACAGTGTCGCCAACGGCTCACCACCGTTGCGACGTTTCTTCGGAGCTGTGTAGCCCAGGTGCTAAGCTGCGGAGATGGGCCCCGCCACTCGTTAGTCGTTACCCGCTTCGGCGTAATACGGCGAGTATTCCATCTTTAAATAGCAAATAACGCCGAATGACTGTATAGTTTCTGAACTGATTGCTTCTGCGTTGTTGCAAAGTGCAGACGATAGGCTAAAGCTGTTTTGCGGTTGTCTCATTCTTGTGACCACTTATTTTTCTTTCACAAGAAGAGTCAGGGAACTCATTTACGAGCCAAGCCGAAGTTTTTAGGTTAGGACAGGTTCAGCTTTAATTTTAAAAACTTTAGGGTTTGGCTTGGTTTGGGATTGTAATTTTGTTTTTAGGCTGAATACGGACCGTATTTGGGGGGCAGGTTGAGCCCGTAGCATTAGCGCCGCTTCCAGCTCTGATCGAAAGATATTATATAAACATGACGCCAGTTTTTAGATGCAGCAGACAGATGTCTTTCCATGAGAACGAAAACTGATGCGTTAGTTATCAATGCGTTGGTATATGATTAAAAAGCAATAGCAACTTTCTCAAATACTATCGAACTGTAATATTGTATTTTCAGATCTATTACATTCATGTTTTTAAGCCCAACTATTTCTTTTAATAACTTCAGTGTTTCAATGATTTTGCTGTTCGCATCTCGGATAAACGCTAAGCTATTACGTCATTCGATGCTTGGTTGATGATTAGTGTTCGCTTGTGCTGGTAATGACGTAATGAAGCTAAGCTTGCCAAGTATGGTATCGTCGTTCAATGTTTGTATGGAATGACTTGTGGGCGTATTTGTTCTGGTATAATAAAACTCGGCTTGAAACTTAAATAGGCTGCTGCAGATCTTGAACTTGTTGATCGTTTCAAAGCCTGATGTTATTATTTGCATTCACAACCGCGCTTTTTGTGAAAAGTAAAATTACAAGAAATCACGCTGTGCGCAGTTTTTAAATAATAATGTGATGGCTTTTGTTAGTTGCAGCAGGAGGCTTATTAAATCGTAATGAAATTTTGCTTTTCCGGAAAGAACTGTTTGTGTGATTGGTCTGTTCACGTTTATTTTCAAAGACCTTAACGAAATAACTAGGAGTTTTTTTGTTTGTGATTGAACCTTGTGCTGCTAATAGCTCTTTACTAAATAAAAATCATCTGTCTTGTTTCTCTCTGCTGATTAACTGAAACAGATAATGGCTTCCAGATGATAGTAATAAATAATTGCAGCGTACAAAAAGATCTGAACTGCTGCTTACCTGACCACATGAATTTGCAAAACAGCTCCATAAATAATAAGGGACTCATCGGTCGTAACTCGTAACTATCAAGTAACATGAAAACGTAGCATATAGCTTACTTTTCTTGAAAATATTGATCGTTGGACTAATTATTTTTTGGTCCATAATATTTTACGAGGCTTGGGGAAAAGATGATAACCATGTGTCAGACACTATAATAGCCTAACAAGCACACTTACGTGAATGTCTCTAATTTTGACAACAAATTAATGTCTTTACGGCCGTTGCTCTCGCTTTGTATACGGTGCTTCAGTCGATATATTTTTTATTATTTATGATTATCGGTACCGGCCGTTAGCTCAGTTGCTAAGCGCACGCTATCGGTGCAGTAGGTCTAGGGTTCGATTCCCGGGCCGGTCAAATCTACACAGTGTCGCCAACGACTCGCCACCGTTGCGACGTTTCTTCGGAGCTGTGTTGCCCAGGCGCTAAGCCGCGGAGATGGGCCCGCAACTCGTCACACGCTTCGGCGTAATACGGCGAGTATAATGAAGATTTGATTTTGATTTGATGATTATCGGTATTTTTTCATTATTTGGTTATAATGCAGAAAGCTCGTAGGATTTTGGTTCGCTTAAACTGGACATGTAAGCAGGGTAATTTAGACTCAATAAAGTTTGCATCAAATTTAGTTTTTTAAATCTTGCCAGCTAACTGCAACTATGTGAAACCTAAAAACTGGCAAGGGCCCTATTGCACTGTATACATTAACAAAAAAGCTAGCAAAGAGGCAACGAAATGATTACAAAAGCTTTTGCTGCAGTTATGCTTAATACAGTTATTTATTTAAAACACAAAGTAAAAACCTCTACAGACTGTTTCACGTCAGCGGATCATCAGGAGGTATCATATTCAAATAGAGTTGTACTTAGTACAGTTATATAACTGGTTACTTGATGGAATAACATCATGAGTCAGAACAATCACACAATTCCGTTCTTTGAAACTTGATCTAAACCGATTCTATTCATGACACAGAAGATACGGATCCATTCTCCATAATGTTTTTGTGTGGGTCATGTGATATTTGTACCATTATTAGCCTAAGATTCCTGGAATATTTATATATCTTAATCAGAACCAAAAATAGTATGGAAAATGTAGCTTGGTAGTTGAGCTATTAATTTCTTAGGAGAGCTTTTTGAAATTTTCGTTGTCAAGGTCTTATAAAAGCAATTATTTTGTCATGCGTTTACACAATTTAATCTATTTGTCACACATTTTATTTTTCAATTTTTACAATGATCCTGAGTTTAACCACAGTCATGCACCAGGGTACACTGACAATGTTTTTTTTTTTTTTTTTTTTTTTTGTGACGACTCGTTTCTACTCTCTGTGCAGTAAAAAACTACTCAAAAATTAACCCTAATTTAGTGTTTCCTCCCGGGAAATTTGGAGTTTTGAAATTTCCCGTTTCCCGGAAAATTTTTTGCACATTAGTAAGGATTTCAAGGGTACTGATATCCATCATTCCGACATATAAAATGCGTTAGTAGCAATTTAAAATTTTCTTCGCTCACTAAAAACTTTTTTTTTAATTTGCATAATTTTTTATGACGAAATGCTTGTGAGATCAAAACTTTTCTTCAATTTGTCGAAAAAATTGAAAAACTCAAACTCAGTTTGTTAAAACAACGTAACAAATGCTAAAAATTACATCTGAAATGATGAAAATCAGAAGAAATGGCAAAATAATCATGCTCGAAAAAATTTCCCGGGAATTTCTCGAATCCAGGGAATCCCGAGGATTTTCGAGATTCCGGGAATTTCCCGGGATATCCGGGAATTTTTTGAAAATTTTCCGTTTTCCGGGAAGTTGAAAATCCGGGAAAAAGGGAAATCCTACCTTAATTTAATACCTTGGCCTGCTGATGCTGTCTTAAGTGTTGTATAGCTCTTGGAAGTTGCAATGCAGAATACATAAAACTATAGTTCGGTTATTTACGATTGAGCTGGCGTTGCTGAATTCATGCCTAAAGTTAGTTTTATCAGTTCTACTGTATGCCAGGTCATCGGTACCAAAACTCGCATTAAGTTTGAGTTCGAACTGTATCTCATGTGTCTTGTGTTTATAGGATTTGCATTGGTGTATTTGCATCTTGCGTAACACTGCTTAGCATCGCGCTTAATGTTACGTTAAGCTAGTAAACTTGTTTACAATGTCATATTTTAACTCTTATCAAGTTATCAGTTCGTACTTTTGACTTCCGTTTGTGCAATTTTATCTCCAAAACTATGCTGTTCGCTAATCTGTCAATAATATCTTTTAGAGCTGATTGGTCTGCTTGTTGTGAGACGATGTTGGTTTGTGATTTCAATATTCAAAATCTTTTGAAAAAATAATGAATAATAAAAAAAGAGCGAAAAAAAAGAGCAACTAGTTTGCTGTATGAATTGACTTCTTAGGTGTTGGCGTGAGCGATTCGCCTTTGTGAAATCTTTTTGATTTTGAATGAGTTTATGACAACTTGCAGATGAATGTCAGTCCGGCAGATCTTTTGACAACGGCCTTCATAAAGGTATAACAACCCTATTTCTCAAACACAAAACAAGACTGCTCCTACGTGAGACACTCTGATACGGCTGCAGTAATGAAATTTACTTGCTGTTTCCTTGGCACTGCGCAATTTATCCTGCCTTTTAGCAGCAGGTTTTATTGACCTCTTAAGCTGCAGTACGTCAAGTTGAATTGGTAGTGCTGTTTTAATGTAATTTTTTGTGGCAGGATGAATTTGATCACATGAGACCACTATGCTATCCAGGAACAGACGTGTTCTTAGTCTGCTTCAGTGTTGTCCGTCCAACGTCTTTATGCAATGTCCGAGATAAGTGGTTGCCAGAAATTCGAAAATACTTGCCTAAAGTTCCCATCGTTCTTGTTGGAACCCAAATTGATTTACGAACAAATCTAGATATCCTGGTTGATCTGGCCCGGTTCAGGTTTGTTTTTGTTCGCTGATAAATAATTTTTCTATCATCGGTTTTTGCATGAAAAAAAGTAAACTCACTCAGCTTGCTTTTGAAAATACCTACTACCAAAAACATCAGCTTTTTTTGGTTGGTTTCATAACAGCCAGAGCATATATTTGCTGTGAAGTCTTTCACTCTTTTGAATTACTCTGTTTTAAAAGTAGATACACTTCGTTTGCATCTAGCCTTTACTTGAATTTTTAGCTCTAGAATGCTAAAATTTAGCTCTGAAAACCTACGTTGACCATTCAGTTAAATAGAAGTTTCATTTTTTGATTTTCGAAGAATTTTTTCATTACATGGTCGCATTGGGCACATAGATCTGCAGCGGGCTGCTTGCATTATTTAGTTAACGTACCATCTTCCTATTACTTACTCGATAAGACATGAAAAGGACTTCTAATTTATGTTTGCTCACGTAAGAAGTCTGTTCATATTTTGCCTTTGATATGATCATTACATAGTTATACAGGAAGTTCAAACAGTTAGAATGATATTTTTATGACTTCTTTTTATTGTAATAGCTTAATTGGAAAAGCTTGAATTTTCGCTGTTGATCGACACCAGCAGACGCTAGTTTTCACTCTGGGTCACCCTGCAATAATTATGCACTGGTTATGTAGTCAAATTTTGTACGGCTTAGAAGGGAACATACAGTATATTCCCAGTGATGGGATTTAAGATTTTAAGAACAGGAGTTCTTTTTCGACAACTTACCTACAAAACAACAAGTTCTCTTATTTTCAGAAACACTGGTTTAATGTCATTAACAAAAAAAACAAAAACGGTTTTCTGATTAACACGAAAAAAGATTTCCGATAAAGAATCATAGGCCTACTACCACTCATGTGAACTTCCTGAATCCATCACTTTACATAATTATGCTGTATATTAACCGTTATGCGTCCAACCTTCTCCGACCGAAACTGTTTTATTTATTTAGTGAAAGGCCAATTAGTGAAGAGGAAGCAGAAAGGTTTGCTAAAGACCATGGTATATCAGATTATGTGGAATGTTCAGCACTTACTCAGAAAAACTTAAAAGAAGTTTTTGATACCTCCCTTTTGAAAGCAATAAATTTCAACCACAAGAAAACCAAGAAAAAATCTTGGAGACGCAAAAGAAAGGACTCATTACGTTCTAGTAAGAGAATTTCCACCCATTCCAAATCAATCAAATGGTGGAGAAAATATTTATGTCTGTGACCTCTGCCAACTAAAACTGTTGAATTAAAGTTTATTGCAGTGTTTTTGAAAGTTGAAAGCTGTTATTGTTTTTGTTTTAAGACGTCCTGAAATAGTTATTTGTTTAATTAGCCCATCATCATTTTTGTTTATTTACAAATCGAAACTCAGCGGGTATATTTTTGGTTGAGAAAATATGATTGCATTGTTCTGTGCGCTATATTGTTGACCACATCAAAACTTAATTTAAAAAGGCTTGATTGCAGTCTACTATACTCATGGTACAGAAATTTGGCGTTTTAATGGTCAAAAGTATCACTGAAAAGGATCAAACATTTCCGACACCTTGCAATATTTATGACATCTTGGTAAAAAATAGCGAACGCTTAGCCAACGCATCACGAAAGACTGCTTTCGCGGATATACCTTTGCCACTCTGCACATTTTCATCTTTTGGGAGTTGTTGATGTTTGTTCTTACGACGTGTTGTCCGTTTGGCTTTTCATTGAAAATAGGCTTTGGAAATTGGGTGCTTTTTTAAGGCACCAAAGTTCATCCTAGTTTTGGCTTAAATATCGTGTCAGCTACTTTTCGGCTACAACCCCATGTGCTAAAGGTACTTGAATTAACCAATTAACCTAAGTGATATGACAACTTGATTTATCTCTTGACTGTCTCTGTCAACGTCAAAAGATCACAAGTCATGCTCTCAGTTTTATTGGTGCTAAAACATTTATAGTGTGTGTTTTCATCTAGTTCATTGCTTTGATCTTAGTGAATGTTATATAGCGTTTCGTAAAATATTCTTCACTGTCCTTTTAAGGAATTATATCAATTGGAGTCTTATTTATTGCTGTGAAATAGCTGTGAAGATTTAACTTAAACTCCATGGAGAATTCAGTCTCTTAGGTTGTGCAATAGTTTACACTGGTAGACTTACTCATTTTGGCTCTACCGTACATGCACGATTCATGGAGCTATACGTACTGTGATTATATCTTCTTATGGTAGGAGGTCAACTTTAGTCAAGACCCAACAAGTAAAAACTAATTTAATGTTGTTGATGATTGTTAGCAATTACTCATACTTACGTGAGTTCGGATCTCACGCGTAATCAGATTTTTCTTATTACGTTTAAATTAGGCTAAAATCTAGTGGGTAAGATTTAAGCGTTAATTCACTCATTGAAATTCATTCTTTAATTTTAAAAGCTTATTTATTGTCTATGAGTTGAGGCTATTTTTTTCGGTAGCCCCTGAACTATTTTTCTGAGAAAGATATCGGTAATTTTAATTCGGTTCGAATTTTACAATTATTATGCTGGAAACTATTGAAATTACGCAGTGCGTAGGACCAGTGGATGTTTCTGTGGCACGTCTGCATCTCAATTAATTGCACGCGTTATAATTGTTTTTCTGAATTACGGCCTCGAAAAACCCATTGTGACGTAGAAAGCCTGCGGGCTTATTATTCTCAGTGAATTATGCGTTAGTGTTTTATGTCTTTATTGTGGAACGTTTTTGTTTTTTTCTTAAGAGGAGTTACGTGGTCTAATGAGTGCTTTTTTAAAAAGTTACGTTCAGAATAAAGCTGATATTCTAGTTTATGAAAGATAAATGAACTGGAAACTGCAGATGTTTATGATTTCGTAAGGAGGTCTTTGCTAATAAGCCATTTGTTAATTTGTGTTAATAAAATCAAGTTACGAAATTACTTTCCATCCTATTACAGATATGTTATAAATTCAAAATTTACGCTACGATCACGATGCATTTTTAATCTGACTTTGCATACTTATCTCTCCACTCACTGGCCCTTGTTTACTTCAAGAATCTGAACTGGAATCATCAATCTTTAGAGCTTTCTGACATTCTCAAAAATTGAGCGATTGCTTTTGCATGAAATATTGACGGATCTTAGGGGGGAGGGTCTAAAGGGATTACGATATCTTACATCTGATTCTGTAAAACGTATCATCACCCAATAGTAGCATGCATTACTGTTTCAATTAGATCACTACTTTTTGACTTAATTGATTAAGTTTAATTGCTTGCCATTTTTGTCGAGTATTGTGTTGTGACTTTTGTCGCGCGCTGTCGGATATTAAATTTGCTTTTCAAGTGAGCTTTTAATGCTTAATATTACTGGGCCTTCAGCATTACAGTATATCGTCCTAGCAAGCAGTTCTCCGCTAATATCGGACACTGTTAAAGCATGGACTTCTGTTTTTACGATTAAGAATTCTGAGCTCGTAGTTGCAGCATACGAAATGTTTTCAAATATTCATGGAGTCCAAGGACTATAGTGCCTTTTCTTTACAACTCTTGAGACTGCCATTCGGTTTCTCTTTAAATGTGTTCTGCCTAATAAGAAAGGTCAAGGTGATTCGAATTTGCTTCAGGAACTGCAAGCGTATCGCCTTAAAAAGATGATTAAGTCAAGTTTTTCTTTGATGAAGCTTTTGTGGTTTATTGTTTTTACTGTATCAGCCTTGTTTTTTATTGTTTGCCGAAGTACTCGTACGCGAAATCTTACGTAAAACACAGTACTCTGGTAATGTCACAGACTGCTTGAATAATCTCAATTACGTTTGTTTCGCTATTACCAATTTTGTTACGCAATTTTGAGGGACTGAGAAATTTGTGTGTGGAAAGATTGCGGCAGTTTAAACCGTAAAGTGTGTTTTGCAGTGCCTTGGTTGCAAGAAGTCATTGTTTTTCTATACTGTTGATTGTTGAAATTTGAAAAAATGATTTTATGCAGTTTGTTTTCTTTCTGTAACTTTGATTATTTTGTCTAATATATTAACTATTGATGAATATCAAATTGTTTTGGTCGTTATCAGACTTGATTCGCTTGAACGTTTGATTGAAAGTGATGACAATGGATTAGATAACCTGAGTGTTAATTGAACCAAGTCACGCCTGTCATGCATTTGTATTACCCACGGTGATAAGCTTGAGTAATCTTTTACAGCTAATGACTCTAACGTTTTAAATAGACCAACTAAGTCATTTCGCTTTTATAACACACTTCTAGGCCATTGGGATTGGGCAAACCAAAATTGTGGGTGCGTCAAACTTTTGCTATTGTTTGGAGCAGCGTAGAGGTAACACAGCTCGCTACTAGTCAAATACAAGCATGTAGTGAGAAAAAATTAGGAGTTAATGTAATGAATAGGTTGTAAGCACTTGGGTGGAGTGAAAAATTTTTTTGGGAAATTGAAGAAAGTGTAGTTATCAAATCCTGACAAATGGTCTAAAACTCGCATAAAATTTGTTTAGGGGGTTTGCTCCCATTTTCCAGCCGGCAACCCCCCAAATGTAATCGCGACTGTGGGCTCATGGGGGTAGTTTTCATATCTCGGTAACCACTGGTCGTAGGGTAATGATATAAGCTCAAAATTTGCGCAAGCATCATGTTTCTATCTTTGCTAAGAAGAAATTCTTTCTATTTTCAACACAAAAAAAGTTAAACCGAAAAACAAAAAACATGGCCATTTTTGGTAAATTCATTGGAAAATTTACCTGCAGTATGTGTAACTGTGTAAGAAGCACGGTCGTTTAATTTTGATTACCGGTAGCAAAACTAATTTTTCTCATATAACGTCAACTCTTGATGAGATCTAACGATAAGATGGCCAGAAATAGGATGAGTGGTAACAACTGCCTTAAATCAGCAGAACATACTGTAAGCACAAGAGAAAGTCACTGACATAAGAGTTAAGTAAATTTAGTGGACTGGAGGAATTGTTAAATAAGCCTCTTTAGTGGATTGTATGTTTGCTCCATACTAATGAACTACCCTTCCGACATGTGTTTGGAGCTCTTGATGATTCCAAAAGTGGTCCAGATACTTTTGTGGGGCTAACTGAAAAAATATTACATGGGCCTGAGTCAAGTTGGACAGTTACTCAATTCGAACCATTATCAGTGCCTTCTTCGTTTTTTCCTATTCTTCACGAGCAGATTGTCACCGACTTAAGCACAGATCAATTTTATGCTTATAACAATATGTTGAGCACTTAAACAGGGTCCTACTAAAACCTGCTGGAGCACAAGGACCGAGGAGCACAAGGATCACATGGAGCACAAGGAGCATAAGGGTCACTAGGATCACAAGGACCGCTAGTGGCGCAATTGAGCTATTACTAAAAGCTGCAGGAACACAAGGAGCGCAAGGAACTCAAACCTAACCGACCGAACCCAAATGGAAACTAATCCGAACCGAACCTAACCCTACTAAACCTGACCCCCATTGAAACTAACTCTCATCGAACCTATCCCTAATGAGCTTCATGCGTTCCTAATTGCGCCACTAGTAGTCCTTGTGGTCCTTGTGGTCCTCGGTTCTTGTGTACCTTGTGATCCTTGTGCACCTGCAGGTTTTAGCAATACCGCTGAAACATTAAAAAGTTGATGATGATTTGGCTTATTGGTAGGTTGGACCCATTGTTCATTCGAGATGGTTCACTTTGGGATGCAGAATTCTGCGCTATTATGTGTCTCTGAAAGAGCCACCTCTGAACCTGGAAATTTTAGTTCGTTATTGTCTAACTGGGCATTTCCCGTCTTGGTTTGAAACTAAACAAAATAGTCAAGTAACTCATGGATCCAGAAACTTTTTCAACTTGGTTCAGAGGATTAAAAGTTTTTCAAATAAACATGTTCAAGAAATTGCTTTGAGTGTGGAGCAACGGAATGGTTATTTTGATCACCCAGCAAATGTTTCAATTGCGATGTTACGAGATGATAATGAAAATGTAAGGAATGTGGGAGTGCCAAAAGTGCTAGCACTTCGGAAACCAGTATCTGAAGAAAGTGCAAATAACGATGACTGTCCCCATTTACTGAACAGCTTTTCGATTCGCTTGTTTGATGTACCAACTCTGAACTTGGAAGCAAATGCTTACTACAAATTAGCCAATGTCGATTCTTACCAAGAACAACCTCCACCAATTGCAAGCCTAATAGATACAGAAATAGAAGAGTGTCTGAAGAAACCACTGGTATCACACCACCCATGTCATAACCAATCTGTGGAGCGGCACGTCAAACTTGTTACGGAAGCGTCTGCACAAGTTGCAGGATTTGACAGATGAGATGAAGTCATTCGTCAAAAAATTAAATCTCGCTAACTTATGAAAACATGTGACACCAAAAAGCAGTTCAAATAAAGTATTTTAGTTAGCCATCATTATTGTGTGAATGTGTGACCTCCTTAAGCCGAGTGGGTCAAAATTGATCTCAAATTGCTCTTGGCCACGCTGTTGCTACTGCTACATGGTTAGGCCTACTATGTTATTTTTGTGATTTTCTTTCATTGCATTTCAGTGACTTTCTTTTGTGGTATGTGTCCCACTAATTTGAAGCTATATTTATTACTCATTCTATTTCTGACAGTTTTCACAAAGCTATGTTTTAGTTTTTCATTGTTCCTGTGCTATAAGCTGCTATCTAATGTCAAATTTCAACTCTCAGCAAGAGTAAAAGCTACCAATTACCATAATTAATAATTCATCCATTTATTGATGCAACATATCACAAACAGTGTTAATAAAGTGAAATGAATAAGCATTGCTGATCATAGTTAAATAACTGCGCTTATACAACACATAGGTGAATTTTTCGACAAATTAACCAAAAAATGATCATGTTTTTTGTTTTTCGGCTTTAACTTTTTTTGTGCTGAAAATAGAGAAAACTTTTTTCTTAGCACAGATAGAAACATGATGCTTCCGCAAATTTTGAGCTATATATCATTATTCTACGACCAGTGGTTGCCGAGATATGCAAACTACCCCTTTTGCCCACAGTCGCGATTGCATTTGGGAGGTTGCCGGCTGGAAAATGGGGGCAAACCCCCTAAACAAATTTTATGCGAGTTTTAGACCATTTGTCGGGATTTGATAACTACACTTTTTTTAATTTTCCAAAAAAAATTTTTTACTCCACCCTAGTAAGCATCTTAAGTGCTGAGGACGTGGACTTAATAAAATATGCCGTGATTCAAAAGTGATGACGTCGCTTTTTTCTAACCTCATGATCAGTTGATCGCGTTAATGATCACATTCCTGAAAATTTCTCCAAAATCCGTAGTGTGAATAAGTGGAGTCTTGTGGGAAAATTGTTACAGAACTTACGGGGCATAGTACAAGCAAAACTTGGTCAATTGCTTACTTACAAAAAGGGGTACCATTAGTCTGACTGTTTGCATTTATTATGAGCTTTGTTCAGAAAGTTCTTATTGCCAAATCCAGCAATTATTCAAAAATTCACTGGTTCACTTTGCTGCTACAAGTTCTGCGATTTGTTAACTGCACAATGTGTAACCGACGAATAAAAGTAGCAAATTGTTTTCAATTTACGAAAGTGGAAACCTAATGTTATATCAGTGATCAGTCTGGTAACCAGCCTCTAAAGTGGTTAAGTAAGCCCAGCGTAGCATCAAATTTGAAATGGTAAAGATGGGACTTGACGGTTTTTGTATTGGTCGCCTTCAAAACTACTGGCACTTGAGTGACTCTTAGCAAACCCAGCTTATGTTAAAGCATCATTTGAAGTGATATAAGCTTCGACAAAGTGCAGGAGAGTTGAAACGATTTACGCCAGTCTGACGTCATGCGACATGATCAGTTTACAGCAAGGAAGTGGTGAAATCATTAATTTCATGTGTTTGCTTCACTGACGATTCTTTTCGTAAATAGACCTGAATAGCTATTACGGTTAACTGTATACACCCAAATATGGTCACGCGCTATAAAGAAATGGTGCAAACATGAAGTAATTGTAACCGTTAATTAAACGTTCCGTTTAACGGTATCTGCATTTCAAAGACAATTATTGTTCATTTTGAATGAACGCCAATTATGAACAAAAGCGACTATGAAGGCAAAAAAAGAAAGGTCAAATACAACATAAAAGCAAGAACGCATTCTTTTGAAAGTGTACAGCGTCATAAAACCACGAGCGACTTACTTGACCTAAGTTATTGTCAAGCGTTACAGTAGGTTCTTAACCTTCTTTCTGTAAACAATATTTATTGGCACAAAACGCCCAAATCTGACTTCAATAAAAGTTTAAAAGAACCGCAAAGTAAAAGTTTTGTCTAGCTTACCCTTTCGTCGAGGTAGATCTATTGGAAAATGAAATGATGTTTGATTTCTGTGACGTTTTACAGCTGTAAACGTCTTACATTTTCATTGTAAATTTTTATTATTTTAGTTTGAACTCCTGATTTGCATTTTGATCAATGGTTGTTATTTCACATGGGCAGCCTTGAAGGTTCCGAAAATGCTTGGCTAAGATCAATGTGTTAACATCGGTAATTCTCATTCACTGGCGTTATTAACTTTGTAATTTGATGCAATAGAAGGGGAAAATTTAACACGTCTTGTTGCCATCATTTCAGCTCCTTCCGGAATTAAAAAAAAATGTTAACAATGAACATGTTTAAAGAGGTGGGTCTTTTTTAAAAATTGGTTGAAGCGCAGCGCAACAAAGCGCAAAAGTTCTGTTAAGTCATGAAACGCAACGCAACTAGCGCAACCTAATTTTTAAATTGACTGAAGCGCAACGCAACTTTCGCAATCAATTATTTTTTCGCATTAAAGCGCAACGCAACTTCCGCAATCAATAATTTTTTTGCATTAAAGCGCAACGCAACTTTCGCAATGAAAAATTTAATAAAGCGCAACGAGTAGATGTATAAGCAATGCAATTTTTTCTTGAGTTATTTTTATAGGTGCTTTTAACAGCACGCAGTTGTCTATAACGCGACAACGATTTTAATGCAAGTGACTGTAACAGGATTTTGCGTAATCAATGAACAGGAAAATTAAATAAGAAGCAAAAAAAGATGCGTTGCTGATGATTGCTTTCTTCATCTTCATCCTATTATCACGAGAAAGCGAAGGAGGCGCTGCTTAGGACGAATCCAGACTCGCTTAGGAGTTGCCTTTGTTTCCGAGTTTTCCGGTTGAATTTTGCTTCTGACTTCTTTAATTTGCCGCTTGCCAGATTTCACCAAGCAGAGATAATCAACGTGAAACATCTTATCCAAGGACGCAACAACGAGACTAGGTTGGGAGTTGAACCATTAACCTTGCGATCATGGTCGTCGTAAAAACGACGCTCCAAACCACTGCGCCACGTTGCATTGTCGCGTGCCGTTAAAGCACCTCATCGCGGTAAATCACAATTTGCATATGCGGCGAAGTTCTCCACAACAACAAGTAAATACGATTTATTCAACACTCAATGATCTCTTTAAGCACTTGCAATTATTTTAAAAAGCAAAAGACTTTAGTGTACCACATTTCTGATGAGCTGAAATTTTTGCTACAATAAATTGACCTATAGGCCTATTATACGCATCAAGAAACAAACTGCTATTCTATTAAAAACAGTTACAAAAAACTGCTTACTCCAGCACATTGCGCTTTAATTAATCCGACAAAGCGCAACGCAGTATTTCAACTTCCGACAGTGCGCAACGCAACAAAGCGCAAGCAACCAGGTTCTTTTCAGTTCGCAGCGCAATAATGCGCACACTATTGTATATTTTTTCAGTTCGCAACGCAATAAAGCGCAAGAAGGATTTATTTTCCTTGAAGCGCAGCGCAACTTGCGCAATGGCTAAAAATAATTTGCTAAAGCGCTTCGCAACTTCCGAACGTGCGGAAGTTGCGCAACTAGCGCTTTGCGCTTCAAATTGCGGAATGCCCACCTCTGCATGTTTTCAAGATTGCTTTTTTCATTGAAAGTCACCAAAAATTCTTGTGCAGCTTCAAATGCACTTTTTGTTTAATTTCAAATATGTCAGGTGGAGGACTTCACAGTTTGTAAACTATTTGCACAGTTAATTGCACTTAAGGTTCATTGGTATTTGCATCTGGGAGATATAACGAAAAACATGTATTTTATGCTCTCACAAATTCTGTGTACGATTCAACTTGCAATTATTTGTGCTTTCGGAAGTATAGCAGTGCAGGAGGACCAATGACCATGCTAAAAACTACGTGGCAGTATATAAAGTGATTAAATCGCAATATAAGCGTTAAATTTATAGGCTACGACTTTTTTTAATATCTGCAATCACGGCAATGCAAAGCCAGCATAAATTCAGTCTTGGTAAATTGGCGTAGCGAGAAATTTTAAAAGGGGCTAGGGCATCAACTTCAAAAGCAATCAAAAGAGTCTGGCATAAAAGACAAAATGAAAAAGGGAGGGCATGGCCCAAATTCCCCCCTAACGAATACGCTACTGCATGGTCTTGTCAAAAGCTCTTTGTATGCATGTTGCACTACGATTTCAAAGCGGAAAAGGAACTATGCATTTCACTTTTTCAGCCATTTTAAACATTTCAGTTCTTGCCACTCAGCAAATATCGTAAAAGATGAAAATCTTCAGCTCATACAAATGCTGCCTAGCCACTAACCAATTGTACTGAACATACCGAAGTTTTTACGACTTGATACAATAGAAAAGGTCACATTTATAATCCCAATCGACGGCGCGAAGGGTGTTTGCTTTAGATCAGTTAAGGCCTTGTCGGAAAATCTATTTTACGTGCTTTTATGTACTTTGTGAGAAACTTTACTCGGCTTTTTCGTCAAATAGAGATTGCTGTTTTAAGCACTGCCGATTTTACTCATTGTTAAACCGGCATTTAATAGTGTGAACTGCTGGATCGCTTGAACCAACAAAAGTTTTAACAGGATCTATGAGTTGTTTTGACCAAGCCGTAGAATGTGTTCCTGTTGCTCTTACAAATAAAGCATTCTAAGTGCGCAGAATTAAAACTATTTAGAGTAACAAAGTCGGTACTCACGGCTATCAACCCGAATTTTTGCCCAAATCGAACTCGTTAAAGTCATGTCATAGGTGGCGAAACCGGGGGGGGGACCCTGACCTTCCCACTTTTTTTTCAGAAGGGGCCAGAATTTACGCGTTTATTTCTACAATACTGCCTCTGCATGAACGAATTTGAAACTTAAAAGGTCTGTCATCGAAATTAAAACCCGGGAAAGAGCTTAAATCCAGAGATGTTTTCTTTAAAATTTTGTTTGTGGGGTGGGGGAAACAGAACTAGAAGCACGAACTGTGGGTCCGAAGCCCACATAAATTGGACATATCACATATGGACAGGCTAAATATGGATTGTAAGCATAGGGCTGGATTTACATATAGGGTAAGCAGGCTGAAACGTAGGGCCTCGGAGAAAATCGGGTACCTCATCACAAACAATGAAGACCTTTATTTTTCTTTACCGATACTTTCAGTGGAAAACAGAACATCTGAGGACGTGCATAAGTTTTTTTTTTGCTCTTCGCTATACCGATATTTTCAGTGAAAACAGAATATCTGAGGACGTGAAGACTTTTTTTTGCTCTTTTAATCAGTGTGATCAAATAGCCTAGGGCCTCTCATTGTCTAAATCCGGCCCTTAGTAGCGTATTCAAGGGCGGGGCCATTGTGCCATGCCCCAGCCCCTTCTGAGTTTGCTTTTTAGTAAACAAGAACAATACTAATGGTGCCAAGTGACTGAAATATGCCAGATTCTTTTGGTGATTTCTGTAGCTTATGGCCAGGAGCGAATCCAGAGGGGTAGGATAAGGAGTAACTTATGCATCCTCCCACCAGCCATTTTCAAAAATGTTTTTGATGCATACAATCTTTCTATAATTTCGAACCTCTTCGATAGCTATAAGCCTCACACCTTAAGCACGCATTATTAAAACTGTGCGAACAAAATGTATCATATTTGGCGAAGCACTCAGAATTAGGATCAAAAGATTTTTAAAAATTTGCGTGAAAAATATTCAAAAAGCACTAAACTAGCCACTACAGCATGTAAATTTTCAAAAATTTTTCGGGGGAGCATGCCCCCGAACCCCCTAGAGGGTCTAGAGTCTTTCTTGTTTCTCAATCAGCTTCAAATTAGTTTTTTCGAAAAAAAACACGCTTGAAAAAATGTGGAAATTATTGCTCCCCCTTTTAAAATTTCTCGCTTCGCCACTGCCGGCCCTGGTTATAGGTGAAGAAAACCTGGTCATTGGTTTTGGGCCCCCCACTTTAAAAATGCTTCCGCCATCGCTGAGTCATACCATATGGGCCTACAATGACTTTTGGAACACATAAAGGAAGCATGAATATGCTGCAAAAATATTTTGACACTCTTAAAGCAAAATCATAACTTTAAAAAATGCATGCTTCACTCTCGAAATAGACTAGATTCAACACTTTGATGCTTTGCCAAATTTACAAGCGAGCTCCAGAAATTAGAAAATTTGAAGACTAACCCAAACTTGCAAATGTTTTGATGAACGATCAAACTTTAACTTGTTTGAAATTCGAATCCATCTAAATGTCAACGTAGAGGAGACTCATAACGAGCCTGATCCTTACGATTAACACCGAGATAATGGACAAAAAGATCAAATCTTCATCATGCTCGCGGTATCGTACGTCGAAGCGCGTGATGAGTGGTGGGGCCTATAGGTAGGCGTAATGGCTAAAGGCATCGCTATATGCGCGGGAAGTCTTTGGGTTCCGATGCGATTACTAGGCCGGTCAAATGAGACACGGTGTCGCCCAACGGCTCACCTCTGCTGCGATGTATTTAACAGGACCTGTGTTGCTCAGGCGCTATGCCGTGGAGATGGGTCTTACCGCTGTCTTGTTACATGCTTTGGCGCAGTACTGCGTACATGGAGTAAGGTTTGTTAAAGATTGTTGCCTAATATCTTAAATTGTGATAAATAAGCTTCATAGTTTGCTAAAGTGTTAATTATCTTGTCTTTCAAATATGATATTATCTGATTATATCCACTGTACGAACAATCATTGCGTTGAGTCACCAGCATTTCCTCGATGAGATTGCTACCAAGATGGATGGAGTGTACAAACAACTGGATGATTATAAGGCTGACTTTGTAACAGCATGTAATACAACACCAAACCCAGTTGCTGCTGCTTTTCCTTTTTCAGGTAGGCCTGCCAACTTGAAAGAGCAATGGAAGCGGCTTCAAGATCTGTACGCTGTGATCGATGATTTAAAGGCTCTAGTCTGTTCTACCCAGGATAGAATTCAGAGTGCTGAAAAATCTATTGATGATCTTGAGCAGTATGGTAGATCAAACTGCCTCATCATCCATTGAGCCAAGGATGTTCCAAAAGAGGGGAAGTACCTAGAATGCGAAAATTTTGTGTGTGACTTAATCAATGAGAAGATTAAACCGGAAACACCATTGCAGGTCCATGATCTTGACATTGCCCATCCCTTGCCTGCTCGTAAAGGAACCCTGGTAATCATCAAGTTCCTCCGGAGAACGCAACGCAACTACATCTACGCGAAGAAAAAGATCTTGAAAAGTTCTGGATTGGTCATCACGGAATCTTTGACAAAGCGCCGCCTGAAGCTTTTTGAAGCTGCTAGAAGTCCCTTTCCATGGAGATCTGTGTGGACCATGAAGGGAGATGTTTATGTCTTCCACAACAACAGAAGACAGGTGATACATGACTTTGATGATATAAATAAAATTAAGTCTAAACCTGCTTATGCTCGAGCTGTTTCTGGATAAAATGTGACTAGTTCAGTACATAAATCTAAGGATAGTCTTAATTTTAAACCTTCGGTATCATCTATAATTTTTCGGACTTTTTTTTTTTTGTTGTTGTACAATGATTTGTGTCAACATCAGAAATCTAAGTATTGGTTATTCATATTGAATTTCTTTGGCAAAGCTCATGTACCGTACCAGCGTCAACTTGCGTATTGGCTTCAGCAAAAAGGCTTCCTTACTGTTCTGCTATAGTTTGAATAGTTTTAGTTTTTTTTTATTTATTTCTGTTTGTGTGAGTGTTTTTTTTATTTTTTTATTTTTAGTTGTTTGCTTAACTTATATATTATATGCCCAAAGCAGCAAAATCCTCAATTACCTTCTGTAAAATCTGTGAAGCACCAATTTCTAAACGACAGAAGTACCAGTCTTGCTGTGCCTGTAGTGCAGAATTTCATCAAAGATGTATCAATCACTTGAATATAACCTCTCAAATGAAACCCTTTTACAATGATTGCCTATGCACCTCGTGTGCTGCAGCTACCTTGCCATTTTTTTCCTTAACCGACAAGGACTTTTCTGAGTTGTTTCATGACCCTAAATCACCACTACCTTCTGCTGATGACCGTAATAGATTACTGTCAAATGTGCCTAATCATTTTGATCATGATCTTGATGACGCTGATAACATGTTTTTAATTAATAACCAATTGGATTCCTATCTAACTGTTCAAGAAGTTCATAAGCATTATCTGGAAAAAATGAAGAATGTAGCTTTAGCACTATGTGTGTAAATGTTAGATCTCTCAATAATCCTCACAATTTTACTAAATTCGAAAGTTTGATTGCGGGTTTAGATTATCAGCCTCATATAATTGCAGTAAATGAAACATGGGATAAACCCCATACTACTGGTCAACACATGAATCTAAATGGATATGTTTATATATCTAATCCTAGAGTTGCCAGCAGAGGCGGTGGTGTTGGAATGTATATTGAACAGAGCTTAATTTTTACTCCCATGCCGAACTTTCAATCATGCATGAAAAACTTTTCGAATCTCTATTAGTTACTATACATTTTGAAGGTAAAAGGCTGATATGTGGCACTGTTTATAGACCTCCTCGTAATGATAACTTGGGGCTAAGTGGCTTTTTCGATTCTATCAAACTAGTATTAGGTGAACTAAATAAAACCATAAGTAAATGTTTCCTGATGGGAGACCTTAATCTTAATTTATTAGACCTCTCTGATAAAAAGACTGAACAATTCACAGATATCATGTTTAATTACAACTTCTACCCCTTGATCAACAAACCTACTACAATCACTGACTCGAGCTCTTCTGCCATTGATCATATATGGACCAATGTCTCAAATACTAGTATCAAAAGTGGTATAATTGCGCATTGTGTGGCTGATCATCTACCAGTCATACAAGTATTAAATCTTGGAAAAATCAAAACCAATTCGGTTTCTAAAGTAAGGTGTTATGCTCTAAGTAACCTTAAAAAATTTAGTGCTTCCTTAGAAAATGCTGATCTTTGCAATGTAGAAAATCAAGATAATCCTGATGACTGTTTTAAGAATTTATATGATTGCTAATTAAAAAATTTTGAGAATTTTATTCCCCTAAAAGAATCTTCTAAAGCAACCAAACATTCTGAGTGGTATGATCGTGAACTAAGACGCCTAATGCTCAAAAAAGATAGATTGTATAAAAATATCTTCTACGGCGTGACCTGACTTCTAAGAACCAATATCGTAAGATAAGAAATAAGTATTTTCACGTTGTCCAGTTTAAAAAATAGAGTTTTATCAAAAAAAATTCAAGAACTTTTATAATAATGTAAAGAAAACGTGGCAGTATATAAACAGTCTTCTTGGTAGAACGTCTTTAAACAGTGCCTCTTCATCCTTTTTTATCAATGGGAAGAAAACCGGTGACCCTTTACCAATAGCAAATGAGTTTAATGACTATTTCTCTAATATTGCTATTAATCTCGTAAACCAACTTCCTAAACCATCTATATCCTTTCAAGAATACCTAGCACCAGCCAATCCTTCTTCCATTTTCTTTCATCCCACCTCCCCCTATGAAGTAAAGCAGATTATCAACAAAACATCCCCGAAGCATAGCTCATGCTGAAATGAAATACCACCTGTTGTATTAAAGTATTTGCTTGATAATATCATTAACGGTTTGACGTATATCTTTAATCTGTCCCTTTGTCAGGGTAAATTTGTCACCGCTTTCAGACACGCTTAAGTAGTGCCAATTCACAAAAAGGGTGATGTTCAGAATTTAAACAATTATAGGCCAATTAGTTTGCTGTCAAGCTTCTCAAAGATTCTCAAAAAAATCGTTTACAGGAGGCTATATTCATTCTTTGATCGCTTCAACTTGTTTTCTAATTCCCAGTTTGGGTTCAGAAGAGGTCACTCTACTTCCCATGCTAATTGTCTGCTTGTTGACAAAGTCGCTGCAGCATTCGAAAAAAAGCTTTGTACTCTCGGAATTTTTCTTGACCTCTCGAAAGCTTTTGATACTATTAACCATAAAATTCTCTTGCATAAACTTGATCATTATGGCATTAGAGGCACAACCTTAAACTGGTTTATGAGTTACCTGACAGGACGCACTCAACAGGTTTGTTACAACGGTGTTGCTTCTTCCAATATTAATGAGATAAATTTATCGGTGCCTCAAGGTTCGATTCTTCGCCCTTTATTATTTACGTCAATGACTTCCCGAATTGCTTGAAATACGGAACTAGTTTGTCGTTTGCGGATGATACAAGTATTTTTATCAGTGGCAAAACGGCCCGAACGCTTTTCGATAAAGGGAACGACGAACTCTGTAATATCGATAATTGGCTAGTCGCCAACAAGCTCTTCCTAAATGCTAACAAAACAAAGTGTGTATATTTTAAGACTGCTAACTCCAAGACTCCCCCCAGTGATCTAAATTTAATAATAAGAAACATTCCAATTGAAAGAGTGTCGTCAGTGCGAGTGTTAGGAACAATAATTCATGAAAATTTATCTTGGAAGGAGCAAATGCTAGCTCTTAAGAGAAAATTGCGTGCTACCTTGGGTGCCGTGATTCGAGTCAAACCTTATCTCAATAAACATTCTTTATTATCGATTTATCATTCTCTGGTAATAAGTCGTATTCGCTATTGTATTATTAACTGGAACCATGGTAATTCGACAATCCTAAATCAACTTCAGGGTATTTGTAATAAACTTATTCGACTGACTTTAGGAATAAGCCGTAATGAAGACGTCTTGCCACTGATGAAACAGCACAACTTACTAACAATTAAAGATATATTTAAGTATGAAATGGCTGTACTTGTGTTTAGATTTCATAACCGTACTCTACCATCGGCTTTCGATCCTATTTCCCAATCCAAGTCTACTTCAATTACAACTCGAAGCAATAGTCGCGTAATCCCAATAAGCTGTCGTAGTGCTGTCAGTCAGCAATCAATCAGATATATTGGTCCCAAAACATGAAATAATATCCCGCTACCTATTAGAGAATCTAAGACAATCGCCGCGTTTAAGAAAAAATTAAAACAGTACCTTTTAAATAGTTACTAGCTCTTCCTTAACCCTGCCTGCATAGGTTAAATTGTTTCGAACAGAAAACTGCTTTCTGCTTTTTTTTTTTTCAGGTAACCTACGTCGAGCCCTGTGACTTCACCTAACTTCAAACCCACCGTCGTTTTTGGACATTTGTATCTAGCTATTTTAGGCCTAGATATGGTGAGATGGCAGGATCTACTGCAAGCCAAATTGTACTCGGTTCTTCTTGCTATGCCTTCGGCTCACTCTCAAACAGCACACCAGTTTTTATTTTTATTTTTTATTTATTTTTTTTTTCGTTGTTTACTAGCTCCTGCCATCTTGAGAGACCACCAGTTTCCTGAAACAGTCTTGCCCCCAGATTCGTAAACAAACTTGATCTTGTCAATTTTATCACACAATCTCTGTACACACTCCTGCATGGGATGCATAGTCATGGTGCATTGTTAAAATCCTTACAAAACTATTTCAATTAAGAGATAAAATCTTTTTTTTTCTCATTTGTGATAGTTGTCGTAAATCTGCGGTCATGCTGGACAGGATTTCTTTAGGTAGGTTTCTTTGCCTGTCTGGCTTTTTGTGGTTACTCTATGGTCTCAACGGCGCTTGGTATGGGGTTAGGTTGGGACTCTCTGTTCATTCTACAGTAGTTGCACTGTGACGACATTGAGTAACCTCGAAATGCCGTATACTGTTATGGTTCCATCCCATTGCACTATATCATAGCGGTGTTAGAGCTGTGGTCTCTCCAGTGTCTTTTTATATCTCGCCGTCATATGTTTGCTTTTTGTTCTTTTTTACCCTATTTTAGATTAATCGGGTGTTGCGACCATGCCTACTAATCCCTTCATCTTCAAGTTTCACTCTCGCTAGCATGATACAACGTTGATCGTTTTGTCGCTTCTTTTGTTTGAAATCCTATATTGCGTTTGAAATCCTATATTGCTGTGTTAATTTATTTTGACGGTGCAGAAATAAAAGACACTACTACTACTACTACTACCTTACTATTATAAACTACAAATACTAAAACTTGATAATTTATATCAATTTGAACTGGCTAAAATTATGCACCAATACACCCATAATAAACTACCCATACGTTTTTGCAATTACTTTACTTACTCACGCAATTCTTATTCTTACTACACACGAAACTCCTCCAAAGATCACTTGCTTCTTCCGCGTTTTACTTCAACCAGAACTCAAAAGTCCATAAAATACAAAGGCGTAAAACTATGGAATTCACTTCCTGAAACTCTTAGGCATTTGTCATATAGGAGGTTCAAAAGTACTTACAAAAGCTTACTCTTGGAGAAATACGTTCAATCCTAGTGTCTATAAATTTTAAAGCTTCTAGTCCGCTTCTTTTCCCTGTTACATTAAACATTTAAATACTCTTAGTTTTTGTTTTTCTTGTAAACTTATTTATGTAAGGCTGCTGTTCGACTCGAAGACCACTGGTCCCTTCACAGCTGCCAGTTGCAAATTTATTCTTCTGTGATAAAAAGAATATTTGTTGTGTCGTTTGTTATGAGCAACGAAATAAACTTCTGTTCTGCGGACGTGTTGACTTTTCATTTTTGCTCTTCACTTGACTTTGGGCGGAAAATTGGACATCTGCGGACGTGTTGACCTTTTTTTTTGCTCTTCACTTGACTTTGGGAGGAAAACAAACGATTTCAAATTGCGCCCCCCCCCCCCCCCCTTTCAAATTCCTGGGCACGCCCCTGCTAGGGTTACCATATTTTCACTGCACAAAAGGAGGTCAGGTTCTTTGAGGGTCATCACGTCCGCAGATGTCCAATTTTTCGCCCAAAACCATGGCAAGTGAAGAGGAAAAAAAATATTCGTTTTTAACAACGATTGAAAAAAAAAAAATTAGGTGTAATCGTAAAAATCCCTTGGCTGGTATGATCGGAGCACCAAGCCCCTTAGACTCCGGCGACCCACGGGTTTTGGTAGAGCCGGCGCCAGAGCAGTCGACTTAGGGGGGGCCAAGCGTTTATCAGGGGGGTTAAAGTTTGAAATTAAGCACGAAAGCCGCTGTTTTCAAAAGAGTAAGCTTGTTAATCGGGGAGGCCAAGCATGTCGAGTGAAGAGGCAGCCCCCCCCAACTCCCTCTTGGCGCCGGCCCTGGGTTCTGGCCAATTCTTGGGTGCGCCACTGGTACGGAGTTACTGTAATTGCTGTTCTTTATAAAGTCACATTTTGGTTACATTTTTGCAAAAATATAGTCACATTTTCACGTTTTTTGGGTCACAAAAAAATCGCTCTAGTTATGAGGCATTTCAGCATTTCAACGTCATTAACAGATTAAAAATGAAGTGCCGGCTGCAGGGCCGGCGCGACTATTAGGTGAACTAGGCAGCCGCCTAGGGCATCACTCTTCAGGGCATGCTTCAAGGGCATCAAAATGCCTTTTTTGGGGCATCAAAATGTCTTTGCCAAAACATGGTCGCTTTTATAAATTAATATTCTTGTATGAGAAAACATGTTGCTTGATAAAATTTTAAAAGTTAAAGGGTTTCGTGCGATGCATTTGCAACAATATAAACTTCTGGTAGAGCCCAGACTAAGATATTTGAATCCGGTGGTTGCAATAGCTCTGCCACTATTGTATTGCTTAAAACAGGGGTGGGCAATTATGTTCACACGAAGGGGCCGCATTTGAAAAAAATTTGAAGCCGAGGGCCGCACGTCCGCAGATGTCGAACTTTCCATCCAAATTCAAATGAAGAGCAAAAAACAAGTCATCACGCCCGCAGATTTCCAATTTTTCTCCCAAATTTAAGTGAGAAGTAAAAAGAAAAAAAGGTCATAACCCCAGCAGATGCCCTTTCTTACACTGACATTCAGCGCGAAGCTTTAAAAAAAAAGAAAATCGTCTTCGGCTTGACTCACGTTAGGAGTTTATCTTTCTGTAAGTGTCCGCGGGCCGTATAAAATGGTTTCGCGGGCCACATTTTGGCTGCCCACCCCCGACTTCAAACGTATATAGCGACTATGCTGCAATTGCTTTTTACCGGATCGTTTTATCTCATGAATGCGGTCTGTTTACGACGTCACAATTGCATTTATGAGTGTTTTAAAGTCCTGCTTTCAGTGGCGATTCTAAGGGGGGGTCAGAGGGGGCCATACCCTCCCAGATTTTTGCCTGGCCCCCAGGTTGCCCCCCAGTTTTAACAAGCTCACGTAGCCTATGACAGGGTGTGAAAATATACTACCCTGTAATCGATTGCCCAACCTAAGAGTTAGACATTCGTTGTCTTAGCTTCTTAGTTTACTAGGCTACGTAAAACTTGCATAATTTGCTTCGTTCATTGTCTTCGCTTTTCAATAAACTAGTGCTTTTCTTGCATCACACAGTAATTCCGCCTAAATCGTAAAATCGCTATCACAAGCGGTAAAAACATAAAGCAGCCAGTTGTTGCTTGTTGAAACTACTTGTTGCGTAGAAACAAGATTGTTCGGGAAAATCTTCTACGTCAACAGGGATTAGTCAGCTACGCGTTAGCAAGCTCTCCCGCTCGTCTCCTGTCACTTCTCAAATACATGCGAGCTTCGCGGCACAGATTCAGCGACGCTAGGCACCAAACATCAAGCGTCGATCATCAAACGGTTTTTGTTAAACAAAATACGCATGTTAACAATCAGCTGAGCAGGCGCACATAATGCAGATAAAAGTAAAACATCATTACCTAACTGTTTCAAGCCCGAACTGCAACAACACACGAACGAGGTCTAAAGTCGGCAAAACGTCTAAACAAAACACAGTAAGATTAATAACGATAATTAGGACTTCACTTAAGCAATATGTTCACAAAATAAGCTCTTCGGTACATACCTTGATATAAAAGGCACGGTTGGATGCGTTACCACAAATAAATCTCAAATCTGCAATTCATATACATTTCAGTCATTGGAAGCATTTGCACGTAACTAATATCGCCGCTTTTATACAACGTCTGCTATAAATAACATTTTGCTGTAAGATTCATCATGTAAAAACTCACTCTTAACTTGCAACTTGACTAGTAATAGTATTTGTACACTAAGAACGGCAAAATCTCCGACATTGCACTTACTGTACATTTGCGTTTGAACAGTAAACTGGCAGTGCGTTGACTATACACTGCTTTTTACAAAACGTGACCAATTAAAGACAAAACCAGCAGTTATGTGTGATGTGCCGAGAACAAGGTGACTTACATCTATCAACACAGTAGCGAATCCATGAATATTAACAAGCAAGTTCGACTCCCAGCGTAGCTTACATCAGATAACCGGTTAATCATATAAACGCAGTAACAACGGTAACAGTGCAAACATACGTGACTCTAATTCATTCTAAAACCTGATAACAAAAAGGTGCGCAGTATTTAACACTATTTAAGTAAAAAGTAGCGTTTGCAAAACCAACGCCATAAAGCTGAGTTTTGACAAACGATATTTTGCTCACTTCCAAACTTGACATGTATTTTGCCGATGCTAAGTATATTTAGGATAATTAGCACATTTATTTGACGAAAATAAAAAAGTGAAGTGTGTCATAATCTGCAAAATGCAACCTCATTGTCCACGCCAAACGAAACAAAAGACCACTTAATATCACGAAATTGTAAAACTTCACATCAAATCTTCATTGTAATCGCAGTATTGCGCCGAAGCAAGTAACGAGTGGCCGGGCTCATCTCCGCGGCTTAGCGCCTGGGCAACACAGCTCCGAAAAAATATCGCAGCGGTGGCGAGCCGCTGGTGACACTGTGCCGATTTGACCGGCCTGGGAGTCGAACCCTACGTGCGCTTAGCAACTGAGCTAACCGGCCAGTTATTGTAAAACTTATATGTACAAAATAAAACAATTAACAGTCAATCGGTCATTCAAGTTATTTATTTAAGAGCTCGACAGTCTGTTTCATGCCTAAGGAAATCATCAGGAGCAAGATCTAAACACAAATAATTTATAGTTAATAATGAAAGAATAAAATTGTACTCACGTTTAAATTGTTGGCTTGTCCGGATAGTCTGCGACAGAATGCCTTAGGTTCATTCCTTTTTATGAAAATGAGTAAAACCTGCCGCTACCCTGTCACTGCCTATCCAGACTTCATATACTGCTTTTTCATGCTATTAACTAGTAGGCTAATTTTCACTTTAAAATTTTCACTTAATAAAATATATTTTCTTCATAAAAAATGTTTTTCACGTGGCTATGCGCTGTACAATGAAATTAATTGTGATAATACGCAAAATTATTACGTAATTATATAACAAGAGACAATGAGAAAATTAACAACATCAATTTCAAGGGACAAATTAATGTTTCGACTATAACAAAAGTCTCGTCAGCCTTGCTACGCACAGCCAATCCAGGCTAAACTCATTCCAGACTGTAAAGACTCTTTTTTGCATTGCTTTACCTAAACATTTCGACTTCATCTCTTTCCTAGTAGAAACTTTTCTACTAGAAAAGAGATGAAGTCGAGATGTTTAGGTAAAGCATTAAGTTTAAGTAAAACAGATGAAGTAAAGATGTTTAGGTAAATTTATTGCAGAAACAAATCGCTTTGCCCACTAAACGGCAACTGCAGAATAAATTCAATTGTCTACGAAGCATCCATAACTGAAGACCAGAAAGAAAATAAACATCGACACCCCTTCTCCAGGTATACTCTTTAACACCTACGTCAGTGACTTACCACCAACCACTTCCAGCAAATTTGCTTATGCCGACGATCTAGCACTCGTGCGTTTTGCTGGAGATTGGCGAACTTTGGAGAAGACTCTTAGCCAAGACATGGCAACTCTACAAACGTACCTCCAAAAATGGAGTATGAAGCTCAGCGAAGCAAAAACACTGTCGTCTGTATTCCATCTCACCAACAGGGAAGCAAAACGTGAACTTTCGGTGGAGTTGAGTGGCAAGCCACTCCCATTCTCTAATACTCCAAAGTATCTTGGCATAACACTGAATAGATCTCTCACGTACAGGCGACACTTGGAGTCTCTTCGCAAAAAAAGCCAGCACCAGAGTTTCATTGATCAGACGACTAGCTGGAACTACCTGGGGCGCTGGTGCCTCAGTCCTGCGCACTGCAACTCTTGCCCTTGTGTACTCGACCGCAGAGTATTGTGCACCTGTCTGGTGTCGCAGTGCCCACACTCGTTTGATTGATCCAGTTATTAATACCGCACTGCGCATTGTGACTGGATGCCTGCTTCCCACACCAACGGATTACCTAACGGTTCTCGCTGGCATCCCACGTGCAGAGCTGTGTCGTAGACAAGCCACACTGACCTTAGCTCGCCGAGCCTTGGAGCCAAACCATCTTCTCCATCACAAGATCATCAGCCCACAACTAAGGCAATCTCGGCGTTTGAAATCAAGACATCTTTTTGTGCCCGCCGCCAGAGAACTACTATCCAATCTCAACCAACAGGACATCAGGGCGACTGATTGGACGGAACACTCATAAAGATCCGAGTGGAACAACAGCAACACCCTACTTCACCACTTCATTTACAACATCGACACCCCTCCTCCAGGTATGCATCTCCCCAGACGTTCCTGGGTGCGGCTAAACCATCTTCGCACTGATGTTGGACGATTCCGCTCATCCCTGCACAACTGGGGAATGGCTTTATCTGCGGCATGCGACTGTGGCACCGAGAATCAAACGGTAGAGCACATACTAGCTCACTGTCTCCTGTTTTCCCCACCTCACTGAATAACTGGATTGGTCCGACTGGATGATGACACAATCACCTGGCTGCATGAATCTTTCCCGGACCGGACATCTAAAGTCATGCTCATACGAACGAACGAACGTAGCCCCTCACCGCACCCTCCCTCCTGGAACTCAACGTGAGGTCCCACAGGCCAAAGTTTTTGTGCCCAAAAGAATACTTTTCATCTCCAGGCAAAATTGAAGACCAAAAAAAAGTGCTTCAGGTAACGAAAGCGATAAAAAAGTTATTTTTTTTATCTTCAGTTATTGTTCGTGTATTTACCTTTTACTTCTTTAATTTGTTTTATGTATTATGTTTTTTAATGTGGGGGGATATCAAGTGGTGTAGTAGACCTATTCCTCTTCTGTTCTACGGTTTAGGTTTGAGCTACAGATGTTTATTTTTGTCCAAGTCTTGTAGTTATGCGTTTAATCCCGACGCTCTTTTTGCATGTCAGACTGGGCCACCTCAAGAGGTAGAATGTAGGGATTCATTAACACTGCATAGTAGGAAACGTTTTTTAGGGGATTTTGTTTACCGGGCATAGCAGGCTAAGCTAACTATTTCTGAAGAAGCTCGGCGTGAATTGCGAGCGAAACGTCAATAAAAAAGTTGGAATCTTTGCATTAGCCTCCGTCTTTGATTATTACCGGAAGAACAAAGGATTCATTAACAGTTAGCACTTAAAGATGGAGGAATAGGAATTGCGTTGAGTGCCTTTTCCAAGTGTGGTATTACAAGCAAACTTGCCGGCTTGTTGTAGACACTATTCCTTTAATGTCGAAGTCGAACATATAGCAGGAAAATTGTGAATACTAATTTTTAGGCAAGGCAATCAGTTTGACTCGTCTCGGAGTCAGACCCTGAGTCTACCGCTCCAGAAACAGACGCTCTGACCATTTTGCCATCTTATGTTGTAGTGAATGTCAATAATGAATGTATATAGTGCGTCATATTGCAATATGCTTACTTTTTAAGTTTGGTTGCAAATCTCTTTGAACTTACTCTTTTCCTCTCAAACACAGTTTTTAGTGGCCCCACCTCAACCTATCATGGTCCCAAAGTGACCCCCCTTTTTGGGTGCTAAAATCGCCACTGCCTGCTCTAAAAGTTTAAATGCTAAAACCACAGAAGGCTTGTAAATAGTTGACAAAGACTATCTGCTGGTGTCGCAGAAATTGAGTTTCAAACAATGCTTGAGGACGTATAGCAGACTAGCAATAACACTATAGCTGTGGTTAATGTGGATGTAAGAAAAGGAATGATGGTCAGTTTCACGATGTATGTTTTCACGTTGGTAGAGTAATATGCAAGAGGGCATCAAAATTATAGCTTGCCTAGGGCATCAAATAGCTTTGCGCCGGCCCTGGCCGGCTGCTCAATATAGAACATAAAGCCTTGTAAACGTATTTCGTAAAAAGTTTGCAAGGGGGGCGTGAGCTTAGCAGTGACTGATTGAACGTGTATTTTCTTTTTTTTTTTTTTCGTCGAACATCAAAACTTGTTTCCCCAAAACAGCTGCACTGCTGCACGGGGCCGTAGCCAGTTTTTACACTTTGCACATTTTTTCAAATCTTTTACCCGGAGTGATTCTCGCTGACTATTCGTAGTTTGTGCTTTCGAAGGAAAACGCGGCATAGTTAGCCTACTGTATTAGTTCTAGAAAATAGCGAACCCATAAAACAATCTAAATTTTTCTTCTTTTACAATGCTTTTCCAGTTTATCACTGAAAAAACCTGATAATTAAGCCCGTTCATGTTTTAACTTTAGCTTAACCCAACTGAGTAAGCTTACTTGGTCTAATTGGCTTTTTCAGACCACCGGCCGCTAGCTCAGTTACTAAGCGCCCAGGATATCGGTGCGGGAGGTCTGGGATTCGATTACCGGGCCAGTCAAATTAGCATAGCTTCGCCAACGGCTCGCCACCGCTCCGACCTTTCTTCGAAACTGTGTAGTTCTGGCGCTAAGTCGCGGAGATGGGCCTCACCACTCGTTGCATGCTTCGGCGTAATACTGCGAGTATACTGAAGATTTGGTTTTGATACTTTTTTAGTTTGGCTTCCAGACCATCACATTTGAGCGATAGAGTGGTGAATCCACTGTCTTACAATAATGGCTGCGATTGCTTACAACCAGTGGTTGTGTTTTCATAATGCGAATTTCGTTTACTGTGTTTTTGTACAGTTGCACGACAGTCAGACATCACACATCAGTCTATCTAACGGTGAAAATTGAAACCCCTTCTGCTTTTAGTGTTACGATGCGAATCAGAAATTAGTCTCGAGATTTAAACTTAACATCGATTGAAGCAGCTACCTTGAAAAAAGTTATAAACCATTGGGTTTATATAGGCTTACCGTCATCATTACGACATGAATAGTTTTGGGGGGCTAAAATAAATTCTGAGGGGCTTAACCCCCAATAGCCCTACCCCGTGGCTACGGCCGCGCTGCTGCATCCTTTCCATTAAGTCGAATAAAACAGTGGTTTTCAACCTTTTTTAAGTCGCGTACCCTTAAATTAAGAAATTTGCTTGTTGCGGACCCCACACAAATCAACGCAAATAAACACGATTCCAATTTTCCGCCCAAAATCAATTGAAGAGCAAAAAAAGGTCTTCGCGTTCTCAGAAGTCCTGTTTTCCACTGAAAATATCGGTGAGGAGCTAAAAAAGAGGTCTGTCCCAGGGATGTCTAACCTTTTAATTGAATGGGTCGCATTGCAAACTAAAATATTTAACTAAGCTGCAAAACCACCAGAATATCTTAATACAATGGAAAAATTTCTTGCATCGCAATTCGCAGCGTTTTTAGTTTGAAGAACACCTCGCTCGTTTTGCAGGAAACGAAAGATTGCTATTGTAATCAGAGGCGCACCCAGATTTTGATAAAGGGATGGGAGCACAACTAGGAGCCTGGGGACGCAGCCCTCAGCCGCTTAAAGAATTTTTACGATTTTCACTCAAAAAAACACTCATTTTAGCACACTTTTTTATCGAAAGAGGAGGACATATCGATTACCTAAAAGCGAGTGCGGTCACTAGTATAGACAATGCAGAATGCAAAAATACAAAATTCAATCAGTAGCCGATGCACGATGTCTGACAGCAGAAGTTTGAATAAAATAAATAAAAGGAGGCTGCAACCATTATTATTTTGAGTAATATTGTAAACTAAAAGTGAGATTTTAGCAGCTTACGACAAATTTCTTGAATGCCAGAGCCAAGGGGGGAGAGGGCATGGCGCGGTGGCCTCCTGCGTGAGTCTATGATTGTAGGCTAATCCAAAAATTGACGCTTGACGCTGAAACAGCTAAAATTGTACGGCCTAACACTCAGCGTCAACTTTTTGAAAATTGACGGCGCATTGGCTGGCGTCAACGAAAAGCTGAAGGTTTGAATTAGCACCGTCACGTCGGCAGCGTCAACGCACACCACTGCCAATAACTATTTCAAACATGTTAATTCAGTTTTAGTATGATGGCCTTCACTCAAAGGCATGACGACCGCTATAGCCACGTCAAAAACGTTAAAATAATTTTTAAGAGCAAACGGTGCGTTTTAGGAGAAATCGAATGATAATGACAGTTTCAAGATAATAACATGTCTTATAATTATGATTTCCACAAATTTGTTCTCTATAATAGATAACTTACTATGCGACACACCACAGAGTTATAACAGCTATCAAAAAATTTTGCATAGTAGTTCAGGCTCAAACAGTGCTTCAAATTGAAAAAAGTGCAGGGTTTCAAGTTGTGGCAAATTTAATCACTGTCATAGAAAGCGTTTCCAAATGTGAAAAAGTTATTAGGCCAATCAATGACTTACAACTGTTCATGTAAGTTATTTTATTTATTAAATATAAAGCATTTTGGTTAAACTACATGAAGGCTCTTGCGCTTACTACTTGATAAATTTGCTAAAAAGATTTTTTCACTGAAGATAGTGGGCCACATCCAAACTTTAAGTGGGCCGCAGGTTGGGCATCCCTGGTATCCTTAAATCGTTCACAAAAAGATTATTTTTTGAAATGCATTAATATTTAATAAAAACCAGTAGGCCACTGAGGGCCCCTTACAAACCCTTTCGCCCTTGCGGCCCCTTTAAAATCATTCGCGGACCACTTGTGGGACCCCAGGTTGAAAACCACTGGATTAAGACATTGCAAATAAATTGTTATGTCTTCTGCATGTTTTTTGAAGCGTGGTGGGCAGTACCGTAACAAGGCACCTCCGAAGCTCGGTTCTCCGGTCGGGGAGGAGGGGCATTTGTAGGGGCCCCAACAGAGCCGGCGGCAGAGCAGTTGACTTAGGGGAGCCAAGCGTTTATGAGGAGGGCCAAAGTTTGAAATTAAGCACAAATGCCGCTGTCTTCAAAACAGTAAGCTTTTTGATTGGGCGGGGCAGGCCCCTCCTTTTTCCTCCTTGGCGCCGGCCCAGGGCCCCACAATATTGTTGTATAAGACTTACAATTAGAGGGAAAATTTTTGAAGAAAATTTCGTCAAAAAGTTGCTGAAAAAGCACTATATAATTGCAATTACATGATCTAAAATGCAATTGAATTTTCAAAAAATTTTCGGAGGAGCATGCCCCCGGACCCCCCCAGAGTCATCATTGATTTTTATTCTGCTTCAAATTTGCTTTGATGTTGCCTCACTCCGAAAGAAACTGCGTGTACGAAAGTTTGGGGCGTCCCTCCTGAGGAAATTTCTGAATACGTCCCTTGAAATAATACAGCTAATGAGGGAAGTTAGTAACACAGTCGAAAAATCGCGAAACTGCCCAAATGCTTGTAGATATTAAAGAGTTCCATACAGAACTTTTTTTGGGAGGGAACAGTCTTCACACGGCACTGGTGGTGGGGCGCGGACAAAAAAGGGGGTGACTGCACGTGGAATAATTCCGACATTAACCATCAATAATAATCAGCTTGCTGGACCTGAATATTAGCTAATCACACTAGCTTAGCCAGGATTCTGCAATGGGGGGGTTGAGAATGACATCACATTTGACCATACGTCGTTGTATACAGGAGCGGATCCAGAAACTTTTAGTGGGGTAGATGTAATTTTGAATCAGTTTGAATATTAACTAAATGCAAAGACGTTTAGACCTGGAAACGAGCGTAAATAAGCTTTTTGAAAATGTTTTCATGTCAGGGGCCTATTCAGAATTTTTTTCAGGGAGAGGGCACCAATTTTCGTCACTTTTCAAGCGTAGTTTTTTTCGACAGATTTAATTTTAAGCAACTTAAGTACCAAAAACGACTCTAGGGGGGGGTCTAGGGACATGCTCCCCCGGAAATTTGTAAAATTTTTACATACCAATGGCCATTTTAATGCTTTTTGAACAAATTTTAAGGAAAGTTTGTCATATTTTTGGCCCCTAACTTTGAGTGCTTCACCAAATATGATGCATTTTGTTTGCACAGTTTCGATTATGCGTGCTTAAGGCAACTGAGGCATATTGTTATGAAGAGGTTCAAAATTACGAAAAAACTTTATTCATCCAAAACATTGTTGAAAATAACTGGTGGGGGAATGCATATGCAGCATACCCACATCCTTCCTTGGTTGTAAAATAACAAAAGATGGCCTCAAATGTTAAGAGAGATGTTTTAAACTAAAAATACCGCCGGCAGTTAAAGCACGATTGTTGCAAAGAAGTCAAAGGAATGCTTTCTGGTGAAACTGGTAAAACGACATTCAAATGCTAGCGATTTTGTTCTTTTTTGAGCTACAGTTGCCTGCGTACATCATTTTTGCTTGAAATCGTTTGGCCTTTTTTCTACGGAAGGTCTGAGGGACCGAGGGCAGTTGCATGTGCAGGAGCGGCACTGCCCTGCTAATAAAATTGGGTCATTGCTTCATCAAGCATAACGGCAAAACAAAATTCAGGAAACAACGCAACGCAATTCTTGTTATTATGACAATTACAAAACCAGATTATCAATGACAAAGTATTGAGCACTTCGAAATAAATATCAGTAAAAGAAGTATGACGTAATTTGAGACTCAATGGGGGGGAGGTTGTAACCCCCCCCCCCCCGTGGCTACGCCACTGCTTGTTATTATGATAATTACAAAAATGAAGTAAGTATGACGTCATTTGAGGCTCAATGGGGGGTTGTAACCTCTACAACCCCCCCGTGGCTAATCAAGTCAGCTTACTTTAAAACTTACCATCCCCACGAGTACGAAAAGACGGTAAGGATATGCCAGTCTATGTATGCTGTACACAATGACACAGTTTCTACAGTGACTCAGTGTGTGAGACCAATGGTGAGACCGTACACATTGACGTAGCCAGTGGTGCCGATCCATGTTGAGCATTGGGGGGGATGATTTGCTTATTTTACCAATTTTTTGTCAATGTTGAACATTGGGGGGGATGCTGCTCGAAGTACATTTGCGAGTTTTGTAAGTTATGTCAGACTGCCACTTGCCAACTCCAATCTTCACCAGCACTCGACGGCATTAGACTACTGATGTAATAACACTTTAATGAGCACTACGACTGACGCCAAATGTTGGGGGGGATGCATTCCCCCCAGGATCGGCACCACTGGACGTAGCGAGAAATTTTAAAAACGGGGGAGGGAGCTTAAACTAGAAAAGCCATCAAAAGAGTCTGGCATGTTTCAGTCACTTTGCAACATTTGTTATTTTTTACTAAAAGGCAAAGTCAAAAGAGGAGGGGCATGGCACAATGTCTCCTACTGCTTGCGCAGCCTGTGCTCCGTCTACAAGACCAGGCCTAGAATGAGAATGTGTGCCTCTCTCGTGTGGGCGAAAAAAGAAAATGCGCCAAGAGCTGAAAAAGCAAAACAGTCGCAAGCAATTTTTTATTTCTCAATTATTGCTAAATCGAATTAATTGCTCTTTGAGTTTGAGACCATGATTGCTAACAGCTCTACTGTAAGTTACCTAAGCTTTGCAATGATTACTCACTACTTCTTCAAACAATTGCTACAAAAATTTCCACCTTGGTGCAAAAGTATGCCACCAGTGAGGTTTGAACTCACGACCCCTGGTTTACGAGACCAGTGCTCTACCACTGAGCTATAGCGGCGCGACTGCAAAGGCGCTCGAATAAACGAATATGAATTGTTTTTGTTACGCGTTTAAACTCATTGATTGGCGTTGTAAGTAGTAAATATTAGGGTTGGATCTATTCACTTTTTTTTCTAATTTTCAAATTCATTGACTTTGAAAAAACGAAATTCATAATCATTGACTTTGAAAAAACAAAATTCAAATTCATTGACTTTGAAAAAAGGAAATTCACATTCAAATTCATGAAGAATTTGTGAGCGGATTCAAATTCAAAATTCAAATTCAATCCAACTTACCAGTCACCAGTATACTCACTAGTGTAGCCACTCATCAGCCACCTCTACTAATTCCATACTTGGTCAGCCTGGTCAGCCAGATTATTATAATTATGCGTTTAAAACAAGAAATACTTTTAAGTACTGTAGGTTTAGCGAGTAGCAACTTTTTCAAAATATTTTCACTCAAGAAATGCGTAAAATAAAGTAAAAGTGTAGCTAACTGCAAAAATGACAGTAGGCCTACAAGATGCAAAGAAACGTAACTTTTATTAGTTAACACGAAGAACAATTAACGAAATCGAAGAGATGAAGCAAGCACACGAACAAATTTTCAAGGGCAACAAAATATTTTTATTGCATTTTATAAGCAACAGCCTCTGAAACGTCTCCGCGCTAAGTGTGAAACCTCTACTATTGAAACCATAGATCAAAGGCAGCTACAGTCAAACCTCGGTTTTCGAACATAATCCGTTCCAGAAGGCTGTTCGAAAAGCGATTTGTTTGAAAACCGAAACAATTTTTTCCATTAGAATTAATGTAATTAATTTTAATCCGTTCCAAGTCTAGAAAACAGCTTTTGTAAAGAGTATTTTACACCATAAACTGTACTTTATAATGTATACCATAAATAAAAATGGGTAGAAATAGATTGTGCTTTATTTTAATAACGGATTTCCTAGCTAAGATGATAAGAAAAACATACTGTAAAGTAAACATTTCGTATCTTTTATTTTTAAAACGTCGAAAACATTAAAGGTTAAGATACTGTACAGTACTAGTGCAGAAATTAATAATGAAACAGTAAAAAAAATACAGTACTGTAGCCTACTGTGCAGCAGCAAAAGCACTTTTACAGTACATCACTTTTTTGAAGGAAAATCCTCTTCCATAAAAGTTGCAAAACTATTGTGATGAATCATCCGTGCGAAGTGATAGTCGTCGTGTGAGGTCTTTACCTCGTGTTAAAGCGATGGGAGCAGGCAATTAGTCTGTTTGCATTCGCTTGCATGGTTTGTAGGGATGTGCCGAGTCTAGTCGGAGTACTCGGCCGAGTAATAAGGCATTACTCGGCCGAGTAATAAGGCATTACTCGGCCGAGTCCGAGTATTAAACCATTGACACTTCGACCTTTTTTTTGTTTTTCAACCGAATTTGAGTCGAAATTGGGACTTCTACGGACTTGATGACCTTTTTTTTTTGCTTTTCACCTAATTTTGAGTTCAAATTTTGACGTCGTAGATACTAGGACTCGGCCGAGTAATGTCGTGAATACTCGTTACTCGGCGAGTCCGAGTAATTTTCCTTGAGGCACATCCCTATTGGTTTGGTCGTGATCCGAATTTATGCTCGAAGTCTGAATTCGAATTTATTGTTCGAAAACCGATTTGGTCGAGAACTGAAGCGTTCGAAAACCGAGGTTTGACTGTATTTCACATTCAAGATCGCTGGGCATAAATGTGGATTCTACTCTAGCCTATATGAGAGGAGAAAGCATCGTCCGGCCATCCGACCTTTATCTTGATAAGCTACTGCAAATCGTTCTTATATTGCACATATAATCAATTTTACAAAAACAGTTCGAAGTTGAAATTTCGTATCTTTTCTTTCGCTCGCCAGTTGGTGAAATGAATAAGCTTTACTGATCTCATGTGGAAAATTGCTAACGCAAAGACGAATTTCATTCTCGGCAACTTCACTTCAAGTTAAAATGTTATAAAAACCTTTAAAGATATGAAATCCGAGCGCTTGAGTGTAAAGTCTATTCTCCAGCAGGTGCACTTGGGAGGTTACTGTGACCAAAAACAACTTTAAAGCGCCTTGCAACGTCATAATTGCCATCATAAATTTTGTGTTGGCTTGATAAAATTTTATGGAACGTTTGCAGCATTAACTGATATAAACCAGTTGTTCCAGCACAGCCATTCGATTTCCAAATTGCATTTTGGCTTGGATCGGATTCGATCCCTCACTTTGTTTTTTTGAAGCGATTCCTGGCAACATACCTATTCTAGCCACTTCCTGCTTCTGTCTTGTCCTTGTATGGTAAAGTCTTGTGTTGCTCACCACACCTCATAAACGCTAATTACACTTTTCAATTTCAAAAATCTGCACCTCTGTATATACGCTTCGGTTTCCTAACGCTTCGGCTTCGGCTCAGGGTGGCTGCTTGACTCGAAGACCTCACGGTCCCTTCGCAGTCTCCCTGTCCTGTTTTTTGTATTGTATTTATTTTCCTTTTGTGTATTGTGTATACTTTTGGACAAATAAATAGTGATGAGTGAGTGAATGAGTGACTAACCTAGTCTTTTTCAGTATTTGAGTTTGAAGACGCTGCTACGTTTATGTTGTTTTAAAGTTGAGTTGACCTCGGTAAGTTTTTGCTTCCTCTATTTTTTATGATTTGTTTTAACTTCAAGAAAGCTGAAGATACTGAAGAACCTGAGTGTTTTAATATTTTCTTTGAGAGAGAAAGTGAAGGTCTTGGCGCTCCGCCCGGGCACTTTAATGTTGAAAAGCCAGTTGAGGTTCTCTAACACCAGCTACAAATTGCTACATTTGCTTTGTAAGGTTTAAAGCGAAAAACTCAAAGTTTGTCAATTGTTTAATCAAAATATTCAAATTCATTGACGTTAAAAAACCAAACTCAAATTTAAATTCCTTGACTTTGAAAAAAATAAATTCAAATTCATTCACTTTGAAAAAACGAAATTCAAATTCATTAACTTTGAAAAAACGAAATTCAAATTCATCAAAAACTCGTGAGCGGATTCAAATTCAAAATTCAAATTCAAATCAACCCAAGTAAATACCAGGGCCGTATTAAGGCCTAGGGGGCTGCGGAAATAATTTTTCGATAGGCCCCCATGCTTTTTGTAGACCTGATTTTGATTTAGTATCAAAACTTTTTTAGAGAACGCCATGTAACGATCTTTTCCAGGGTGCCACGCCCAAGTTTTTAATTATTTATGTTTTGTTTGAAAATATCTCATTTTTTGAATTGTTTTAACTCGATAAGTAATAGCTAGTTCAAACAAATACAGCGAAAGTCATTTTTTTCAAATTTGAGAAACCGTTAACAACTTTTCGATTTTTATATGTATATGTGTGTCGGCGCGAATTAGCCTGAAAGGTTCATACAAGATTAGTTTATGAGTATAATATTATGTATAACGTATGCGTAATCAATTTTACAAAACATATGACCAGAGGTAGGCAGCTGAAGTCAGAAAAGTTGTGCCGCAAGCGTACGAGAAACTACTCGGAAATTATTGCGCCGCATGCGCAATCACGCAAGTTTGACCTTTTGAAAAGATACAGTAGCTTTAATTGGAACAGCACTGCTATATGGATGGCCGGAATCCAGAGCCGAGGCCAATCATTCATAAGGGGTAGACCTGATTGAAAAAATAACGAAAGCTTAAACAAAATTGTTTGGAAGTTTTTTCAACCCAAATGCAATAAACCTCTGTTTTATTTTTTTTATCTCATCTGAATTTCTGACTGTCATGAATAACACATTTCCTCAAATAAAAGTTTAATCAACTAAGTATTCAAGTTCATCTACAACATAAATACAATATTATAAACTGTGCACTCTATGCTCGATCTAATAGTAAGTAAACTTTACAGTTTAACTGCGTGAACACCAGGATTGTCCACGGGAATGGGATTCCCATGGGAAATGTCCCATGGGATGGGATGGGATGGGACAGCACGAATTGCATTTCCCATGGGACCCATGGGACAGTAGCCATGTGACAGCGTCTTGATAATGTCATACCTAACTTTAGGTTTTATACTTTTTTGCTTTAAAAAATTCTTTTTAGTCCACTTTTTTCTTTATAAAAGATTTTCCCATAGCATTGTTGTTACAAGGTAGTGGTGCTTTGCATCATAGTGGCCAGATGGTGTACTTGGACACCAATTACTGGAAAAATGGTGTAATCTTAAAGTTCCGTGTTTTTACTGAAAATTTTCAATTAATCTTAGAAATGAGAAGAGAAAAAATCTTAGATGGCGTAAATTTTCATAAATTTAATAAAATTTATTGAATTGTGTTTTGATGGAAATCCCATGGGATGGGATGGGATGGGACAGGCATAAATTGCTATGGGATGGGATGGGATGGGACAGAAAAATATGTCCCATGGACAAGCCTGGTGAACATTAAGCAGCTATTGCAGCATTCGACTAAACCAAGGAACAAATCTGAACGCAAAGTACTGAGAAAAACGCTGATTACGTATCAGTAGAAAACGCAAGAAATGCAAATAAGTCAAGCCAATCGTAATCACACAAACAAACAGTTTGCAGTTCGATTCCTAATCATATCATTCACCCCAGCCCAAAAATTATTGATAATACACGAGTCTTTCGGGTGGTTTTCGAGTTTGCGTTGATCTCCGTAAAGTAGGCTTACCATACGTCCTCCTTTTAAAGGACATGTCCTCCTTTTCAACCAAAAAACAATTGTCCTACGAGGACGCCAAAAAAAGTCCAAATGTCCTCCTTTGCGACATTATAAACAGTGATAACATGTCAAATCATTCTTCCACGAAAATTTTTGGGAAGTTTCAGGACTAACTAAGGCCTGCGGGCGTGATGATCTTCTTTTTTTTGAAAATTGGACACGGAAAATTGGACATCTGCGGCATAGGTGCAAGCAGGGGAGGCCACGGTGCCACGGCCCCGCCCCTTTGACCCTGCAATAAGGTGTTAACACCTAACTTTCAGTCTATAATTTCTCAAACTAACAATAGTTGCAGCCTCGTTTTGCTTATTTTGGCCAAGCTTCTGCTTTTACACATATAAGCTTCGAAAATATCTTTGCGTTGTCCATAGCGACTGCACTCACTGCATGCCCCTTTTCGATTAAAAGTGTACTAAAATGAGTGTTTTTTATGTGAAAACCGTAAAAATTCGTTGGCAGCTGGGGGCTTTAACCCCACATCTCCGGTTGTGGTCCCTCGTTTGCCAAATGGATGCGCCACTGATCTGCGGACGTGATGACCTTTTTTTGGTGTTCACCTGATTTTTGGCGAAAAACTGGAGATCTGCGGACGTGATGACCCTCAAAGAACTTGTCCTCCTTTTGCGTAGTGAAAATATGGTAACCCTACCGTAACGGCACGGGTTGCTCAGTATTATCTTCAACTAGTTGGACATCGTCAGCCGCAGAACCAGGGCCAGAAAATGAATTGCTATCCTCATGCGAAATTTCAGTTTGAGAGGTTTCGAGCTCGTTTTGAGAAACTTCATCATGATGTGGCAGAGGTTCATATGGTATTGCTTCATCTACGAATTCAGAACCGGAACTACTTCCACCCGCCAGTGGAACTGTCAACCGGGACTCTTCAGTTCCGGAAAGTGGTGCCACGTCTCTTAAAGAAACTGTAGTCTTGCGGCCATTTCTAAGGCGTACATGAGCATAATGCGGAGTGGCGTGGATAAGATTTACTTCTTTAACCAGTGGATCATATTTGCTCTGGCGATTATGTCTTCGAACTAATGCGGTTCCCGTGGAGCTGAGCCACGAAGGCACGGGTATCCCAAGGACTGATCGTCTCTGGAAGTTCAGAAAACGTTCATGCGGTGTGGTGTTCGTCGTCGTGCAAAGCAGTGAGCGCACAGAGTGAAGGACTAGCGGTAACACACATACCCACTTCGTGATTGGAAGGTTTTGTTCTTTGAGAGCAAGCTTCACACCGGACCAAATTACGTCGTTGTATTTTTCACATAGCCGTTCGACGCTGGATGATAGACTGAGATTTTGCTAGTTGGTATTCGCAACTTATGCATGAAAGACACAAATTCACGAGAAAGAAACGATTTGCACCTATCAGAATGAATGTAACCACATGCACCAAATAGATTAAAAATTTGCATCAAACACGAAATTACGGTCTGTGACTCCATGTTACCGCACGGAAAAGCAAATGGAAACCGTGAGTATTCATCAATAACAGTTAGCAAAGACTTATTTTTACTAGCAGAAGGCAAAGGGCCTTTGAAATCAATGCTCAGACGTTCCATAGACTGAGTCGCTTTGATTAAATGCGATTCAGGAGGCTTGAAAAATTGAGGTTTGATCTCAGCACAAACTTTACATGCATTTACAACTTTACATACACATCGCCTAGAGAATAGGGCAAGTCTTTCGACTGAACAAAATGATATGTTCGAGTAATACCCGGATGACACAAACCAGCATGAATGTCGTACAGTGATGAATCAAATAAACGAGCGCAATAAGCACGAGACAATGTGTCAGCAGCAGCATTAAGTTTTTCAGCACGATAAACAATTTCATAATGATATTGCGATAATTTAACGTACCAGCGTAAAATCTTTGCATTTTTAATTTTACCGTGGTTTTTAGAGTTGTACATAAAACTTATGGACCTTTGGTCAGTAACGTGCTGAAAACATCTACCAATCAACAAATAGCTCCACTTTCGCACGGCCTCAACAATGGCCGTTGCCTCCTTTCCAATGCTAGACTGCGCCAATTCGCTCTCATTTAACGACCTGGAATAAAAAGCGACGGGCTTTCCATTTCGGTTTAAAGTAGCAGACACGGCCACGTTCGAAGTATCAGTCTCAACAACAAACGGAGCATTTTCATCAATAACTCCGAGAGAAACGTTCACTAACTCAGACTTTAAACTTTAAAATGAAGCCAAAACATCGCTCGTAAGAGGGAAAACATTAATAGTTATCAGTGGCTTAATTTTGCCTGAGTATTGCGAGATCCACTGCGCATAATAAGCAAACAGTCCAATTATCCGCTGTTGTTCTTTTTGATTCTTCGGCGGCGGAAGTTCTTGCAGCGTTTTCACTCTTTCGGGATCGGGTTGCAGAGTGCCGGCTTTGATGCGGTAGCCCAGTAAATCAACGGAATCTGTATTGTAGGTACACTTGGATTCATTGAATGTCAAACTGTGGTCTGAAGCCACAGTAAGAAACTTTGCTAGATTTCGATCGTGTTCTTGTTGAGTAGCGCCACCTATGGTTATATTGTCCAAATATGCGAATACACCTTGACAGTCTTTTGATTTGATGATGTCGTCAACAATCCGCTAAAAACAAGGCGCAGCGTTTGTAAGTCGAAACGGTATATACGCTTCCATTGCCAAAGCGCGCCATCTGCCTCAAAAGCTGTATAGACCCGGTCTGATGGAGGCAGTTTGACCTGGTAATAGGCGCTTATGAGGTCTAACGTAGAATAAATTTTATACGCGGCGACTTTTTGTACCGCGTCTTGCATTCTAGGGAGTGGATAAGCATCCAAAAGTGTGTATTTATTTACAGTTCGACTGTAATCGATAACCATTCGCCTCTTACGGTTTTCCTGTGTAACCACTATTGGCTGTGCCCGCCATGGAGAGCTGCTGGGCTCTGTTAAACCTTCTTTAAGTAGTCGCTTTACTTTGGCGGAAATAAAACCGGAATCAATTCGGGACTATCTTCTCGATTTCGTCGCTATAGGCCTGCAGTCAGACATCAAATGTTCAAAAAGACGAATCGGAGTAGAAGTTTTTACACTTTGCAGCGTTCCCAGATGTAAAGTCGGCATCGGGTGTTTATTCATAAAATTCTGGCCCAAAATAACATCTGTAAACAAATCGTCGAGAACTGTAAAAGACACATTGTCGTAAGTTTGTCCGTTCAACTCAACACTTACGCAGCATTTTCCCAGGCCTTTCGAACTACAACCTTTGACAGCCAAGCCGACGCAACAGTCTGATGCTTCCAAATCGAGTTTGAGCAGTTTCGAGAAATCTTTGCTTAGGTGACTCAGTGTCGAACCCGTATCAAAAAGAGCATTTGCTTGTGAGCCATTTACAAAAACTGGCACGTTAACTTTTGAATGGGCTGCATTCAAAGTAATTCCCATTATCGTAGCAATCGCAGAGGTGCCATTATTGTCCAGAGGTGATTTTGACCGACACACTTTAGAAAAACGACCTCTCTTAGAACACTTAAAACATGTCACATTTTTTAGCTGGACAAAACTTACGCGGATGCCTTTTGTTTCCACAAAACCTACAATTTTCATTTGTAGCGGCACTATGTTTTCCAGGGTAGCAAGCTGGTTCAGTCGACTCTTCATCATTAGCGCTAGACTGCAACTAAGCAATTTGTGGTGGAATAGTTTGTTGCGGGATGCTAGCATGATACATTTCAGCATTTTTCTGGGCAGTTTCTAGAGAGCGAGCTTTATCGAATGCAGCTTGAAGCGTCAAATTGTTATCCTCTAATAAACGCTGCCTGATGTTAGAAGAGATAGTTTCTCCCATGAATGCGTCTCTGATGGCTTCTTCCTTATGAACCTGAGCAGATACTGCATGATAATTGCAATCTACGCTCAATCGCTTCAACTTTTGTAAGCAATATCAAGTGATTCTTCGGTCAGTTGTTTGCAGGACATCAGAGCGTAGCGAGCAAATATCGAACTTGGAGTTTTTGCGAACGTGTCTGACAATAGCTGAATAGCTTCATTGTAAGTACCGGCTTCGGAAATGTACTCATACACAGCTGCGTCTATGTGGTTGATCAACAAGTTAAGCTTATTTGCCTCAGTTACGTTTCCTATCTGACCTACGTATGTCGTGAAAAACTTATGCCAATGCAACCACTGTCTTCTTGAGCACCAACTTCTGGATCAGCTGCAAACACACGAGGACGTAAAGCTTTATCCATTGTGAGGGACATACAATTAGTTAATAAAAGTTTAATCAACTAAGTATTCAAGTTCATCTATAATATAAATACAATATTATAAACTGTGCACTTTATGCTCGAACTAATAGTACGTAAACTTTACAGTTTAACTGCATGAACACTAAGCAGCTATTGCAGCATTCGACTAAACCAAGGAACAAATCTGAACGCAAAGTATTGAGTTAAACAGCTCAGATGGCCGAGTGGTATGGAGCGTCTGTCTCTTGAGCTGTAGACTCAAGTTTGATTCCGAGTCGGGTCAAACCAATTCACAGCTTCCCTGCTTGACGCTCAGCATTTAAGGGACAGTGTGGAGAACAAGCCGGCAAGTTTACTCGTTGTGCCGTTGGGAAAGGCACTTAGCGGGATTCCCCCATCTTGGTGTGGTAGACAGATGGCCGGCAACTCCTAAGCGAGCTCGTATAGCGCATTGATCGCTTTCTCGAGATAGGAGGATAAATATGCAACTAACTAACTAACTAAAAACGCTGATTACATATCAGTAGAAAACGCAAGAAATGCAAATAAGTCAAGCCAATCGTAATCACACAAACAAACAGTTTGCAGTTCGATTCCTAATCATGTCACTGACCAATACGCAACTACGCTTATAGTTCGTTATCGGCTAAAGCAAAAGTCGTTTATCTACACACATGCTAAAAGATAAAACTAATATTTGCTAACCCTGAGCAATGACGATTCGTTATCGAGTCTAACATGATTAATTGTCTCAACCATTTGCAAAAAATTCTGCTTTCTACATTTGGCGTCAACAAAGTTCCTGATTAAATCATTGAACTTAATTTTTCTTATAAGTTCACTCTCAGTACTAAGTGGGCAAAGAGCGCCAAGCCTGTTATCAGCCATTGATAACCTCTCGAGACTCTTGACGCGGTCTAATTTGGTAAATGATCTTTCTCCTGCGCTATTGGATACAGCCATTGTGAGGAAAATTCTGACAGCAATATTGACTTCTGGAAATGTACCTGCAAGATCTTCGTTATACAATAACAGTACTAATTCAGATGGTGTGTGATACGATCTAAGTTTGGCAAAGGTTGAAAGTTGAACAAGCTCTTCGGGAAAGCTACAACCAAGATCTTTTGGGTAAGCATCGATGAGCTTTGTTGCTCCAGCTATTAGCGCTTGATCGGATCATTTGGACAAGCAAAGAATCAAATAAAACCTTTCATAGATCATTTGATATTTATCTTTTCGTTCTTTTAAAGCAACGAGTAGCTGGTCAATAATGACATAAAATGCTTCACGGATAAACTTTTGTTTTGCAGACACAGCCTCTTGGTTTTCGGAGTTTGGTTTAGGATTGTCATCATAACGAGTGTTTCTCCGTCTTGTTCTGCAAATGGGAAATGCTGCAATATTGTAGTCTCACTTAATTTTGCAGCAACCCGTTCCACTTCCTCAAATCTTTCTCGAAACGACTCCAGATAATCATCGAGAGAACCAAGCAAATCGATGGCTATTTGCAAATTGGCATCCATAACTTGAAAAGCTTTGCTTGTGCTGTTAAAGCGTGAAAGTATGTTGTTCCAAAATACCGCCTTGACAGCAATTTCAAAATTGTTCATTTTATCCCTCAACGTCTGAGCTTCAAATCTTGATTTGGGTGTTCGCTCAGGATCATTTTCTAGATCCCTTAAAGCAAGGGTGGGGAACCAGCGATGCACAGGAGGCCACATTGATTGAATGATATTTTCAGCGGGTCACATTTACTTTAATTTTGTAAATTTTGTCTTAAAAATGCACAATAATACGTCGCAAATATAGTAAATATTTATGCTGAGTTGTTTTTTCCCGAAAAATCAGAGACTTTTGCGCGGTTTTTAAGCCACAAATGCAGCATGCAGTTGAATGTGAAGCAGTTTTTAAGAAATCTTAATGTTTTCTATTCTACCACTTTGTTGTACACTTAGCAAAGTTCTGATGCGGGCCACATTCAAACTTAAGCGGGCCGCATGTGGCCCGCGGGTTCCCTACCCCTGCCTTAAAGCATTTTGAATACAACCGTAACTGTCAACAATCGCTTTTGTAGCATCTGCTCTTGCTGACCATCGAGTTGCAGAAAGAGGTTTCAAAGTTAGCGGTTGCACTGTTTCTTTTAAACTCTGCGTTAACTTTGCCCACCTTTAAGATGAAGCAGAAAAAAAATCATACAAATTCTGAACAAATCCAAAATAGCCAACAGCTTTTACGCAACACGATGCAGCCCTTTGCCCAACAAGATTCAGCGAATTAGCTGCACAAGGGATGGTAGTAGTAGCAGGATTTTTTATTTTTAACCATAAAATAACGCCTTCACCAACACAAAAAACAGCTGGGTTAAAAATCAGGATACAGCGACAAAACATTATACGTTGAACATGCTCAAGATAAAAATACAGAACTAAAGAGTTAAAAAAATTAGCACGGTCACTGCACCTACTGGATAAAAACTGCAGCTGGATAAAAACTGCCATGTACCGTAGCGTTCAGTGATGTAGTTAAGACCATCACCTACAAGACCAAGACCAACACCGTCTTTGTCAAGACCAAGACCTTTGAGTTTTTTCAAGACCAAGACCAAAAAAATGGGACGAGTTTTAACAGTTTATCACTTATCGCTATTTTTCTCTAACAACAAAAAAACGGGCAAAATATCTACTGTATATTAAAAGAAATAAGAATAGCACAGTCACAGTCACACAAATGATTAGCAACACATTACACGCATAAAACATTACATAAGGCTAAAATTGCATTTAAAAAAAATTAACATAGATAACCAGCGGGTAGCCTACTCTATTGAAGTGCGACCTATAACCACTTAAATTTTTACTAGATGCTTTTTATTTCTTTCGGTCTTAAGACCTAACTAAAATGCAAGACCCAAGACCGCAAATGGTCAAGACCAAGACCGTCTTGACCAAGACCAAGACCTTAAAAAAATGGTCTTAAGACCAAGACCGGTCTTAAGACCTTTATCACTGGTAGCGTTATTATCCGTGTACCGTAGAGCGGAACAGCGCTGTTTCGGGCTATTAGCCCTCATCAGCCGCACTCAGGTAAAGGTACACCGATCCTTTACATATTTTGCTGAAGATGCATATGCAACTGTTGGTGATGGAGGATGGTTGTCTTTCGACCCTTCATGTGGAAGTTAGTTTGACTTCCCTTTCAACAAGCCAAGTAGAACAACATTCGATCAACCGATGTACCTTGGCCACAAGGGACTTGACCTGACTGGTTTCCTAACTTATTAGGGACAACAAAGGTTAAATTTTTTGTAAGGTATATAAATCCGGAGGGTTATTTGGGTGATCAAGGTCAAGCATTATTATCACTATACCTGAGTGCTGCTAATGAGGACTAATCGCCCGAAACAGCGCTGTCCCACTCTGCGATGCATATATTGCTGACGATGCTTATGCAACTGTTTGTGATGGAGGATGGTTGTCCTTCGACCCTTCATGTGGAAGTTAGTTTGACTTCCCTTTCAGAAGGCCAAGTAGAACAACATTCGATTAAACGACCAGACATATCGGAAGCGTTATCGTACGATTGCCCTCCGCAGTTTTGAAAATTAATTCCGGCTTCACTCAAAAATTTTAAGAGTATTGCCTCAAGATTTTCAGCTTTGTGAGAACCAATCTGAAGAAATGTCAAAAATCTTTCTGTTGGTTTACCAGCAATAACATATCGGACGATCACTGTTAACTTATCAATATGGGCTCTGTCAGAAGTTGAGTCGACTGAAATCGAAAAGTGTTTCGCAGATTTTAGTTCCGATACAATAAACTTTTCGACTTGTTCTTTCATCCGTAAAATAAGCTCTTCGTAAATCGTTGATGATAAATACGATTGCCTGCCAGGCCCTTGATTGCCATTCTGTTTTAGATGTTTCTTTAGAAATGGATCGAATTGAGCAATTAATTCCAAAACTCCAAAAAATTTCCATTTTGTTTTGATCCCAAACTTTCTGTGCTACCTGTAAATGCTAATCCTCTTTCACTCTAAAAGTTAATAGCTGCAACTACGCGACGTAAAACTTCTATCCAATATCTTTTCTTATCATTTATTTGAGCCTCCAATTGCTTGTCATCATGACTTGTTCTAGCGCATCAACGATTAAATGCCAAAATAGAACTTCTGTGGCTATCTATGGGGCGCCGTGTGTAAAGCTACGCAATATAAAATTTTGCATCATTTTTTTGGTTAATTTTGGTTAAATTACGTGCAATATCATATATTGTTGCAATTTATGTATATTGCTGCAATATGTGTTAAATTGTTGCAATTTATGTATATTGCTGCAATTTGTGTAAATTGTTGCAATTTATGTATATTGCAAAAAAACCTTTAAATCGGCTTTTAATTGCCATGGTGATATGCTAACCTAAAACAGTCAGTGTTGCCCTTTCCCTTTTTCCATGAACTCATGTAGTGTACTGGCCTGAGGCGCTGTTGTACTGACTGTGCAAGTGTGCGCTTATTGGTTTGGGCTGAAACATTTAAGCTGCTGGTTAAATGAATCATTTAAGCTACTGGTACCGGTATCCTTTGGAATACCAGCAGCTAGACTAGACTAGACTACCGGTATAGGGGTAACAACTAGTATCAGCTCCCAGGTCCAGTTGGGTTAGATTAGAATTAGGTTCAGTTAGGGTTAAATTTAGTTAGGGTTCGTTCAGTTACAAAAATATCGGTATCTGAAAAATCTTGTTTTAAAGTACAGTACCAGTAACCCGACATTAGGCCAAGTCTAGCTACCTCAACCTATGTTTTTGTGACATACTACTATCTCGTTGCTAATGCAGAATGGCTTATGCTGTATGGCTGAAACATGTCAGATTACAGTGACTTCCGTGATCTGTCCACAGAAAGCAGGTAGGCTACATCCTGACATCAGCAGATCAGCTCACCGATACACCAGTAGCCAGTTACATACGGTAAACTGTAAAATTAAAAATGTCAAACTAGTCTACCGATATTTTGTAACTGAACGAACCCTAACTAAATTTAACCCTAACTGAACCTAATTCTAATCTAACCCAACTGGACCTGGGAGCTGATACTAGTTGTTACCCCCATACCGGTAGTCTAGTCTAGTCTAGCTGCTGGTATTCCAAAGGATACTGGTACCAGTAGCTTAACAGTATAGTAGCTTAAATGATTCATTTAACCAGTAGCTTAAATGTTTCAGCCAAACCAATAAGCGCACACTGCACAGTCAGTACAACAGCGCCTCAGGCCAGTACACTACATGAGTTCATGGAAAAAGGGAAAGGGCAACACTGACTGTTTTAGGTTAGCATATCACCATGGCAATTAAAAGCCGATTTAAAGGTTTTTTTGCAATATACATAAATTGCAACAATTTACACAAATTGCAGCAATATACATAAATTGCAACAATTTAACACATATTGCAGCAATATACATAAATTGCAACAATATATGATATTGCACGTAATTTAACCAAAATTAACCAAAAAAATGATGCAAAATTTTATATTGCGTAGCTTTACACACGGCGCCCCATAGCTATCACTGTTTTCATGACCTTTCATTTTCTCTTCACTTTTTTTCCAATCGTTAAAATCATCAGGGGTGGCAAATTTGTTTCGGCCGCAAAACATAAAAGGACAATAAAAGCAATATACTGCGCTTTTTGAAAGGCTATAAAGAAGCCATTTTCTTTTGTATTTCTTTCCGCTATTATGTGTGGAATAACACATTGAATTACTAAAATATCTGTTTTGAGATTGGGCTGGATACCATCGAAGAGATTCTGGGTAGTTATTGGATGCGACTTGATTACAGGTTACGTTGACAGCAGGCTTTGACCAATAACTTACGTGCCAATCTCTATCTGGAAACCAAGTGGCTGCGTCGAAACTGCGTGATGAGAATGGTGAATCAACTGTTTACGGAGGACTTAACGTCGTATGTACACTAGTGTCTGCAGATTGGAAATACAGTGGTGTATTGGCCGGATCTACATCTGAAATATCACTTTCTTTATCTGCAACCGCATCAAAATCTGCAGCTGATGCCAATGTTGCTGAAGAAACAGCCGGTGTGTTTAATATACTAGCTTCAGTTTGTTGATTGCTGCGACTTGCTGTGTTCGCCGGATCTTCTATGACAGTGGTTCTTAACCTTTTCACTTGCTGGCACCCCTTTTGCATCACCAACCAATTCTAGAGACCCTATTAAGAATTGGAAAATATTGATGAAGACCAAAAAAAAGTCATCACGTCCGCAGAGGTATAATTTTCCATGTAAAATCAAGTGAAGACCGAAAAAAAGATCACTTCCGCATAGGTCCAATTTGTCACGCGAAATCAAGCATAGAGCAAAAAAATTTTCAGATGTCCTACAAAAGGGTAATGGTCATATCAACCCTGCACCTCGCACCCCTTTTGAACGTTTCTCGCACCCCCTGAGGGTGCGGGCACCCCTGGTTAAGAACCACTGTTCTATGACTACTTGTGGAGCGTAGAAAAAATCAGTTAAACGCTTTGTGTTTTTCACAACTTTATCGTGTTTTTTACGTGATTCCTCAGCATTTTTTTCTTTTTTGTGCTCCCGACAGTTGAATCAACCGCGACATATTCGATCACCAAACTTTTATTATTTGTGTGTTACTGCAGTATTATTATTGTTATTGGCATATTTATTCTCCTATCATGAGAAAGCGACGAAGCGCTGTACGAGCTCGCTTAGGAGTTGCCGGCCATCGGTCTACCACCTTAAGATGGGGCAATTCCGTTAAGTGCCTTTCCCAACGGCGCAACAAGTAAACTTGCCGGCTTTCTCCACACTGTCCCTTAAATGCTGAACGTCAAGCAGGGAAGCTGTGAAAACCAATTTTAAAGTCATTGGTTTGACCCGACTCGGAATCGAACCCCAAGTCTACCGATCCAGAAGCAGACGCTCTATACCACTCGGCCATCTGATCTGTTTAGCAGTAGTAAGGTACGGTTTGCAAATAAAATGAAGTTAATATCTAAATAATCCACTCGACCAATATGAACTTTAAAACAAGTCTCAAATCCTATCTTAAGACAATCTGCCCAAAGCAAGTTGGTAATCATTTACTTTTTGTTTCCAACTCCATTTATATTTGTAATGATTTCAAGTAGACTGCGCTTAAAGTTTGCTGATGCTTTCAGATCTGCAATATCCCTAGCCTAGGCTAACAGTTATGGAAGAAAGCCCAAAAGTCTGACAAGTAAAACATCATAACACAAATGTAGAGATCGCAAGTAGGTATAATAACTGCAGACAGCGATCATTGCTTCGACCTTTTATGTCTTATCAGTACAATTGGTGTGACCGACGTTTATTTAAAGCAATATATATGCCCTAGAAGGATTTTTTGCTTGCGGTTTGTAACTATACCAGTTACAAAAACCCTCTCATTGGCAAAAAATCTAGTTTGGCTGAGAGGGTTTTTGCAGCTGGTATATTATTTGCTTTGCTTTTTGCTGCTCTTAAATACACCAACCTACGTATCAGGCTGCAAATTCAAACCCAGGGGCATATGCAGAGGAGGGGACGCTGGGGTTGCGGCCTCCCCCCTCTCTCGCAGACAAATACACAAAACTTTCGAGGAGTAAAAGTAATTGATATACGTATAAAGGACAATCTTGAGGGCATGATGACCTTTTTATGCTCTTTACTTGACTATGGGCGGAAAATTGGACATCTGCGGATAAGTTGACCTTTTTTTTTGCTCTTCACTTGACTTTGGGCGGAAAACAGACGGCTTTAAATTGCGCCCCCTCCTTTCAAATTCCTGGGCACGCCCCTGAAAGCTGAAAGGTATTTTTTGCAAAACTCGAATTTGAAAATTTAAAATTTTTGAACTCAAAAAATTCAAATTTCGCTGAACTTGATCGAAAATAACACTGATGAGATTACATAATTAAAAAAATCAACAATTCTGACTTGTAAATATCTAATGAACTCGAACTTGACCTCGCTAAAAATTGATCAAGTTTGCACTCCCGCTAGGCCGCTACGACTGCTCTGTGCATATCGTCTCTACGTTCTATCTGCACTTTCAGAACAAAAATGCGGCACAGAATATGATTGCGAAAGTTGGAAAATTGAACATGGAAAGAATTTTTGAATAGTGATGTTTATGAAGCCACAATCGATGTTGCTCAGATTGATGCGCCTAGTGGAAAACGCATTGTTAACGTGATCTCGCAGTCAAAGATCAGAAAAAATTTTAACCTAAGTTTCTGAAATGAATTTCCAGTTGCCAAGGCATGCAAAAATGAATTTAATGCACTTTAGCAGAAACAGCTAAAAAAATGGCAACCTGGCATATTCGCTATACTACAGTACTATAAAAACAGAAGAAGCGACAAACGTCTGTAGTGGTAATACACTTACTTTATGTGCTGGCTATCAATAAAGTAGCGAATAGCTCAGTGCCGGCGCTAGGCCAACTGAGCCCCCCTCCCTTCGAAAACTTCACGTGGGGCCCCCTTTATCCGCAAGCAAAATGGAAGGTGTCGCGAAATAGGAAATGGTACTACTTCGCTGACTGGACGATTGATAAGAATTGTATGACATACCGTAGGGATTAATTTGTTCTTAGATCTGACCTCATGAAAAAACCAAGACCTTCTTCACCAAACGAATATAATAATCGACCCAACTTAACTCACTTATAGCTACGGTACTCACCGTACTACTTTTCAATAAACGCAAGCACCACTGCTCACTTCAGTAACACTATACAACAAGGGCTATACCCTTCAGCATACAACAATATTGCTTACTCTACGCACACTAAATCTACTCTCGAATAATTACGCTCGAAAATTCACGCATATTTATACTCTAAATTCAGTTTCGAGAAAGTTTTACGGCATTCTTAAAAAGAAAGAAAAGAAATTACATGACATGCAAAACTCACACCAAATTACGGTAAACACGATTGTGACGTCAAGAGAAATCATATGACATGCAAAAATTCACACCAAACCGCAGTAAACACAATTGTGACGTCACAAGCACAAATTTTGACTCAGTGAAATTACGTAACGGAGAAATCTGTCTAGAATATTCACGAAACAATTACGTCAGTAGACAATTATGACTTCATAATGCAACCTTACGAAATAATCCCACGAACACAACTTCGGAAAACAATGGACCGGTCCAGAACCTTTTTGTAAACAAAGCATTTCAAACAAAACCATAAAAAAACAGTTATATCGTTACAGAAGGTAAAGGTGGTTTTACACAGAATGCGATTTTCATCCAATTTTGCATTTCATGTATATTTGTGCGATTTTTGATGAACGAGTCTGACGGATATGTCTTTACACAAAATGAAATTGCGTCCGAATTTGCATCTACGTACCCTAGTTTGAAACCTACGCGCTTATTTTGCTACTTTTTCGTACGTGATTATACCTTATCTCTTTGTCTTTCTTAACCCTGTCAAGGCTGGGCTTTTTTGAGACCTTAGCTGCCCTTGTCATTCCTATTCAACTTCATATGCTAAATAGGCTAGTATAACTAAAAAAGCAATGTCCTTTCTGGCCTACTGCACGGGAAGTCATGACGACTTCCTCTTGTTAGGTCGGAGGCTACATCAGCTCTCCATCACCAACAGTGCAAAGCACTCTAGTCAAACGTAACGTAGAGCGGGACAGCGCTGTTTCGGGCTATTAGCCCTCATCAGCCGCCCTCAGGTAAGATACATTTATCTTCCAGAACGAATGATCTTGCCGAGATCACTCATTCCTTCGGATAAATATATCTTAAAGGATTCAACCTCTGTGGTATTTTCCGTCCTGTAGGCCAGGAAGGATATTGTTTTGTTAGCTTTTTAGACATACGTGGTCTTCACCCTGGCCCAGTGGCGCCGCCAGGGGGGGGGGGGCAAGAGGGGCAAGTTGCCCCCCCACTTTTGTTTTGGGCTGCAGCTTTTACCGTTCGTACAAATTCGTTAAAAAAATTTTTTTAGGGTATACCCCCCGACCCCTCCAAACTTTTGTCGGTTCGTAGTTCCACTAATGAAACAAACCATGAAAATGCACTGTTTAACCTGTGAATATTTTTTTGTGTCAAACATAAGATTGATTTTTTTTTTTTACCATACTGATTGATTTCTTTTTTTTTATAAACAAACTGATTGATTTTTTTTTACCAGTGCAATTTCCGATAAATTTGCATATGTGCATATTTGCAGCCTACCCCTCCTAGTTCATGAGTTTAGCTAATGGTATGCATGCAGTTAGACATCAAGCTATTTTATTTATTAAAATTTATGAGCGTGTTGATTTCTTGTTTGTCATTTTATTCACTGTGGTTAGAGCTATTTTATTCGCTGTGGTTAGAGTTATTTTATTTACTGTGGTTAGAGCTATAGAATTGACAGTAGATCCATCTTTGACTTTTTTAAATTTTTTTTGGCATTTCTTCATCTTCTTTATTATTTTTTGCTGGATGCACTCTGTGTTCTACTTATAGATAGATACACTTTGGTCAGAGTAATCGAATTGTCAGTAGATCCATCTTTGTTTTTTTTTCTGACTTTTGTCATTTCTTCATCAATCAATCAATTTTCTGGACCCGCTTATCCTTGGGGGGTCGCGGGGGCAGCAGCTCAAGTTGGAGCCTCCAAGCATCTCGATCCTCTGCAACAAAGCATAGATGCTCTGCTGGGATGCCAAGGCGAGACCAACTAAGATCTTCTACGTAATCTCGCCATCGAGTTCTGGGACGGCCTCTAGGCCTTCGACCAATCGGTGTTGAACAGATCAGTTTTTTGGCTGTTCTTTCCTGGGACATTCGTATCACATGTCCATACCAACGCAGTTGCGATCTTTCTAGTCGGAGAAGCAGCGCTTCGATGTTTAGAGATTCACGAATATCTGCACTTTCAACCTTGTCCAACAAGGTCAAACCGCTAATTCTTCGGAAGAATCCCATTTCGGCTGCTTGAACTCGAGACCTCACTTTCTCATTCATGATCCAACACTCATGGCCATAAGTCAGAATAGGAACATAGACTGATCTGAAAATGGATAGCTTTGCCTTGGTGCAAAGCTCCCGTTTCAGTACCACAGATCGGCGGAGCTGGCGCATTACTGCACTTGCTTTTCCGATGCGGATATCCAATTCGCTATTTTGTCTGCCGTCACTTGTGAATGAGACGCCGAGGTACTTACATTTCTCTGACTGTTTTAGTGGTACTCCATCAATTTGGAGAGAGCACTGCTTTGGTTGTCTGGACAGGTACATGGTTTCTGTTTTTGTTGAACTATTTTCATTCCGGCAACAGAGCATGCATCCGAAAACCTGTCAAGAGCTTGCTGGAGACCATTTTGGGTAGAGTCGAGTAGCACAAGATCATCTGGGCTATAGCCCTACTTAATCCGGCTCTGGTAAGTAGACTGCTGTTGGCTTGGGGTCGTAATTTATTTCATCCAGCCTCAAAGCACAAAATTGAAAACATCACGAGACAACAAAAGTACAAAACGATGCATTAATAAAGAGTAATTTCAAAAATTGGAGGTGAAAAATTGAAAAGAGAGATCCTGTGAAGTTCAGACTGTGAATCTGCGACGTTTGCTGAACAATTAACTGAATTTGTTTGAAAAATGAAATTCGTTTTCACTGCTTTGTTTCTAAAATAAAAAAAAAGGAAGTGAGTCACTTGATCAACCAAATCCTATAACTTACACAGCCGTTCAATCATTAGTGTTTCGGCGAAATTGGCTTTGCCTTGCCGACATTAATTTAAAATAGTCCTCGCATCTCGTTCAAAACTATTTTAGACAAAAAAATTGTGAAATGGAAATTTTAGCTTGATAGTTGTTTCGTGGCGTAACTCAGCAATAGTCATTGTGGCGTTTGCGCTTTGCCTTTGCACAGTGCGTGGTTTAGGATTTGCGATGATTATTATACTGTAAGTAGAGCACTAGAACTAGATTGAATTTACAGTAAATCCGATCACGAGTCGTTGAGGAATTTGAATTTTGTTGTTTCAAAGTCAATGAGTGAAGTCAATGAATTTGAATTCGAAAGTTAGATAAAAAATGGATGGATCCAACCAGTGGTGGGATTCAAATTTTTCGTCAGCCGGTTCTATCACAGAAATTATATATTATCAGCCAGTTCTGTTTCAGCTAATGGTACAAGTACGAGCAGCAATGCTGACCGGTTCGTTGTTCTACTAAAATTCCCTGAGGCGGTTCTACAGAACCGGTGCGAACCGGCTGAATCCCACCACTGCATCCAAACCTAATTATAAGCGGCGTAAGTTTAGGCTACTGTAGTCTGTAGGGCGTAGGCTATATTATATTTCAAAACAACTTACATTTTTTCAGCGTTTGGAAAAATAACAGTGCATCACGCTCGATTTTGTAATACCGAAATAGAATACAAAAGCCTTCGGCCCTTCACACGAGCAAAATTGCGATATGAACGTAATACCTTAACTGTAACTATACTTGTGAATATTGCTGCAGCATAAAAATGGACAAATCAGTAAAATAATATGCAGAGGTGGGCACCCGCTACTACAAAAGTAGCAACGCTACCGTTACTAGCCCAAAATAGTAGCGACGCTATCGCTACTCGCTATTCTACTAGATTTGCAGCGCGCTACTGCTGCTTGATAAAAAAAAGTAGCGGCGCTACCGTACTCGCTGCCGCTACTTCTGAACAAAAAACGAAACAATAGGCTTTTCGGTAGACTGATCAATGTCGCCAGCCTGGGTAGTAAAAGAAATGTGGTAGTTTCAACTGCCTCAATCCCAAAGAGAGACATAAACACGATAAATACAAGCAACTGCAAACCTATTGATTCAGAATCGAAGAAGCAGTTGTCGAGAACAGACGTGTTTTTGAACAGCTTGTCGAGAACAGACGTGTTTTTGAAAAGCTTGTCTTGCCATCTCACAAAGTCTCATTAAATCTGACAAAGTCTTTAACTTTAAAACAGCTATGCCAGCTGGATCAACAAGCAATGGTATAGCAACAAGCAGAAAAGTAGCAAAAGCGATTCAACAGATAACATCACACAATTTACAAAAACTCAGTTTGATGATGTTGTTTCTAAAATGATTTCGAAGGCTACTGAACCAGTGAAAGCTGAACTCGGAAATAGAAGAAGTGGAACAACTGCGAGAATATAGAAGTAGGAACTGAATAGAAGGGGAACAACTGTGGAACAACTGGAGTGGAAGTGGAACAACTGCGAGAAAGTCAAAAATTCGCCAGCAACCAAAATGATGACTTAACCAAAACTTACAGCAGCGTGCTTCAAACTAACAAGCAGCAAAAACAAGACCTTACAAATTTGCGTAAACAAACGGATGATTTGAGTAAACGTCGCTGTGATGACGAACTGAAAATTGACGAGCTCGAACAGTACGATAGAAGGCAGAACCTTGAACTTCAAGGCATTCCTCTGAAAAACAGCGAAGATATTACCCAAATTACGCTCGAACTGGCAAAACAACTAGATGTGAAACTTGAAGAAGATATCTCAATCGTACACCGTTTGCCGCCAAAACAACATATGCCAAGACTTAGACCTAAGACAACCGGTAAACTTATCAATAGGCATCCGACAGTTATTGTTCGCTTCGTTAGTCGCCAGAAACGCAACGAAATGTACGCCAATCGTTTCAAAGCGAAAAGTATTGAAGAATTCCCGGTTGAAGGCATGCAAAACTTATTCGTAAATGAAAATCTGACTCAACGACGAAAGCAATTATTTTGGAAGACAAAACAAAAAACAAATTAACTTGGGTTTAAATTTTTCTGGACCAACAACGGCCAAATCTATGTGCGTGAAAACGAAGATACGGAAAAAATCCAGGTGAAAACAGAAAATGATTTGAACAATCTTTAAGGTCTAGTAAAATGTTAAATACGTATTTTTTTTTTGCCTAAAACGGATTGAATTATTATGCTCGCCCCACAAACCCAAAACCAGATATTTGATGGTCTTAGTTGCCAATATCAAATTGTTGACAGACTTGCTGCTGAAATCTCGATCTCAACAATTAAATCGGTGACAGTTATTCACGTTAACATTGTGAGCTTACACAAAAACTATGACTCCTTAAAGCTTTTCCGAAGCGAATTTTCTAAACCTGTTGAAGTAATATGCGTGAGTGAAACTAGATTAAACGACCGCAACTTAAAACACTGCAGTATACCTGGTTACAACATGTGCTGCTGCAATTCGGCAACCAGAGCAGGTGGTGCCGCCATTTTTATCAGAGAAGAATTGCAATGTCAACAACTATCGGCAATTAAAATTAAAGCAGATGGATGCGAGGATGTCTGGGTGGAGCTAAAAATTAACAACAACGAGTCATTGGTTGTAGGCTCTGTTTATCGACACCCTAGTACCAACATCAAAGGTTTTGAAGATGCATTTGTCCACGTCATTAAAACGTTCAAAACCAACCTAAATTATGTAGTTCTAGGGGACTTCAACATCAATGACTATGAAACCCCATTTTCACCTAATGTGCTTAATTATGCTAATCATTATAGGCTGCATGCAGTTCGTCGACAAAGCAACTAGAATTACTTCTACTTCCAACACTATAATTGATCATATATACGTTAATACAGCTTTACTGGGCCAGATTCTGCCCGTCATATTTTATAACGATATTTCTGACCATCTTCCCATATGCGCTGAATTTAGATGTAGGACTCAGAAAAAGTCATCAAAGCGCCCCATAAACCGACCGTTAAATCAAGAAAACATTGAATTGTTTTTATCAAAATTGAATGAAGAACTTAACAAACCTGAAATGCAACATAATTGCGACCTCAATAGCCTGATTAAAATATTGAGTGATTTGACAAATTCATGCTGTCCCAAAAAAATGTTAAGTCGCAAGCAATTTAAGATATCTAAAAACCCTTGGATCACCTCTGGAATCTTTACTTCCATTAGACACAAAAACAAATTATATACTAAGTATATAAAAAGTAAAAGCCCCACCTTGTTTGAAGAGTTCAAAAAATATCGAAACAGACTAACACATCTAAAAGAAGCGGCACAACGCAATTATTTCCATGCCTTGTTTAAAAACAGCAAAAACTCATCAGATACTTGGAAATGCATCAACCAACTGCTGAGAAAAACTAAACCAAAAACCACGGTTCCGAATACCATACATGCGGACGGTCAAGTGATAACTTCGCCTCAAAGCATTTGTGAAAAATTGAATGATCATTTCGTAAAAATTGGTGCGAAATTAAGTGACAAACTAGCAAGTAATCGCGAAACGAATCACAAAAAATACCTTGGTAAGCGACAAATGTCGTCCATTGTCTTAAAACATCTGATGACTATGAAATTGTTGAATTAATTGCTGGATTAAACAGCCAAAAATCCCCAGGGTATTTAGATGTTCCAGTTGTTTTGCTCAAAAAAGCTAAATTTCTCATTGCTCACTACCTTGCAGACTCGTCCAATGAATGCATGGTGTTTGGCATTTATCCAGATGTTTTGATTCCCTTGCATAAAGGTGGATCAAAGCTTGAACTAGGCAATTACAGACCGATATCCATTTTGTCACCTATCAATAAAGTTTTTGAAAAGATCTCACATAAACGGCTAATCAGTTTTCGGGAAAAAATTTAATCTTTTTACGGCTTCTCAATTTGGATTCAGAAAAGACCACTCAACAAATCTTGCCATCACTTTACTTTATGAAACTATATTAAAACATCGCCATGAAAATAAATCAGTAAGCGGTACTTTCCTAGATTTTGCAAAGGCATTTGATTGCGTTAATCATCACATTTTATTGGACAAGCTTGAACATTATGGTATCAGAGGAAATGCACATAGCTTAATAAAATCATATCTATCAAATAGGTACCAGTATACCGAATTTAATAATCAAATTTTTTCCACTCATCTTCCGGTCACCATTGGCGTACCACAAGGAAGTGTCCTTGGTCCATTTTTATTTCTAGTGTACATAAATGACTTGACAAATGCTTGCAATTCAGATATCATTCTATACGCGGATGATTCGGTATTATTGTGCGTTGAACAAAACATTGAAAAACTTAAAATAAAAACAGAAGCTTCTTTCCGCAAGATTGAATGCTGGATCAATTGCAATAGACTAACCATTAACTATAAAAAAACAAACTGTGTTTTGTTCTCACATAACAAACACAAGGTCGACGATCAATTCAGCATAAATACCAATAGCTCGCCCATAAGTGCAACTGAGGTTATCAAATATCTGGGTGTTTTTATAGACAAGCTAACTTGGAAAAATCATATCCACTCTGTAATTGAAAAATTGTGTATCGCAAAGGGTGTCTTAAGCAAGCTGAGACATTACGTTCCCGTATGTATTTTAAGAAATGTGTATTTTGGAATAGTATCTTCACACTTACAATATGGAATTACAGCATGGGGAAATGCTGCTGCAAAATTTATTGACAAACTTCAAATACAGCAAAATTATATAATCAAAATAATGACTGGCTCTTCTTTTTTTCGAAAACTTTTTCCAATCTACTGCGAACTAAATTTGCTAAAACTAAGTAATATATATATACTGGAAGTATTGAAGTTTGTGTACAAATTTAGAGCTAGACTTCTACCTAGTTCTTTTGCTGATTACTTCCACTCTGCGCCCGAAATTCACAACATGCCAACACGATTCAGTAAATCCAACAATTTGGCTTTACCTACTTTTTACACATCTGGTGCGCAACGCTCTATTCGATATCAAGGTTGCAAAATATGAAATGAACTACCAGCTGAAATTAAAAGCAAAAATCAAATTAACTATAGAACTTTTTTTAAACATTTAAAAATGCATCTTCACAATAACCAAAAATGAAAAGCTATTCCATTTTAACATTGTTGTTTCAATTTACTTCAATTTCACTGTTATGCGTATATATGATGCACTTAATGAACACCAAATGTATTTATGATTTGCTTCTTGTTATCTTCCTACATTTTCTATTAAGACGCTGACGCAAATAATTCATGAGAGTTTTTGTTAACTTAACTTTTATTCGTATTGGAATATGTGTGTAGGCTACCTGCGTAATGAACCTATATTTTATCTGTTCGTGTTATTTTTTTTTCTTCTTCGACAACCTTATCAACTTTGCTTAACAATTACACTAACAGGTGAGAGGCTGCAGACTCGACGACCGCTCAGCTTTTTGGGCTGGGCTTCATGGTCTTTTCGCAGCCTCTCACCGGGAAATTAATTAACTGTGAGCGAATATTCTTGTTTATGTTATTGCGTAACTTTTTTCCCAAACAAAAATAAAGTGAATGAATGAATGAGTTAGCATAGCCTATATGCTCACTGCATTTTTTGTAAGTAATATGAAAAATAATGGTAACTTGTACTCAAATCTACATCCGTTTAATGCAGAGAAAGAAGTCGGGTCGGTTTCAAGCTTTTGTTTGAAAAGCATTTTGGAACTAATTCGCGCCGGCTTTTCGCTGCGCAAGTACGTTTTTCTCCGCAATAATTAAAGCGTAGCTTACTCTTTAAGGTGCGTTTACACGTGCATAGTTGTGATCGGGAAGTTTGTTTGTTTTATTATGTTCAGATCGCGATCGGCGATATCTACTACGCGCAACTTTGTGCAAAGTTGTGCGTGTGCGCACGTGCGATTCGATCTGCGCTACGCAGGAATCGCTCTAGGAACGATTTGCGATTTCAACTACGCGCTAATGCAGATTGAAATGTATGAGCCCGGCTATTAACGTTCAATCAAGCGTAACGAAGCGGTTTTACCAAGAAGTTGCCATCAGCGATAAGCAGTCAATCTGGCGATTTGAGTTTCGCTGCGCTGCGGCTCAAAAATTGCGATTTGTGTGTAAACGCGCCTTTAAGCTTAGCTTCCTTTCTTTTTTCTTGAGCAGTGAATATCTTCAAGATACGACTAATTTACACACTCATATTGCGCCAAATTTGCGCCGTAGTTTCAATTTAATAACTTCAAAACTTACTCCTTACCTAATCTATGTCTGAGAAAATTATAACCGCGGCTTTTCTTAATTCATAAAATCCTACAGGCCAATTTAAGTAGCGATAGTGGCATACACTCGTTTTACAAAAGTAGTGACGCTACCGGTACCGCTATGCTTCCTTAAAAGTAGCGACGCTACCGCTACGCGCTACTAATGCTTAAAAGAAGCGACGCTACCGCTACTAAAAAAGTAGCGCGCTACTGCCCACCTCTGATAATAGGCCTGTTATAATCCCGTCAAGCCCGACTCCAAAGGGGAACAGAGGGCAATGCCCTGAAAAACTTTCCTCTAAAAAGTTGTTGCCATTCATCAGAGAGGTACTGAAGAGCAGAATTATTTTGTTGACTAAAGGTGTTAAAAAATGGTGGGTAATAATGTAGCCTACTGAGAAGCAATTTACGCATTGAAGCGTGCGAGACTTCATAGCTGCAATGTCCAACGGCTTTAAGTGGTCAAAGGGCAAAGACGTTTCTCCTTAAAGTCCATTATGTCGTGGCATTGGAGCCCGAGGGGGTCTGGGCCCCACCAAATTTTCTGAGATGCTTTACTTCTTATAAGTTAATTCAAAAAAGTTGAAAATTAAAAAATTAAAAATTCAAGCAGTGCCATTTCGTTTTCATCCTTCAAACTAACCCCATACCCCCCCTTTTTTATACTATAAATTCTATTGTTTTGTTTTTCAATTTTTGCTTCAATCAATCGCTTCTACTCAGGATTAAAATTAGTTTCTTGATCTGTAGTTAAAATTTAGAAAACATTCTGCATGCGTTTTTAAAGATTATAGCCTAGCCTAGAACACACTTATACACGTCATCCCATCAAATGCATCAAAACTAATGATGATTGCAGAATTCTTTCCTTTATTTTAGCCCAGTTTCTGCTTTTAGACATGGACTACAAAATATTTTTGTATTGTCACACTGTGATAGTATCTGCACTCACTGCAGGTACCGGTTTGTCCTTTTTCGATCAGAAAGTGTGCTGAAACTAGTGTTTTTTATGTGAAAACCGTAAAAATCCGTTGGCGGCTTGGAGCTCAGCCCCCAGACCCCCTTGCCTACGGGGATCGCGGCTTCGCCTCCAACCCCTTAGCAATGTCCTCCCCTCTTTGTTAAATCGTGGGGTCACACTGATTGCGCATAATGTCCTTAATCGAGGAGCGGTTTGAGATACCAAAATAAATTCGATTTATTATCCAAAAATTGGGGTATCACGACATCTTTTGGTATCTTTTCGTAACTTCCTATATTCATGATGTTACGCAATGCTAAATGCGGCTTTTACAAAAAGTGTATATTGTGATCAGCCTCTGTAGTTGTTACTCGGGCCCCTTCAAATATTTTGGCTGCATGACGCCTCTGTAGAGTCTTTAGAGATAATGCAGTAAAATTTCATAAAAGGTGTTTGACCTGTGCCGTTTCCAGAGCAAATCAAGTGGTGGGGCACCAGCCAAAATTGACCGGGCACTAACAAATGATTAGTGTAATTTCAATTTTGTGGAATTTGGATGGTTCCGCAGTTTAGCCTACCTTACAATTACACTACCCGGCTTAAGATAGGCCTACATATTGCTTGAAATAAATAGCACAGGCTATGGTTGCGATACGAATTTTTAGGATAATAGAGAAGAAACATTACTAATTATACGTTGAATTTGTTAAGTTCAAATTATATAACGTATCTTAAGGTTTTTGCCGTAGGCCTAAACTTGGTAACTTGATTGTTTTTGAAACTTAATTCCATCAAACTGATCGCATCAAAAAATATAGCTTATATCCACTGACGTGCAGTGGGGTTCGTGGTTGGTGGGGCACTGTTCATTTAGCATCACGTCACCAGCAATTTTTACTCATAAGTTATAAAGTTAGTAACTAATAACAAATAAAAGTAGCACCCTAAAAATCAAAATTTTTTCATGGAATGTTTTACATTTGTTTGTTATTTACAAGATCCATATGTCCATCTTTTTGCACCATGATATATCATCTATTACTTTTTTTGCAGGCATCTTTTTATTTTTCCCTAACTCGTGAAGTCTCTCTATTTCGATGGAGATTGTTCCCTGCTATGAAAGATGCCTTTCTTCGAAGCGATTTCCGAGCGGTGCGAACAACATGTTGCATTAACGGCAACTTATAAAGAAAAGCTGTTGAAAGTAAGCCAAATGCCGAAACAGAAAAAGTCATAAAACTTGAAAACGATATGTCTAGCACAGTAGTTCTTAAACTTTTTATGCTACCGAACCCCTCAAGTCTCATGCAGGTGCTCACCGAACCCCTGCTAAAATTAAAGTTAAAAAATGTTTTGAAACGAGTAGAGCACAAAATCTAACAATGGTAGTCTCCTAACCATAGGGTTACAAGTTCCAGTAAAGTATAAACAGTACTTCGGAATACAATAAATATGGGACGAAAATAGCTTTAGGAGGAAAAATATCGCCACTGTAAATCTCAAAACTGGACGTTTCGACAACACAGATTCAGCAATCATCAGCAAAGCATGCAGGCACTACACACAGTTTTGTAGTGCCTTGCACCTGTTTCAAGTTACGTAATAATTGCGCAGTGCACACCCAAGGTTGTGCAAAACGCAATATTTGTCTAGTTATGAAAAACTTACTTTCATGATACCAATCACTAGAGACTACACATTAGTTTTGCGCCAAATAAAAAATTAGACCACGTTGCGTTTTTCTAATTGTAGGTGCCTGCAATTTCTTGATGTCCGCCGAACCCCTGCAACCGACTCATCGAACCCCTGGGGTTCGATCGAACCCAGTTTAAGAACCACTGGTCTAGCAGTTTTAGCGCACCATGTCTTAAAAATTTTACTTGCATTTTTTGTCTACCCACACGCAGTAAGATTAAAATTTCTCGATTTTTTACGCTTCGGAACTGTGAGGGCTCATGTTAATTCTCAGCTGTTCATTTTAAGCGAAATCAGGTTTTGATATACTGCAAACGTCTAGCGATTTGGCTTTGAATGTGAGCGTTCGATTTCTCATACTTCTTGGTACATCTTTAACTTCACAAAATCGTGTTTTAATCCTAACATTATTATTTGCTGAAAACAAGAGACAGGAAAAACAGAAAGACAGCTTTTTAAATCACAACTACACTGCCAGTCTTTGCTTTCGTACCAATCTACTTAAAAGGAGCGGAGTTATTTCGTTTTGCCCGAGTTCTGGAGTAAACTGCAGATAGGCCTTCCTTTGTTTTTTGTAACTGATTTAAATTAATAATTCAGTAGAAGTTTGTCAAATTCGACACTAATTCTTCACCCAATTTCTATTAAGTTATTAACTTAACTTCAAACTATAGGCCCTATATCGCTTGTATCGTTGGGCGATGCGCAAAACTTCTAGCTTGGAGCAAAAAATGTTTTTATCTTAGTGACGTCACAATCATTTGAGGCCTGCCTCAAATCGTGTTGAATTAAGCACTGGAGCATTGCGACTAGAGCAGAAAAAATAAAAAAGCGCGTTTTAACAAATTTATGTAAATTTTGCTCGAGAAGTGAGCAGCCTCGTCACTATCTCACGCTGTGTTACGCGTGTGTGTGAGCGAAGAAAGCTACGGGAATTCTCTGCGCGAATAACCTCATAGAAACCACTGTAGCAGCGATGGGGTGTGTAGGAACGTGAATGACAGTAAAATAGCTGTCGTCGATAGATATTTCAGGAGATAAAACATAACTAATTAAAACAAAAATTTTAGTTTTTACGCATGCATAAATCATTTATTTATTCGGCGATAAAATAATTGCTGCTCCGCCATATTTTTTAGATAGGTGAATCAGTGCCTCACCTACCTCCTTTGACCACACGTCCCTGCTTATATCAATGTATGCCGGAATAGTTACAAACCAACAAAAAATCAAGATTAAATACCTAAGGAGCATCGACAAATAGCAGAATACTATAAACGAATACTTTTAAGAAAAAAAAAAAAAAAAACGCTGAAGCAGGCTACGAAGCCCATACCGTCGAACAAAGAACGGTCACCATCATAAACCAACTTAAGCCTTGTGGTTCCAAGTTATCCGGGGTCTCTTTGAAAATATTAAGAAACTTATGGAGCTCTTAAGACTGACCTTAACGAAATCTTTACAGAAGTACTTTCACTTTGCATGCAATACTGATGACAAAAACAGTCTTTTCGGATTAGATTTTTCACTTCATAATCTGCCACTAGATCTATTATGAACTAACGTTGAACCGTAAGAGAAATGGTACCGGTAGAAAATAAAGGTTGTTCATAATGTTCAACCTTCATTCTTTAACGTTGGAAGTCGCAATCGGCAATGTCGTAAAAAGCATCAAAGTAATAAAAGGCATTCTTTTACCCATTTTGGATCGTTTAATTTTTTCTTGCAACCATTGCACCAATGGCATGCCAAGAGTGTTCTTTGGAGGCGCGATGCTTGGAAAAAACTTTTTTATTTTCCGGTTTGCAGTAGCCGTGATGTGCAAAAGTTGATTCACAGCGTATTCCTCGAACTTCACATTCATAATTGCGGCAAGGCAAGCAAAAAGCTACATTTAACTTTACAGAATACTGCAACCAATCCCATCTTTCAAACGACGCAGCATCAAAGCATTTTTGTTTGGCCCCAAACATGCTTACAGCATAAGAACGCAGTGTAACTTGCTTCGGCCCATCGTCACCCAAATCATCAGCATCCGCAAAATTTCTTGCTCAAAGGCAGGGCCGGATTAAGGGGAAGGCTACAGCCCCGGGGTACCCGATCACGAGCGTACCACGCAAAAAAGTTGTCGTATCCTCTAAAAATTCCAAAGAATAAAAAGGAAAAAGGTCTGCTGATGATGTCACAATCAGGCGAGCAAAAAAAATTAAAAGCTTTGAAAAATTAGCCTCAGGGTCCCCAAAGTCTTACTATGGCCTGTCCACATGTCCAAACAAAGTAGGCGTAAAGCCCACAGGCTTTCCACATAATAATCAAATATTTGACGTCATAATCACTTTTTCCAATTATGACGTCAAATATTTGATTATGATGAAGAAAGCCCGCGCGCGGGCTTTTGGCCCACTTTATTTGGACATGTGGACAGGACTACTAACTTATGGCCCTGATCAAAGGCCTACTTTGTCACATGCAGGTACACTGTTGGACCTTGTAAATTTTTAGAACTGGCTTCTTTTTAGAGCGAACTCACTCTCAAACTAGAATTTCTTAACCAATCTTTTATCCTTATTTTTCGTTTTTCACATCTTATTCACAATCGTGTAAACGAATAACCGATAACACTGCCACAAGTTCTTGATAAAACGTTTTATTGCGTCTTAACCATAGTTTATTTAACCAACAGATCACCATGGTTACAATAGCAGATGGGGCCACAACTGTGCACATCACAAGACAAAATTAATAGCGATAAACTAATACGTAAAGCAGGGGTGTACAACCTTTTCGCTATTGCCGGCCACATTACGTTTACGTCTAGAAAGTGCGGCCGCCAATTAAATTTTTAAAAACTTATGTGTTGCGTTAAGCCTAATCTATACGTAAACTCATTCGTTTTAAAATCTTAATTGCAAAGCGTAACTAATGTAAAATAATGTCAATGTAAAGAATTTTATTCATTACCGGTACATAGTTTGCAATTCATCGTATAGGCTTACATTAATGACTCCCTTGTTTGCATACGACCAGATAAGCTTGCAAAATTGGATGTCTCATTAGTCATTAGATACCATCAGCCTTAGTTTATATTCGAAATTGCTGTCTAGTAACCGGGTTCGGTACTCGCCAAACGACGAAAACTTCGCAAAGATCAACTAATCGCAGCGCAACTTATGGGCAACAATTTCATCGCTTTGCGTTGAAAAGGTTTTCCGGCACTTTTACACAACAACATAAATGAAAAAAATATCCACGATTATTACGACATCAATGATGAATTGACTTAATTTGTTTGGCGGAGGCTTACGCTGGTCAGCGTGAAGGTGCGTTTACCGATAGGCGACAGGCGACAATTAAGCGACATGCTAAAGCGTGTGAAAAATTATAATGTCAGTGAATGCACAAGGTTTTCGCGTGATCGATAAACAGTAAAATAAAACAAACTAGATACGATGAAAAATCGTCGCGTTGTCGCCCGTCGCGTATCGGTAAACGCACCTCAACACATGGTCGCACATAACTGCTCACAAATGGGAAAAAGAAATCCACGGTTTAATCCATCAAAAACCGCAGATTAGATTTTAACTATTTTTAATCCTCGGTTTAAGTCGCTGCTGTACTCAGTTGCGTTAGGTGCAGAGTCTGCAGACAAAATTAGGGTTAATCCGAAAATAAACCGAGCATAAGTTTATTCAGAGGATAATCCACTTTGGTGCATTTCATCCTTAAATTGCGTGTCTGCCAGACTTCTCAAATTAAGTGCTCATACGCCCTGTCGACAAATATGTTTTTGCATTAATTTGTCTGCTTTGCGCTAATATACGCCAGCAGCTGCTGCTACATCGTGTATTTTTAAATGTATGTCTCGGCCGCACGAAATTTCACTCACGGCCGCAGGTTACACACCGCGTAGACGTAGAGTCATGTAACATTTTGCGTCAAATATCAAATTTTATCACAATCATTGTTTGTTGTGTTGTTTCGCGATGTTCCAAACGGAACAAAAAAATCTAAATGGACACCTTCCCAGTTGGAATTTGTCCTACTTTTAGTATATTTTTGTCTTTTTTGCTGTATTTTTGCACTATGGTTTGAACAAAAAGATATGTGAAAAAGTTAGGGGAGGAGTATTGCTCCATTGCTTGCCTTGGCTATGTCCTTGCTCTCTAGCAGCGCTGTTGATCTGTGACATGGGTCAGTAAAGAATCGATAACCGATGATTGCTTATGTTTTGCGTTGTTCTAAATGCAGCTTGTTGATCAACATTAGGGCTTACACTAGGTGGTGCTCTTGTCAAAAAATCCGACACTTAGCTTTTAAAAATCTGGAAAAAAGGCAGTTGAGGCAGACAAAAAAGTTTGAAGAGCTATAATTGGAAATAGCAAAATATATGGTCGTTTTGTTGAAGTCTGTGATCAGTCTAGCCTTTTTGTCACGGGTGTTCGTGCACAAAATAATAATTCAAGTCGAAAGTATGAAAACTTTAAATTTGTGGAGAATAAAAAAGTGATACTGCAGTATATGTCTCAGTGTGAAGCAGCAACAGATTACAACGTGTTGTAGGATTAAGTTTTCCAACTTTTACGTTAGTTAACACTAGCTCAAAGCTCAAGAAAGCTTTGCATAGCTGAAAGCATTTGATACAACAGTGAGAGAACAGCAAATGTTGTTGAAAAAACAGCCTAACGGCAGCTATCACTATACAGTGTGTATTAACTTGTACCCCTTTGTACGAGCATAAATTTATTGATTTTAAAATCAGAAAGATAAGTTTTGACTTGTGAATTAACCTATCTTATTTTTTCAGCTCTATTGTTTTTACATTTAAAAATTATCAGTATTTTTAAAGAAAGTCTTTTGAAAAAAATGGCGCCTGACGCCCCTGCAAGAATTAACCCCGAACATCAATACCCACCCACTGGGTTAATCTCAAACGAGAAAATGTACACTTTACAAACCGAGCAAAGATTAAAATGTGTGTTACTTGGAGATGGTGCTGTTGGAAAAACCAGTTTGATTGTCAGTTATACTACGAATGGATATCCCACCGAATATGTGCCCACAGCGTTTGACAACTACTCAGGTAAATTTTAATTAGTTTTTGAACCGTATCATTGGGCAAGGTTGTAATTACTTTTAATTATACATAGTGAGTTTATAAATAATTGATTATTTCGCTTTACTGTCCATTCTGAACCATAATTGCTGTAATTACAGTGAGAGTGGAAGTTGACAATCAACCAGTCCGCCTACAGATGTGCGACACCGCAGGCCAGGTTAGTTGTGACTTTTTTCATGGTTATTATTAACTGGACTTGAACGCATTTTCGAAGCTGGCTGGTGATATTGTTTTATGACCTAGTTCAGGGGCCGGCAACATGCGGTTTCAGAGCCACATGCGGCTCTTTGAACCCCCAGTTGTGGCTCCTTTTGGAGATAAACAAAGACCTTTTTTATTTTCGGAATAACTGAAGTTTTTGGACCTAACGGTAGTTTCGCGGCTTCCGCTGGGTTTCGTATTTTAACAAACGGACTAATTTGGCTCTTAAGTGCAATAGGTTGCCGACCCATGACCTAGTTCATAGGCAAAAACCCGAAATAAAAAGAGTAAGCCCAACTTTTCTTCAAAAGGATGGTGAAAGCAGGTCATGTCAACTTCAACGCAATTTAATTTATTCAAAACTTGTGGTTGGCTCAAGTCACGTAATTGCGATTGGTTATAAACCTCTGACGGAAAAAAAATCTTAAATTAACATTCATTGACATTCGCAAAAGGAAAATCATCTGTCTATAACCTTTTGTACTTTATAACATTTATTTATACTAGATCAGCCTCATTGATTGTACTGAATGGGTTCTATCGCCCCCGCTCACGTGACTTCCGAAAATTTTCATTGTTCTAGTTTATTTTACATCCTGTGGTTTAGTTCATTGTCACCGTATAATGTCAAGGCTTCTTTTGTTCGTTTCTGGTCTATGTGTTCAAAAGCCCAATTTTGAACAAGCCTTTTCATACTTTATTTGATAAAATTGTTTGCTTTATTGGAAGAAATTGCTTATGTTGGCTAAAACGCTTTGAATGTTGAAATTGTACCCAAGTGAACTTCATTGATCGAACTAGCTCATTGTGTAGTCGCGTCAAAAGCTCTTGGCATTGGCAATGAAGATTAGGAATGCTTACATAAGCTACCCTTACATAAGCTACCCTTACTAAGCTACCCTTATATACTGCTTTTCGACCTCATAATCATATTGCGGGACCAAAATTCATCCAAAGTTCAAAAAAATAGTTTTTAATGCACAAATGTTGTATTACATAAGATTTTCTTTTTTCAAATGATTAGCGACGAAAGAGATGAAAATATTTATTCAATTTACGATACGTCTTATATTGCTGACTGCTTTTATTTAAAACTTCTTCAATGTTGTTAAGTCATCAGTAGGCCCCCCAAACCAACCAATTTAGCTATCACGACACGGACTTGAAAGTATTATTTCATGGACTACCATCCATTCAATCACATTTTTCTCATGCATATGGATTTGATGTTGTTTCTCGAAAATATGAGGTTTTTCCTCCGCAGCCACTGAAATGCGTTCAAGCGTTAAAATTAAAAGCTTTTGCGTTATGTTTGTTATTGCTATAGATGCTGTCTGCTTAGAAATGGACAAAGCATAGACCCCTTTCGCTTTCATAAGCTGAAAAGTTCTACCAAAACAATTACGATATTTTTTAGTGAAAATCATCCACTGAATGTTTTTCTTTTTCCACAGGACGATTTTGATCACATGAGACCGCTGTGTTATCCGGGAAGTGACGTCATCCTCCTTTGCTTCAGCGTTGTCCGTCCTACATCTTTGTGCAATGCCAAAGAAAAATGGTTACCTGAAATCAAAAAGCACATGTCCAAAGTACCAGTTGTACTGGTAGGCACACAGACCGATTTGCGATCTAATGTGGATGTTCTTGTTGATCTCGCGCGATTCAAGTAAGTTTTGGTTAGGATTTGTGATAAAATTGTGCATCTAAAACGTTCACCAACTAATGCCATCTTGGTAAAATAATTGTTGCCAACTCTTTGGAAATTGCTTTATTTCCTTCATTACGCTGTATGATCTTACAATCTCATCTTTTTTCCTATCAGTAATTAATTGGAGAGACTCAGAAACAGTTTCAGCAGAATGTTAGGCCTATTAGAGTGACATTTAATTTGCGTTTGCCACTGCTTTTTGCTGAGCTCATCTTTTGTTTTGAAAATGTGTTTTTTTAAATTAAATTTTGTAATTAAACAATAAACGTTCTTTTCTTTTTTAGTGAGAGACCCGTGACGGAAGAAGAAGCAAGAAGTTTTGCTCGGGACTGTGGGGCAATGTGCTATGTTGAATGTTCGGCTTTAACTCAAAAGAACTTAAAGCAAGTTTTTGACACCGCTATAATTGAAGCTTTAGAATTTCGAGAACAAAGTCTGAAAAAGCGGAAAAGATCATGGAGAAGAAAAAAATCTTTCCGTACGAGCAAATCCGCAGAAGAAACCGCCAAAAAATTACGCAGAAAATCTGTTGTTTGGTGGAAGAAAGCGTTTTGTTTTGCGTAGCGACTTACAAGTTCACCAAAGATCGCTGCACAAATACGGTGTTCGTACAACTGTACTTTTATGTTTGAACTGGGCCAAGAATTTCAATATCTGCAAAATTTTCTGCATAATCAGCGTTCAACTGATGAGCATACATGAGACTTTTACTTTGTCTCGTGATGAACTTATAAAGCGGTGCAATGTACAATTTTCCAGCAGGCCTGGAAAGAGCTTTCTTACGCATACAACATTTGAACCAAACTGGGTTTGGTGGCGTGATATCCCACTGTGCGTTTTTATTCGTTTTTTCTTAGTTTTTTTTCTTATAGCAATATATTGCATGTTTTGGTTATTTATTCATCGTTTTATTATTCTTTTAGTGTAAAGCGCTCTTTGTATGTTGTTAAATCTGGAGCTTTTTATGCTTGAGTGATAATAGCATTTCTACAGCAAATATTTTGATCTCCGGATTACAGTTTGAAGTTTGGCGACATTCTTAAAATAGATTTCAATTTTGTTATATTTTAAGTGGTGAACTAATTGCTGCTTCCTAACAGAACAGGACTTTAATGAGCAAGCGAAAATTAACTTTTACCTTTAACTCTAGACTTTGAACAATCATGATTTCAAATTGATTTTGTTTTTATACGATATCTTTCAACCAAGCTTGCCTCATTGTAGCTACCTATGGAGCAGCACTATTCATTACAAGTATTGAAAAAAATCAATTTTTTTCGTGTTAGCGTGTTTGTCTAAAAAATACCAACCTGTCTTGTGTTTTTGATCAAACCAACGTTAATAAAACATTGAAACTATATGAATGTTCATGCTTTTTCATCAACCAAAAATAATCAGACGACAAACACAAAAAAATGCTAAAAGAATTTACTCTGTGTATATGCGCAATTTGACTCTTAAAGATCTGGAAACAATTAAGCTTTATTTTTGCCCATAGGCTAAACGCTAACCGTATCCTTTCAACTAACTGGAAGTTGTGACAACATACTGTAGATTCGGCCGTCGTATGCTATAAGCAAGCAGTACATGGAGTTGAATCATGTGCAATGTGTTGCATTGCGCAGTTTCAAACCCTCGGTGAAACAGCTGAAGGTAGAGGTTGGCGTTGCAACCTTCGCTCAGTTCTCTATTTGTCATTACATTTTACTAAAAATGCCACCATTAAGGCCGATAATACGCAAACAAAAAAAAATTGAAAAAGATTAACAACAATTAGTGAAGTTGTTATCAGGAAAACACAGCTGGAGCAACGAGTTAGCAATACTTGAAATTCAATTCAAAGCGTTTCCGCAACTCAAGTAGCATGTTAATTGAATTAACTCATTTTGTTCTACTACTGACAAGTGTTACACTTTGAAGTAAGCAATAATAAGTGTGAATTCCCAGAAGGAAAAGGTAAATGGATAGACTGGAAACGACTGGTACTGTACAAAAACATTTGTTTTCCATGTCTTGTCAAAAAGGAAAGTAATGAATAATAAAATATTCGATTTTCCAAGTAGGCTAAATACTGTATGTATGTGAAAGTCCTATCTCTAAGCTACTAAGAGGACTTTCTTCGTGCATGTATTGATTGCCAGTTCCTGAAAACTAGCGGGATTTTGGATTGCGTAAAAGGATGCAAATAAAACTATAAACCAAATAAACAGTTGACGAAGAGTTCTTCCGAAATTTGTCAACAGTCTGTATCTGACACGAAGATAATGATTGGTTGTACTTTACGTATAAACAGCATATAACCGGAAAAAGTTAAGATTAGTGCTCATTGAAATAGAGCAGTCTTTTCGGTACGATTGTATTGTTTACCAAAAATATTGCTAACACAGATTATTTCTACGCTTTCACACGCCTTCTATTTTAAGAAAATTATTCCTTAAACTAGTAGACGATCCTTTCTTACGCTCCCAAAATATGTTTTAGTGCTTATCTACCTAGAAAATTGCTCTTCAGTTTTTCTTTATTTATGTTTTATCAAGACCTCACAGCCCCAAGCGAAGGACTATTAGCCTTTCAAGCATTAAGGAGCGTGTAAAGATTTTCATAATTTTTAGAAGAATGTGAAATTGTAAACGATCAAAATTCAAGTTTATTGAAGCATCGCAAATGACCGCATCCGCATGCAAGGACTCTGCAGCTTGTAACCAGTGTGCATAAATTCAATTAAAATTTGAGCAAAAAAATTTATTTAGCATACGAAAGTTGTTGTGCATGGACGGGCAGCTTTTATTTAAAATAAGAATTAGGCAAAAAGATAAAAGCTAAACTTCTGCTCTTCAATGTATGCGTCCCACTTTTTCATTTCAGTTTCAATTGGTTAAAGTTTGGTTTGGACGACATACAAGAGGTGAGTAATTATCGAGTAAAAACAAGTTGATGACGGTTTGGAATTACCACGTGAATTGAATGAAGTTATTGCTACTTAATTCACGTGTTCAAAATGAGTCAAAGTCTGAGAAGTCCTGTTCACACCCGCACACTTTGAAGAGCGCTTGAAACTCTGCAATCTCAGTCAAACGGTCACGCTTCGGAAGCAAAAATAAACAGCCTTCATCGTCATCCAATTACTGAAAACAAAAGCTCGGGGCTATTGAGTACTTGACGCTAGCATGAGAGTAAAATCATAAGGCAGAGTTGATTTCCGTCATCGATCGTTAAATCCTAGGCCGCCGGCATCGCTATTGAAAGCTGCAAACAAACAATTTGACGAGTTTTTGCAGGATGATAGCGGCAGTGATTATTTTGAGATAAATGACGTTATTTTTAACAAATTTTCATGAATCCTTCAATTCAAGATCTCTGAACGATAACTATCTGCTCGATACAAGAGATAACCGAATCAAGTTTGAAAATTCACAAAACTTAACTTTATTTCTTTAACAAGATTACTGCCCTAGGCCCCCCAACTGTAAGCAAACAAAGATAATTTAAAAGTGATATCTTTGTTCATAATATGAAAAGATTAGCCTACCGATGAAGCTAAGTTTGTTTAATTTTCTTGTCTGATAAAAATAAATGAGTTTGTAAGCATGTCGGTTTAGCAGCAATAAAGAACCAATTTAACAAAAAGCTTCGGCTGTATCATTTTTGGAACATTACCTGGTATTTTGAGCACTTCACTTACTTATCTTTATTTATACGTAGACTATGACATGAATCCATGATGTGTCACAATAAGTACTAAATTTACTACTACGTGAATGTTGCTGCCATGCATTTGTTTACATATTTTCTTGATATTGGTTACAAGTAGGTTTTATTGCGGCATCACTCCAAGAGGAAAAGACTTTTTTCATTGATTTATCGCATTGCGTTTGTAAGATCTCGTTTTGGAACGCGATTTTGGTTTTCACTATTATTGAATTTAATGCCTTAATGCAGCTTCTTTTTTGTTCTCTTTTTGCCAAAAATGTTGCATTAGAGCCAGTTACTGAGAGCATGTCTTACTAGTGCCTAGGAGCAGGTAATAAGAACCAAATTATGAATGTATTGGAAGGAATACGCTCAACAGGGCCGGGGAATAGGTTGTTGTATGAATTTTTACGGTGGAGAGACACCTGTAATTTAGGTCCGTTGTCAAAAAATAGAATAAAAGGTTTTGGCGAGCTCGTGGGTCAACGTACACTCGTGGTTGATACAAACACTGTTATTTTGAATTCGTCGAACAATCGTGTCTAACTGTCAACACTTTATCATCGAATCGCATCAACGAACATTAGAGCAATAAAGCGATTTCAAGCTTCTTTTGGTTTCCGAGTCGTCTTTGTAGCATTGTGTGAGGGGCACCTCGAGTTGCTGTTGTTGTATTTCGGGGCCACCAAGATGACAAGTTTATTTTGAGCCTTATCGCTTCTACCAAGCAAAACACTTCATAAAAATCAACCCAATGGCTTACCTTTGAGCCATTTCAATTATGCAAAGTGTCGTCTTATGTAATTTTGCGACGGTGCCTACTCCAACCACAACAAAATCCACCGTGGCCACCCGAAGTTCAAATCAAAAACAACTAGGTAGTTAATGGTTAATTCATGAACAGTTTATGTAAAAAAATATAATTATATTAGCTTTTAGGGTGTATACTTTTAACGGTGGCTATAGTATAAACCCACTAGTTTAAGTAAAAACATATTTCTTCTCCATTTAAAGTTTAAACGCATCAAAAATAAAATTTGCAACGATAAAAAGAAGTGGAAATCCAAATGGATCAAAGTTTATGAATAAAAATGACTATGCTTATTGCGCTATCTGCGATGACGCATAGATTGAAAGTCGTGGGAAAGAAGTGTTTCTAAAACGAAATTATAACGGTTAAACTACGGTCGAAAATGATGGTGGCGAAGCACTTTCATGTATCAAAATATAGCTTTGGTAATAGTAGGTTTAATCTCACAATTATATGTGTAATTATTGATTTCATTGGAAACCCTGCAGGTGTGGGCGTGTAAAATAACCAACTGAAATAAAACTGTGTTGACAAATTTAATTGCTTTTTCCACATTTGATCCTTTTACGAATTAAAAAAAACGTACAAAATTGCCGCCACTATTTACTCATTTACTAACATTTAGTAATAAGCCCACGTAAATAAGCTTGAAATTACGGTCAATGTGGCACCGGTGAATTACAACTTTGACCGGAGTTAGTGGAAAATAAATCGCTTTATGACATCATCACCTTTTATGACGTGTTTATTTGCTAAATATGGGGCGATTACGATTCATCAATATCACAATTACATTTGTCTACTAGTTTCGGAAGTTTTATAGTGACTAAAAAATGAAGCATGTAAAAATAAAAGCGAAAAAAAGAGTCCATGTTACAACGTGGTTAAACACTCCTTAAAATTTAGAAAACTGGCAAAGTTACCGGCTGATTAGCCTCGTTGCTGCGCACGTCGTTAGCGGTGCGGAAGGCCTGGGTTCGATTCCCAGGCCGGTGAAATCGGACATAGTGTCGCCGACAACTCGACATCGCCGCGACGTTTCTTCGGAGCTGTTTTGCCCAGGCGCTAAGCCGCGGAGTGGGGCCCCGCAACTCGTTGCACGCTTCTGCGTAATGTCGTGAGTATAATGAAGATTTGATTTCGATTTAGAAAAGCTACTTTTCGAGACTGCAGCAATGTCAAACTCCATGCAACCACTAGAAATGAAACAAAACGAAACAATAGAGATGACTGATCTTGGAATGTTGTGGCCTCAATTACGGTAAAGTAAAAGTAAAACTTTCGAAACAAACCAAGTGATCACCATTCATCTGTAATTGCATTCGCAATAGTTGAAACATGTGGAGTGAAAAGACGTATCATCTTTAAAAATCTCATTTTATCCGTGCAAATTTTGCACAAAACCCATGTGCTGAACGAAAAGGAAATGTTGGATTGATACTGTAAACAATTCTAACCACAAAAACAACTTTGTGTCAATAACAACTTATTTGTTTATATGAAAAGTAACAATTTTTAGTTTCCACTTTTGCTTGCAATAAAAAATCAGTTTAAAAAAGTTCATTGGCTGATAATATTTATCATGAAGATCAAAAATATTATGATTCAGAAACTTATCATAACGTTTAAACCCATATTACAACTAATTTGTTTTCTTGGAAGTTTAGTGTTTCACCTTGCTGATAGGTATGTCATCAAAAGCAATATGCGTGATAATTTTTAACTGTTTGTGCCTAGCAATATCAGGCAAAATTTAACCCGCTCTGTTGTGGAGCAAGTTTAAAATACCATTAAGAACTCAGTGTACGTTCTATTGGAATATTCCCTTATTCTTTGGTTACACGGTCTTAAATTTATCAGTACATTGCGCACGGTTTCAATTTTGCGGTTGCTTTAATTGTCTCGCGGTTTTTCTTTACATGATAATCGAGATTTACCGCAGCGTGGCAAAATAACGAGAAAATTTAACCAAAAATTAGCGGCTTCTGCGGGCAGCTGATGACGCAAATGGTTTGAAAATGTTGTCTTAGTTTGAAACTTGATTGAAAGCATCCGAAAGAACAAGTAATTAATGTCGATAATCAAAAAAAAAAAACTTGTTGCCATTTGCTCTGTTTTTCACGCAAGGAAGTTCAAAACATTTTTTCAAAGATTTTCAGTCACAGCTTTAGATCTGTGTGTACACTTTTTATTGAAGGCAAATATGGGATTTGGTTTCAATTTTTCATTGTTTGTGAATTTCTGCTAGTGTTCACACACACTTACATCAAAATAAATATTTCTGAAACAAAATTAGTATAGTATTCGCACGAGGCGTACCAAGACTTTTAGCCAAACAATAATCACAAACTAGGCATGTATTTTGAAAATACTACTAAAAGGGTAATTATTGTACACTGTATGGAACTCAACTCGCACCAAGCAGTATAGTTTATGACACAATGCAATTTATATAATAATATCCACGTAAATTTTTGACATAACTCTTCTTTCGCAAGTCTAGTAAAATATTGGCTCTTATTTACCGTATTTTCTTACGTAAAAGCCCTCCTTTGAATAGAAGCTGCCCTTAAATAGAAGCAGCGACTGACAAAACATTTTCGTTATTGATACAAGAAGACAAAGCAAACAAATTTAAGGACACACAGACACATCAAAAACAACTCAATTATTTTTTCTTTTATTTCAACTACTGTATCACTTGCCATTTTCATCGTCATCGATAATACTGATATCATTTAAGTAAATGCCACTTTTGTTGTTACCAAGTAATCAACACTTCTTCAGTTTGGTTTTGTAGATTGCTTCACGCAGACGCGACAGGGTTATAGCAGTTGTTGGATTAACGGTAGGGTAGCACGTGATCACCTACTTTGAGTGTTTCAAAAAAAACAGAGTATAGCATTGCAGCTGATTTACTTTTCCCGTTTTCCTGTCACTTACGTAAATTAACTTAAACGATCACTCGACACCAATTTGAAGGCGAAAACGTTCTTACACAAAAAATTGAAGACGGCTTTGAATATAAGCTTCCTCGAATGAAAACCGCACAAAATGTTAAAAAAAAAAAAATATTAGCCTGGGCTTCTATTCAAGAAAATACGGTATTTAGCCTACTATACAGTAAGTATTTAAAACTCCACTGCGCTGTCGAAAAAAAATAACCGCATAAAAAACAGCGTTTGCCGACAGTTACGATAACAAATACCGAAATTTGATGAAATCTGAGTTAAGGTTTCAGTTTTCTTAATCTGATTATCTCAAATCTATTAAAATTACCACATTGAACGTAACTTTCTATGAACCCAAAATAACGTTATTTTTGAATATCTTGAAGCGGTAAAATAACCAGGGCAGGCGCTAAGGGAAAAAGAAAGGGCCTGCCCCCCATACAAGCTTACTTTTTGAAGACAGCGGATTTTGCGTATATTTGAATTATACTATGTTTTGATACTTTTTTCCTGGCATTTAACACTTTACATCAAAAGCCAGGGGCGTTGGTACTTGTTTTAAGACGGGGGGGCTGAATCCCACAAAACTGTACCAACGTCTCAGAGGCCCCAGACCCCCTTTTTTGCAGCTGCTGTATTAATCGAGTTATCCGATAGATCAAATTAGAAAAACTATGATAAATATTCTAAAAACTCACAGGCACAAACTTATTAGTGTTCTGCCTTCTGGATTCTGTGTTGCTGTAAATGAGGTTTATCAAGAAAATAATGCAATTCATGTTGCAGTAGGAAAATAACAACTTGCACAAGGAAAAAAGCAAAAAGAATTTTCGAAAATAAAAAGTCTGTTTTTGATAAAACTTCGCTAAAAGATAGCCACATACAGTGGCGTACGCACGGGGGGGGGGGGAAGGTTTCAGGGGTCAAACCCCCCCCATTGACGACTAAAAAAATGAAAACCTCTCTTTTTGAAACGATCCGCCTTTTTTCATACAAAGATTGCCGAAATTGCAATCAATTATCATGTTTTTGTGTGCTATTCAACTTCCTTATATAATCTTGAAAAACTTTTATCGTGATGCAAAATACCGGTAGTCAAACTTTTCAGGTGCGTTGCGCTTGACGTTGACGATCGACGATTGCAGAAAAAATGAATCCTTTCTTTTTTGAGACGAACCGGCTTTTCTTCGTGCGGAGCTTGACGAAATTGCTGTCATGTTTGTTTTTTTTGTGCTGCCCAACTTCCTAATTTAATTTCGAGAAACTTTTATTATGATGCGATGCAACAATACCGGTATTCCAACTTTTCCGATGCGTTTTGCTTGAACTGAAATTTTGTCATTGATGCTGCTGTAAAGCAATTAGTAAGCAGGAGTTTCCTTAAATACGGTGTATCTGCACTGCAGTAACTACGGCTGCACACAAAATTTTTTAAAAAACCAAACCTTCACTGTACTCGTTTCATTAAACTCGCTGTAGTACTGCAGCGTGGTAACGAGTGGAGGGGCCCGACCCCGCGGCTTAACGTCTGGACAACGCAGCTTTACAGAAACGTCGCAGCGGCGGCGAGCCGTTGGCTACTCTGTGTCCGATTTGACCGGTGTGGAAATTGAACCTCAGACCTTCCGCATCGATAGCGACATCGAAAAATTATTAAAATATAAAAATCTAAATTAACACTGCCCTAGATGCTAAAATTCAAATAAAGATACTGCCTAGGAAGACGAGACCAACGAAAGACTTAAAGAAGCCCAGGGGCTGAACGGGAAGGGGGGTGTGGCAAAATTGTTTTTACGCACCGTAACTGTCTCAGGAGCTGTAGTGCTCCGTTTACCAGACACCCTGATTATGTGCTTGAGAGTATATGATGATATCGACGCTATGATTTGGGTGAAAAATGCTTAGATAATATCGACGCTGTTTTTGATTGTAATGGGATGATCAGGGATTCCTCCAGCGCGTAATTTATTGTAGTTTAAAAACGTTTCGGTAGGGAGGACAGTTTGTTCTCATGCTTCACTGTCTTCACTTTTCCAGACAGGGGATACTGGATACTGCCTCTTTCATAATGAGTGCATATTAAAAGTTTGTATCAAGATTTATATGCGTTGTTTATATCAATGTTGGTTCTTGAAAAAAGTTTTTTTGGAGGGAAGTAATAACTTGTTTTTCCCTCCCGGCTACACCCTGTTTGTGACGTTGCGAAAGCTATAGCCTACTTTAGTCAGTTAACCTTCCTATGGCCCAAAAATGAGGTCAACTAAAATTTTTTCAGTAAATTTTTAACCACGGATTAACATCTTGAGTTTCTGTGAAACCTTTTCGCTCTTTAAACAAAGCGCAAAGAATCAAGCGAAAGTGTGAATGAAATATCTGGATTGTTTCCTTCGTTATGGCATTATATAGCTTAATCATGGTAGCTGCAAATAATTTAGACTAAAAACATTACAATCCGATGCACTTTAATACCTCTGAACTACTATAGGTTAATTGTGGTATTTTTACGTCATCACGATGTGACGTCACTGACCCCCCATTCAAAAATCCTGCGTACGCCACTGGCCACATACTTTATAAAGTAAAACGCAATAGGCCGTGTTCTATGGTTTATCCCGGAAAAAGTTCTGATGGATAGAAAGTGATAGAAACATGCCATTATGTAGCACGCACCCATTACTAAAACAGCATTTTTCTGAAAAAAAGTTGCATCAACGTTGTAAACAAAAAAGAAACAAAAAAGAAAACAAAATTTTGGGTAGTTGGTAGTGATATAGGGACTTAAGTTTGATATTGTTTCTTGAGCAATTAAAGCAAAGTATCAAACAGAGACAAATTCAAAGAACAGGCACAAAACACAACGAAAAATTCTACACTAACAAATATATTTAGAAAAGCAAACCCAATGCAACCGAATTGTTAAGCACGATAATATTACTACTATGAAGCCAGAAAGAAACAGCACTTTTTTCAAAGCAGCTAAAATCCATCTATACCCCCCAAAAAAAGAAATTAGCTAAAAATATTGTGAGGCTTTAAAAATAACCTACAGTGAGAACAAATGAACTTTTGCATTACAGATCAAATTCTACAATATCAGGTTCGACTCGTTTGAGTCTACCAGTTGTGATTACAAGCAAAAAATTTAAGTAAACAGTCACACTGCGTACTGTAGCTCCAAACACAGATCGTCGCTCTGCTGTCGTGTTGACAAAGATTTTAATCAATTTTTGAATGTCTACGTTGTCCAAAATAGTGGTCATATACATGAGTGATCAATTCGTTAATCTTTTCTTCATCATGGTGTTTCGAAGCCAGGTCTTCGACCGTCTTAGAGCAAAAAAGATCACTCTGATGAAGCAGCAGAGACAGGCAGACACAAGCAAATTTCAATGTGATATCATGTAACTTGTTTAAACATCAGTCGAGTTTGTGGGTTCAGTTTCACAATAAAATCAGCAATCTCCTGAACTGACGCAAATTTCCGATCTGCAGCGTAATTGCGAAGCATTGCCAGCTCCATCGTAACAGCTCTGATCGCTGAACTGCACGTGCCCTGCGCAATGCTCACTACTCACACTCCTGTGGGCAATGTGAAAAACACCAATAATAGTAAGGCAATAAAATCATTGCAGCGCATGCATTTTAAGAGGGAGGCATTATGGGTCGCTAAAAAAATGAAGATGGTAGGGCTTCAGCCCCTAACCCTCAGCATTGCACATTCAACGCCCTTGACAAAATACAAGATCAACTGTAATGCTAGTAAATTTGCAGATATGACGCCAAATGGTTAGGCAACTAGCCGTAGGCTATGTAGTGTTTGAGTTGGCGATAGAAACACACCACATATAAATACAGCAACGTTAGTGTGGAATTCAGGATTGTCATGTTTGGCGTTGTAGGTTGTGTCGAAACGTCTAAGGGTAAGATTGCAGCGATACGTCCTTGAGTCAAATAAACGTTTCGCCAAAGGCTTGGATGTTATCATCAACAGGCTTGTAATGCTTATAACAAGTCCAACGTTGCAAAAAATTGCTTCAGGTATTGAAGTAGCATTTTCTGGAAAGACAATTGCGATTAGTTTAAAATCTATACGCAATAACCACGGGCTATGCCTATTATCAATGAACTTTGTGCTCTTATGAACGAAGTTAATCAAATTTTCATCGGCTTTATAGAACCGGTAATTATTTGTAATTGCCTGTATTAGGTTTCCGATTCATGACATGACTACTGTTTATTAAATATTAATTAGATATTATTTATGCCAATAATGCGTTGTAAAAAGGTATAATCATTTATTATAACTACAGTGCTACTAAATATAAGAATAAAACGATGCACAAATCGATTTTTGATCGCTGTTACATGATAAAATTATTTTTGTGTCTTAGGGGGTGTTCTATACTCTTCCTCAAAACTAAACAAAATGTGTGTGTTTGGGGCCCAGAGTTGTTAATTAAAATTCACTTTCTGACTGCAAATGGTAAACCGTTGAATCCTATTAAAGGCTCTTGAATCTTGAGTGCCTACGGCCTACAGTTTTCAGATTACTACACAAGTAAGCTTCGGAGTCGCTGCTTACCGGTACATCACTACAAGACAGGGAAATCACTTTCACTGTTTTTGTTTATTTTTTCAAAAGCACAAGGGTTGAATTACTTTAAAAAGGAGACTTTAGAAGCGGATCTAGAATTTTTTTAAGGGGCCCCGAAGTCGGAAAAAGCTCATCTGGCAATTTTATGGTCTTCAAAAATCGAATAACTACTTTATAAATGTGTTTTACAACTAAAAAAATGGGGTAGGTGCTTGATCTTCTTTAGTCTTTCCCCTGCCTGCGGGCCAGAGGGCAGATCTGCCACATTGTCCCTTTAATGATGAAAGTTTAACATAGAAGCTGTGGATGTCAATTTTAAAGTCCATTGACTTAAACGGCCTTAGAGAAAGACTCGAGTTCATTGATCGCAGCAAAAGCAATCGCTCCATCTACTACTACTAGTCATTTGATCATCCAATTGATATGTTCTCGCACATCATGCTGTTCAATTTTTTGTTTTGTGCTCTTCAGACTTTCATATGACGTTCGCAAAGAGTCGGTAGAAAATTGTCGCAGTAGGTTGTTTTTGTTTGTCTATTATTATAATTATTATCATGCAAAACAGTCATTTTTTTGAGATCAACAGTATGTCGTAAACTTTTGATCATTTGTGTTTACAAAAATGTAAAATGTGATTTTCTGATTTATGCTTCTAGTTTCGTAAAACTTGCGTCACAGTTTTAGTTTTCCACAGTGCAAAATGACGTCAATAAAGCTATCGATGCAGATCGATGACGCATGACCGTCACATTTGAGCGATATTTTTTAACACGTCTGTAAACAATAATATCTACGATGATTTCACGGTTAAGAAAAATCAAGCTTTATTTTGAAGAAATGCCCAGCAATCACCAATAAAATGAAATAATACTGTAAAAAATAACAATGAAACAGTCTTTCAATAGAAACCTTGTTCAAAAAATGTAAATCGTAAACCAGGTAAAAAGCAGAGAAACATGAAAGATATAATCTTGATGAAAGATAACATTAATCACTCAGCTTTGCTCTAAGTCGTTTCATAGTTTGATGAGATATTATGGACACTTAGGCATTACTTGGACAGTTATCGACTTAGTGCGTAATTTGCCATGCCATGCCACTGAGATAAGAGCTTCGTATTTAAATTCAACTTGATTCATTGCAATGATTTTAATCGAATGGAATAAATTTGTTTCATTTCAATGACTCTGCATAAAAGCTTACGGCTATTCTCTTCTGCCCTTCTAGCTTAAGCCAACCGAGACATTACAGTATAAAGAGCTTTATTTCAATTATACTGTATAAGCGAGCAGTAAGAAATGCATGAATGCGGATCCACTATGGTGGATAGCTGACAGCTTATTTTATCAACTCTCATCAATATTTTTATATTTGAAACGTTGAAAGCGTCTTAACTTCATCACTTTCATGGCCGATTACAAATGATGTCATTTTAGTGCAGCTCAGCAACCAAAAAGTATTTGAATTCAATCAACTGCATACCTGAGTAGTAACTGAGATTTTTACTCACGGCCAAGGTCAAGTGCAATGGGAAACAACCGTTCGAAGATGAAAGAACAACAGACAACGGCTGGTATTATCCTGCTTGATTGCAATACAAACTTGTATAGTCGGCAGACAAAGCAGCTGATAGCCTACTGTACTTGTAAATAATTTTTTGTGCGTACCAGCTGTGAGTTTGTTTTTCAGAACGATTACAGAACGGAATATGACCAAACAGGCTTGGTTATAAATTCGACGGTTGCGCAAATGGATATGCTTTCTAATAACTTTGCGCTTATTTCCTTATCAGGGCTACTCAACTATAACCAGGGTCAGTACTATCAGACAACTTCAATATTTTCAGATTTGCAAAAGTCATAACTCGGAAAGCATTTGGTATGCTAAAATTTTATGGGGTTCAGCTGTATCATCTCTCAGGTGGTCCGGATTTGGACAGCAGTCCACCAGTTGAGTACCTATGTCCTATAAGGACCTGTTTCGTATTAGTATAGGGAATGTGACACAATACAACACCATAGACAAGAGTCAAGGTCCATTCATGCTTGTCTTTACGCAATGATTAAATTATTCGAAAAATTCACAATGCATTTTTGAAGGGCATGGTAATTTGCATTATTGCAAGATAACCATATAAGGAAAACCGTAAATTCATTTTTGCTTTGAGAACTAAAATCGATGCCATGCGTAACGTAAGAAAAATGCGAAATAATCATTAGTATTTACTATCAACATCAAGCAAAATGTATAAATAACCATTGAAAATCAGTAATGGATAGGTGTGTGAGTACAGCTGCCAACGTCATGAGACCAATTGGCTACAAATTTAATACCATAGGCGTGCAACTCCTAGTTTCTCTTGCTGTACGTAAAAAAGAGCGTACGTAGATTTGGAGAAACGAGAGAGCTGCTGCTGTCCGATCATAAAGCAGTACTCGGTTTATCACTTGTCAATAGCAAGCATTATTGTGTTATCAACGGTCTTTTTTACACCACAATAAGATCCAAACATATTGAACTACAAAAGTATCAGTTTCCGAACGATAGTCAGATAAAAGGACATGAAATTATAGATTAAGACAGAGTTACCCAAACTAGGGTCCGCGGACCCGTGGGGATCCGCAGCGACCGCACAGGGGGTCCGTGACAATGTTGCAAAAAATAAAAAAAATTAGAACTTTCAAATGATTTTTACAGGACATACACAGACCCAATGAATTACTGTAGTGATTGAAAACCTTATAGAATGTTTTTTTCTTCTAATATCTCTTGATCGTTGAATATTTATTAAAGTTAGTCATGCATTATGATACTCTTGCCTTTATTGTTTATAAATTATAATGCTGTAATAGCTTAATTGCAATGACAAGTTAAACGCAAGAGCAGAGATGATAGACTAGATCAGAGAGATCCCGACAGACCCTGACGCAAGCTTATTAAGATATAAGTAGGGCAATTCACGGTCAATAAAGTCAATTTTTTTTGGATGTAGAAAATAACTCTAAAAATGTGGAAACAAAATTTCACGGTCGTAGGGTCAGTATTGATAAAGTTATAAAGTCAATAAATGTCAATTTTTTGTTTTTTAGATCAATTTTTGCTATTAGGTCAATTTTTGCTTTCTTGCTTTTTTTACGCGTTTCTACTTTATACTCGAAAAGACATGACTCAGATAAGTTAGAGATGGAGGTTCGTAACTGTTGGTGGTACCAGGGAGGTGTATGCTGTCGCAAGACTGTTACCGGTATTACAGTTTTACACATGCTTAATTTATTAATGTAATGTTTGATGTGATTTGATTGATTTCGATTGTAAAGATCCTTTCAGACAGCTTTGCAAGATTGCAATCTTAGCAAAATTGGTTTATGATGAAATAAGCTTTTCGTTGTGTTTTCATTTGTTACATACTGTACTTTTGTCGGTAAGTGCCGGTAGTCAAAAACATTAGAATTGAAAAGACAATAGCATTAGTTATTCGAACATACTTTGATGTTACAAAGATTGCAATGCAGCGAATAGCAAAACACTTGAATTATATGTGCGTACATTATAATCTAAGCACTACCTGAAGTAACTTTGGTGGGTTTTTTCCTTATGGACTGGTTCTTTCATTCCATTGTTTCGTAAGGTCAATAAAGTCATTTTTTGATAAAATAAGGTCAATTTTTTGAGATTTTTAAGTCAATAAATAATCGCCCTAGATATAAGTTTATAAGATACAAGATGAAAGCTTTAAGGGCCTACTTTTTTTTGCATCCTGTTGGTAGAGCTAAATAATAACTGAAAGCATTGCAATTGTGTAAATGTAAAATCAAATCAAACCTTTATTATACTTGCGGTAATACGCAGAAGCGTGTAACGAGTGGCGGGACTCATCTCCGCGACTGTGACTTTATTAACGATCGCGCAATACAGCATCGACTCCCAAGAACCCTCGAAATAATGGCAAACTGCTGTTGACGACGCTGTGTTTGATTTGACCGGCCCGGGGATCGGACCCCAGACCTTGCGCACCGATGATGATGTATTTTACAAGTACCTCAGGGGTCGGCAACCTACTGCACTTAAAGAACCATCTTAACCGATATCCCAAAATATGAAACACTCTGTGAGAAGCAAAAGCACAACAGCAATCAAAAAATTTAGAAAGATCTTTGTTTCTTCCTCTCCCAAAAAAGGTCTTCGTTTATCCCCACAAAAACCGCAGGTTACCGACCGCACTACACCAATTGTTCAGTCTAAATGTACAATTTACGGACAAATATTTAAAACAAAAGCTGTGAGAAGCAACCCCATCCGTCCCATTCATGTGGTTCATATGTGTCGGTAAAAATGAAACTATACGATTAAGCACAATTTATTTTCGTTTTTTATTTTATGCTTTTATAGCAGTTGGGTGAAAAATTAACGCATCTTAGAACGAGGGGTCCGCAGTAAACTTGATTCGCAAAAATGGGATCGTGGCACAAGAAAGTTTGGGAAATCCTGGATTAAGGAACACAAATCAGTTTGACAACTAAAATTCTCTATCACAAACCGTGCAACAATAGCTTGGTAACAAGGATGTGATGATGAGGTGCGGTATTCAAAAAAATCCCAGCTTTAGATTCATTAAAAACATCATAATGTCTGCAATTACTATTATTTTGTAGATATCTATTTGTAAATAATAAGTGAAGTAGTTGTTTCGGAATTGCTTACTTGAAAGACTTAGCACATAAAACAAAAGCACCGTAATGAATATACTGTAGTTTCAAAATCAACAAGTTTGCTGAGTCGCAACCATAGCATAAAATTTCTGCATGGGAAATATTTTGAGTTTGCAATTTATTCTCTGTAAAAACAAAAGCAAGGACTTTCTAATTAAACTCAATCTTTCGATGATCCATCTAAACAAAGAAGTCATTTCGTTAATGGAATAAAATAAACAAAAATTTGATTACATAAACAGATCTACTTTGTGCTTATCATGAAGTTTCTCACCGAAACATCTTTGTTTCGACATTGTACGTAACAGAGCTCTTGTAAGATTTATTTGACTTTGACCGTGATATTTTGTAACAACAACGTTTCCATGGCAACTTGTACTCAATAAAGAAGAAAGTTTATTTTTCTTTCAACTTTTCGTTTGAAACCAGAGATCAGTCAGTTTGGAACACCTGACACAACAACATTCAATATTCGGTCACAATCTCATTATGACATCACGTTTAATTTAAAGCGTTATTGAGCATGATCTCAATTTACTTTGCTGTATTAAAGAAAGAATGATAGCTTATTCGACGCGCTGCCATGAAATAGTGAAATTAATAATTCGATTCCCATCTCATGACAACAATGTTTTATTTTTTTGTATTTAGTAGCATATTTATCTTCTTATCACAAGAAAATAACCAAGCGCAATCACGAAGTCGCTTAGAAGTTGCCGACCATCTGTGTACCACAGCAATGGGGGAATCTCGCCGATAAGTGCCTTTTCCAACGACACAACAAGAGAACTTACCAGCTTGTTCTCCATACTGTACCTGTGATGCTGAGGGTCAAGCAGGGAAGCTGGGAATACCAATTTTAAAGTCATTGGTTTGACCCGACTTGGAATCATGCCCGTGTCTACAGCACCAGAGGCGGACGCTCTTAACACTCGGCCATTTGAGCTGTTAAAATAAATAATAATTTATAAACTCAAACTTGAAAAAGTACTTCAAGGTAAGCGCTACTGCACAGCCCACAAAGCACTAAAGGTACAAAGATATAAACTGATAGTAGCAGGTAAAAATGTGCTGAGGATTTTGTTCCTAAAGCGTGCTCTCTTGTAATACATTTTTTCCAAGCCACATAATTGGAGCTTGGGTTTTCATAACTTAGGAGAAGTATACATGCATCAAGGAAAATGACCAAGTTGCGCACCACGCAACCAGCTTCGGAGCCCTATGCGCCAACCACTCGTCCAATTCCATGTGCAATTGTGCATGCCCTCTCTTAAAAGGATATTATCGATCTTTTTAACGATCAGATGGCCGAGTGGTATAGAGCGTCTGCTTCTGGATCGGTAGACTTGGGGTTCGATTCGGAGTTGGGTCAAACCAATGACTTAAAAATTGGTGTTCACAGCTTCCCTGCTTGACGTTCAGCATCTAAGGGACAGCGTGGAGAAAGCCGGCAAGTTTACTTGTTGTGCCGTTGGGAAAGGCACTTAACGGAATTGCCCCATCTTAGTGTGGTAGACAGATGGTGGGCAACTCCTAAGCGAGCTCGTACAGCGCATTGATCGCTTTCTCGTGATAGGAGGATAAATATGCAACTAGCTATTTTTTTTTTTTTTTTTTTTTATTTCAAGTCACTAATTGCAGCTTAGGATTTTTGTGGTAGTGAAGTACATACATCATGGAGATGACCTAGTTGAGCATCGAACCCGCGAAGCCAGCTTCGGAGTCCAATGCACCAACCACTCGGCACATCTAACTAATTATATTAATTTTGAATTCCTATCCTTTAGCGCTAGTTGGCGGATAAACGGAGTTGACAAAATCGACCACCCAAAGACTTTTACCCCCAAAAAATATCATGCTTTACTGGCACGCGGCTACGTGACACCGATTTTCATAACCAAAATGTAAATAATGCGGATTTCAGGAGGGCGAAAAAGAACGGTGCAAAACATTTTTCGAGTTCCGCCTTCCGCTTGTCACCGGGTCACCGCTCGCTGCTTGCGGTCATGTGCTTCAAATAGGCTTACCATACGTCCTCTTTTTGAAGGACATGTCCTCCTTTTTAACAGAAAATAATTTGTCTTCCGAGGACGCTAAAAATGCCTGAATGTCTTCCTTTTCGGAATTATGAACAGTGAAAACATGTCAAATCACTCTTCTGCGAAAGATTTTGGGAAGTTTCGGTTCAAACCACAACCTGAGAACGCGATGACCTTTTTTTTGCTCTTCACTTGACTCTGGTCAGAAAATTGGACATTTGCGGACGTGGTGACCCTCAAAGAACCCGTCCTCCTTTTGCGCAGTGAAAATATGGTAACCCTAGCTTCAAATAGCAGCAGTTGGATATTGCAAAATAATGGATATTGGCAGCTTGACTTACAATGCATGACCAGAAAGGCAAGAAACATTCTTGCTCCGTCCAGTTTGTCACTGTGTGGTTGAAAATTGACATTTATATTTTCGTACTGTAAGCCTTATCATGACATTGTTATTGTGCGGCCAAAATGGTAATTGCTTGAATGCAAATGGTGACTTAAGTTAATGAATCTACTGTTGGTTTGTTTTTACACATCGGTACCAAATCGACCGGAGCGTTCGAGCAGGCTTAAAAACCACCTACAGACTCATTTTTTGCAACTTCACTCAGGTTGTCATACATAAGGTTTTCCCGTACAAACACGGAATTTTACTTGCCATATCAGATCGTCGTCAGTGAAAAATGTTAGAAAGTGCCTAAATGTCAGGGATTTTAATGTTTGATTTTAATATTTGTCCTGCGTGAAAATTTTCTGCCGCAAACAACGAAAACCACCAGCGTTTAGCTCCGTTGTCAAGACATTGCTATCGTTGCTGGAGGTGTGGGGTTCGCTTCCCGGATTGGTTAAATCGGACACAGTGTCGCCAATGGCTCGCCGCTGCTGCGATGTTTCTTCGGAGCTGTGCTGCCCAGTCGCCCAGTCGCTAAGTCGCGTAGATAAGCCCAGCCACTCGTTAAACGCTTCAGTTTAATACCGCGAGTACACTGAAGATGTGATGTTGTCATGTTGATTTGACAACAAAAACCACTCAAAAACAATAATTGGTACAGGAATTTTTACCGTTTTATCGCTTATTTCTAAAGGAAAGTCATAAGTCTGGGAAAATTATGCAGTCAGAAGTGTGGAGTAATTTTCGGAGCGTAGTTTTTACATCGGCCATGGCAGTCCAATTCCCACCAAAACCTCGTCTTTGCGTCCTTGGTTAAGATGTTTCACGACAATTGTCTATCAAAGGATATAAATAAAAGCCAATTTATAATGAAAATCAACAAAGAAATGATAGCCAATTTATAATGAATGTCAATAACAATAATGAAAGTCAATAATGAAATCAACTCTTTACATGGTTAAAATTTTTTAATGAAAGCGTAGTTTTTACGTCGGCCTTGACAGTCTCATTCCCACCAAAGCCTCGTCATTGCGTCCTTAATGGATAAGATTAGTGCTCGAGTTGATGGGGGATGCGGGGGGATGTCATCCCCCCAAAAAAACAACACCATCTCCCATAAAAAAACTTTGGCGTAAACCATCCCCCTATAAATAATGACCATCCTTCCTTTACTTCTGTGTGAAAATCTTTTTTTGCTCTTCACTTGAATTTGCGCCAAAAATCGGACATCAGCGGAGGAGATGACTTTTTTTTTCTCTTTACTTTGTTTTCTGCCGAAAATTATGGCAATCCCCCCATAAGTGCTTTCACAACTCGAGCACGTGATAAGATGGAATCTGACAAGCAGCAAATTCAAGAAATCAGAAGCAAAAACATAATCGGAAGACTCGTAAACAATAGCAACTCAAAGCCAGTCTGGATTGGTTCTATGTAGCGCAGTGGTTCTTAACCGGGGCTCGTTCAAATCCTTGGGATTCGATAAAGTTGTTTCAGAGCTTCATAGAAAGTTTTTTTTATATTTTAACATATTGTAAGGAAGCAGTGCCGAAACTAGCGCCCCCCGAACCCCCCAACCGGGGGGGCCTCGCACAAAAAGGGGGCCCCGTAAATAGTCAGTACATAGTAGCCTACTATTTACTCAACCTATGATAAAGGTGCCTTAAATAGGCCTATTTTAAGATTCAATATATTTTTTGTCTTAACTCACGCGATGTGGGGCCCCATATCATATTTATACTTTTGACCATAGGGGGCCCCTGCAAATTTTTCAAAAAATAGCAGTCGCAAAACTAGCAAACAAACGTTTAGTCGCATACCAAGGGCCCCTCATCCTCAAGTAAAAGGCGCAAAAATAAGCCTTAAAAACGTTTTTTCTTCGCATAGGTAGCGAAATGTTAGAGTAGGGTTTGCTTGCAGCATTATTTTAGTGGGTTCGGAAGGGACCTAGTTAAACAGACTATTAAACCTCGTTAAAACTGAGGAATTTTGAAGGCTCAAAACGCACAAAAAGCCTCCAAAATAAGGTCAAATTCCGCAAAATTTTCTGGGGGGCATGTCCCCAGTCCCCCCTAGCTTGGCATCGCCCCTTCGGGGCTCGCTCTTTTGCATCACCATCCAAGAAAAAATATTTTAGGGGGCCCCGAAAGATGATTTTGGGGGGGCCCCGCATTGCCTAGTTTCGGCCCTGTAAGGAAGAATAAAGTTGCTCTCGACGTTTTCGTATTGCTTAAGTTGCCCTCAACGTTCTCGTACTGCTTAAGTTTCCCTCGCACTCTCACGTCATTTGTCACCACTCATCTAAGCGAGCGTGCATTTTCTAGTCGGGTGGAAGTTAAAACAAAGAAACAAAACAGGCTTGTATGCGAAAATAACGTGGGAATTGCTTTTTCCGAAACAAAGCCTCGAATTTCTCAGTAGGTCGCCGAAAGGAACAGCAAAAAGCACATTGATACGACAAAGCGTTTATTTGTACGATGATTCAATGTAGTTGATTTTTAGTTACATACATGAGTGAGAAAAAATTAAATACCGGTATAATATTTATTTTTTCCGTTTGTGGAGCCTTATCCTATTTTTGTTTGCGGAGTCCTATCCAATCCAATTTTTTCCCGCCAATAAATTTCGAGCAGCAAGTTTCAATTTTTCAAGCAAATCACGAGATTCACGTTCGGTAACTCAAGTAACAAGTCAATTTTATGGTGTTTTGTGGAGCACTGAATAAGCTGGTCTGCTGGTTTTCTTGTCAACTAGCCTAGTATAATTTCATAAAGTAAAGAGTGCTCTACAAAAGTTTTTAACATTTGAAACTGAGTGAAGTGGTGAAATGATGGTTGTCCACCGTTCGTGACTTTTTTCATTTGGTCCCTGCTTTCAAAATAGCATGTGTTTCACCTCTCTTAAAAAACGACAACCTGGATGCAGATAATTTCAAAAGCTATCGCCCTATTAGTAATCTATCTTGTCCAAATTATTTGAGAAGTGTGTGAGTACCAATATTCAAATTTTGGTTTAGCTGGACGATTAGACTCATAATTTTTTGTTTGGCTGGTTTCAGTCTGCATATTGCCTGATTGCCCTCATCATAGTTGTGAAACATCACTTGCTTGAATCCTCAATGACATTCTGCCTCAGTCTAGTCTAGATTCAATGTTTTGCTAGCTGTGTTTGAGTTAATGATAGTGTAGGCTATCTGTCGCCTTCGACACTGTAAGTCTTGTAATGAGTGTTTGAAAAACTGGAAAGGCAGTATGGATTTAATGGTGCTGTTATTGCTTTGTTCATTTCTTTCTGAGTCATAGGCAGTACCGTACCACGTGAAAATTACTGATTGTGAAGGAAGTGTCTACAGCTCTAGAGCACCGTCAAACCTTTTACAGAAGGAAGTGGCTAAAGTTACGGGCCCGTAACATTTGCCTCTTTAGTTTATTTTATTACTTCGTCACGCTCTCGTACAATCAGGGAAGCGTGAAGGGATAATAAAATAATCAAAGAGACAAATGTTACGGTCACGTAACCTTAGCCTCTGCCTTTACAGAAACAAACAAGCAGTCCTGTGTAGCAGCGTTTTGATGGTTGCCAGTAACTTTGCCACATGGTAATTTCGCCACAGAAATTTTGTCACATGGTAACTTCTCCGCACTTTGAGCGGTGTTACTAAATAGTACATGTCCGCGATGTCAACGATGTCCGCGATGTCAACGATGTCCGCGATGTCCGCGATGTCTGCGATGTCCGCGATGTCTGCGATGTCAACGATGTCCGCGATGTCAACGATGTCCGCGATGTCAACGATGTCCGCGATGTCAACGATGTCCGCGATGTCCCAAATTGCGATGTCCGCGATGTCCCAAATAGCGATGTCCAATCTGGTAGAGAACGCAGAGCTCACTAATTTACAGGTAGGTTATTTATTTAGAGCACTGAAGCACTGCAGTGAATGTAAAGCAAAGCAAGAAAAAAGAATTTACGGTGGTTTACAATAAGGTTGACCCTAGTTAAGATTCAGAGAGGTTGGATTAGGCCAGTACCCAGGTATCAGAGTACATAGTGCATAGGCCTGGACGATTTGGCTGAATGGACTGAAGTCAATATACAGATTACATTCAAGTAAAAGGGAAGTTATCAAGTAATATTAAATGACAAAAATTGAATGCAATCTTCTTTTTACAAAGTTCAATATTGACAAATCTTAAACTCAGTTACTGAATTAAGCGACCTTTATCATAAATAATGCTGAGTATGTATATGACAAATCCAAAATATTATTTAAATGTTTAAAGGTTTCTTAGTTAGATTGTCAGTATTGAAGACCAGGAAGTAATGGCACTTATCTCTTTGTATTTTTGTAAACAGTATCTAAAAAAAAGAAAATTGCGTTTAATTTTTCTTGTTTAGTATTACACAGGTACTGGGTACATTATATCAATTTTATCTTTTTAAAATTTTATCAAACTCTTCATCGAGCTGTGTCTGAGGCTTTTTTTTTTAATTTTACCCACTAAAGGTTTATTGCAGATAATTTTAATTAGTGTAAAACTCAAAGTGGTAAGTGATACATATCATTACCGGTACATTTTTCAGATGTCCTGGATGTGGTTTTCTAAGAATCAGAATTTGATCATTGTATTGCAATAGCCCAGCTGTACTGTAACTGTTAATGTTTTTTTAGCTTTGATTGGATATGTGTTGATATCATCAAAATAGCAAAGTACTTGTGGTACCGGTATGTTTTTTTTTCATTTTATGTTTACATGTATGCCACATTAATTACCCTGCAATAGTTTGCTGTTTTGTGACAGTGTGATCGCCCTATAACAGTATAATGCAGTATCAGATTGCAGAAGCATGTAAAACAGTTGTAAAACATTTATTATCACAGGATCACATCCTTAAACTCAAATACGTTACATTGGGGATTTATTTGTAAGCTTTTTCCTTAATCGCTGTACCAGTGTACCGGTACCCCATTTTATGACAAAATAATCTCTATAAAGAAGTTTAGCAAGCAAACAAACGAATACCTGAATACCGGTTCTTGCTTGTGTATTACAACCCCTTACTTGCCAAAGTAGGTATTGTTGTGGTTAGAAAATAGTTTGTTGTTACACATAGTTGAAGTTGCAAATTATAATAGCTAATAAGTTCAGTTGTAGGCAATTGACAGATTAAGCAATTTTAATGTATCAAATTGTGGTTGCAATCCTTGAAAGAATTATGTTTTGGTTGCAGGTTAAAACTTAAAAAGTGTAATAGCAAGATTACAATGTGAAAATTTAAAGCGTGTTTCCACAGTTGCAAATTCAGAAATTAGTGACAATTTGCCCTCGTTGGCACTGGCAACTACTGACTTCTTTGGCTGGTAACGCAGTATATAATTACAAGTTGTAGAAAGAAGTGAATGCATCAAAACAAGCTAAAACAACACAATGTGCTTATGAAGCAATATCAAACACAAAAAACATTGTTGTAAAAAGATAATATATGTTCTTTTTAGTCTTATGCTTCACAAAAATTAGGAACGAAGTAATAAAACAGTTAACACTTAACATATTCAGACATTGGACTGGTGAATGCAAAAAGGCAGCTTGGATACAGTTTAGCTTTAGGTCATAGCAACATCATTAATCAGTATATATACTTTTTTGCACAATTTCAAACATTAGCACAACAAATGCTGTGATATATAGCAACTACTGACTGACTTTGTTGGCTGGAAATTGACAATTATTAGTTTTAGAAAGAAGTGAATATATCAAAGCAAGCTAAAACAATACAATGCGATTATGAAGCAATATCGAGCACAAAAAACATTGTTGTAAAAAGATAATATATACACGTTCTTTTTAGTCTTATGCTTCACAAAAATTAGGAACGAAAAAAAAAAAAGCTTTAATAAGGTTTTGCATTAGGTCATAACAACATCATTAATCAGTATGCTAGTCCAGCAACTCTCAACTGGAAGCAATTAGGATATGAGCCATCGGTTTTCCAGTGCAATATTGTTTAACAATAATTAGGAAGCACTTAAAATCCATCAGACTGATGTAGCCATTGCAAATGATGCGCTGAAAGAAAATGGTATTGTGGAGGAGAGGACCATTGGTTTTTAGAGTCTCTAGAAGGGGGCCAAAAACTAACCTTAATTAGTTGACAACTACTGGCGTATGTGCTTGAAAAAATTATTATGTAGTAAACAGTGAGTATTTCTGTACAAAATACACATTGCATAATAAAAATCACATGAAAGTTTTTCTAGTAGCACACAACACATACTGTGCAAATCCATTTGGTTTTGATAGCTAATATCATCCCACATACCAATAGGCTATATTAAACGAAAATTGAAGGGTAGCATTATTTTTTCATTGAAGGTGTTAAAAAGTACGTCAAATTCAAAACTGGCGTTTAAGATCTTAAATGAGCGATCACACTAGCTGAGACGCTGATACCTACAAGCCATTGTACAGGTTTATCTCGTTATGACATCACATCGGCAAAGTCATTTGAGTCGTGATAATATCCTAATAAGGTAAGCATGCACAATGTATCAAAGGTCTCAGCGTCTCAGTCAGTGTGATTCAGTTTTCACCAACATTCTTATGGACAATAACAATGAATACAAAACTTCCAATTTTGAATACGAATACAACCAGGATGAAATGTGATTCACAATTCAATATGGCAACAAGAATGTATACTTGATACAATAGCAGGAGCAACGAAGTGTTAAGTGGTGCTAGATTGCTTATATGTAATCAAAAGAGCAGCTGAGAAAGAAATTTAGGATCCCTGGTTAGGGTGAAAATACTGTTCAACTTGTTTTTTGTGCTGTGTTTTCATTACAAATTTTTATTCAAGAAATTGATGTGTTTAACCTGCATTAGAGGGTGCTCTGTTTGCTGCAGATCGACGTCTTTGTCCAATTTTTTTTCCAGCAGATTTAGCAGGTCTTCGAGTAATCAAATTGGAGTTGGTACTAATGCTTTGATAGTTGGTCAATCTTGATGTGACTGGCTTGAATGTCATGAAGTTTTCGATGTGTTTTGCCTGCTCAGAACCGGTTTTTGCTTTAAATTCGTCGAAACTGCTGACAAACTGTTTGTAGGCAGGACTTAGTTCATATGGACCAATAGATGCTACAGCTTTGTTCACATCAACGTACATAGACGTTACCAATTCAAAAATAATCGTGATAAGATCTGGCAGTTTTTTTAGTTTTCGCTCTGTTTTGCATTTCAGAACATGATTCATGGACTCGCTATTGTTATTGGTCCATTCCGTACCGACCAAGGAAGAAACTTTCCAAACCTTATCTTTTAACAATGGAAAGAATCGACTATTCAAATAACTTGCTAATCCTGAAAATTCAATATCGCATTCCTTTACAATTTTTCGGCACAAAAGGTCAAAAGAAACTTCGTCAGTGGCATCAAGAACGGAAAAAATTTTTTCGCTGAGTAATTTTCTAGCTTTTTTTTCCAGGCCAACTTTGTTGATTAGATACTGTGTCAAATTTGTCTTTAAATGAGAAGTGCACAGTGCGTGCTTGCTGGAAGGGAAAGCCGATAAAGCTGCTTTGTGGAGAGCTTGTTCGTCGTCGGTTCCGAAAATCAATTTTTTGTGATCACCCAATACTGCACGCAAATGAATGAAAAAAAAGAAAAAAGTTTCATAATTAGAATTACAATGCAACAAAATTGGGCCTAAAAAAAGAGGGTGCTCACCAGTGCTGGATTTGACCACACTGAGGTTTTTGAATACCATTATTGTAGCATATACCTTTCCCAAGTTAAAAGTTTTATCGATTCCCAAAACGGTAGATCCGGAACAACAGAATCTTTTGATATCTAATATTTGTTGTGCAACATACAAAATTATTGAAGTGGGACAATTTTTACCATGGTTTACTCTCTGAACGAATTCGTGCGTTTGTGCCATATTAATAACTTGTAATATTTCGTCTCCATAAGTTTTGCCATATGTAAGTCTCTGCTTGGTGTGTAAGTCATTGAGTTTTTTTTTGGCTTGGTTGCTTTTGGCGTTGTATATTAATCTAAGATCACGTGGCTTGTCAAGTAAATTATTGTTATCGGTTTGCAGTGCATCATATAATTTTCTTCCTGTTGCAAATAAAACTTTGTCTTTGACAGATTCCATGGTCTTTTCGCTTGTGCGGATGTAAACATTTCTATTGTGTTTCGAATTACCATGAGGGGAGTGATGAGGGAACTTTCCAGTATATTCAACAAATGCACGTTTTTCAAATTCACTGGAAAAAGATTTTATCCAGGTAATTTTTCTCCGGTACTGAGTGTCGACTTTCAATTTTGAATAATATTTGCTCACAACTACAATCTTCTTTGCATCTGGTTGAGAATCAAGAGGTAAGTAACATTTTTCACGTGTTTTTCTTTTGCAGTACAAACCATCAATAAGATGAATTTCTTTATAAACTTCTTTGTCTGTTTCAAGGAATACAGTTGATGACGTTGTGTTGCATGTCCACGCACCACAATCATCGTAAAAGCGTTTGCAAATTTTTTGTTTACCCCTTTCGTAATTGTTGCTGTTATCAACTACATAGTATACATTTTCTTTCTTTCCTTTGGGTATTGTGTCTAGAATGCTTTTGCCACTTTTAAGCAAAAGAACAATCACCTGATTGGTGGTTAGAAATTCGCCAAATGGCAAAGAGTTTTGTTTTAAATCATGTTTCATGTAAGTCTCGTCATCATATGGTTCGCTTGTCATAGAGTCATTCGGAGGGTATTCATCATTTTGGGGGTTGTTGCTTGATTTTTTTGGTTTTATAAAGTTTAACAATTCATCTTGTTTTATGTCAATGTCATCAACAAAATCACTGCTTCTTGAAAGAGATGTTTTCGATTTCTTTGCTTCTTTTAACAACTTATCTAGTTGGATTTCAATGTCATCAACAAAATCACTGCTACTTGAAAAAGATGTTAAAGCGGTTGCGATTTCTTTCGATTCTTGCGCAAGTGACGGAATCTTTGTAGGCCGGTTTAGTTTAGGAATTTTATCATCTATATAGGAAAAAATTGCGTTTTCGGGTTTCTTTGCTTCCACTACTGTCTGGTAATGAAGTTTTGCTTTTTTTATGCTCGTGGTAAATTCAATTACATCACTTTCATCCAAATCTGATGTTAGAATAGCTTCATCTGCAAACACGTTTTCCTGAAAGGATCGTTTACTAGCAATGAGTTCTGATTCTCGTTTTGGTTTTCTTTTTCTCAATGGTAATTTTTTATCGTTCTCCATTTTCATTTTTTCGGGGAAAATGTTTTCTATTTCGTCTTCTTCCATGTGCATTTGAGCGTAGTTGGGTTCTTTTTTCTTGATGTTACTAATGTCCGTTCTTTTGTATTTCTCAGGAGTGGAAGTGACCTTATTGTGGTAGGATGTCGTGGGGAAGCTGAAACTACATTGGTCCCCATCATCTATAATGACTTGTTGGTTGTTTCCCCTGATTGGTGATAAAGTGCTCTTAAAGTAGCCTGCAGTACTCTCTGAGGAGTCCGACTCTGAAATGGTGTAGCAGATGTCGTCTTGGTTTCGATTATCAACTGATTCATTATTCACAAGAGGTACGAAGTGATTGGGGGTCCAACATTTTTGGGAGGTAGGACCCATCCTCGTCCACATAATGTAAGTAGGGTCGTCATTGGAGAAACTTCTCGCCGATATTGAGCAGCTTAAAATTTCTTTTGTCATATCGTCTGGGCCATTGCACGCTGGATAAACTGATATGATTCTTCTTTCAATCACCTGGGATAGTGCAAGGATTGTCCAGGCAGATGAAAACCCTCCGTTTTTGAAACAATCCCTGCAGCTGTCCCAGTAGTCGGGACTAACCAATTCAAAACCCCGTGCCAGTGAATGGTTGATATAGATGGACTGGTTGTTCACCATCTCAATACCGCATAGTACTTTAAGTGTTGTTGCCAGGCTTTCATCTCCGCAGAGAGCAATGGAAGTGGCGTTGAAGAGGCAGCTACCATCACCAGTAGTTTCGACTGCAGCTTTGTGTGTTATATTTGAATATTTCTTTAATATAGAATCGGAATACTGGTGAGTTCTTAATCGTTTACTGATCTGTTTTCGTGGTTCGCTCGTTTTAAAATTTCCAATTAATTTCTTCTCTCTAATGGCAATTTGTTTCAACACCTTCTCTTCCATGTTTGCAGCCTGTAACAACATTAATTTCTGTTATTATCGGTATTAGGAACGCATATCACAAATTTTATGAATAACGTATATCCCTTTTTCACCTCTAATCCTTCAATTTCTCTGATTTTGTTCACAACAGTCGCATTTTGGTGTTGTTTTGTTTGGAAATAACCGAAAACTTCTTTTCATATTTGATTACATAACTGAAAGTTCATTTTTTGGAAAATTCGAACCGTTTTCATAATGCGCCTACTTGGTGTACAATTATGCTCACGTGGGCTACTCCTACATAGAGTATGAGCCTATATAAAAATTATAACCCGAAATGCCAGCAGCTTTTAAATTTAATCAGAACATTTGTGTTGACATTTTAAAGTTTATTCCACCGCTATGATCTTAAATGTTTTTTTGCAGTTCCTCCCTAGTGATAAGAACTGACTGCACGACAATCACTGCCATAAAGCGATAAGCGTTTTACTGTTAAAACGTAAAACGTTTCCATTAAGCAGGTAAAATTTGTCCTATAGTCTAAATAAGTGCACTACAATATTTGCCCAATTCTTCAAGAACGAAGACGAATTTAAAGAAATTGTATGATAAGCTTCCTCTGTTGTGACAAGTGTAAGCTCGATGACACTCAAGCAGGTTCCCCGCTGTGTGAAGAACAAGCCGGCAAGTTTACTTGTTGTGCCGTTGAGAAAAGCACTTAGCGGGATTCCCCCACATTGGCGTGTTAGACAGATGGCCGGCAACTCCTAAGCGAGCTCGTTATAGCGCTTTGATCGCTTTCTCGTGATGGGCAAGATAAATAATTTGATATGCAACTCTTGTTCTGTATGCAACGGTAAATTGTTCATAATACAAATTTTACAGCATTTGGTATAGACTAATTAAAAGCCAATGGCTTAACGGAATGGATTTCTAATTATACGTTCGTAATTGCTTTTCAATGCGCGTTTCTCAATGAATAACTGTAGTGTGATAATTTGAAAACAAGCATCACAGCACGAGCTGCTAGTGTTCAGCATTGGCGGCAATTACAGATGTTACAGTTTCAGCATTACAGCTCTTGCATTTACCAAAGCAATTCGATTACAAGCTCATTTATTTTTGAACTAATATCTTATTTATACGCAGGGTTACCATCTGCCTACACCAAGTAATAAACGCGCTGCTTTGCGATGAAATTATGATGACGTAAATAGACATGCGATGACGTGATGACAAAGTGCGATGACAATTTTGTTTTAGAAGAATCTTATTTCTGTCACTTGGTATGAATCTCGGCTAGCGATTAACACATTGAAAAAACTTTAAAATAACGGTTCTCAAGTTAACAGAAATTGAGTATTTTTATACGCGTAATATGTATACAAATTGACTGATGTCTGTATCTTAATACAGAGCTCAATAATTAAAATAACCAGAGCATACATTGCTAAAATTGCAAAAGCGCTACACGGTGTTTAATGCCGCCACCACGTACGACAATCATCAGCTGCGAGCTTATTCAAATAGAATTCTATTGGTGATATCTATTTATTGATCAAAATGCCAAAACAAAGTATGCAAATCCTAGATTTATTAACCCATTTTCTAAAAAAACTAATACGGCAATTGAAAATAAGTACATTTTTGCACATAAGTGCATTTATGTTTTGCAAGACATTGTTCTTGAATATAAGCCCAAATCTTAGAAATAAGCACGATATGGCAACCTTGTTTATATCATGTTTAACGATACTTATAATTACATCAGTATGAAATAAGCTTGATAGCATCGACTAGATTTCTTTGTAGTACTGCCAACGTTTAGCAAAGGTGAAACGATGGGAGTCCGCAGAGGGGCAAGAAGAGCCACTTGCTTTCCCTTTAATTTCGCGTAAAAAGTGCACAACTATATTAATTTTAACGGATGGTTCCTGTGTTCACAAATCTTCACGCTTGTGTTAAGAGTTTCCCACCACGATAGAATAAAATGATACTAACTTAACAAACTTTAGTCGGGCGTTATCTCCGAAGATATGCCGGAAAGCTCTAAAGTGCGAATTTATTTTTTGAAGAATTCGAACCGTTTTCATAATGCGCCTACTTGGTGTACAATTATGCTCACGTGGGCTACTCCTATATAGAATATTAGCCTATATAAAAATGCATTGTCTTCAAACAGTCGAAATTGGGGCGAAAAAATATTACTCAAACATTGCCTTCAGAGTTGTTCGAAATGTATTAAAATCGCCACTAATAATTCAATTTTATCAAAATTTTTTCGATGAACCATACCCCCAAAATATCTTACTTTTAGGAGCGCTTTTTTTCGTTTTATATGTGATAAACTTTTGAAAGGTCTGAAAAGAACTGTGCTACGATGCTATGGCAAGCACACTTCGTTCAGCGCATTATTATAGAGAAGTATCAGAATAATTGCTCTCCTTCAGAATTATTGCGGACGCAATTTAGAGTTTTTTAATAACGACCGTGCATAGTTTTTGTTTTTACTATTAAAGATCTGCAGCTCTTTAACTAGACTATTTCCAAAAAGGTGTTATAACCAAACGAATTACAAATATTATCAGGCGATTGGTAGTTGCCTTTTACTTAACCATCTGGCATTGTTATCCGAAAAGATGTAAAAATTTTTCGCCGTTAGATGGCTCGAAAAAATAGTATATTTCGTAGTTTTCACCCAAATACAATTCGCTAAATTTGTGTTTACACTCAATTGAAGAGGAAGCTAGCGCCAACACATTTGAAAAAAATGTATTTTAATCAGTCCTAAAATTAAGCGCGCTCACGAATAATTTGAATTTTCATGCAGTACATCGCCACGCATCATCGCTCATAAATTATTATGCGCTTCAAGTATTCAAGCTCGTTTCATGTATGAAAATACAATTAAAACTGTTTTACCTGATTCAATCTTGAGGCACTTTTAAAGAAGTCGAATTCTTTGTCGCTGTTTTGGTAGCAAGCAGAACAAACGAACGAGATATCATTTAATAGTTTCCATTGATCCCACGTAGGTTGGGAGGCGGAGACACAATTTTGATGGTACCATGAATTACATGTTTCACATAGAATACAAGATGTATTGCATTCCAACTGACACATACCACATGGAAACATAGGCTTATCTTTTCTTTTTGTAGACATTTTATCGGAACGTTATCAATATATTTTCTAAAAGCCATAGTCCATTATTATGATTAGCATAGTTAATGAAATAATTTTTTTAATAATTGTAATAATTTTTTTAACAATGATCAATAATTAATTTTTTTTAATAATTAAAAATAATTTTTTCACAATTTATCACTGCAATAAATTGTTATGGAAACCTCGTTCTTCGCTATTTTTTCGCTGCTTGTTAGGAAAATAAATTTCCCGTGCTAAAAATTATTTTAAACATTTTATCGGAACGTTATCAAAATATTTTCTAAAAGCCATAGTCCATTATTATGATTAGCATAGTTTATGAAATAATTTCTTTACAATTTATCACTGCAATAAAGTGCTATGGAAACCTCGTTCTTCGCTATTTTTTCGCTGCCTTTTGGGAAAATAAATTTCCCGTGCTAAAAATTACTGCCTTTCTACAATTACTGCCTTTCCTGTGAGAATATTTGGTTTAAACATCACATATTTTTATCTTATATCAATGACCAAAAACACCCGTCCAAGCTAGCTGGATTCAAGTCATTATCATTGTGAAATTAAACTTACCCACAGAATCACCTAGCTTTTTATATATCGAAGCTTTTTTATTAAAACATTTTTATTTCTTTCATGTTTCCCAAGAATGTGGAATCGGAAGTTGGAAGATGAAGTGAATTCGCCGACAAAGGTTTCCGACAGCCGGAAACTGGAACCGGATGCAGATAACTTTAGTAGAAGCGGCGGCATTCAAGCCAAAAAAAACTTCAGAGGGAACGCCGCAATGTCTTGCAACTCCAAATATGGTAAAAATAAGTTTGGCCAATGGCCATGTGTAAGGGAAGTTCAGGAACCATTTTTAGATCTTTTTAGGTGTGTCTGCATCGATAAAGAAAACTTAAAAGTCGACTCCTAACTGGATCAACCGATAATTTACAACTTGGTCGACTATTCACAGTTTCCATATCGACGTTCAGCGTTCACCGCATAAGAGACAGTTTGAAGCCGAATAAAAAAGTCCACCGTCCAACAAATATCCTAGTCAATTCAACTGTAGTGGAAGTTACAATTACTTTTCTCCAACTCCTGCGCTGGCGTTACGCCAAACAATGTAAAATTGTATGATTTGACTAAGAAAAATGTGAATGTAGTGGCAGTTGTTGATGCCTCGCGGTAATCCAGCGTGTATTCTGCAAAATATTGGTTGTCAGCTAAAGTAGGGCATCTGCTCCTTTAGTCTTCCTGATTGCGTCCCAGTTTGTGATTTGGGGACATAAGATTCATGTTATCCCGCCTTCGCCAAAACTATAATTGGGCTTTAAGTAAAGAAAGGTTAGAATGAAACAGTTGAGCTTAATTGCATGTTATTTACCTATCTTGTTACAAGAAAGAGATCAAGCGCTAGTACGAACTAGCTTAGGAGTTTCCGGCTATCTGTACCATACTGACAGTGGCATAGCGAGAAGTTTCAAAGGGGAGGGGGCACGACCACATGCTCCAGCAGTTGCTTAATCTTCAACTGCCGTTCCTTCTGGACTTTGTGAAAATCCAATTAAGAGAGGCAAAAGGGGAGGAAGCATGGCATAAAACAATCCCCCGCTGAATACACTACTGGAAATCACGCTGAGGGAATCACGCTAAGTGATTGAAGTGAGGCTTACCCACGAAACCTGCAAGATAACTAGCTGCATTTAATATTTTGCTGGTTCTAGTTTTTGATGCTAAGCACATAACGGTATTTTCAGGATTGCAAGTTCGCACTTTCAATATCAGCGTGCTCTTATCTATACGTTCCTAACGGTCTATTTTATGGCGAACTGGAGGTCTGTGACTCCCAAAAGTCTCCCAATAGTCTATTGATAAGGTAAATTAGATTTTTCTGCGTTGTCATAGACTGATGTTTATTGTCTGGTCAAAGTGTTGATAGAGTTCTTCGATATGTAATACTTAGTTGACCCTTTAAGGGCCAACGGAACACATATGTGCCATGACGTAAATTCCAAATAGACTTCTACAAGGCGTATGTATGAAGCCAAAAGAAAAATGCAGGACCAATCCAATAGTGCACAAACTGCATATATATTATATATGCCATTCCATAACTCTATTTTGGTATACACCATTGGTCCATTTCAATGTTTTTAAAGATTTAATTTCGTGGAACATATCAACCATAAAAATAATGGTGTGGCAAAAATATCCACTTTCAATATTTAAGGTTCTCAGAAATCTGGACTTCGCGATTCATGAGGCATTTTCATTTAATTAGAGATGTAGGTAGGTCTAGTTTTGATGTGTATGCCATGCCACTATCTATGCCTTCATAAATTTTTACCGTTTTTTCATGCTTCATTAATTAGGAATAACTTAATTTCAGAATGATGGGGGTTTGACTAGTGTGACTATAATAGTATTTTTCATGTATCGATATAATGCGATTTATAGTTGTAGTATTGCAGCTAATTGAGTAAGATCTGTATGGCAGGACGCCTATCTGTTAGCTCGTATCGAGTTAGTATTCATGGTTTCGTGTTACTATAGTTGTTATAAAGGGTGTAAGCAGGGCCGGATTTAGACAATGAGAGGCCCTAGGCTATTTGATCAATGAGGCCCTAATGAGCAACGATCAGACTCATCTTTAAGCAGTGGCGTAGCGAGAAATTTTGAATGGGGGGGGGGGGGGGGGGCATAATTTCCACATTTTTTTCAAGCGTATTTGTTTCGGCAGAACTAATTTGAAGCTGATTGAGACACAGAAAAGGCTCTAGGAGGTCCGGGGGCATGCTCCCCCGGAAAAATTTTGAAAATTTACATGCTGTAGTGCAGGGCTACTCAACTATAATCAGGATCGGTCCAGAAAGACAACTTCATTATTTGCAAAGGTCCAGAAACAAATTCATGGCTGATTTGATTAGGGCAAAAAAAATATACTAGTCGGTTGACTAAATAACTGAAGACTTGCTATCGGCGCGGGAGGTTTAGGGTTCAATTTCCGGGTTACCAAATCGGACGTAGTTACCCTGTCCACATGTCGAGTTTGAGTGGTTCTAATGACCGACACGCTTGCGGCATCATAACCATTTTTTGATTCTTAGTCAATTTGTTGAAGTAAGTGATTACGACATGAAAATTTCAATTGTGACGCAGACAGCCCGTGGGCTTTCGGAGCTGCTTGAACTGGACATGTGGACAGGGTAAGAGTCGCCAACGGCTTGCCACCGCTGCTATGTTTCTTTGGAGTTCAAAGGTGTGTTCAGGAGCGGATCCAGGGGGAGGTGTGGGGTATGCATTCCTTCCCACCAGCCATTTTTAACAATGTTTTGGATGAATAACATTTTTCCATAATTTCGAACCTCTTCACAGCAATACGTCTTAGTCGCCTTAAGCACGCATAATTGAAACTGTGCGAACAAAATGCATCATGTTATTTGGTGAAGCACTCAAAGTTAGGGACCAAAAATATGACAAAGTTTCCCAAAAATTCTTCAAAAAGCACTAAAATGGCCATTGCAAAATGAAATTTTCAAAGTTTTTCCTGCGGAGCATGCCCCCGGATCCCCTAGAGTCGTTTTTGGTACTTAAGTTGCTTAAAATTAACTCTGCCGGAAAAAAATACGCTTGAAAAAGTGACATAAATTGGTGCTCCTTCCCTCAAATACAATTTTGTATACGCCTCTGACATCAAACATTTTCAAAAGGCTTATTTACGCCCATTTGCGGGTCTAAACGTCTTTGCATTTACTTAACATTCAACCTAATTCAAAATTACATCCCCCCACCAAAACTTTCTGGATCCGCTCCTGGGTGTGTTGCTTAGACGCTACTTCGCAGAGATAGGCCCTGTCACGTGCGCTGGTTATCGCTTCGGCGTAATACCATGAACACCGGGGCTCTCCATCGCATTTATCGTTATCTTTTTACTTGTTACCTTCCATTGCGATCCATTATTGTTTTAAAAATACTAAATGAAAAGTGCCTTCAGTCGCTATTTTTGGCGCGCTGTAAGATAAGAATTTAAATAAAATCAAATCTTCGCTATACTCGGGATATTACGCCGAAGCGTGTATCGAGTAGTGGGGCCAATTTCCGCGGCTTAGCGCCTAGGCAATGCAGCTCCGTAGAAACATCGCAGCTGTAGCGAGCTGATGGCGACAATGTGTCCAATGTAAATAGCCCGGGAATCCAACCCAAGACCTGCCACAAAGATAACGTTATCCTTAATCGATACACTAACCAGTCGATTTTAGTTAAAGTTATATCTTAATTAACGCATAACTCTTCGATCGCACCCACGAGAAGGTTACAACAGGACAAACAAAAACCTCGCCTATTTTTAAGGTTTATTCTGTTGTATTTATGATAAAGTTTTACGTTATCACTTGGAAAATATTTGATTGGCTAAAAACTTTATTGGGGTCCAGCTTCAGCATTTGGAAGGTCCAGATTTGGACCACGGGCCGCCAGTTAATGCTTTAGTGATTATTTTAGTGCTTTTTGAATAATTTTCACGCAAATTTTTTTTAATTTTTTGACCCTATTCGTGAGAGCTTTGCCAAATATGATGCATTTTGTTCGCTCGTTTTCGATGTACGTGCTGAAGGCGTAAGGCTTTTTGCTATCAAAAAGGTTTGAAATAATGGAAAAAATTGTATACATCAAAACATTTTTGAAAATGGCTGGTGGGAGGATGCATACCCCTCATCCTAGTCCCCTGGCCATAAGCTGCAGAAACCATTAAAAGAGTATGGCATACTTTAGTCACGTGGCACCATTAATTTTGTTCTTTTTTACTAAAAGGCAAAGTCAAAAAGGGGGCTAAGGCACAATGCTCCCACCTAAATACGCTCTTGTCTCTACGTTTAGACCTATAAAGGTCTTGTCTCTACGTTTAGGCCTATAAAGGTCTTTGATGGTCGATTTCCAAAAAAAGATCTTGATAAAAAGAAGGTCTTCGTTGTTCGTGACGAGGCCCCTTATTTCTCCGAGGCCCTAGGCTTCAGCCTGCCTAGCCTATTGGTAAATCCGGCCCTGGGTGTAAGTAGCTTTTGTGAATATGCGATGCGTTCTTTTCTTTTTAACTGTAAGTGCACCTTCGCTCAGAGGCTTATGAGTACCTGTTAAAAAGGCGAGTTTGATAGCAACAAGTACGAGCTCGCTCATGGGCGAGCAGAGCTCGTTTCAGAACTATGTTTTTTATATATCGAAGCTTTATTACAAATTTTTATTTTTTTGATGTTAGTTTCTTTCCAAGAATGTGGAATCGGAAGTTGGAAGATGAAGTGGATTCGCCGACAAAGGTTTCCGACAGCCGGAAACTGGAACCGGATGCAGATAACTTTAGTAGAAGCGGCGGCATTCAAGCCAAAAAAAACTTCAGAGGGAACGCCGCAATGTCTTGCAACTTCAAATATGGTAAAAATAAGTTTGGCTTGTTACGTAATTCGTTGTTGGAGCTCAACGTTAAAAGTACGACGTTCCTTGGTATGTAGGTATACCACTATACCAGTGAAACTCCGGAGCCTCCTTGACAGTCGAACTTTATTGGTATTCAAATCACATGCATTTTGAATAACTTTTGATTTTATGCCACAGCAGTGCTTCATATGCTTGTTGCTTGTACGTAGCGTTGGTGCTACAGCAGCTGCAAGTCATGTGTAAGGGAAGTTCAGGAATCATTTTTAGATCTTTTTAGGTGTGTCTGCATCGATAAAGAAAACTTAAAAGTTCGACTCCTAACTGGATCAACCGATAATTTACAACTTGGTCGACTATTCACAGTTTCCATATCGACGTTCAGCGTTCACCGCATAAGAGACAGTTTGAAGCCGAATAAAAAAGTCCACCGTCCAACAAATAGCCTAGTCAATTCAAATCGAACAAAATCTTCGTCACCGAGACTTTGAGCAGAAATTGAACATAAATCATTATTATTCGGCTTTTTTGGTAGAAGCCTGAGCCAGTGGTTATTTTGTTGCTATGTTGGTTCGTTTTTATGTAGGCCAAGTTTATTTTTGATGTTATCAGTCATACAGCCATGCCATGTCAGAACCGACTGGCATGTCTAAGCATTAATCCGTTTTGCCTCGTGTATCGTTTTCCATAGTTGTTATTTTTGTGTTGATATGAGTTTTCCGGCGTACGGGAATAGAAGTCGAATTGTGCCACGATGAGACGTCTGAAATCAGGCGTTTACAAAAGGTTGTAAATATTTTCCCTACAGCCCTTAAAATCACGTTGTTGAATATTTTAGGGCTGCCGAATTACAACACGCTGTTATACCAAAAGGCTAAAAATCAACAACTAATAAGCTGAGGACAGTCAGCACACAGTTTAATCTGTCCTTTACCTTTCCTCGTATTGATGCGACTGCCCTTCAGACAGCACGAAGAGCGCCATTGTTCAACAGCATCTCTGGTCAATGATGGGACTACTTTTTTTTTTTTTTTTTTTTTTGGGGGGGGGGTTGGCATATTTATCCTCCCATCACGAGAAAGCGATCAAAGCGCTATAACAAGCTCGTTTAGAAGGTGCCAGCCATCTATCTACCACACTAAGATGGAGGAGTCCCGCTAAGTACCTTTAACCTTTCCCCACGGCACAACAAGTAAACTTGCCGACTTGTTCTTCACACTGTCCCTTTAATGCTGAGTGTCAAGCAGGGAAGCTGCGAATACCAATTTTAAAGTTATTGGTTTGACTCGAGTCTACAGCTCCAGAGGCGGGCATTCGGCCATCGACAATTCGACATACATTCTTCAACGCCAATTATCGTGTCTCACTTATCACCTCGACCATGCTTCTTTTCTTACCCACCTCATATCCACGTACTTTCGTTGTGTATTAAAAGACGGAAACATTTCGAAATGCACATTACCAATGACATAATATCAACAGAATAAGTAACACTTCATAAGTAATTCAAGAACATTTCTGCGTTTTTGATAAAAGCTAATTTATGTGTTAAACAGCATCGCAAAGCTAATTATAAGACCTCAATAGAAAAGAGCCCATTCTGATTGATACCATTTCACCAGCTCCTTCAATAAAAATATCTTTACAACAAAAGCAAGGCAACGAACATCATAACCATGGACACATACCCAACAATGATAACTATGTCATGTTCAACATAAACTTTAGAGACATCAATCCAGAATTTTTAATGGTTGCATAAACGCTAGTAATTCTACATCCTCTATAATTATCAAGACTAATCATGATTTTGATTAGGGTGAACAGTGAGATTATATTACCACAACAATAGAGTACGGTATGCTTTTTAATCACAATTTTTATCGAAGCTACTGTACTGGTACTAGTCGTAATGAAGAGCTGGATTTACTTACTTGGCATGGCCATTTTGTTTTCTTGTTTACAGTTTAGCTCACACTGACTCACCCAACCGACAACTTTATCCCGTTTGATTATGCTGCCAACAAATCACTTGCGAAAAGTGAAAGAAAAAAACGTATATACAGTGTAATTAAAAAAGGTGATGGATTGAAAATCAATAACTTTGATGAAAGTAAAATAAAAGATAATAGCTTTGCCTTGAGCACGCAATGTAAAACACACAAATAAACCTATTCAGTTTATTATGATCATATCAATCAATCAGTTTATTTCAGGCTAAATTAGCCCATAGAAAGAATAAATAAAGCACAACAGCCAGAGATAAAGCAAAAAAACAAAAGAAAAAAAAACATACTCAAAACTGCATACAAAAAAAACAACAACATAAGCAGCAAGCCGGAAAAAAAGACGATGAAAAGCACAGTGACCAAAGCTACTGTGCACCAACAGGCAACAACAAGTCCTGGTAATGTACATAAAACCATATAGATATTGTTGCAGAACATTAGCAAAACGTTTTTATTTTTCCCCAAATCATCCTTGCAAATAATCTTTTCTGTGGGTTCAGACTTTTTTTCTTTAATTTCGTTGCTGACGAGAGGATCCTTTCCAAAACCATAAATCAATAGCTTTTAAAGTGATTTTGACGTCTGAGTTCCCATAACTTCAGCTTTCAAATTCTTGAAAAGATTGTTGTTGAACTACTTATCCGTCATCTACCATACGTGTCCATACAGTATCCACAAGTTGTTACCGGTAATCACAATTAGCACCAACATTTACTTATGTTGTATAACATTTTCTAAACACCTAATATCTGTAGTCCACTGGGAGAAAGATGCTTGGACCCAGTTCACAGGTTCATTAATTTTTTCACTGTTTTCTCGATGTATGAATGGAAACATATAAACTTTTGTTGGTGTGATGAGCAAGTGAGTTTGCCTCACATATTAGTATGGCAGGCACTTGTTGATCAACACAAAATAATGCATTTTCAAGGGTACATAAGTTAAATTGTTCACCCCTAAAATTTTTATTTAAACATCAAGGACGACTTGAATGCTGAGTATACTTTCAGGGTGATTGGTGAATGCTCTTGCTGTTAATCATGCAATACAACCAACTTTCTATTATGCACAGTTATTCATACTTTTGTGCAAATTCGACCACATTCAGCGTAAAACCAGCATTACCAGATTGCCCCACACTGATATATACTTCATTTGTTTTCTTGCATGTGCAGGATCCATTCTAGTAGTTGTTTAAATATGTAAAAGCAATATTTAGCAACTCCTTATTTGAAAATACCTGCAACAACACAGTACCGGTAAATGTTAAAATATCGTAACCAATACCAGTAGTCTTAAGAAAGGCAGAGAGGAGGGTTGACTTACCGATTGACAATGAGTACTGGTACTTAAATATAATTCATTTTTACGCTAAATGCTAAAATATTTTTTGAATACCGTTACAGTAGCACTGAGCAGTTTGTTGGAAATTTGATAACCTATCAACAAACTATAAAAAAACACATTTTAACGGTTTAATCATTCATGACTTTTCCTAATAGAACTATTGCGGAAATACCCAGTACAGTACCCATCCTACGTAAACTTTTTGTTGACATGGTAGGGTAGCCTCGCCCTCACACGGTAGCTTAGCTAAGGCAGTTCAACCCCAGATCCAGTTCTGAGTTTCAACTTCCCACCCAATAATTTCAGAGGTACTGATAGCCTATTCCACAATGTGAAGCAAAAACCGCCACTGACTGACTGATAGTATGTTCACATATCAGTATTATTCTTAGTCATTGCCCAACTGACATTGGATTTAGCGATTTAACAACAATAAATAGCCTTCTGTTTGCACTTTGATGCATTGCAAACTGAGAATTATCACCTGGTAATCACAAAGTACAGTATATAGCTTAGTACTCAGGCAGACTACTGCAGTCTCAGTCTTTATTTTCTTTTAAAAGTTCATCTTCTCCATCGTCTGCGACTGTGGTCAAACAAAAGCCCATGAAATCACTTGTCTAACAGTCTGAACATTCTGATTCTGAACAATTTCGCACATTTTAATTCTGAACAATTTCGCACATCGCGGACATCGCAACATCGGACATCGCGGACATCGTTGACATCGCGGACATCGTTGACATCGCGGACATCGTTGACATCGCGGACATCGTTGACATCGCGGACATCGTGGACATCGCAATTTGGGACATCGCGGACATCGTGGACATCGCGGACATCGCAATTTGGGACATCGCGGACATCGTGGACATCGCGGACATCTTGGACATCGTGGACATCGCGGACATCGCAATTTGGGACATCGCGGACATCGCAATTTGGGACATCGCGGACATCGTTGACATCGCGGACATCGTGGACATCGCGGACATGTACTATTTAGTAACACCCTAATGGACAGTTGTA